>CAKAOJ020000090.1:1200000-1840964 GCA_916701645.2 Sebastolobus alascanus
GACCTTGTCCAAAGTCTCAGCAAAACACCCAAGTCCTATCAAGCAGCCTAAGCTAAGTCCAGTAACCAATTATCCTACTCTGCCCCAGCGGAGCCGCCGCTCTCCGGATTACATTCCCTGCTGCTGCTGCTGCATTATGAATGTGCCACAGCCTGCAGTGATTTCCCTATAATATTAACTTATTGTGCACATGCAGGTCGATGCTGAACCCCGACAAGGTTGTGCACACCAACTGTAGTTTCTTATAGTTACCAAAAACCTCTAAAACACTCAAAACATGTGACATTGGTTATTTTCTCCATTCATGTTGAAAATTACCAGTTAAACCCTGTGCGTCAAAAAAACTGCTGGGGACACAAATATTGGCTTTGGCCCCTAGCGACCCCTGAAACCAACCAGTACTCCCAAACCACTACCTGACCCCAGCCCAAGGTTTAACAATTATTTTTTGTCGAATGATTAGTCCTTTCTAATCCATCACAACATCAATAACCTATCTTACTAGCCGGCCTAACAGCCGCAAAAAAAGATGCTGGCATTGCGGTGGAGTCCTCCACATACTCTCACAAAATCACAGTAGTTATCTATTTATCTTGTTGTTGTAAGTATGTAACTTTCAGTAGCTAGGATGCATGGTGCTAAAGAGAAAACTATCATTGATATAATTATTAGTAATAATTGTATTATTTTTATTTATTAATTAATTAATTAATTTATTTATTTAATGTTTTTTTTTTAATATGTCATTTTATTTGTTAATAATTTCCCATGCATATCCTTAAAACCAATAAAATTTGATCACAAAAAAATCTATATTTTTGGGAAATTTGATTTAGGAAAATTCACCATGTAAAATTGTAAACTGAAATGTCTTCAAATTAGATTTTGACAGCAAGTGCAGCAAGTCTTAATACTGAACAATGAATTACTGTAGTTCATTGATTTCTCAGTGCTACACCACATGGCCACAAAACTATATATATGAGTGTTTTCTGATCTGCCACAAGCATGGTTGAGGTTTGGTTACATTTGGGTGACTAAAACCACTTGGTTAAGGGTAGGGTTAAAAGACACCAGCATTGACTCTTTGTATGCCCAACCATCCACCCACATCCTACCTAAGGGTCAGGGGGTCAGGGGCCCTTTAGCAGTTGCTTGCATTGCCAGGTTGGTAAAAAAAAAACACATTTCACAACCAGAGGTAGTGCGTGGGTGTTTTATTGTTTAAATGTGCATATTTTTCTTTGTTGACCTACACTGTCCCTTTGAAACAAGCACATTACTCCTATTACACACTGTACTGTACATTAAAAACAATTGTGTCCTGCCTGCACGTTTTAAATGTAGCCTAAATGAAACATCAAATCCGTACTCGGTTTTGATTGGAGCCCTGCACAGAGTGTCTCTGGTGGTATAGAATAAAGAGAGCGAGTGAACAGCCTGCCCTGCAGTTCTTTTTTCTCAGTTTCTAAGGAGAATATATAGGCGCTGTGTTTTTCTACACCTCTGCACAGCAGAAATCCCCAGAGAAACAGCTCAATCTCGACTTGACTGACAGCTGTAACGTCTCTCAGGCTTCATCGATCCCGGTCTCAAATAAACTGAATCTGTTTGACCACTTTTGCTCCCAGTGTTTTCAGGGAGGAACACAAAGGACGACTGGCTCATGAAGGGTTGGATGAATGAATAAATGTTTTTGAGGACATCACTTCTGTGAGAGGCTCGACCGCAGCCGCATCATCCACTCGTCTAACTCTTGTTGCATTTGAGTGCCTCACTTGGTCCCCACAGCAGCTTTCACCATGACAACATTTGACTTCTCGGATGTAGAGGCGTTTTTGGACTGCCACCCAGATCTCTTCGAGGAGTATCTCGTTCGAAAGGCGAAATGTGAGCAGGTGAGCAGATGGTTGAAGGAGCATCGGCCGTCGAAAGTGTCCACAGCAGCCGAGGAGAAGCGCGGCGCTGCTGCCAGCAGGGACCCGCTCTGGCCGACCAACCCGGACGGGCTCCGGCGCAGATCGTCCCACATGGAGCTGCGACGGAACTTCGCCCGGTCCAAAGCCACCACCGCACACCGGACCTACGACGAGCACGTCAGCCTGACCGAACACGCGTCCCAGTCCAGCATGAGGCGCCGTGCGCTCCTGCGTAAAGCCAGCTCCCTGCCACCGACCACCGCGCACATCCTGAGCGCCCTGCTGGAGTCCAGGGTCAACCTGCCCCAGTACGCTTCCAGCGCCATCGACTACAAATACAGACTCAAGGAAACCAACGAGAGGGAGTTTTTCCTGGACTTGGTGAAAGATATCTCCAACGATTTGGACCTGACGAACCTCAGTTACAAGATCCTGATCAACGTGTGCATCCTGGTGGATGCAGACAGGTGTTCGCTTTTCCTCGTGGAGGGACCCGCGCACAAGAGGACGCTGGTGTCCAAATTCTTTGATGTGCACTCTGGCACCACTGTCAGACCATCATCCAGCACCCTGAACTCCAATGAAGTGCAGGTGCCATGGGGGAAGGGTATCATTGGATATGTGGCAGAGCATGGGGAGACTGTAAACACCCCAAACGCGTATGAGGTAAATGTGAGCCTACATGTATAAGACAAATACATATTATAGACTAAAGTTATAATTGATTACAGTAATGACTGCTGTGGAGATAAGACGTTTTTCACCATTGGGAGTAAACATGGACACAAACAGGGGTGCCCCTTTGGCCACATTTCCTACATAAAAAAGTATCCAAAAATGTTCAAAAATAATATAAATCAGTTGTTTTTTAACTCTGTGAGTTGAGCAAAGGGGTCGCTCAACTCGAAGAAATGTAGAAGACTCTCCAATTACCTCAATTATGTCAGAATAAAAAAACATCTCTCCATAATAGTCAATGAAAAAGACAATCAAGCGTTGTAATTCTTCCCACAAGCCAGATCTCGTCTTATACACCACATCATTATATCATTGCCCTGGGCTACATGGGAGGCTAAGGCAACATGATGATGCTGATGATCCCTGAGGTCTATTACTGCAATAGTGTAGATATGTGTCAGGGGTAGTATGATTTATTTACTGCTTACAGTAAAAACAGTAGGCCTCCTGCAGAGCTGTGAATTTCAATGGTCAACAAATGCATCTGGGCTGCTTTATGACACCAGCGCGTAAACATCAACTATTTCAAGCAATGTGCTGGCATTTACTGGACACAATGAAGTGTAGGCTAAATGTGTGTTAATGTTAATGCTTGATATCTGTGCAACATGTGTTTATGTGACCACTATTGCAGGACCACCGCTTCAGTGATGAGATAGACAAGTTAACAGGCTACAAGACTCAGTCCATCCTCTGCATGGCCATCTGTAACAGTGATGGAGAAGTCATAGGTGTTGTACAAGCAATCAACAAAAATCCTATGGGCACTCCCTTTACCGAGGATGATGAGAAGGTGAGCCTCTATAATGTCTCAGATCCATGTGTTACCGAGGGGATTTTCACATTCACAGGCATTTTATGGGCTGTTTAACATCTTCAGTATTATTGTAGTTGGTTTGACCATTAAGGGCATTTCAGAGATGGTGTTAAAATTGGATTCTTGTGGAACACACACACACACACACACACACACACACACACCAACACTTATTTTACTAAAGCTCTTGAGCCATGCAGCTGAATACGCTGTTTGCACTGTGAATCTTCTTAATGGCTGTGGAGAGGGGCAAAGTGTTCCCTCGGAAGCAAAACACCAGAAAAATGAACGGAGGAGGTCAACCTGTTACTCGAGCGTGGAGCATTATATATGTCTGGCTGTGCAATATATACGCACACTTAGGAAACACATCTTAAGTGGATACACCTTCAATTGCTCCCTGAGCAATCCACTTGGGATGGGTTTACTGGAATCTGTATGTATTAGCTTTTCTCTTTACAGTTTCACAGATCATAAATACATTTTCATTCTCAGTTTGTTGATGAGCAAATAATATATTGTGTATCTCGTATATGTGCAAAGTACTGGCGTTTTGTTTAAGTGTGTAGCCAGGCAATAAAAAGTAGATACGCATTTAACACAAACTTTGGTAAAAAAAAAAAAAAAACATCAAACAGTTTATGTTTATTCACCTTTGCATGAGTTCAGCTGCACTGATATGCAACGGTTTGTCCACAAGGTGGCAGAATAAAGTTGTGCAAAATCATTTATTCTCATACATATGTTCCCTGGCCTCCACTTCACAGAAATCAACTTTTGTGCAGTAATTTCAGCACTTTTTTATATGATTTTGCTGTACCTGAATCTAAACAAAACTCTAAATATAGTCAAACTGCTTTGAGCAAAAAAGACACTGGAATCTTGATCTGGCAGCTTATCATGACATTTTTAGGGCCCCTGATGTCTCACTAAATGCCTTCTTTCTCTGAATCAATACTTCATTAACAGGGAATCTATTTGAGAGAAGTTTGTGCAGAGAAGCAGCTAACTCCATCATGACTTTACCCCCATCCCCATTCAACTCTCTCTTTTTCTCTTACCCAGTTTTATGCCCTTTTGTTTAGCATACAAATAGCTAACATTATTATTGATTATGCCTTTCAACACTTTTTTTTGGTACTTTCACTCAGGTACTGCAGATGTATCTACCATTCTGTGGAATATCGATTTCCAATGCCAAGTTGTTTTCGGAGTCTCGCAAGGAGTATGAAAGGAGTAGGGTAAGAGAATGTAAACCGTGCAATTACAAACAAGATGTTTGGTTGTTTTGTAGCCACTGAATCAACAGTAACATTACATTTTTATACTTAAAGCAGCAGTGGGTAGACATGGAGTAAATATGATTAAAAAAAGTTATTTTTATAAAACAGTCACTATATCCTGACAGGAGAGCATGAGACAAAAATCATGTTTCTCTGTGTCCTCCGGTGCTCCTAATGGCATCTACAAGATTTCACAGACTGGAGGAAAACAACCTATCAGAGCCGAGCTGGAGCCTTGCCGTGTCTGAGCAGCTGTCAATCACTCACGAACTCCGATCAAATGGTCAAACTAGGCAGCGCTGATCAACTATGAATCAATATTCTGTGACTGTAATGCCTATTTTTCGCCTCAAATGTTTTCAGAAACATCTTGTAGTGTACTGTTTAGCTGTAAAATGAGAAAGTTTGACTCATGTTGAGATCAGTTGAGGAAATACCAAGCACCGCCCACTAGCCGGAGCACACTTTCTCATTTTACAGCTAAACAGTACACTACAAGATGTTTCTGAAAAAGTTTGAGGTGAGAAATAGGCATTACAATAGCAGAATATTGATTCATATTTGATCAGCGCTGCCTAGTTTGACCGTTAGATTGGAGTTTGAGAGTGATTGACAGCTGCCTCCGTTGAATGAACAGCCAATAGGAACGCTCTCTCTCTGAAATTACCTGTGATTGGCCAAAGCCAACAGAGCCATGAGGAGGTGCAGAAGTCTAGTTATCTCTCAGAACACTTGAATTACAATATGCTGAAAAGGTTATTATGGAATTTTTGCTCAATGATGCCAAAAACATTCTGCCTACTGCAGGTTTAATTAAAAAATACAGATGTCAACATACGAATGCCAACATTGTGCAATGCACACAAGTCATTAGTGTCCTTTCTGGTTGCCACAGGCTCTGCTGGAGGTGGTCAACGACCTGTTTGAGGAGCAGACCGACCTGGAGAAGATTGTTAGGAAGATCATGCAGCGAGCGCTGACCCTGCTGCAGTGTGAACGCTGCTCTGTGCTTCTCCTTGAAGATATTGACTCACCTGTGAGTCTCTTTATCATTTATACATTTTTTTCGGCCTCACAGATTTATTTACTTTAACTTTTCCATTAAACCACGTAGCTTTTCTTGTGCAAAACTCTCCTCTCTTTGTTGCTAAAGGTCGTTATTGCTAGTTGTGATGATACATCTCTCTTCTATAGGTTGTGAAGTTCTCCAAGACGTTTGAGCTCATGTCTCCTTTGTGCAACATGGACCGTGAAATCAGGTAAAAGAGACATCATGAAAAAGACTTCTAGGGGGATACTAGGGGGATGCCAAAACAGCAACACACAACATAAATAGAAACATATGGATGTGATGTGCATTCATACAAATCCATAACCAGCTGATTAGACTGTTACCAGGCCATTAAATGTGCGTTATCAGTGGTTACAAGATAGATAGATAGATAGATAGATAGATAGATAGATAGATAGATAGATAGATAGATAGATACTTTATTGATCCTGAAGGAAAGGGCTCATAGATGTGGGTCAGTAGGGGCCCTGCTACAACCAATAGTAGGTTTTGTCATCTATTCACCGAAAGAAGGAATAAAAGAAGGCGACAGAGACCTCTAGCGACTTTAGTAATTATGACAGGAGCAAAAGTGGAAGTGATGCGCTGTAGTGTAGACAGCGTGAAAAACACAGGGCCTTCACCCAAGAGACCGGGGGTTTGCAACCAACAACATGTAGTCGTCTTTGTGTCTTTGCGTTCACAAGTGTTTTCACTTGAAACTTTGAATCGTAGTTATTTTAAGCCAAAACACAATGTTTTTCTCTAAACTAAATGGTTTTGTTGCCTAAACCTAAAGACACTGTTTTGTTTGTGTTCAAAACATAATGTTTCGTGCAGTTTAACAACGTGTTAGAACGTGTTGCTTTCAAGTTTCGCTTTCACTTTTACAATGTAGGTGTAGTAGGCCCCTATTGACCCACATCTATGGTGCTTATAGCGACTGATAACGCACATGTAATGGCCTGATAACAGTCAAATCGGGTGTCATAACACACAACTAGTAAGAAAAATGAACTCACTCAATATTTTCTGCTGTTGTGTTGCACGTTGAAGTGCCAGGACCTGACTATTATTTCCTGTCTGTGTTATTGGCCACAACAGCATGGAGAAGCTTACGTGTTCCGATTGGCTGATCAATAACAGCATTGCAGAGCTGGTGGCCTCCACAGGACTGCCTGTTAACATCAGCGACGTGTGTCAGGACCCACGCTTTGATGCTGAGGTGTGAACACAATAGTCTCCCTATAAGGCCCGTTAGAGCTCATGGACACATACTGTACATCCTTTTGACTGCAGCAAGTAGGCTCAGACACACTCCACAAACACCAACAAATGCAAATGTATGTGCTGTGTTTTAATTAATGTTCCACTCAAAGAAAACGTGCGCCGGGCAGGTCTTTAAAATATAAATTTCTCAAACTAATATAAGCTCCGTTGTCACTATCTCCTCTCTTTACAGGCGGATCAGGCCTCGGGGTTTCACATCAGATCAGTTTTATGTGTCCCTATCTGGAATCGAACTCATCAGATTATTGGTAAATTGACCAGAAATAATCAATTTGTCCTCACTGGGAAACCAGTTTTCATGTTAAAGTCAACAATGTGTATGTGTGTGTGTATGTGTGTTTTCTGCAGGGGTTGCACAGATTTTGAATCGCCTGGACAGAAAGACGTTCAATGATGCAGATCAGAGACTGTTTGAGGTTTGTTTTTTAAATTTCTAATTACAGCTGTTCCATCAAAACCTGAAGTGTTCATTGTTGCATTGGATACACATTACGCTAACTTTTTGAGGTTCCTTTTCTGTGTTTTTTTTTCTCTGGATTTTGCTTGTGTACAGGCATTTGTGATATTCTGTGGACTTGGAATCAACAACACGATGATGTACAATCAGGTTAAGAAGACGTGGGCCAAGCAGTCTGTAGCACTGGATGTAAGCTCTGCAACATACTGATTTTTTTTTTAGATTGTAGCGGGTTCAGCTTTAAAGCTTGTGAAGACACTGCTATCATATGAAACTAGAAAACCTAAGGAATCCATTGGTACCAACCATGTCATACTAGCTTGTCCCGAAGGAGGTTAATAATTCCAAACGTATGCTACATTTTGGCGAGGAAAAACTGTCATGGCAATTTTCAAAGGAGTCAATATTTCTCATTGTTTTGTGTTGTTAATTGATTTCCAATAATAAATATATACATATGTTTGCATAAAGCAAGCATATTTGCCCACTCCCATGTTGATAAGAGTATTAAATACTTGACAAATCTCCCTTTAAGGTACATTTTGAACAGATAAAAAATGTGCGATTGATTTGCGATTAATCGCGATTAAATATTGTAATCGATTGACAGCCCTAAGTATGCATGACTTTTTCTTGTTGCCTTATTGTTTTTTTCTTCTCTTTTCCCATCATTCCGGTCTCTTTAAAAAATGTAACATATCCAAATTACAAAAATAATACAGAGGTAAAACTACAGAGATATTACATAAATACATCATCCACAAGCTACCAGTCCTTTCAGAGCACTTGACAGGTATATGAATGTACTTTACAACAGTATGCAAACGATATTGCATTAAAACATGCTCTAAATAAGCTGTACATGAAAAGCAAACATCAGTACATATACATTTAACCCCTATATACATTAAAACATGCTTAATGAAGTTTAACAATCACTACTGATGAACTGTATACAAGTTCTGCTTTGAAATGGACTAGCAATCTTGATATGCAACAAGATGTATTTTCATAGACTGCTGTGTGGAAAATACTATCCATTCTGTTAAACCAAAAATTAATTAAAACAATCTAAATTACTCTGAATAAAATACTCTAAAATATAAACGGATTTGTGTTACACCCCTTAACATCTATTCAGAATGAGTGTATGAGAAAGTAGTAATTGACGAAAGTGGTGTCACTGATTAATCTTAACAGATTCTCTTCACATTCATTAGCGTCTCGATCTGTGTTCTGCTCCATTGGCCGGTATCTAACCTGAGCAGTGACATTATCCTCAGCAAACATGGCTCTGCTTCTCTACCATAAATATTTCAGCTGCTTTCAATAATTCATGATAAATACATGTGCCAGTCTGCTCACCTTTCATCAAAGGCAACACACACTCCTGTATTTCTGTCACATAATCTTTGCTGTTTCTTTAAACACCTGATGGATTTTCTTTTCTATCAGGAGACCTGAAGCATAGCAACAAATTGGTTTTAAAAGCAGAGATGTACTTTGTTTGATCCCGATTATGTAACAAAAAGATAGATGGCATTGAAATTCTTGGAATATATTGATTATCTTCTGCAAGGGTTGGTCTTATTTAATGTAGGGTTTTCACCTCATCAGCATCGGAATCAGTTTTCTATATCTCACTGTTTTGCATGATTTCTGTATTTTTCAGATGTTGTCCTACCATGCTACCTGTTCCAAGGTAGAAGTCGACAGACTCAAGGTAATCTCAGAGAAAACAACATTCATATTTGCACATTATCACTATGCTAACTTCATGAAATGGGTGAAATCTGATGAGTGTGAATGGTTGAAGGTGAAGTGTTATTTAAAAACTGTCTGCAAACGTGTTTTAGTGCTTTTGCTTCTCCCCCGTGCTGCTGCTGTGTGATTGACAGCTCTGTCCTCTGCCCCCCTAAGGCAGCTAAGATCCCCCTGAGCAGTGAGTTGGGCATTGACGAGTTTCACTTCAACGACTTCTCTTTGGACAATGACGCCATGATCACCGCATCACTACGGATGTTTCTGGAACTCGGTGTCGTCCAAAAGTTTAAAATTGACTATGAGGTGAGGCCCTGGAATACGTGTTGCGATATGTTAGTCAGGTGCTAGAGTCCACAGGGTATGTACGTATATCCAGCCCGTTCTCATTCCCAGGGCGTCAAATAGTATCAGTGTTGTTTGTCTTTGTGTTCAAGGTAACGTTAAGTTTCACTTTACAAACGTAGTAATTTTAAGCCAAACCATAATGTTCTTTCCTAAACCTAACTAAGTGATTTCGTTGCATAAAATTAATTCACAACGTTAACCAGATGTTTACGCAGTGGAGCATCATAGTTTGACGCCCTGGGCTACCCCGTGCATTAGAAAGTGACGCCAAGGGGTCCTGAGATAGCGTTAGATTGTGATTAGAACGTGTTGGTTTATCACCTGTACGTCTGTCTTCTTGTAGGTTTTGTGCCGCTGGCTTTTGACTGTGAGAAAAAACTATCGAACTGTGGCGTATCACAACTGGAGGCACGCCTTCAATGTGTCGCAGTGCATGTTCCTTATGATCACAGTAAGTTTCAAGACCTCCAACTTCTCCCTTGCCAGAGTCTTGTGTCACATGTCGCCCCCTTCAATCCCTTTCCGTGTTTGATTTCACTCCAAACGAATACAGTAAAGACAAATTTCCACCAAAATAAAACAAACCAAACTTACTCTTGGTGAGGATAGCAAGTTTTTAAGGTTCATTCTAAAGCCTGTCATGAGAAAAATAAGTCTCAGTGGACGTAGTAAACTAATCAACAATCAGTCGCTGAACAAAACAATCACAGGAGGAACATCATTAAGAGAAAATTCAAAGGAGGAATGTTTGGGTTAAGTTCGTATCCTATCCTATCCTATCCTATCCTATCATATCACCTCCTCTCCTCTCCTCTCCTCTCCTCTCCTCTCCTCTCCTCCCATCCTATCAAATGGCAATAGCTAATACAGCAAAATTAAAAATTAAACAGAATAGATAGAGAACGGATGGATAAGAGCGAGCCGATCTGCTTTACTTTCGGCAGACAGCCAGTTTCCAGGATGTCCTGTCAGAGGCTGAGATACTGGCTCTGATGGTCGGCTGCCTGTGTCATGACTTGGACCACCGAGGCACCAACAACGCATTTCAAGCCAAGTAAGTGACGCGGGCCTGAAGTATGATGACGAACAGCAGGTGTCGTTTAAGTGCCAGAAAGTGTCTCTGCTCTGTTTTGTCCTGCAGGACAGGATCTGCTCTGGCTCTGCTCTACGGGACGTCAGCAACGCTGGAGCATCATCACTTCAACCACGCAGTCATGATCCTACAAAGCGAGGTCAGACCAGTATTTCTCATAATGATTATAATGCTCATGTCATTCAGAGGTTTACTGCATTAGCTGGGTTTTCATAAGTTTGCTGCTTTCCTTGACCAAGGAGATGCAAGTGTTAAAGGGGCTATATGTAAGAATCAGAAATTGCTTGTTCACAGCGACATCTGTGGCCGCAATGTCAACGAAAGTCAGCGTCCTGTTGCTCGCGCTCGCGCTTGTGCTCGCGCTACATTGACATGAACGAGCACCGGTCTAAACAGTGAGGCGACACACGTCAGCTAACACACAATATCACTCTATATTTCACCTGCTTGGCAGTAATGTTAGCTGACCAGACGAAGGTCTCTCCTTGGATCAATGCTGATTCTAGTGCTGGCTTCGACCGCGGAGGGGGGGGGGGGGGGAGCGCGACACCCGGTCGGGATAACGTAACTCGCTGCGGAGCCCCGTCACTTCACAAGACACGGGAAACCTCTGTTGGTCTGGAGGAGCTGCAGCATTTATTTCTGCAAAAACGTCCACTGCACATTCACTAGATATTCTCAGAGCTAAACTAACTCTTCTGCAGTGTGCGCGCGTGCACGTGGAGTTGGAGCGAGCCGAACGGGTGAGAACGAGCGCGGTGTGCAAGCAGGCAGCAGGCAGCAGGAGCAGCGCGTACCCACACGCGAACGCGCATGGGAATCCGACCCGTTAAGATTTATGCGCGTGATAAGTTACAAATAGTCCCTTTAAACTTGAAGTGAAATAACATATTGTGAATACTTGCTCCTTGATGAAATTTGAATTGTAATTTGGAATAGCCACTGAATTGGATCCTTTTTACTGTAAGAGAAGCATCATACCAGTAGCTTCAATATCACATGGTGTCATGGTGTTATTTAATGTTTATTTTCTTGTCTGTACAATTATGGCTCAATGCCACATACAACAGCCTTGAGCTAGTCTGCAACATACTGTATGTCCTTAGATTGCACAGATGACAGCCAACTCAACAAGAAAACACATACAGTACAAAACAACAACTAGAAATACCGCCTCGCGTTTGTACGCCTCCGCCAACCAGTCAAGTTTCAGTTTACATCCTAGTCTGTCCAAAAAATATCATCACGTCATCATTTTATCCGATTAGACATTTGTGCGAAATTGTCATAATTAGCATATAAATTATGGAGTTATGGCCAAAAAATGTGTGTTTTGTGAGGTCACAGTGACCTTTGACTGCCAAAATCAAATCAGCTCATCCTTGAGTCCAAGTGGAAGTTTGTGCCAAAAATTTGAAGGCATTTCTGAGATATCGCATTCACGAGAAAAGGACGTATGTACGGACGCATGGACAACCCGAAAACACAAATGTACATAATAAAAATACCATAAAAACTTATAAAAATCACCTGACCATCAATGATGTTTGATCCCTCTTTGGAAACGTTTTAAACATTTGATGTGTCTTAGAGCGCTGGGCTACCAGAAAGCCACCGGTGTGCAGTTTGAGCTTTGGGACGGTGCTGGCAGTCGGCAGCAGAGACCACCAGTGGCGTTATGAGACCGCTTTGATCAGTTTGATCATCAGGAACTGTGTTCTCTATTGATTTCCTTTGACAGAGGACAGAGAAAGTCTATACACATTGCTAGTTAACATTCATAATGGGAGCTGCACTGACAGTGAGCGATGACTTTACCAATGCATTGGCTGTAAGGAGATATTTTAGCCACTGTTACTCATCCTTGCCTGCTTTTGTGTATGCGCCTACTCTATGCTGTTGTTGTTTTTTTCTTCTCACAGGGACACAATATCTTTGCAAACCTCTGCTCTAAAGAGTATAGCAACATGATGCAACTATTGAAGCAGGCTATTCTCTCCACAGACCTTACTTTGCACTTTGAGTAAGTGTCTTTTTTAATGGATTCAGAGCTGAAGTACTGCACGACTGATAAAAAGTAAAACTGAAATGGATTATTACAGATTATTGGTGAATTCGTACATGCAATTAGAAGATTTAACATTTAGATTTCTGTGTTTGGTGAAAACTGTCTTTGAGTGTATTATTTTGCCTTTTAATATTTCCTGTATCCTTGACTGTCTCATCGCATTGTAAGGCGCAGAACCAAGTTCTTTGAGTGTGTTCTCTCCGGAGAATTCAGCTGGACAGATGAAGGACACAGAGAAGTTCTCAGGTTTCTACCTTTGTGCTGAATAAAACTTTCCTGTTTCAAAAATCCCTTTGAAGAGCAAAACAAGTAGCTAGAAATGATTTTTTGATGTCATCAACAGGTCCATGCTGATGACAGGATGCGATCTGGGCGCTGTCACTCGTCCTTGGAAGATATCCAAACAGGTTTGATGTTTCTCGCATCTGTGCTTTTATGTTTGAGGGCTTGGAGATGTAAATATATATATAGGTGGAATTTGGTTAAAAAAAAAAGGACATCTTTGCATGTTCTACCCTTTTCATTTAGGCTCCAGAAATGTGCATGTTCTCCCTGAAACACACAGATACAGAAACAGAATTGTCCTTGCTAAATCACTACATGTATATTCAGCTCATAAAATGCAGCTTTGAGCCCATGCTTTAACATCAAAATGTTACATTATGTTTGAGTAAAATAATGAAATAATGATGGGTGGCATTTATGTCCCAAGGTTGCAGAGCTGGTGACGAGTGAATTCTTTGAACAAGGTGACAGAGAGAGGTCTGAGCTTAAGTTGACCCCAGCGGTAAGTAAGCTTTCAAAGTCTTATCTTTCACTAGGATTTTTTTTTTTTTTACTTTTAACTCATACAGTCGCCAGCATACACTCAAACCATGTTCTTAATGTGACCTTTTATTTTCAAATGATTATGATGAATGTTTTCGGTCATGGATGACAGAAGATTATCACCTCTCTGTAGGCCATATTTGACCGCAATCGCAAAGATGAACTACCTGCCTTACAGCTGGAGTGGATAGATGGGATATGTAAACCCCTTTACCAGGTAGGTAACCCTTGATGTCTTAAGTTCAACTTGTACCGCGGGTCTCATTTGAAAAAAATCACAAAAAGAGAAGCATGATTTGGGAGTTTGAATATCAACTGCTCTCTCCTGTTTCGCTCCCAGGCGATGCTGAAGCTCAACAGGAAGTTGCAGCCGATGGTCGATGAGATAGACGCCAATCGAAACAAATGGCAGGAGCTCAGCTCCTCCGATCAGGAGACACGCAGAGCCTCAGTGTCCAATCAGAGTGAGGAATCAGATCAGAGTCCTGAGCACCATGAAGCAGCAGAAACAAATCAACACTCAGACTCCACAGAGACTCTGAAGCCAGTTGAAAACACCAAGTTTGGGTCAAAGTCTAAGTGCAGTCAGGACCTGAGGTGCAGAGTAAACCAAGGTTCGTGTGATGATCAACCAGAATCAGCTGGCAACATAATATCAGCAGGAAAGAAGTAAAGCAAGCTGTGTTAAAGGGTAACTTTGGTATTTTTCAACCTGGACCCTATTTTCCCATGTTTTTGTGTCTAAGTGGGGACTACTAACACTTTTTGAAACCGGCCCTGTTTTGAGGGATAACTCTTTAACCGCCAGCTGCTATAACAAGCTGCTATAACAAGCTGCAAGGTCACCGCGTCAATTCTTTCCCACACACACACATACGGGCATTTTGGGTTGCACCATTGTTGTTGGAGGTGCAAACACTGGAGGCGGAGGTGCATGATATGCACTGTAGCAGGCAGCTGCAAGGGTAGAGCGTGATGTCACTGTGTAAATGAATGTAACGTTACATCCACTAAAAGTGCTTTACAGCATTCTTCCTCTTTGGGCATAGATAAGGTCACAGCACCCACAGGAACACCACCATTCTCCGGAGCTTCGCGACCTTGCAGCAGCTGGTTCACCGGTAGGCCATTGAATTAAAAGACCTCATCCACACTGTCAGAACCATTTAAATATTCAGCCATTAAATTTCTGTCCTCCAACACAACAAACTCTGCCCGGCTGGCACTCGCGTTCCCACCATGGATGTATTCCACTATTCCACCGTTGTCTTCCGGCGACACGTCACCTTGTGAGATTTCAGACTTCTCCTTGAGCGAGACTCTTTCCATAATGTCAGACACTTATAATAACAATCAGAGCCTGTCCAGTTTGAAAAATACCGAAGTTAACATTAAGTAGGCTATGGGTTTATCCATTAAATGGCTCACATGGGACTATTCCCATGGCCTGTGACTGTCTAACACATGCACTACCCAAAACGTTTTTTAAAAATCTGGGTAAATTAAATGCAGTTTTCATCTGCTGAGCACATTGCTTCTCCCAAGTGTCACTGTGTTAAACTCAGGAGCGTGAATAATTCCTGTTGGTCAAACAATATTTAAAGGGCAGTTTCCGAATTCCCCTCTCTACCTACCTACCTACCTACCTACCTATGTACCTACCTACCTACCTACCTATCTGAATGCTTTTCATTCCTGAGATGTACTATAAGAATGAGAGACTACTGTTGAAACCAAAGAGGGCCACTTATTACTGTAATGTTTGGTTATGGGAACTGCCTCAAAACCACAAGCCAACTGGAACACCTTTACAAAACAAACAAAAAAAAAGGAATCACTGTGATTTCTCTCACATAAAAACACAAATTGCCATTATGAATGTCGACCGGAGCATGATGTTGTTCCTGAATGTTTCTCACTGTCTTACCTCAGTTGCAAATCTTTGGCTGCATGGCATTATTGTCAATGTTTGTCGGTTAACCAAGCCTTCGGCCGTCAACTTGTTCTGTGAATTGCATGTGTTTATCATGAAGACGTCGTATCTCTAGGTTAGGAATTAGGCCAAGATGATAGTGTATTGATTTTGTTAGGAAGGTCACTGATAAAATCCAAACCCTTCAGGCTGATTGTGTGTATGTTTGTGTGTGTGTGAGACCTCCTAATTCCTTAAAAATGTCGACACAGATGAATACAAATGTTTTTTTCTCATGGGTCTGAAAGTAACTTACTGCAAAGGTATAGTTTATGTACTATTTGTACAACATTGATTCTTTATTTCCCGCCTGAGTGAGACAAACCTGCGTGTCTGAAATGCCTGAATCTCCTTTCTGTCTACAAGCACCCACATGTAACTGTGATTGTAATTGATAGGCGAATGAGTACAATGCGTTACAGTAAACCCTCAGGATGTCAGTGATGACTCCACACATATGCATTAGCTGAGCAACGTTTGGCTAATCTTATTGTTCCATATATCTATAAGCTGCAAACATCAGCATGAAAAACATCAATGAGTTTAAGAAGGAAAAACTCTCCGAAAACTGAACTATGCCTTTAGAAGACTTCAGTATTTTACATACAGTATGTAAAAAATGCCTAAACAGAAGTTTTAAGGTTCTTATAAAGCAGAATGTGTATATACAGTAGCTATGTATCCATTGTTTGAGATCCATCACAGTCTTTGTAGTTCTGGGCAGCATGCCGATTATGTTGAAACTGCATGTATCATGTTTGATGTTGACACTGGACATTATCTTGATGCCTTTGACTGCCCTATGAGATTTGCTTTGCATGAAGTTTCTGTAAGGGAAATACTAAGTGTTGTTGTTTTAGAATTTTGTTGCTGCACTGTTGTTGTTGAGAACAGATAAAGATTTCTATTTTCGATCACAGACTGTACCAAAATTATACACCCATTATTTTTCATACATCGGACTCTATATTTATGCAAGATGTAGAATTGGCATTTTCTCCTGCTATTTATAAACCGTCCACTAAAAAGACATTATTAGAGAAGACAAGAATGTGCTACATTTCAGATAAAAAGGGAGTAAATCAACCTCCAGCTGGTTTTGTGAATAAAATGCTGTGGCATGAAAACTGATTATTTGTTGTAATGTGTGATTTATGTAGATTTCCATGGCTATTGTTCACAATTACGTAAAGGTACAGTGTGTAGGATTTGGTGAGGTGGTGAGGCTAGTGGTGAGGTTGCAGATTGCAACCAACTGAGTACCCCTTCGCTCACTCCTCCCTTTCCAAGACCGCGGTAACGTGAGCCGCCGAGTGCAAAACCGTGGGAATGCCGTTCACCTCGCTCAGAGGCCATCCTTACCATAATAATTCTGCTTTAGGAGCAACGGAAGTCAGACGGCGGCTGGCGGTACCACGGTTTTGCACGCTACGGCTCAGGTTACCGCAGTTTCACAAGCGTGTCGGACTACGGTGGCTTTCAGGTAACGTAAAAACATGAAAGGCTCTTTCTAGAGCCTTTGGTTTGGTTTGTCCTTTCTGGGCTACTGTAGAAACATGGCGGAGCAACACAGCGGACTCCGTGAAGAGCACCCGCTCCCTATGTAGATACGAAGGGCTCATTCTGAGCTAACGAAAACAAAATGATTCTTAGTTTAGAAAACATAGTTATGAATATTATATAGACAGTAGATTATTAGATAGCTTACTGACATGCAACAGACTGTGAACTGGACTCTGATCCATGAATACACTGTAATAGTCACAAAGTGATTGACAAAACAAACAAAATACATGACTGAATATGGCTAAAGAAAAAGGAAATATGATGATGTTATATGATAGACCTACTAAAGTAAAGAACACTGGCTACAAAATATAAAGTGCATTGTGTTGTAAGGAGAGGGCCAAGAGACAACCTTCATGAATCCACAGTACCAAAAAGATGATTAAACTCGATGCACTGAGAGATGTAGGAAGGAGGTGATATGTGACATACTGCCCACATAGTTTATCAGATGTCAACATTTGGCTGTTTGTCATTGCTGATTATCACAAGTTGAAGTTGCAAATATTTCTTCTCATTGTTTGTGTCACGCTTGAGTCTCCGTGCATATGGATATTGATAGCTTTTTGTGACTGAAATACAACATTTGCATTTCTGATGCTCTGCACCATCTGCTTGGAATACCTTAAGAACAACAGAGTGCAATATCCATAAAAGAGTTAACTAGCACTCTCCAAATCATCTCATCGTGGAGCTGAAAGAACAAAAGCTGATCTGTGAATAAAATATCACCAGTGAGAAAAAAACAAAACACTTGTGACCTGAAAAGTTTAACTCATCCACAAAGCCAACAAAACACAGGCACAGCCTCGCAGAGAGCACTTTGTCGAGACAATCTTTACATATTCATACAGTCTCTTTTAAATCCTGATATTCATCTGTGGAGAGTGTTTGATGTTGATTTTAATAAGGCAGCGAGGTGAGGCAACAGCAACAGCAGCAGAAGTGTGCAAAACTCAGTGCAGCTCGACGCGCATGCCGCCGCCAGCTGCCAAGCCATAGCCAGAGCTGGGCCTTAATCTATAATTTAACATGGATTGAGTTTATTCTCCTCAGGGCCGATGATCAGGGGAGAGCCGGATGGAGAGAGGAGGGAGAGCCTTCCAACCTCATTTTGGATACAGGGCCACAGACTTTGATCTCTCTCCCTCTCTCTCTCTTTCTCTCCTCCTGTTTTTTCTGTTTTATCTCCCTCACACACAGAGATGCAATGTCCTTCTCTCCCATTGAGTCTGACTTTCTGTACTATGTGTACACTCTGACAAACAAAGCATTAAATGACTGGGTGAAAAAAACCCCTGAGAGACTTGTGTAATAATCTCCAAGATATTCATACACCTAGATTGTATCCTGAGTCGTTTCTTAGACGGAGATTGAGGCTAAGAATAGAAACCTTACGATCAGGCGATAACCTTCCGAGAATGAGTTACAGTGAAGGCATTAAACATTGTGCGTGTAAACATAATCACGCTAATGAGATCGCTCTTTTCTGCCGCTTTGTAAATCTAGAGGAAATGGCCTATATCCATTTTTAGAAACCACTGTGGCAAGCAAAGCCATGCAAATGTAATAGAGTGAAGTAGACTTTAAATATTAATACATACTCTCGATACTAATGGTAATGTACCAGGAATAGCTTTGTTTGCCTCGTGATTATTTGTTTTGTTTTGTGCATATATTTTTTATGATACAACACTGATACTCTATTATGAGTTTAAAAAAAAAAGATAGCAGTGGCAGGCATCAGTGTGATGGCTTCAATAATCCCATATTCACCATCACATCATGAAGGTTACAGCTTGAATACAGTCAACAGAAACCTATAGGGCAGATAAATAAATGCAAACACTTGAATGGTTGTAAAAAAAAACACTATTTGAATGGCTTTTCTATGTTTATTTCTATAAAAATAAGCTGATAATTTAGCATTACAGCAATACATTAGACCTCTCTGCGTTGTACACATTACATTCCCTCTTGATTTTTTTTGTGAACCCCCAACCTTAAAGTTCAAACTGCGTCTATGACATGCAGTGGAGTGCAGAGCGGCGGCCGTGAGCTAGCAAGTGGAGCACGCTCACATGCTCTAACATGCACTAGAAGCATGTGCGGCCGGCCCGGCTGTGTCAACAAAGCACGGAGCACATTCTCTGCTCAGGTAGACATTATTCCTCTATATCTTTACATACCAAATAGTTGTTTGCTGCTATATTCATGCTTTGGATATCGAATTTAGCACCTTTAACATCCATCTAGTAGCTGTCCTGGAGCTTTTGATCATCTTACATTTGATCATCATATCAACAAAATTGTTCTTGCTGTGGTTGGGAAGATTATCTACCCAATCAAACTTTCAACAGTGAACAAATTCAGTTTTTTTTATTTTGTTCGTGCTGACTGCCACCAGACTCTGTATACGGGTGGTTGAACGGATGATTTCCTACTGACCAAGTGGGGATTCATCATAGATCAAATTGTCTGTTTTATGCAATAGAACCTGTACATTAAGAGACTATGGTGTGCAGGCAGTACCAGAAGCAGCATGGGGCTTTGATCATAGCTCCAGCGACAGGGGCATTAACCAATGTACCATCACTGGGTCCCAGATGGTGTTTTGCAGAGCCAAGACTTAACAGACAAAAAGTACAAAAGACGTGAAGGACAGGCTGTCATTATGAAGTATGGTGAGTTTTAACCTCGCGATTTACTGTGGACATGAATAGAGCTGTTCTTCATCCCTGAGCGCAGAGTCAGTCGCTGCCACCTTAAAAACAAGCCTTTGAACATTTACAGCTCGCCATTATTTCACTCTTTCTCAGATAAGTTGTCCAGAACAGACGCTCGTGGTTGATTATCCTGACAGATAAATCAAGATGTGCCGTGCTGCTTAACCTTTGTACCAACCACTGTAGTCAGTCAACACCCCCTCCCTTGATGAGGCTTATAAGAGATGAAGAAAATATATCTGCCCTCCTCTGTCTGCCCTGGACTGACCACAGCTTGCTGTGAATCCCACGTGGAAAGACTTTCAGACATTTACTTATGTGGAATAGGCTCCTGTTTATTCCTTAACTGCCGAGGGCTGTTTTTTTTTTTTTTTTTTAAATCAAGCATTCATGCAGTCTTTAAGTGCAGCTCGTCTTATTTGGAAGTGCTGTCCCCCAGTAGTCACATGATGGCTCAGTGGAGATTGGTGCGTGTTTGCTCTTTGCCTTGTCTGGCTGTCTGTCATAATCAAAGCATCCTCACTGTTATGACATGGAGATGAATAATTGATTCACGCAGGCGGCTCACTGGTTATGTAATAGCAGACCCAGTGAGGCATCAGACAGGGCTCGAGTCTGACGCTGTGCTTCAAGTGAAGACAGAAATGTTACAGCGGCTTTTTGATATTTGCTGTGTGTGTATTTAAATGAACGCAATTCATCAGATTGGTGTGATTATAATGCACACTTCATGAATGAAGAGACGTTAAAAGACAGAATGCTACAGTTTTACTTAGTGTTAGTGCAGCAACAACATCACATCACTTTTCTTCTTTGTGCTGTATCATTTTATCATTGGGACTTGTTGAGCGCTACGAAACTGTGATGGGCATTTTCTCTATTTTATGATGTTTAAAAGACCAAACAATTAATCGATTTATCAAGAACATAATCATCAGAATAATGGACAATGATGATTGAGCTGTAAAATGAGAAAGTTTGTGACCCAGCAGCCATGTTGAGATCAGTTGAGGAAATACCAAGCACCGCCCACCAGCCGGAGCAAACTTTATAATTTTACAGCTGAACAGTACACTACAAGATGTTTCTGAAAACATTTGAGGCGAGAAATAGACATTACAGTAACAGAATATTGATTCATATTTGATCAGCGCTGCCTAGTTTGACCATTTGATCGGAGTTTGTGAGTGATTGACAGCTGCCTCAGTTGAATGAACAGCAAATAGGAACGCTCTCTCTCTGAAATGACCTGTGATTGGCCAAAGTCTCCCGTCACGGACTAGATTTTTTAAAGCCTGAAAACAGAGCCGTGAGGAGGTGCAGAAGTCTAGTTTTCTCTCAGAGCACTTGAATTACAATATGCTGAGCGGTTATTATGGAATTTTTGCCTAATGATGCCAAAAACATTCTGCTTACTGCAGGTTTAATATAGTCAGGGCTAGTATGTGTTAACTTGTATGTATATATTTCTGAAGAGGTTGTACAGCCATGCTGCTACTTGACATTTTGTTTAGTTTTGCTTCCCTCAAGTGGTGAATAAGAGCACTGACATTATTATTTCCAATGAAAATGAATGTAGAAATCAAGCTGAATGGGAAATATAGAATAACAAAGCCTTATATGTAAGTTAGAAAAGTATCACCAGCTATGTAACGCCCCACAACACAACTGATTTGCACTGAAGCGGAATTAGATGACAAGGGAATAAAGAGAGAGAGAGAGGGCGGAGCATGTGCTCTTGACCAATGCAATGGATTTGACCAGAGACTTTGAAAAGAAAAAGGAAGGGAGGAAACCCAGAGTATCCCCCTGTCCTGCTGACAGCTGGAACGCCCCCTCCCCGATGACAGACCAGAGCTGGATTCCTTCAATGAAAAGCCCTTTGATTGTTGGCAGGAACTCCTCTGGTTTGGCTTAATGGCTGTCAGCTCTGTCAGGTGATGGACGGGCGGGTGTTTCACCCCTGATAGAAACAAGCCCCTCCAGCGAGCCGCAGACTTTCAGAGAGCAGGACCTCTGCCAGTCAACTTCTAACCTCCTCCCAAACAGATGGAAACAACCACGAGTGAGATGAAGGAGTGTAAAAGTGATGCAAATTCAGCCAATAATTCCTAGTTACAGAAGCAAAGAATGAATATAGCGCTACATCAAGAAGGGTGATGTTGTCTTGGCCAGCTTTTAAACTTTCTTGTGAACATCACTATGTGTCAAGGAGGAATATCTTAATATCAAATAAAGCTACAGAGACATATGTCTTTGAATTTAATTTGCAAACACTTCACTGACTCTCCTATACAGGCAACCACTCCGTTATTCAACAAGGCCAGAGAGACTTTTATTTGCCTCTCTACCTTTAACGAAAAATATTTGTTTTTATTTATAGGCTTGATTTGTAGATCTGTACATTTTTACTTAAGGGGAGACACCCCAGGCAAAAACATTGTTTATCATGGACTGGTCAAATTTGAGATTTTGGACTATTTTGCTTCCATAACATGTCTTCTTTCAGACTAGTGCGAAGAAAACATCTAAAATACACATTTAGGTGTTTATTTTACTACACTTTATCTAGTGGGGTCTGTAGATTTCTCCTAAATTCACCAGAAGTTAGCATTAGATAATGCGTCATTTGCATATTTAAATATACAATTTCAGAAAACTTGTAATAAAAATAATTGTCTTAATGCAAGTTATCAACTGGGGAAGTTTCATGGTGATATCTATTAGTTTTTACCTTATTCATCTGTAGTCTTACAAAATGTATGGTATTTTACAATCCATATCTTTAAAGGCCGTTTTTTCAAAATTAGTTTTTTCTCAGACTCTGAGCCAGAAATCTCCTCTTCAGCAGCACTTACATACACCAAACTTTCCAGTTTCATTCCTATCTATATTGTCTATATTGTTTTTACAGAGGGATTTGTTCATATATCATTAATAGCCTGATTAATAGAACATTTTATTCCTAAAAACAGTGGCGAAATTTTTTTTTTTTTTTTTTTTCATGGCTGTTGACAGTATATTCTGATTATGGAGTGATAAAAAAAGATATCCAAAACTCACTCTGTAAAAACTTTTGACTCTAATATGTCAACAAAATGAAACAAGAATTTTGAACCTGGCTTTATCCAATGTTCAGATTTCTGTTCTGGAAATTTTACATACAAGATAGCACATATTTGATAAGATAATGCCTCATTTGTATATTTAAACATGACATTTTCAGAAAACCTGTAGTACAAAAAGTAATTGTCTTAATGTGAGTAATCAACTGGAGAAGTTTCATGGTGATATCAGTTACATTTTTTCACCTGGGGTGTCTCCCCTTAAAAGATCAGAAACTATTTAAAGGTTAAAAGGTAGGGTGAAAAGGTTTGCGTCTGACTCTGGCGTCACTCATCTCTGAGAGCCCCGTCGCTACTGCAGTGTTCCGCTTGAATTGCAGCCCTCTTAACGCACCATTATCAGTATGTGTTCCATGGCCGGCCCCACATGAGCGCCAAAGAAGAGCAGCTCAGGTCATCAGTGAGAAGAAACTATAAACACTGCAAACATGTACACTGAGCTCAAATCCCACCGAGCTCAGTCAGACGGCAGTATTTCTCTTTTCTCTTGCTTCATCCCTCTCCAACTCACATACACACACTCAGAATACATCAACTGTAATTGTTTATATTGACTTTAACTTAGCCCTGAGCTCCACGGCATGAATCACCGCTCGCCACCATCGTGGCAGGCCTTCACATCGAGGTGGTCTTTTGCATCGGAGAGAGGCAGCTCTGGGTTTGTGTGGGCATCCGGCCAGCTCTGACCTTCGAACATGTGAACGCAAACAGGAAATTTCTGTCTACAGGAGCCTCAGTCAGCTGTCTTCCTCTCTTTTCTCTGACTGGAAAATGTTATTCTTGGACATTCAGTCTTTTGATAATATGCTACTGCAGTTCCATAATATTGTATATGTAATATATTATGTTTATATTGCTGTTGGTTGGGCCACTACTTTTTTTTTAATTTGTCCAGACCTTCATGGTTCATCAATCCTATATACCACCCAACTTTTCCTCTAGCACCACCATGAGGTTGATATTTGTGTTTTTCCTTAAGATTTTTTTTTTTTTTGCATTTTTACTTTTGAAATATAGAAGGGTGACATGCTAAACAGGGATGATGGTTATGGACATGCTAAACAGGGATGATGGTTATGGTAAAAAAAAAAACCTGCTCAAACATCAGCATGTTAGCATCGTCATTGTGAGCATGTTAGCAGTCTGATGTTAGCATTAAGCTCAAAGCATCACTGAGCCACTATGGCTGTAGACTCTTAGTCTTGTTGTATACATGCTGATCCTGCTAAACCAACAGGAGGTGAGCTAAAAACTGTGCACACGGTTGAGCTTAAAGGGGCTAAATACAGCATTCAGAGCATATCCATGATTCAGAGTCTGGGCCGGAATGCCTGCACACGGCTCTCAACATGGAGATGGCTGAGCTGGTGGCTAGTGCCAACAACGGCAACAGTGCCAACAGAGCTAAAGGCCCTTTCAGACACAACGTGACAGCGGCACCACTGCACTCTGAAACCCATTATTTTAAATGGCTTGTGCCCAGTGTGTTAACCTGAGGGGGAAACGGAGGGTGAGTCGATATGCTTCTACGATGGCAATGTCTCGCCACTGTGGGACGGGACCATGGCTGAATAAAGAGAACTGGAAACAGCGTCGGAGGCGGTCTCCCGTTCATTCCTATGACAGTTGCTCAGCGGCGCATGAAGCCAAAATGGCCCGACTGCCGAGTGATAAAAGTACCCGGATCATCCGGCAATCTTCCGCATCCTTTGGGGCCATAGAGCCGGCACAGTAGCTTTTCCTTAAACTCCGCCTCCCAGCCCTCGCTCCAGCCACGGTCTGGGTCTCATTCACATGAACAGAGGAAGGAAAATAACTCTAGATTCAGCTGTTAGTGCGTTTTACAACTTTTATGACCTAATGATTTAAATAAAGGCTATTCAAGTGTTAATGGAAGTTGATTTACGTCAAAAAAAAATATCCGCTGAGTTACAGACGTCTCTTTCCCGATGTAAGTCTATGGGAAAAAGTATTTTTGGGCCCAATGGCATCACATGACGTACTCGGAAGTTGTAGTACCACCGTTTGGCGCCTAAGAAAATTTGCTTCAACGCCCGGCGCTCTTCATGAGGACTTGGTCGGGACAGTGATATCAGCAGTAACCACCGTCTGATCGCAGTGCAGAGTGGCGGCGATTAGCTAGCCGGTGGGACACACACGCAGGGACTTACATGCACTAAAATACACACGCCGCCGGCCCGGCTACCAAAACAAAGCACAGAGAAACACACACTCAGAGGGAGAGTGACTTCAATCTCTGCTCGGGTGGACATTACTCCTCTATATCTTTACATAGCAAATAGTTGTTGGCTGCTATATTAATGCTCTGAATGTCGTATAGAACCTTTAAATTTTTAAAAAAGCTTTCTATAGGAGTACTTCTACTTGTTCTGAAAAAGATAAGTAAAGACATAGCCCACCTTTAATTAATTTGGGGATAAATGAAAACATTGTTTTTCCTATTGGCCTTTCTCACAGCAGACATTTTGGCTCGTCATAGCAGGCCTAATTTAAAAATGACTGCATTCCCTTTGGGTGAGCTGGTGCCAGAGTCCTGGTATTGTGCATGCTGGCTCACTTGTATATGGCTTACTGGGACAAAATTTGTTTCACCTGTGCTTTTCCTGCTGTGACAAGTCAAAATGTCTGCCATGAAAATAGGTCTATTGATTCTGAGTCGTGTCACAGCTGGCTTCTCTATCTTTGAAAAATGGATTTTCTTTTAGCTTTTACATGAGTCCTTCAGTATTTCAAAGCGGAAATCCAGTAGTTTGAATTTCAAACACACTTCTTAGGTTTTCCACATGACTTGATGAATAAATGAGTAATTCAAATTTATTGCACATGTAAAACTTGTCCAGTTGCACCATTCAAACTTCAAACTTGAGTCTACTGACTTCTATGTGGTTTGAGGAATATCTGATGTCATTACTTTAGATTTCCAAAAATAGGGTTTTTGCTCCCTCTTCGCTGGCAGCTGTTGCACTTTATTCATCGTTCTGAGTCAAGGTGACCACATTGCACAACGTCAGGGTCCCAGTGTAACACTAGCCGTCACCCTTGAGGTCTCTATAGAATACACACAAAACTGCCTGTTTATTTTATTTTGTTTGCCCTTCATGCAAGTGATATATGATTCAGAGTATTGATTTTAATGTTTAACATTTTATCTAAAGGACATCTCCTCAGCATGAGCAGAGCATGATTTTACCTTCATCTATTCCTCAGTAAGTTCGTTCAAAGTCATCCTATGGTAACAGTGAGTATCGCCAAGTCCTGTTTTTAGTTAGTTATATGTTTCATTCTGATTTGCGGGTTTCATGGAAAAATAGTAATGGAAAGAAAAGTATATTAGGACAAAAATGTAAAATCTATCCCAAAGATATTTTGAATACACTTAAGATGCAGCCACGAATTTCATCCATAAAACACAAGTTAGAGAAGTCTTTCCCCTCACTTGCACATAAATTAGTCTCAGCTCTTTCAGATCGTGACCATTGACTCAGCTCCCCCTCAGAGACAGAGGGGGAGGGAGGGAATCTGGAGGTCTGAGAAACTCAAGACCTCATGGCCACATACCACTCAGCCATCACAAGCACTTAAAGCGTTGCAGTGTTGTTTACTATTGGCTCTGTGTGGACAAAAGCTGGAGCCCTGGTGTCTCCGCACTAACAAGGCCCATCTGAAAGCAGGAGGGGAAATATAAGCCGGCCTGTGCTTGCCACTTCATTTCCTGGCTGGTAAGAGCCTGTTTCCTGTGCATCAGCCTAAACATGGCATTTCACCGGAGGGACTTTGCCACTTGTTCTCCCCCCCCCCCCAAATTTCCCCTCCTCTACTTTTGACTCTCAGCTGCAAACAATTTATTTTCAAGACACACTGAGTAACAGTTTCCAGATTAGCCTCTGATAGGATTCTAATTGAAAATGACATTTTGGAGGGTGGACAATGTAAATCAGCTTCATGTTTTGTCAGGTCCAGGCAGCGGTTCAAACCGAGGGAGTGGTTGTGGTTTTTCAGTGCTTTATACCAAAGTGTGGAAAGCAAGCTCTGGAAACAAATTTTCACACCCAGCAACTATTTCAAGGCAAGTACAAAGCTGTCTGCTTGAGGAAGAGCTGTCTTGCCGACAAACAGTGGTGGCTTTGATTTAAATGAACTCAGAGTTGTGTGCCGCATATTTGGGACAAATGTTACACATCTTGCTTTTTCCCTGTGAATTCAGAATGATTAAAGGACCAGATGGACATTTTTGGAAATATGATTATTCACTTTCTTGTCGAGTTAGATAAGAACATCACTCCTGTGTCTTTACGCTAAATATGAAGCCGCAGCTGGTTAAAGCCGGGGTATGCTCAAAATGACTAGTTCATAGGACGTGTCGTCCGACCACATTGGAGGCCAAAAGGGTTTCTAGCTGTTCCAAATGGCCACACTCAAAGGCGGGGCGGAAATCCTTCTGACATGAAGAGGGAGGAGATGTGATAATTGTTAATGATGGGGATAACCCTTTCAACAAATTTCCTGGAAATCATTCATAGAGTTGTACACGCGGAAAGTGACATAAATAGTTTTGAAGAATGTGCATGTAAAGAATGAACAAAGAGAGCTTAAGGGAGAAGTACCAACCCTGCCAACTTTCTCATCTCTGCAGACCCAACTGATCACTGCCTGAAATGGGCATGACGTTTGGATTGTAAGTTTTGGAAAGAAATGACCCACCCAAGGTGTGGGAGGAGGGGGTTTAAGATTGTTCAACCATCCGACACTGTTCTGTTCATACTGGCGCCTTTAACTTAAAGCTGCAGTAGGCAGAATGATTTTGGCATCATTGGGCAAAAAAGCCATAATAACCTTTCAGCATATTGTAATTCAAGTGTTCTGAGAAATAACTAGACTTCTGCAACTCCTCGTGGCTCTGTTTTCAGGCTTTAAAAAATCTAGCCCGTGACGGGAGACTTTGGGTCATTTCAGAGAGAGAGAGCGTTCCTATTGGCTGTTCATTCAACGGAGGTAGCTGTAAATCACTAGCGAATCAAACTCTGATCAAACGGTCAAACTAGGCAGCGCTGATCAAATATGAATCAGTATTCTGTTACTGTAATGCCTATTTCTCGCCTCAAATGTTTTCGGAAACATCTTGTAGTGCACTGTTTAGCTGTAAAATGAGAAAGCTTGCAGACAGTTTTCGGCTCTGATTGGTGGTTTTCCTTCGATCTGTGAAATCTTGCAGATGCCGTTAGGAGCACCAGAGGGCACAGAGGCACATCATTTTTTTCAAATTACCTGTCTCATGCACTACTGTCAGGATAGTGACCGTTTTATAAAAATGTATAAAATTGTATCATATTTGCTCCATTTCTACCTACTGCTGCTTAGCACAAAGACTGGACACGGGGGGAAAGCTCGCCTGGCTTTGTCCAAGGGTAAGAAAATCAGTTCCTCTAAAGCTCACTAATTAACATGTTAATTGTCGTCACTGTGAGGTTGCCAGGTAACCAGCAGAGACTCCTGGAAGTCACTGTGCCTGCCCAAGAAATAATCCTATCATAATCCCCTGTTTTTATACCTTGGTTTTTGTACGGATAATTATTTACCTTAATTAGTGAGCTTTAGAGGTGCTCGTGGGTGGATTTTGTTCCCTTTGGACATGAGCCAGGTTTGCCGTTTCCCCCCGTTTCCAGTTTTTATGCTACACTAAACTAAGCTAAGCTAAGCTATACGGCTGCTGGTTGTAGCTTGATATTTACTGTGCAGATATGAGAGTGGTATTAAATCAATCTTTGTATCAAACTCTGCAGAAAAACGATTCCCTTTTATCTTTAAGCTATTCCTTTAATCTCTATGTTATTACCATGTAATCGTGAATGTGTCTGCTGTCATATAAACCTGACACATAGCCTACAGATGTATCTCTTACTCATGTCACCAGAAGAGTCAGATTTTAGGTGCATCCATGTGGCCAGGTATCGTTTTCAAATGTTGCACTTCTGGACCTTCTGTTACTTTTATTTTCTACTTCATCAAAACCAAATTCAAATTCTCAAACCTGACTTCGGGGTTTTAAGCCAAAACTAGACTGTTTAGCTACTCCCTGGAATAGACTATCAGTTACTGTGGCCTGTCTCCATCAATTATCCAGATTTCGCCACAGTGTATTCTGTGCCTTTGTTCAGAGTTTGCAGGGTAATTACTGGCAGGACCTGCTTAAAGCTGTTATTTTCCAGATGGCAGGCAGGCAAGACTCAAGAGCTGGTTAGTCCCACCATGTGCTCACGCTGGAGCCTCTACAGCGAGCACTTAGCCTTCAGATGGCACGGAGCTGCTATAGGCCTGGCTGAGCTGAAATGGGTCATGGTCAAAGTACTTTTGGCTGTGGAAGAAAAGCTTCAGATCCCCAGGACCCAGAGAGCAAACGCTCTGTATTGGAGGGGAAAGCCTTGCATCTAGACCCGTGCACACCAGACACAGAGTTTGACTGCAGATGGGCCGGCTTCCTGCAGCCAGAGGGGGGAAAAGTGGGGTTTAAGGGGTTGAATCTTGATTGGATGTGGAGCACATCTAAAGTTCAAAGCGTACAGCTGTGAGCGAGAGAAAGAGTGAAAGGTCAACAGACTGGATTCGGTGGTTTGTGGAGCCGCACTCGATGAGAGTAGACGATCAGCAGCTGCACAGTGACAAGGAGATTTACCAAGGCAAAGGTCTTCTCACCACTCCAGGATGAGATAGTATTCAGCTGTCTACTCGCTGAAAAGTGCACTAAGAGTCTGGCCATTGTTTATAGCTCTCATATTCATGTGATAAATACATATATTCCACGTGGAAACCGGGAGAAACAGCTAGCCTGGCTCTGTCCAAAGGTAACAAAGTGCACCTACCAGCCCCTCTAAACACTCACTTATTAACATGTTATATCTCGGTTGTTAAATCCCAACAAAAAACAATGAATGTCAAACTTTTCCTTTAAGGCAGCTCCAGTGAAGCTTTAAATTCACCCCTGCCATTAAGTTGAGCCAATCCGTTCTCCTTTCCCTCTGCCTATTAGGAGAAAAAAACAGGGTAGCGTTCCTCGTTTGGGTTCACTGGATGATGATGGGCAGCTGTGAAAGGGAACACTTAACATCGAGAGAAACTGAGATGCAAGAGGATGTTTGACAAAGGCAGGCGGCAAGAAAGCAAGCAATCTCCATGTAGACAGCAGCAGTCATTGCTTTGTGAGTAATCCGGTGGAGAGCAATCCATCAAAAGTCAGTCATTGTGAGTATTTGTGTCACATAACATCACAAAAATAAATTATTATAATCATGCTCTATGAAAAAAAGCCACCATTAAATCACTACCAGATTCAACGCATTATGAATTATTATGAAAAGCAGCCTCATTTTTAAACATATTTTCTGAAATTTGATCGAAGAGAATTTTAGGGCTTTCGTTAATTAGTTCCTTTACAGAGAAACAGGTAACATTCAGCTTAAGTTTAAACATGAAAGTCATCAAAATTAGTTTTGCAAAAGAATATTAATTTAATTCAAAGGATTGTTTACTTACATTTTCTCTCTAACCCCCCACCCCCTGACAAAATCAGGCCCGTGAGCTGACTGACACATTGTCACACATGTCCCTCTAAAAGGACTTAATTTAACTTCACGTTTTACTCTGCCCGGAGTCAACAAGCTCCATCAGCCACAAAACTCACAAGAACAACACACCCGCGCTGAGAAAAGAAAGAAAAGTGAGGAGAATGGCACACAGAGAGACCGGGAGAAAAAGAGAAGTAGAAGAAGGGGGGAAATAGTCTTTTTAGGTTCAAAGGCGATCTTACTCCCCTCCACTCTTATCCATTCACTTTGTGCCACACTGGCCCCTGAGGGGGGATGGGGGGGGGTCGCTTGTCATTGGTGCCATTCACCTGCCAATCAGAGTGTTACAGGATCCGATGGGCTCCATGTTGGGGAGCGGAAACCCCCAGCCAAGAGCGACATGGGATGAAGTCACCAGCAACAAAACCACCTCCACTATCTGACTTGTTCTAAAACTTCTTCTTCGGCCCTGATACTTTACTTTCTGATACCGGGGGAACTACTTTCTATTTCTGTACAGATGAGTCAGCATGAGTCATGTGCCAAGAGTCCAGTTCATTTTTCGGTTTTGGTTATGATGTCTTATTCATGTTTCAGTTCTGATGCAGTCAAATGTATAGCACTACAGACATATTACACAAAGTATAATAAGGAATTTTGTAGGGCTGCCCCCTCTTAGTCGATTAGTCAACTAATCAGTCGTTTAGTGGACAAAGATTTCCTGTGTCGATTAGTCATTTTTTATACTTTTTACATGTTGAATGACTTATTTCTAAGAAACTTATGAGCACATCTCTGGTAAACACGAGATTTAAAGTGGTGCTTTTGTGCGATTCTATGAGGAGAAACTCAGTTTTACAGATCTGTCGATTAAACCAACTAATCGATTAGTCGACAAAATCGGATGAGTGTTGATCCACTAAGAATTTCTTTGGTCGGGGACAGCCTTGTCCACAAATATTCTACATAAAGACAATCTGGATCTTGGACATTAGGGCGCTCAGATGGTGTATGATGGGCAGAAATTACACCGTTGTCATTAGGACATTACTGTAATACGTCCTGGAGCGATACATCCACCTACTGCAAATGACTGATCTCTGACCTTTCCAAAACAGCACATACACTATATATGAAAAACAGAAACCACTGGTGGAATGTAACAAGTCTAGTGCTCAAAGCACTATACTTATACACTGAGGTGGTCCAGTTTTAAGGTGATTCACTTGACTATTCCTTTTATGCTGCTTTAAACTTCTACCCCATTGTTTTTCAGGGGTAAATATTGTTCCTTTTACTCTACATTTATTTATTACATACTGCCTGATCAGCTTATAACATGTGATGCATTTTTTTTTAAATATATAGAAAGAGAGCTTATATCACAAAACCAATTTGACATGCTTCCTTCAGTGATCCATAAACAGACATTTATGGTTTGAAAATTGAAATCTTGTAATGGAAACCTGTGGTGAAACGAATACTCTGAAGGTACATTCCCACTGTATTCATTCCCAGTAACTCTATAGACACAAAGCGCAGCAATAACTACCCCCCTCAAGCCCTCCATGCCAGAACAAGCTATAGAATAACACAGAGGAAAGTATCTGGGGGCACTATAAGTGTTCTGAAACAGGAGACAGATTTCCGCAAGCCAACCCAGGTGGTCTGCCGTCCCACGTCCTCTGTTACTCATGAAAAGTCACTTTTCTCTCTGACGCTGCTGCGTTCATACGGAGGACGTGAACTGCACTGGAGCCCGTCGCACCAGACCCATATTGATTCAGTGTGTGACTCTGAATGTGATCTGAAGACAGCGTGCGGAGCTGATGAAGGTGCTGATGGCTCCTGCAGTGGTGGTGGCAGAGTTGGTGACAGCAAAGCATCTCAGCTCTCACACTGCTGACTTTACTCAAAATGTGTTGTGTGTGTCTGCAATACATGTGGGAATGATCTCCATGAAAACACTATGCAAATGTACCGCCAATCAATCAATCAATCGGTCAGTCGTGGGCTCATGTAAATCCCTTTCCCCCCCAGACCAGCCATCAATATGACTGTTTCACTGCTCTTTATACAAGCAGATTAACGCCCGTTAAGAATAACAGGACCGACGTGAATGCCCTCGCCCTGGCTGTAACCCGAGAGCCTCGAGGTGGTACTGAGGGAACGCCAGGGGCCCTCAGTGTGAAAAGCGGCCAGTCAGGCTTGGCCTGAGCCGCACAGACCACTACTCACTCCATCCACAGCCCCTCACAGCAGGATCCAGCCATCTGGACTCATTTCTGCTCTGACAGGGTGGCTCTCAAGGCCCATCTGTATGAGGGCTACATTCACAGTGGGCCCCAGGAATGTGCTCGTCTGGCAGAGAACTAAGCTGATTTAAGGGATGACGGCGCAACGCGATATATCTTTTCACCCTGTACACTGGAGCATGTCATTTCATCAACATCTGTATTTCATCTTTAGTGCCCTGGTCAATCTTGGGTTCAGTCCGTTTGGTTTAAGCCACAAAAATAGGCCTCAAATCACTTTGTTTCTGCCTGTTGTTGAGTCATTTAGGCTACAAACACATGCAGGACATGAAATATGATTTATAAAACATCTCAAATATTTCTCTGATTCCATTAAACTCCAAGTCCAGTGACGTTTGTTGCATCTCATAGCCCTCTGTTCTCCCCATATTTCCTATCTATCTTCGCTGTCTTACCTTCACCTAGTTTATTCATATAGGCGAAAATGCAAAAAAAAAAAAAACCTCTTTAAAAAGTCGTGACTATAGAAGTTATTGTGTTGCCCAGCTGAAATAACTTTCCAGAGTTTGGTTAAGATAACCCAAAGGGAACCATACCAGAGCAGTAAATCCAGACAGGACCTCACTGCATGCATTACTGCCATTCCCGCGCCTGCAGCGACAGCTCAACCCTATTAGCTGCTGGGTTACTATGGGAACTAGTGCTAAAACCCCAAAAGAGCCGACAGGAAGGGGTCAGAGGGCAAAAGCAGGTCATACGGCAGATAACCAGCACATGTCTTGCCTCGGATTCTGGGTCTACTCACGGGGAAAGCACAGTGTGACCTACTGTTGATAAAGATATAATGTATGGTTGACCTGGTTCTCGTTATACTGGGTTTATAAATTGTAACTTAATTATGAATGGTTACTAAATAATCTACTAATGCTTCGGTCAGTTATAAGAACAATGTTTGGGGTTCCATGAAATCTCTTTCTGGTGTTTATCCTCCTCCAGCATGACACTTGTTTTGGGTTTTTTTTTAGCTTAATTCAGCAGAGAGACTCCTTCAATGGACCGTTCAACTAGGCTACTTCCCTGAAGAACATCTTGACCACAGTCCATTTATTAACACTGTATTACTGACAACTGCACACTTGGTAGGCTGTAAGAAAAAACATGACTATTTCTGTAACCATTAATAAAGACAACTTATAAAAACTTTACAAAAGGTGCCTTATTACCAAAATGAAAGCTCTGGCATCCACTGAAAATGTGTAAAAATGTTAATTCCAGGATGCAACTGAAAAAGTTTTCTTTCTTTCTTTCTTTAAACTGAAACAGTTTTCTAGTTTACCAGAACCGCGGAGGGTCATCACAATTCAGAAGACAAAGAGAGAAAGTTTCTCTCGTGACTTATAAGTTGGTGTGGAAAGAGGAAAGCGAGAGCTGCTGTGAGCAAAGACAGGAAATGGTGTTTAATTGTTGAGAACATTTTCAACACAGTGTTAATAATTGATCACAGAAGAAAACAGCAGCGTACCACCTTGGCTTTATCAATAGAGAACCTGCAGTTCCTGATGATCATACCAACAGTCTTACTGCCTAGGTTAAGTATCCACTGCACTGAGAGTTGAATGGGGGGGGCGGCAGGTCCAAATGACCAAACATTGATTTGCAACCTGCATAAGACCCGTGTCCTGTCCCCTCTGAGACCGTGATCAATAAGCTCCTTTTCTGGATACGATACACACCACATTCATCTTCCATGCAGGCGTCTGCCAGCCTTTACACTGAAACCACTTTTAATCACATCCCCAGGGCCTCCCCACTGTTTCTCATTGAGAATGAAACTGGTATTAATTCTCAGGACTGTGACACCACGTGCTGCTTTTACTGTAGGCATCCCCGTATCTGTGTTACAACTCTCATGGTGCTGTTCTAGTGAATGCATAAGTACATTTCATGAACAAATGCGCCCCAATGTTACATAAGCCTGCCTTGAGGTTGAGATGGCATCAGAAACAACTGTGCATCAGAGGCAGCTCCAATGTGAGTCCATCTCCTGGTAAAACCTTTTGTTCTGCTGCCTTGTGCTATGAGCTTCCAGCATAAATCCATTCTCATTAGTTAACTGGGGTGCAGGACAGGAACCTGGCAGTCCAATACAAGCAGGCAGTGTCCCCTAGTGGTGTGTTACAAAACTGTGTGGAATAAGTGAGAAAAAAAGGGTAAACCTTGGTCAAGTAGAAAGGCTTGTTAGTGGTGCTTCCTTGGCCAATCAGCAGCTTTGGGGTTTCCCATTGGTTAAAAGGGAGCTGTCAATCAAATCCTCCAGAGGGTGGTTTTCTGTGGTCTTCTCAGTGCAGTTTAGGAGGTCTTGGAGTACAGATCCCCTCCGTGGGTGAAAACCCATGTGCTTACATTGAGATGTTCTTAAGTAGAGTAGCAATACCACAGTATAAAAAAAAAAAATACACCATTACAAGTAAATACCCTGCATTCAGTAGCCTACGTAATTAAAAATGTCGGTGGCAAAATGTATTTACAGCAAATAATTAAAAGTCTTAAAAGTAAAAGTCCTCAACAATATTAGGCAGAATTCTGCACAACATTATTCCCATCATAAATGTATATTTTTGGAAAATTATTATTGATGCATTAATGTTGTTAAAGATGGAGCTAATTGTAATTACTTATATACTGTTTGATAATTTAATCTATAACAATGTTAGTCAATCATATTTTATTTTGATCAGATGTTTTTATATGGAAAATTCTCGGCTGCAACTACTAACCATAGTGTTAAAATAAATGTAGTGGAGTAAAAAGTAATATACAAATTAGATTTTTCTCTGACATGTAGTGGAATAAAAGCATGAAGTGGAAACACTCAAGTAAAGTACAAGTACTTCAAAATTGTAAATATGTTTTAAATACAATATAGGCCTAATATAATATAATGTGATATAATATAATATAATATAATATAATATAATATAATATAATATAATATATTATAATATAATATAGCATAGCATAATATAACATAACATAACATAACATAATAGTGCAGATTTCTGATGAGGTTTAGTTGTTGTCTTTGCTTTGTTGGCCTACATGAATCTGCTTACACATATCTGCTTTTTTTTTTTTTCTTTCTTGTAGCCTCCAAATAAATTCATAATTGCCTCCACTGACGATCAAAACCCAGTCTATAATCCCAGTGAGACATACCAGGTGCACACAGTCCCTTGCCATACCCATCTGACGCCCATGGGTGGCAGGGCTGTTCCGGACCACTGGACGGGGGAGGACGGACTGCCCTCTGATTGGTCGGCGTTGTGCGCGTCCCCGTCGTCTCCTCCCGGTTTTCCTGGCATGACCTTTTCCCTTGGCAACCACTTCCTCCGAGCATCCACGGCCATCTTTAAATTTGAAGTCATTCATGAAAAGTTGTCTCGCTCGTGTAAACACGCCCGAGCGAAGCGCGACACGTTTTGCGCTCCGACGCGGCATCGACGGCGCTGTGTGCATGTAGTTTCCTCCAGAGACGCGCTCCGAACTGAGCCGAGCAGCGACCGCAGCGCAGCGCAGCAGGCTGGTCCGCAGAGATTAAGTAAACACCGAAAAAGCGTACGTGCATATTGTTCAGTCGGTGCAGCGTCTTGTTGTGCACCACTCGGGGTTTCCACACGTGTTTTTTCAGGCTGCTGTTTGCGCAATATCCTCCAAGCTAAACTGCCAGAATGAGCTGCACACGTGTGTAGATAGTAACGTGTTGCGTTTTGGGGCTTAAGGAGTATGTTGGTGCTCCCGAAAGAAACAGCAGGTGGAGCGCTAGAATAAAGTGTCTGGATCATTGTCTGAAGGGCACAGCTGAGTATACTCACCACTGCCATGTTTGTCCTGCAAATGTCCCTGCAACAGGGAGACGGAAGGGCTTTATGTCTGACATCCTTGCGGAGTTTTAATAAAAACACACTTTATGTTTGGTTTTCAAATACTCATTAATTTCTCATTCATGGCAGGATGAGAAAGAAGCAGACTGCCAAACAGAGGAAGACTGAGGAGACTCCAGTTGTGCAGGAGTTTGTTGTAGAGAAAATAATTCGCCGCCGAGTCTTTAACGGAAGAGTGGAGTACTTCCTGAAGTGGAAAGGTTTCACTGAGTGAGTGTTTCTTATATTCTGCTTCTTTTTTTTTTTTTGGTTTATATGTGATATTAAAGTCTCCAGTCCTTACAGTGCAGAAAACACCTGGGAACCTGAGGACAACCTGGACTGCCCTGAACTCATTGAAGAGTTCCTGAGAAACACCCATTTCTATGAGAGGAATGAGGAAGAGCTAATGGACCAACACTTCATTCCCAAAGAAGAAATGACAGAGCAGGAGACGGAAATTGTGAGTATGTGAGAAATGCCCTTGTGGAGTGGAGTGTCTGTAAGTTTATGTTGTTTCCATGTTATTCACAGAACTTCCGCACCTAAAACTGTAAAAAGGAAAAAACAACAACATATTATTAGCTTTTTATGTAGGGCACTGGATTCATAAAATTCAGGAAGCTTTTTCTTTTAAAGCAAAAAAGAAGCTGCACTGGAGTCGAGTAAAAACATCTGACCATGTTGGCAGATTTTGTTCCTGCTTTTGGGAGAGTTTTAAGACTGAATATTAAACTAAATGGTGTGTGAAGGTGGCTAGTTTTGCAATGCTTCTGATAGTGAAAGTAATAAAATTCCCTCTTCTTCTAAATAGGCATGTACAGTAAAGAAGAAAAGCAGAAGCCCCACCCAGGCTGTCTTCTACTGTGGGCCGTTGTCTTTGTGGTTTCCTCTAACTGCTGCACCCTTGTCCTTGTCTTCGCAGTCATGCATGCAGCAGGCACAAACTGTGCAGAGCAACAGCGAGCCAAGTGACGAGCAGTCAGACACCCCCACTAACCTCAGCACTTACCTCGAGCCTGAATGCATCATCGGCTCCACAGACAGACAGGGAGAGCTCATGTTCCTCGTCAAATGGTAACTCCGGTACACTTCCTCTTCTCTCTGTCCTTGAACGGATGCCAGGGGTTGGGTAAATGTTTGGGCGATGGTAAAGGCACAGTGGTTCACGTATAAAGCTTCAATCTACAGGAGGGATGACGGAGCATCTAGTGTCAGGTTTACGAGGGTGTTTCATCTTGCTAACGTTATGTAATGTGAATATATCATAAACTAAGGAGACAGAGTTAGACAACACTGGCAGTTACCACCGGACAAAACATTCCTCAGATTAGTTACTGATTATGGAGAGCGTGTCGCCATGATAAAGAAGCAGAAAGCCCCCTCCAACGCAGCCTTTTGCATTTATCTATTTTTTTCAACATAGGGCAATTTTGTGGTCTGAATTCCTGCTAATGAAAATATGTTTTTAATGCATTATGGGAAGTGGAGGATCTAATGTTTGGGAGCTTGGTCCATATAAGGCAAGGCAATTTACTTGTTTTAGCACCTTTCAAACACAGAGGTAATTCAAACTGCTTCACATAAGGCAAAGAAATGCATTAGAACAACGTTTTAAACACAATAACATAAGGAAAATATCAATTAAAATAGATAAAAATTAGATAAAATACAATATGATACAAATGGACAAAGAAATAATCAACCGGAAACAATTAAATATTTGTTGTGAGTCTCATAACTTTACTGAAATGCTGTACTAATAGCTGTGATTTTAAATATTTCAAAACTACACTCAGAGACTTTAAAAAAAAAAAATGATGGTAGGAGTGTGTGCTGCCACTGAGACATTACAAGTAGGAGGCAGCCATCTTAATGGTCTCCTTCTCCCCGTGTGTGTTTCCCCACAGGAAGAACTCCGACGATGTGGCCCTGCTGCCGGCCCGCGAAGCCAGCGCCAGGTGTCCCCAGGTGGTCATCGACTTCTACGAGCAGAAGCTGACCTGGCACTGCGGAGAAGAGGAGCAGTGAAGTGTGCGTGCGTGGGTTGTGTACATACAGAGGCGGACTGATGAAACAGCTGTGCTCTCACCTGAAGCTTAGTTTAACCTCCATCGAGTGTCCTCCTTCAGCCTGACATTAGGAGGCAAACTGTGTGAAATTACGCCACAGGTAGAGCTTCAGATTCTGGCAGGTGCGAGATCCTCAGCGGGGGGGGGGGATTCTTTAGTGCTCTCAGTCCCCGCGGTGCTCAACGAGGTCTCCGTGCCTTTGCGGAGACTGCGATGGAGACTAAAACTAACCTTTTGTGTAGAGCAGCTGATTTGAGGTCAGACTAACTTGTAGCAGCTTTGGTCTCGCGTTAAGCAGACGCAATCACTGTGGACGTGTGATTTGTTTTTACTGTAGTAATGTAGTATTTATAGTCTTGTTTAGCTACATCTTGGTTGTTTAGTGTATCTTTTATAGCAGCATTATGTAGGCAGAGTGAACTAACTGCTGTCCAATCCGTACCTCCAGTCCGTGTAGCTTTTAGTTAGAGCTGAAGATTGTAGACCTGATGTCCGAACGTTTGTTGTTTCAACTTGTATTGTGTGAGGTGTCTATAGCCACAACATTTACTGTGTGTCCCTGTATGACCCTTGTGTTTTTATGTCAAATATTTAAAAAATGCCCACCAGAAATTCTCCCTTTATTTCCAATCAGCTGCTAAGTACCAAATATTCCCCTCTCCTCTGAATTGAATTATAAAAAAAAATTGTAGGTTATTTTGCACATTATGTTTTTTATTTGGTGCTTACACAAAATCCTGGCATAATTAATCAAAAGGTCATAATATTTCTAAAATAAATCTGTTGAGATTAACACAATAGCTTTTGTGCACCTGTGGTGGCTAATAAGATTGTTAAATGTAGCACTTTAGATACGAGACTGTCCAATTTTGCGGGGTAATGTCTTCCAGTAATTGTACAGGTCTGTGTACATGATACCTGTGTGCTGATGGCACCGTCCTGACTCGACATATCTCCCATGACTGTTATGGGACACTCAGCTGAACCTTAAACCTCCTAAAACAAACTTGCTACTGAATTACTGTAACTGTTGACCATGGATCTGTGAAGTCTCTGTGAATAAAGGAAACCTTTTTGTGAAGCTTTTCTCTTTTTTTACTGTCACATTTGTCACTTGTTTAAATCATGGTGGTAGGAACGTCAATTCAACAAATGATCAGTTTAAAAAACAGTAGCTAGGCGTGGAAGGTGTTTTAACTGATTCTAAATGACAGTCAATAAGCAATACAAGTGATAAGTAGTAGTAGTTTGATATATTCATGTTGGCACAGGAGCTTTTGTTGATATGACTTGACAGTTACGAGGGAGAGCTTATCTCTTAAAGTCTTGTGACTTTATTTTGAAACCTTTGCCCCTGGACAATAAAAGTTGGAAATAAAAGGGACCGGTACACTGCTAAGCACAGCATTATCTGGATGACTTTACGTGACTGAGACTCTAACAAGAACATTTGGATTATGAGAGAAGAAACTCGGGTAGGTCTCAAATGATACTGTAATTTGGATGAGATTTTTTAAAAGTTTCATAGTTGTTATTAAAAGAAAAAATTGACCTTTAAAATGATGAGTTCAGAATCTTTACTGTAAATTCCGGTACAGCCTTAAAAAAAACAACCTATTCTTTTGTTCTGAGCAATAAAGGACATTTGGTGGGATTTTCCTATACTGATTCTTGGTCATTGCACTTCCTCTATTTGCCGATAAAACACTTCCTCTTTTTCATAACGCATTCAGTTCAGTGCTTCAGTGTCTGTCCTGCCTTCTCCATGCAGCAGGTGATCAGTGTCTGGGTGCGGGACCCGCGGATACGAAAGAACGACTTCTGGCATGCCTACATAGACTATGACATTTCTTTACATGTAAGTAAAAGGAAGTTGTTTTAACATTTACAGTCAAATTAGTGGAGCTTACTGTAACATATGTGTCACACTGTTTTAGACCGACAGCGTGTGCTTCACCAAGAAGATCTCAAGCGTGAGAAGGAGGTACAGTGAGTTTGTATGGCTCAGGCAGAAACTACAAGCAAATTCACAGCTGATGTAAGTTAATTTAACTGTATTTTGAACTGGCAATTTGAGCAAAAACAGAACACATAACTTTCAGTTTAAATCTGCATTGTGGTTCCTGTCATTTTTAGGGTGTTTTTGTGTCTTTTGCAGGTTAAAGCTACCAGAGCTGCCCCCAAAGAACCCCTTCTTCAGCCTCAACAACGGCCAACAGATCACTGAGCGGATGAAAGGGCTCCAGAAGTTCTTGGAACAGTAAGAACGATCTCACAGATCAATGAACATGTGAACTTTGACATATAGTGCAACACAAACATAACAAAACTGGTGAATCACAGTTTCCAGGAACACCGGGGCACGTGACTGCTGTTCTCACTCCAACAAGCAATACTGTACACAACAATCTAGAGCTGCAACGATTAATCCATTATTTGTCAACTATTAAACCGATTGATCGATTATCAAAATATTTTTTTAAGAAAAAAAGTCAAAATTCTCTGATTCCAGCTTCTTAAATGTGAATATTTTCTGGTTTCTATGACAGTAAACTGAATATCTTTGAGTTGTGGATAAAACAAGACATCTGAGAACGTCATGTTGGGCTTTGGGAAACACTGATCAACATTTTCACCATTTTCTGACTTGTGATAGACCAAACAACTAATCGATTAATCAAGAAAATAATTGCCAGATTAATCAACAATGAAAATAATCGTCAGTTGCAGCCCTACAGAAATGTGATTTGTTTATTGTTCTTATTCTCCAGGATCCTACAGAGCCCTATGCTGTTGTCCGACAGCTGCCTGCATCTCTTCCTGCAGTCACAGCTCAGCCCGTCCAAGATGGAGGCCTGTGCTGCAGGAAAGACACACTACTCTGTGGCACAGGCGGTCCAGCGCTGTTGCCGGAGGCGATTCCACTCTGCAGAGGATCTGCAGAAGGACCTCAGCATGTCCTGTGACTCGGACTCAGACAGGTATATATAAGATCACACTGTGGAGTCTTTCTCCACTTTAGTAGAGCTGAAATTACCTCTAAGGACAGAGTTCTTTTTGTAGTAGCTTTGTCAGCAGTAAAGCAAAATATGCTTTTAAGTATGATGTATTTTCCAGGACAGATAATATGAGAACTCCTTCTGCTTCCTTCCCCAAATTATAACATTTGATTCACTTTCCATCCCCTGTTCTTTTGTCTGTCATTCCAGCTCGGAGTGTAGAGATCCAGAGCTTCGGATTAAAGATTTGGCAATAAACAAAGCCGAGAGCACGGCTTCACTCGATCTCATGGGAACCAGCCAGGAGGAAACCCACAGCTGCTCATGTGGTTCTACATGAAAACATCATCATCATATCATCGGCCCAAATGTTTGGACCCGTGAAGAAGAAATTTGCCTGTTACCCCGTCATACTGCACTTTTGGCTACTTGGTTGCTCCTTATTATTTCACTTGTAAAAAAAAAAAAGTCTTATGTTCTCATTGAAACATGTACAGTAAATAGTAATAAATATGTATATCCATAAAGTGATTTTTTTTTTACCAGTTTGTTCTGTCTGCACAGCTCTAAAATTGTAGCAACAATTCACCTGAAGATGGCAGTGTTGTTGCATCAATCTGTTTGTATAATCACTTATCCCCATGAACACATGCTGTAACTGTCCATAAACAAGCCTAACAGAAGCATCACCAGTTATGGTCATTCACAAGGTGTATTTTTTTCCAGATATGTGCAGATAACAATGCAATATCTTCAGCAGTGACAGCCTGATGTCTCTCTCTGTGGCTGAACTCCCCCTCCTAATAAAGTGTAAGGTGTGGGGAGCTTGTCATACTGCAGTGCTTATAGCAGTATGACGTATAATAGGGTCTCTGCAGAGTTTTCAGACAGCCCCCCTGTCAGGTGTGTGGCTGGTAGGAGGTCCTGCGGGATCCCAGTGGACTCGCTCCTGTCTGAGAGGGCCACCAGGTAGACAGGCTACATTGCTCCCTGCTGAACAAAATGCCAGCTGCACTGACAGGCCACCTTTTTCTACCTGTCTCTCTCTCTACGGCTTTGTGTTTGCATGAGCCGGTTCACTACAGTCACACATCTCTCTGTGTGCTCCCACAGTGAGCAGCACCACGCTTATGCAGAGGTAATGACCACTAAACAGAGTGACGGCAGGCTGACATATCTGCACAGCTAATTAGATTAGCTTTGTCTCTCTGCAGCGGTTGTGATGTTCATTATAAATTCAGAGCAGACAATAGGCTCGTGTTGCAGAGAACAGAGAGGTGACAGCACCTCAGACCTGCTCTGAGCAGTTTGGACAGTAGGAAAGCCCACTAACTCAAATTGGGGGTGGGACGTCTTCCCGGAAGATGTGTGGGTGTATGTGTGTGTCCATGCGTATCCACATATGCTAATGCAGTACATGCATGTATCTTCTTTGTCAGTGCTTAACTGTGTGGGGCAGCATCCGCCTGCAGCTTCAAACACACTGAGGCTGTCGGTGCTGCAGATGTTTACTTTAGCTGGATATTCAAAAGACGTTTATGCCTCGAACACATCCAGAAAACACACCTGAAGTGTTGAAGTAAGGGCATTTTTTACACAAATGTGTTCACATGGAAAGCCACGCCTATCTACACCCTTCAGTCTAACAAAACTATTTCTATCATTGATGTGTTTTCATGATTTCATTTGCAGGCTCTTGTGCAAGTTTCACTTGTCTTCCTGCATAAAACATTTTCAGAGTATTGTCTGTGGTGTCATCAAAGAAGCAACTCAAATGTTTCACATGGCAACTTTGGAAGAGTTAAATCCTACAATTTAAAGCCTACACATTGTGGGTTCTTTATGACCAGTGTTTTTAGACTGAATATATTGAAATTTTACTATTTTTAGGCCACCAAATAAATACATAAATAAATAAATTATTTCTTCTGCAGAATTGTATTCCCGATGGTATGGAGAAGGTTAGAGATTACAATCCTGCAGCCAATGTAAGAGGTTGTTAAACATGCTATAAGTTGCTAGGCAATGAGGTGGTTGTTGATGTTCTCATCTGCAGAGTTCAGCAGTGTGTTGTTGTTGTTGTACTCACCTGTCTGAACGGCACCCTGTAAGTCGTGAGCACCATAAAGTCCTCCACAGTCTGCTCCAGGTTCAACTTCTCTACTCTTCATTCTCAAAGGATATAACCAGTCCACTCTCTGGTCCCACTGCGCTCCTGAAATCAAAAGGATTTGATCTGAATGAGGCTCTACCGTTACATCAGGGATCAACAGTCTCAACCAGCAGAAAGTCCTCATACACCTCACTGAAGGTAAAAGTTCCTCAATGAACGCAGAAGTCACCACGAGCATGTTAGCATTTAGCATGTCTCTGGTGTAGCCTACAGTTCACGAACATCGTGGGTGTGTCACTTAGCTCGCTCGGTAATCAGTCATTAATTAAGATAGAGATGCAACATTTTTTTAAATTATGCCGAGGTACAATAATGCTAATTATAACCACATCCCATATGTGATCCTTAATTTGATAGCGTTTGAAGTGGCCCCGGCCCGTGAACTTGGCCCGTGAACACAAACATTTTTACGTATCATTTCCGGTGTGTCACCACCGTGGAGCTCTGCCCTCTTGTGGCTGCAGCTTCTTCTCTGATGCAGCTGCCACATTTATCTCCTTTCTTCTGTTCCATTTAGGACCTTGTCATGTTACTTTTGTTTTTACTCTGTAACGTGAATCTCTGAAATGTTACGAAATAGGCTTAGGCCTGCAATACTTGTGATAAATAGTAGCTAAAGTTAAAATTACAGATTTTTTTTAAATACTCAAAAAAGTAGGCTACAAGTTAGCTACACAAAAAAACAACTTTGTTACAGTAACGAGAGTAAATGAAATATCCCCACATGGCTTCATGCTGCTAACGTCTCTGTAACAGAAAAGCTTTGTTTGCTGTCCGTGGATTGAAACGTTTGCATTGCTGTTTTTAGTCCGACTGTCCAGGAGTAGCCTATTGACTCCTCTTTTAACGGTCTGTGACTCTGGTCCACTGGCTGTTAACCTTGAGCCACTTTAGCCTCGCCTGTCAGTGCGGCTCTGCTGCCATGACAACACTGACACATTTAAACCCATCAGATCGATTGGCTAACAGCTCTCTGCTCCATGTTGCGTGACCCCGGAGAGGTCAAATGGCATGAAAACATAGGGAGCGAGTAAAATCACTCTGTTTTCAGGGCGGGTTTTTTTAGCTGAACATAACCACAATTATTCAGAAAAGTACAAGATCAAAATCACGTTTTAATTATTTCCACACATGCTTTAGCTCAGTTTAATCGAATTAGTATGCTTATTGTTTGACACATAAAACAGAAGAAGATAAGATAAAGGAAAACGGCCCCTCTGGGAGGTGCCCATCTGCCTCTGACCAAGTCAGCATGTCTTTCTGCAGCGACAGCTCAAATAAACCCCACCTCATGTCTGTGATCTCATGCTTGACTTACTATTCCCTCTGTTGTGTAATTAAAACAGAATCACAAAAAGCAAAAAATCCTTCTCCAACAATTTTATGTGTTGGGAAGAACCAAATTGTCAAACTCGAATGCAGCAATATGAAATCCCAATCAGGGTTCGTTTACTGAGCAGACTGCACAGAGCCAAAAACAAATGGAAGTATTGAGGGAGATATGCTCCAGTGGAGGCAAATTACAGATAAATCAGAGGCTGCTCATGCATTTTAAGTGCCACATTATACAGAATCCATTAGTAGCAATAGGAGTTCAGCACCACTTGAGATATTAAATCTCTTTGCCTGCAACTCAGTGGAACCAGGATGAGTCAATATCAGAGAAGGCCAGCTGCCTGCACTGCCAATAGATAGGGCGATGAGACCTAAAGGAATGATGCCAGAGTTATACACCAACAACAGTCACAGGCTGGAGATACCGATGTGTAGCTTGTTATACAGCGAGACAATCACATTCGCAAGGGGCAAGAGAAGGAGCAAGGTAACTGATCTGGAAGTCTGGGGTTAATTGAATTGTTAATAACGTACGTCTCGCTCTGAACATTTTTCAAGGTCTCACACATTTCATGCCAATACTGAGCGCTGATTTACTGAGGGACACAAAAATCCCGCAACCTGACAGCGAAAAAAGGATTTTCAGACGTTACATCTGTCCTTGCAGCTTTGTGTCTGTGTGTGTGTGCTCAAAAGCCAACCCTTTATCCTAACACCTGCCTCAATCTGGTGGAAAAATACTTTTTTCTCAAGGCAGAAACATTTTTCTCCGTCACTCAATTGTCACAGATGGAAATGAGCTGACTTAAGAGCTATCCATCATTCATCAAACCCAACAGCCTCGGTGCCTTTCCTCGGTTCTGCACGGTTTACCGTATACCTGCTATTTCCCTTCCACATGCTGTCGCCTTTTGGTGCGTGGATGTAGCAATTATACTGGGAACGGGCGAGATCACTGTACCGAGGCGAGCAACAGCTCCTCGTCTCCTGGAATCAGGGGCTGATCAGCGTGAAACCAAGCTCCTCTGCCTCGAACACATGATTGGCCTGGGGGGGAACAGGGAAATTGAGATCACTGCTTCATAATTTCCTGAAATAATATGGTGTGTAATATCAGACATGTTTCCTTTGGAGCGTGCAAACAGATGGAGAAGGAAGGGCTTTCAGTTAAGATAACATTTCTGCATGTATATATTCACTTTAATCCAGGCTAAAACATATCTTCATATGGGTACTGTAAAAACAGGATCCCTAAGGTTACTAATGAGCTCATACAAGAGTGTAAGAACTCATAAAATTTGAATATTGTAAGATACCTTTAGTGTCTATTAGGGCTATCAAAGTTAACGCGATAATAAGGTGCCAACACAAATTCGTTTTAACACCACTCATTTCTTTAACACATTAACGCAATCGATCTTTCGGAGGTTGTAGGGCTCAGTTTTAAAGCTAGAGTGAAGATACTGAGGAATCTAACCTAAGGAATCATTGGTACCAACCATGTCATACTAGCTTGTCGCGAAGGAGGTTAAATAACGCTCTGAACTTGTGCTAAATTTTGGCGAGGAAAAACTGTCATGGCCATTTTCAAAGGGGCCCCTTGACCTCTGACCTCAAGATATATGAATGAAAATGGGTTCTATGGGTACCCACGAGTCTCCCCACATGCCCACTTTATGATAATCATATGCAGTTTGGGGCAAGTCATAGTCAAGTCAGCACATTGACAGCTGTTGTTGCCTGTTGGGCTTGAGTTTGCCATATTATGATTTGAGCATATTTTTATGCTAAATGCAGTACCTGTGAGGGTTTCTGGACAATATTTGTCATTGTTTTGTGTTGTTAATTGGTTTCCAATAATAAATATATACATACATTTGCATAAAGCAAGCATATTTGCCCACTCCCATGTTGATAAGAGTATTTAATACTTGATAAATCTCCCTTTAAGGTACATTTTGAACAGATAAAAAATGAATGGCGATTACATATCTTAATCGATTGACAGCCCTAGTGTCTACATGATGCCTTTTGCTCATCCCTGTATGAATTTGTGTCTTGGCACATGGGAAAAGCCCCTCCGTGTTAATAACAAGCCCTCCAGACTAACGTCTTGTTAGAGACGAGTAGTCAGGTGGAGGGGGAGCTCTGTGGTCAGACCCAGTCCAGTGAATGCAGAGACGCCCCGGTGGTGGTGGTAGTGAAAGGACAATGGAGGGTGGAGAAACAAGGGGGAAAAAATGGAGGGGTAGAGGGCACCGTCTCTGGAGGCCTCTGTGCTTCGCTGCCAGTGTGTGTAAATCAGCAGGCAGCTCACGGCTGCAATGAGGTAGAAAATAAAAAAAACATAAAAATGTCCAAGTGAAATAAGAGGCAAGAAGAAATCTTTTATGATGAGTCTAAATTCTCCTTACTCTGCAGTAGATCCACTGGCCGGCTCAGCTTGTCTTCTCCAGACACCGTCCATCATCCCAGTGTCTGCATAAAGCCACAAATTACTCAAATTACCCCACCTGCTATTCATGTAATACATATGTAATGAGTATCCTAAATTCACATGATTAGCATTCATGGTATGTTAATAGGGCTCATGTCAAATTCATTAATATGCACGTGAAATTATGTGGACTGCCAAACCAGCATGTCTCAAGTTCTGCACATAAAGTCCAGAAGAAGTTTAACAACATGTTTAAACTTGTGGTTTGAACATTTTACATCATTTGAGCATGGTAGTTCATTCTTGACCTTTGGGAACAGTATATATATATATATATATAACCAAAACAATCTAAACTCAAAGGTCTTCTTGCTAGCTTTTGGAGCTTTCAGACAGCTCCTCATGGTCTTCTTCAGTACATAGGGCTGGTTTAGGTGCCATCAGGCAGTGTGAGTTTCCTAGTTGAAAGCTCAGAAGAACCATAGCGAGTGGATCTCTGATCTTGGATTATTTTGGTTTCATGGGTTACATCACCATATTTATGTTGTTTATCAAATTTAGCCCAATTTCTTTACATTGTCTCACCCTTCAGTCATTAAAGGAGTACTTCACCCACAAAAAGACAATTTGTATATTAATTACTCACCCAGTGTTACCTTGAATTCTTGAAAAAAACTTTGTTTTTCTCGCATGCCTCCACGGCGAACGGAGAACCAAAAAACTGAGGCCACGTTTAACAACGGCAAAACTATATCAAAACATCCATTTACAAACTCTTACACAACTCGTGCAGTATAATCCAAGTCACACATGCATCTTCACTAAAACACTTCCACATAAGCAGTCTCACACTTGCAGGTGCTCTACTTGTCCAGACAAGTCCGAAGTGTCCGAAGGGAAACATTCATGACAGTATCTGCCACAGACAAATTGCACCTGCAAAAAGGAACAGCGGAAAGTTGGAACTAACCAACAGGTAAATTAAATACAGTATATAATACAAAGTTGACAAATACTACTACTTGGCTTTCGACCACTAAAGCAGTGATGATTTGGACCAAGTTCAAATCTTTTGTCATGATGTGCAGTAGCCAGGATTTTAGAAATACTGATTCACCAGTGCAACCAGTGCCTCAAACCCCTAAGACTGCCACCAGAAAGTGTTAGATTTTTTTCCCCAAACATTTCATAAATCAATTTGAGTGTTTGAATATATATTCTGCAATTTCTATCTCCCTAGTCCCCACACAATTGTCTGAATGCTTTTTCAAAGCCTGCCCCACACTGTGGAGAAATATGAAATCCCTTCGTTTTGATTTGTGTTTTTGGCCTAAAGCAGTCCAATTTAACAATTTGGAGACTTTAAAACTCATCATGTGTGATTTCTGTTTAATTGTAGCAAGTAAACCCCTCTGAAATAACACCCTGAAATAATACTGAGAATGTCACCTTGGTGTCCTCAATAGTAACCCTGATGAAGTTATGTTATTCTGTCACCCTGTACTGAGGAGCAGCTCCTGTTGTACCCTGTCCTGGGCACTAAATTAGCCCAGGTTAGCCTGGCAGGACCTTTGCACAGATACACACCAAAGCTGACATTAAGTGGGAGTGATGGCAGCATTCTGCTATCAGGTGACTCAGTTAACTCAGCATGCTCCTGTAACTCAACCCTCACACCTTTACTTCCTCTGCAGGGGGGTCGTCTTACCTAAATGCTGCTATATTAAGAGCTGACATTGAGATGGGGCCTCGACCCGAAGTGGGGTTCAACCATCTAACTCCATGGGGTGTAAAAGAGAAGCAGTGATCAGTTTGCACAGGATTGGCAGGCAGTCAGCGGCAGTGAGGCGTAAAGAGGTACAGTGTGGAGAGGGCTGTAATTACAGTTAGAGCATCTCTCGCATCTCTGACCTCCCCTGATTACAAACTATCCTCCCAGACCATCCAGGGTCATTACTCACCTCACTAACTAGTCGAGTAAATCAGTGGCGGAGCGCTGACCTGATATTAGAGCCACAGCCAGAGAGTAAACAAGGCCAGAGTACGAAGGCTGGAGCCTTGTAAATAATCTGCGAGGAGAGAAGGAGCGATGGCGTGGGAGATGTTTATAGCAGGTGGACAAACACCTGTCACTTTGATAAGCCTGATTTATCCTGAACGACATGTCAGCACATAGCTCTACCCGGCCCCGCGACAGCCCGGGCCGCCAACCCGACACCCTGGGACATGAGACCTGTTTGTAGCGGTGATGCTTCAGTGAGTGAGAGAGATGACAAGCAGCAACGGCTTCATCAGCGTAAAGTATCAGCTGTGACACGATGGTGTTCAAGGTAGCATCCTCTTGGGGGGATGATGGTGGTGTTTTCAAGGCCAGAAACTGGACTTGTGTCTCCCATCCAGCTCCTGAGACATAAAGGTGCTCCCTTGACATCACTGTCTGCAGCAGGCAATTAACGAGAAGGAAGACACTGCTACCATGTGAGAGAGGTGGGTGTGGCGCCTGTAATAAATGACCTGTCTAGACCCATATTTACTGGCCTGCCACTAACCCTGATATTCAGCTCATAACATTACACATTATATATTGAAAAATCACTGAAAGGCACGAAAATCGAAGCCTCGAATTCCAGAAATATGAATTTTCAGAGCAGCCTGTCACGATGTTCGCCGGCTTTCACTTTAAATACGCCACGTCTTCTTCTCACAATGTCATAAGCCAGCTGAGGGAACCTTAATTTGTCAGCTGCCATGAGTTATGCTAACAGAAACTGACCTCAATTAAGAGTGACTTGCATTTAAAAAGTGTCTATTTCAGATTTTAAGATGTAGACGGGGGGGGCTTTAATGGAATGCTGACAGAGGGCAAGTTGGAGAGGTAATACATTTCCTGCAAAATGCCAGTGGATACCACATAAATAAGGCAGTGTTATTCCTGACAGAAACTCCACCATGAAGCTGCGGTGTGATCTACGGCCAAATGACCCGGTTAAAGAGCAGCAGAAACAGCTGACAGCTTGATCAAGATTACCTCTCTCTAAAGTGGTATAGATCAAGTCTTTAGCCTTCTCACCAACCCCAGGGGTGATGGTACATGATAATACTCAACAAAGATGAGCAGCTATCACTGTGAGCAGGGGTACCAATATTGAGTTATTTACCCAGAAGGCATTAACAGAGGTAGGAAGTGTAAATTATAGTTGTGGCTGTGTAAGAATGAACACACAGGGGCTCTAAATTGTCAGCACAAAATGACTGTGAATGTGTTCTGTCCTGAAGGGAAATGTGTTTTATATTTCCATCATCTTTCTCAGCAAATCTAACTTTATTTATTATTACTCAGCAGCTCAATCTATATATATTTGACCGGTAAAAGTGTATCTTTATGGTTGCGTGTATTAATTAGTGATATTCTGGTATCATTAGTGTAATTTAGTGCTCACTAGATTAATGGCACCGTGGCATTTATCTATGAAACATTATATCTTGATGTTAAATTGCAATAAAAGAACCTGTATATTCTGCAGATATGGCTGTCCAAATCTAACGGAGGGGGATGGGGGGTGTAGTTGACATCCATTAAGGAAATCCTTTATTGGCACATAAAAGTGAGAGGCAATATTTAGCCTTACTTGCCTTTGGCAACCTAACCCATAGCCTAACATTAAAAAGGAGGACTCTTGGGGGGGGGAAATATCAAGCTGTGTCAGCAGGAAAGAAATATTTGTGTTCAACATCAGCACCAAAACATGTTTCAAGTGTTACATAATCTGCCTAAATGACGGAATAACACACTCAGCCATTGTCTCCATTCACTGAATATCACATTGTTCACACTACATCCCTTTCCTCCCCTAAAACAAAGCATTTCCTCTCTATATCCAATGTAGTATATTCAATAACTAATTATGGTAATTCATTACATCTCCAATTAGCAGAGAGGCTTTATCGCTGCACTGTACCGTAAAGAGCAGGATTTATGTCGGCTTTGAATGTCACCCAGAGGACAGAGGACTAGCTCATCACTCAACGGGAACAAAACAGAGAGACAGGAGCGAGGAAAAAAATAGAGGGAAGAGGGAGAGAAAGATATAGTGAGTTATTGGTTAATGAACACATTTTCCTTCCCATTTTCTGGCAACCTTGAGAAAACCTTGAAAAGGCCCCTTTTTGTCCGCAGCAAACCAAAGAGGAGCGGATCACCCAAATTGTAGTACAACTTTGGTGTTTCAGCGAGGAGGCTGTAAAAAGATATGTACAGTATGTATGTAACCTCGGAGGGATATGCCTGGGTAACGCCACCTCGCCTGCTGTCAAACAGCCCCTCAGAGGGTGATAAGCATCCCCTGCTAACGGTGTGGGTGGCTGTCTTATTAGTGTACCTCAGCCGTTTCACTCAGGCACGCCGCACAGCCAACCATCTGCCACGCTGTGATCCTCTGCCCAGCAAAGTCTCTCAGGTGCAATAAAATTAAAAAAAAAAAAAAAAAAACAGGGTCTCTTCGAAGCTTGGAACAAAAAGTGCTGACCAGATGAATAAACTCGTTTTTAAAAAGAAAGAAATAATTTTTCATTTATCCAGGGGGTTGTGTACACATAACACGTGATTTGATATTGACATTGGCCCGATGTTAACTGCACTGCATTGCAGGAGGCAAATAATGTGATTCAGCTGGGTGAAATATCATTGATAAATGCCCTCATTCCTTTTGCCTATGCATGTTAATGGTTTCTTTTCCCCAAGAAAACACTTCAACAAACCTCCATCACACTGGTTTTTGAATTAATTTCTGCTGTTAACCTTCTTTCTCCCGTCTCTTGTCGACTGTCATTAATTCAGCCTGTAAACATCATTTCAAAATTTGTGTCCAGAGGAAACAAAAAAAACTGGCATGTGGCATTTCTGCCTTGAGCATCTCTGTCACAGAGGCAGTAATCTATGACCTCTGAAGAGACTCTATTGCCACCTTGTGGCTTAAGTCGCAGGTTAAATAATAATTAAAAAAAAAAGAAAATGCTCTGATACAACAGATATGTTTAAACCTTTATTTATCTTGCCGTTTGCAAATATCAAATTTTTCCAAAAGCAGCGCATGAAATGGTGAGGGAGAACTGTATCTTGGGTAGGAAATAAATATAAACAAGCAGTGCAACACGCAGGTACTGTAGAAAAATACTCTTAAATATGTATTTCAGTCATTTTCGTCCAGTCATCAGTCTCTTACAGTGGATATGGGAGGGAATGATCCTGGAAATGACACAATGTACCAGTTAAAATGGATTCATTACAGTTATATATTAAGAGTAAGAAACTTGTCATCTGCAGTCATGAGGTCGGAGCAACTTACATGGTTGAGTATTTATGGAGCGTAAAGCTCCATCAGGAAGTCTTTGGGGACGATTCCTATGGTCCCATTCTTCTCTCCGACCCACCAGCCAAAGCTCTGGTACTCCTGGAAGAGGAGACATTGAGAGGAAGGAAACACATTTCCTCATTACCTTTTAATTCATGTAGTCGCCACTGAGCAGCAATTTATCTTAAAATTTGAAATGTTGTAATGTCCATAAGTACGTAAAGCAGCTGTGTTACTTTGGAGTTATTGAGACTGACAGTATGTCTAACAGATGAAGCAAAGAAATGGCGCCCTGGTGGCATAGGTTTGGGACGCCAACCGTGACCCACAACGTCCCCCGGTTTGTGTCCGGTCGGGGACCTTTGTTGCATGTCATTCCCCATCTCTCCCGGTCATCTCACCAGTATTGGCTGTAAGCACTTCCCTTACCAGCATAACCTGTTAACTGTTCACAAAATCTACTCTGTTCTCCTTTCACTCGCACCTCCAAAACAACACCAACAACTTCACATCTCCTGTTCCCTGTCCTGCTTCTCTACCCGCCGTCGGTTTTGAGACTGCACACACACACATCCCTCCACTCCACACAAAAACCTCAGTGTGCGTATAGAGCACATCACACATAAATCTGTCACAGCGTGACAAGTAATAGCTCCAAATGGCTGTCAGCATGCCTCGATGTGAGGGGGGGACACTGTGAAGAGAGATCTGAGACAAGAGGAGAATACCCTCTCTCTCCCTCTCTCTCTCTCTCTCTCTCTCTCTCACTCTCTCTTTGGCCAAGAGCCTGACCTCACATCAAAGTCTTCCCGGGACATGAATCAACACCGGGGGAACAAGGTTGAAGGAAGAGGAACCTGCACAATGTTTCAAATCTATGCCAAAACCCAGGGACGAGGAAGTGACCACATCTGTGTCCAGTTATTCCCGGGAGAGAGTAATGGATGGAAGTGATCTTACGGTAGTATTACACACAAAACGATTACAATATACAGTGATGGCCCTGACTGTTGTCTGGTGACGGGCCGTTCATCACGTCAGATTAAAAAGCTGCTTGACTTGCTGTCCGTGTCGAGTATTTAATCACAGGGCATGAATACAGTAAAAAGTAATTTAGTACATCTAAATTATAAACAGCAAACATCACAAGACACACACAGAAAAAAAAATGCTGAATATGTCACATGATTAAAATGACATGTCACAAGCCCCTGAGGGATAGTATAGCAGATTGGCATGAGGTGTGTGTAAGAGTGTGTGTGTGTGCACGTTATGACTTCCTGCAGCTAGCCTTTGAAAAACAGCAACACCTCATCGTGTAGTTCAGGCTGACAAATAAGTCGTGCTTGAGTGAGTGCGGGACACGACACGAGGACACATATATACGGAGCTGTGGAGGACTAATGATACCACACACTGTGACAACACGCACATTAACACAAAACTGGGTAATAATACCACTGCACTGTCCCGTAATTTTATTACTTATTACCAAATGAAACGCTCCACAGCTGATGCACCGGTTTACGAGCACAAACTGTACAACAAGTGATGAGGTGGAAAGATGTGCAGGCGCGATTACAACGGCAGCAACATGTTTGGTTTACTTTTTATCAACCCATCGAGCCACTTAAGTTAAGTGAGATGTTCCATCTCTCGATTAGTTTTATGTGCTGTGACTTGGAGGGCGGGGGGGGGGGGGGTTGCAGCATATCCGGACAACACACTCTCCCTCACTCCCAGTCAGGCCCTATAATCAACACCCCAGGTCCTGACTGGGGGGTCTCGCAGTTGTAACACTACAGCTATTTCTGGCCGGTGGAATGGGGGAGGGACACAGGGTGGAGGGAGAAAGGAGAATGGGGGAGCGACTGGAAGGGGGTGGGGGGGGGAAGGAGTCGACTGTCCCTTTAGCTGCAGCTGGCTGCTGCAGTCCAGACAGGTTTTATGGTCATTGCCCTCGCAGCAGGCCACAACCCCCAACACCAAGGTTTCAGCTAATGGCACTCCCAGTCTGAGTGAAAGGGCAACTTGATTCTTGGTCCTTTTCTGCACACGAAGAAGGAGTCATAAACAGGCATTAGGCCAATGAGCATTGATGGTGTCCGTCTGCTTTGTGCATTTTGTTTCCTGCCATTAGTGCCGAATCAATTAATCAATTAGCTGGTCAAGAGAAGATTTTGATAATCCATTATTTGTTGAGTCATTTATCAAACAAAATGTGTGCGTTTCTGCTTCTCAAATGTGAAAATGTGTTGCCTTTTTATTTAGATTTTGTACAGTTGGTCAGACAAATAAAAATCTAACGATGTCACCGTGGGCTCTGGCAAATGTTGGTGGGCATTTTCTGACATTTTATAGACTAAGAATTTAATCGTTAAATCAGAAAAATAAGCAGAGTAATCAATAATGAAAATAACTTGTAGTTGCAGCCTACGTCCTATGCTCCTGACTGGAAAAGAAATTGAATTATTTGTCAAAATTATAATTCAGGTTTTTACAAATAAAAAAATGTTTGGAGCTCATCAGTCACATGTTTTGAAGTCTTCATGGCTTTTAGGGGCCACTAGATGGCAGACTTGAATTTGGAAAAGGACCTGGCCAGTTGACAACAGCAAGTCTCAGTTGACTTCATGGTCCATGGAAATCAAACCAGACAGGAAATATAGCCAGTCTAGATGGTGCACATTTCACACCTTTTTTCTTTCATTTTTTTTTTACTACACAAACCACAGGGTCGACATGCATCTGTAGAAGTATAAAATTCCTCGACTTATTTGCAGTGTTCAAAAACAAGCTTGTTAAATGTATCACATCAAAATCCAATTCGACGTTCATATAAACCAGTTAAGCACAAAAGGGCTTCTGTTTGGTTACATAATAAAAAGGTAAAGAACGGCCCCTCAGTTCTCAGTACCTGGCACCCACGCCTAGCCGACAAGCTTCGGAAATTGTGCGTCCACTACACGTCCTCACCTGCTCTGAAACAGAGTGGCGGACTGAGCCCGGGTTTCCTGAGAACACACATTCCTATTTGGCGAGGTGAGAGAGACGTCTGAGAGGTGTGTGGGCTGAGGGCTGCTCACCGCCTGGCATGGCAGCGGCAGCGCGCTGAAACGGTCCAGATGGGAGTGATGGAATGGTGCTGTGTGCCAGCTAAGCCCGGCCTCCGCCAGCGGCACTAAAACAGTTTCCGTCGTGACACAACTAATCCCCATCACGGTGCCAGAGAGAGAACCTAGCCATCAGCCGTCCACCTCCAGGCGGTGGGCCAGGTGCTGCCAGTAAAGGATACGAACAGTCGGCTCCTCTGAGGGCCTAGAAATAACTCACTTTAGGTGGTCTGGGACCAGCAGAACCGCTCTGACTGCGAACCTCATCTCACAACCTTTGCATCACAGTCTGGTTTGAGCTCATCCTGGCTTCACCGTGCATCAAGAAAACACTCATTAAGGGACACAAGCAGGGGCTCCCCTAACCATACCTTGCTCAGGATGTAGACGTTATCTCCACGCTTGAAGGACAACTCGTCTGGGTGGTCCCCTGCACAGTCCCATAAGCCCTGGTAGATGTTGGGGTAGTCTGTGCTCTTATCAGCTGGATGGAAAAGAAGATGAAGATAGATTAGGTGCTTTATTTTCTACTGAGAGCAATAACATTAAAGTGTGCAGGTCTGACACAGCAGTGATTGTTTGTGTGCAGCGAAACCAACAGGAGGCAGCGGAGAGCCTAAAATAGAACTGGAGGCTGTGTGCCAAGTTCATACTACCTACTAGGTTTAGAGTATGTAACATGTTCACACTGGCAACATGACAAAATGAAGTACACTCAAAACAGTCAGTATGCAGACTACAAAAACACTGATTTTTGAGTCCCACAATGCAATGCACAAAAGAGAGAGATGGAGGACTAACTGTGGATGGAGGTGAAACAGCTCCAGGAACACCTCAGAATAACTATTATCTAGCTTTGTCTTAGTTAGGTTTAATCTGCAGCGTCATTGTAAAGCAGACGATTAGTTGATTATTCGATCGACAGAATATTAATCTGCAATGATAATCGATTTATCGTTTAAGTAATTAGTTTAAGCAAAAACTTATTTGCTTCTCCATTGTGAGGATTTGCCGCTTTTCTCGTACTTATATCATTTTAAACTGAACCTCTTTGGGTTTTGGACAAAACAAGACATTTGAGGACATCCCCTTGGAAACTGTGATTGACATTTTTCATTATTTCCTAATATTTTTGATACAAAATAATTAATCTATAATGAAAAAAAACATTAGTTGCAGCTTTATTGTAAAGTGGCAGTTTGTTTGCCTTTGCACAGCGTATGCATTGCATAATTTTCTGTTAGCATGAAATGGTAAAGTATGGTGATTTTTGTTTTACTAACAGCAAAAAAAAAGTAAACTAGAAATATTTACATTATAGTATGCTGTATACAATCAGCAGGCAGACACAGCTAGTTTCTTGACAGTTAATGTCTCCACCTCTCAGCCTATTTATTGATCTGAAGTGGGACCATTTCCTGTTTGTACGCGACCCTGAGAGTGTGTTCATGTTGTGGGAATGTTTACATAGATACAGAAGATAGATAGCATGCTATTTTTGCACTTAAATATGTCACTTATTGTAAAAGGAAGTTGGCCAACTAGGCTAAAAGTTATTTCCAGCATTGTGTTAACTTTCAGTTGCGCATGTTCACAGAAACTTCCTCTGTAAATGTCGCTTCCTCTTAACAGCAGGTTAGAAGGTTGAGTTTGCTCAGAACCACAAAAACACTATGTGTGACAAAGAGTTGATCACTGTACTGTCATCACACCATCCTATCTACTGTATACATAGTGAAAGTTTCTACAATCTAATCCACAAATGAAAAAGAAACACAAATGTCTGTGCTGTGTACCTGAAGCGGGAGGAGCAGGTTTGCTGGCTGGTTCCACTTTTGGAGGAGGCTTTGTTGGAGTGGGCACGTCCTCCTCTGGAGAAACAAGACCACATATTGATGGATGAGCGTGCTACGAATTAAAGGTTATGATTCTCTGTCTAAGCCGTGGGCAGAGAAATGTGCAATGGCACATATAATAAATCAAATAAATAAATAAATTGAATAAAGCCTTTGAATAAAAAAACAAAAAACAATATCAAAGAGATGCATGCAGTTTGTTCATGTTCTGTGTGACAACAGAGTGATACAACGTGTGGTCGGACCTGGGAGCTCTTCGTAGATGTCATCGTCGATCGGCGCAGACTCATCTGTATCTTCTATAGGTCCAACATCATCGTATACTTCATGTTCCTCTTCATCCTCTTCTGGGATGATGCCTGACATATCTAAAAACAGGGGGACAAAGTACATTTGCCTTATTAGACTTGATTTATGCACACACACAGATTACTTGCCGATATATTTAGAGAATTTTGTTAATTTTTGTTGTTTTTTTATTCATGAAGAAACAAATGATGCTTCTTCTGACATTAAAGAGCATAATAATGAGTTTTTAAATAATTGAAACAGTCCAAACCTCTCAAAACAAAGTCTATCTGTTTCACCCATTCCTCCGCCTCTTTCGCCGATGACGCACTAAACTGTGATGAAAGAGGAGAGAAATGAAAACTGCAGTCAGTGCAACATGCAGCTCTACATATATTAATTAACATAAACAAATAATACTGCATTTATGCATAGCAAAATGTTCCGCATGGAAGAGCCCGAATGTTAGGAACACTCATTTAGACTTTTTAAATATGCGTGTCAGGTTGAGCCAATGCAAAGGCAGCAGTGTCACATGAATGAATAGGTTTGTAAAAATAACGATTTAATGAAGTGCATGTACACACGCGCCTCGCCAAGTTTTAAACATGGCACATCTCAAGTCCACGTTTGTTTTTCAATTAGGACGTACACTTAGAACAGCGGTGACTCAAATCATCACCGAGAGACGAGCGCACCTGATAGACTCGCTTGTCTGGAGCCGTGATTTCAAAGCAGCAGTCTTTCTTTGAGTCTTTCCGTAAGGTGCTGTTCATCTTGACGGTGTAGCCGTCGATACTGAACTCCCCCTTCTGCTGCTTGTCTGGTTACAGGAAATTAAAACAGCATCATTAACGGCTCAGATACAACAACTGCAATGTCACTGTCAAAAGCAAAATGCTGAATCCATCCACTTCAGCTTCTCAAACAGTACGTGATTCATAATCGACTGGGATGAAATGTGGAAAAAAGTACCTTTCTCACTGCCATAATAGTAGAAGGTGTGATGGCTCAGAGCGCACCATCTCTTCTGCCACTCGGTGCCAAAAAAGCTGTGATCTGTGGAGGGAAAACCAACAATAATCAACCTAGAAGAGATGGATCATTTTCTGGTTTATTTAGGGGGCAATTAGAACTGTGTATTGATAAATAATGTGACAATGCCAACGGGATTTGGGGTTTTATATCATTTGATATCCTAATTGTAGGTGGAGCTGCCGTTTTGTCTTTATACAGTAAATATCCTTTTTTATTCGCATGGATGCTTTGCCTGAAGAGGACCTTGTAGCTCAAACACCCTTTTCGACTGTTATCAGGCCATTAAATAGGCATTATCAGTCCCTATAAGCCCCATAGATGTGGGTCAATAGGGGCCTACTATGCCTACTATGTAGGAAAACTGAAAGCGAAACTTGAAAGCAACACGTTCTAACACGTTGTAAAACTGACTGAAAAGTTACGTTTTGAACACAAACAAAAAGGTTTTTTTAGGTTTAGACAACAAACTACTTAGTTAGGTTTATGGAAAATATCGTGTTTTGGCTTAAAATAACTACGTTTCAAAAGTGAAAGTGAAACTTAAAGCTTGTGAACACAAAGACAACGACATGTTTTCATGCGGGATGCAAACCCGGCCTCCTGGGTGAAAATCCTGTGATTTGTGTTTGTGTTTCGGTGATCTACCATGTGAATAGATGATAGAACCTAATATTGAGTGTAGTAGGCCCCACATTGACCCACATCTATGGGGCTTATAGCAACAGACAACGGCCATTTAATGGCGTGATAAACAGTCTAATCGGCTGTTCAAAACATAACATCAATAATTTTTTGGAGCTTGCAAATTTAAGTGTGCGACATCCTCTCAATTAAACAAACAAACTGGCATATATGTATCTTATTAGCAGAGCACCCACCCTTCCTGCGCTTCTCAAGGTATCCCGCTTTAAAGACAGACGTCAGGTCCTGAGCCGCCACAGGTGGGGACTGCTGAGCACCTGGAGAAGAGTTGAGGAAACCCATCAAAGTGTTTTTAATACGTAAAAGTGAAAATTACATTTGTTATTTAAAATGTTAAACACAAACAGATGGGTTTCTGGCAAACGTCATGTACGTAATTTGTCATGTATTCGTTTGACTGATCTTAAAACAAGAAGCAAAAGGCATGGAGGCTCCACTAAGCACTGCTTTGCTTCTCACTGGAGGAGATTCCCCTTGCAGCGTGCAACTTCAATGCAAATGTTCAACTGCTGTGTCAAAGTTGCTTTGTGTGAAAGAGCAGCCATAAAACTGGCAGCTGCTTGCAGCCCATAAACCCCAGACCCCTAACAGCCACTTCACAAGGATTTCCCTCATTCTCTATTTATAAAAGTAAACACAAAATCTTGCATATTGCCATGATGGGGCGTACAGGGTTAAAGCTACTGTATATGGAGGCATGTTTTTTCTCAAACTACAACCATGGCAGTAATGTTGAGTCCCCAGACTGTGGCTGAGAGCAATAAAGCATGCTCTAGCTGTCAAAGGGGAGGGGTGAAAGAGGTGGTGGGAGTAGCAGTCGCGCCCCCAAATTGCTTCCCAAGTATGTTGCCAAGTTACAGTTGGAATGTCTCCCTCATTGTGCCACTCAAAGTCACTTTCTCCAAGGAGCTGACCCAGAGATCTGTATATTTTCGTGCCAAGATGCAATTTTCAATACTTTAATCCACAGCTTGTTAGCAGAGTTAGCGAGGCAACTTCTGGACGTCTGCTAAGTGGCTTACCATCTAAGGCCTCTTCGTCCTTGTCTGTGCGCTCTGACTGCAGCGACCCTCCATCATTGTTGCTGTCAACTTCCTCCGAGTCATCCGAGTCATCTCCGCCTACTCGAGTAAACAGAAAGTGCAGTAAAGTGTAGTAATGGTACAAGTTATATCGTAAACACAGTGGTTCCCAACCTGCGTATGAGGTGTGAAGAGTGGTTTACCCTTTTCAGTCTGTTAGAATATGTTTCAAAAGCAATACCTGCCACGATTAATTGATTAATGTCAACTATTAAATTAATCACCAAATATTTTGATAATTGATTAATCGGTTTGAGTAATTTTTTGAGAAAATCAAAATCAGTCAAAATTCTCTTATTCCTGCTTCTTAAATGTGAATATTTTCTAAACTGAATATCTTTGAGTTGAGGACAAAACAAGACGTTTGAGGACGTCATCTCTGGTACTTTGGGAAACACTGATCAACATTTTCCACCATTTTCTGTCATTTTATAGACCAAACAACTAATTGATTAATCAAGACAATAATCAACAGTTTAATCGACATGAAAAAAAACATTAGTTGCAGCCTTAAAAAACACAGTACTTTACCAGAAAATAAGCAAATAATAAAGAAAAGTCTGGAAATAAATGTCAGAATTTATATTTTTCTTATTTTCTAAGTTGGTAATCCTCATTTTTGTAAATGAGATGATACATTTTAAGGGGTTTATCCTGATATAATAAACTCGACTCATCATGTGACCCCTTAGATTCAAGCCGTGACCTCTTGAGTGGATCCTGATCCCCGGGTTGGGAACCACTTTATTCAATATACTATATTATATTAAATAAAGTGTAAGACTCACTTTTGTCCTTGAAATCATGTGGGAAACTGTTGGGAAGACAGTAAATGGATGTTAACAATTTTCACATTCTGCATTAGAATCTTTCAAATCAATTCAGTAGGCCTGAACAGACATACCCCAATTTGACCTCTTTAATCCGTTTGATGAAGGCTTCCCTCTTCTCTTTTGCCTTCTTGCTCAGATTTTCCCCTTTTAATCCATCACAGAGGAAATATTCTAGGTCTTAAAAACAAAAAACAGCAGGTAAAACATTCATACAATCTGATACCACTCACTGATTGTGGGGTTTTGTTTTGGCAGTGAAAATGGCCCAGTACTGCTGGAGATCATATTTCCTTCCAAAAGCACAACAACACAGCAGTTCATTGTTTGATTCTCATCGGCATGAATGAAATAGCAACTGGACTAAAGTGCGTCTGACTAAAAAACTTAGTCATCCATATTGAGTCTGAGCTTCCTCTTTTTACAAAACAGTCTCTTAAAAGCTGGACTTTGTGACACTAAGCCCCCCCTCTCTGAATGAACACGGAAAACAAACAACCCGCGTGTTAAACAAAATAAACATTAGTTTTTGAACATTTTTACCTGAAATGAGCGTCGTTAACTCCTCGGGAGAGGCACGCATTGTACTGAGAGTTTGTTCCTGGCAGCAGTGGACCGTCCAGAAGCCGGCGGGGGAAACTTCACATGACGCGGAAGCAGCGACGACTTTACGGACACGGAAGTTAATCTTGCTAATTATTTATAGGTGACCACACAGCTCCCTCCGCTGCAGAAAAAAAAACACTGAAACCTGCCTGTTGTTCAACATCCACACTGGCGTTTATTGCTCTATCAGCTTTTGTGTGTGTGTATATAGTTTTGACTGCTACTGATGACTTGGGGAGTTGATGCTTTAATGGAGCGATGGGTCTTTACAGACTAATAAAGTCGGCGGATATAACGCATGATCATATTTTTGATTGATTCCAGATCATATTTCTCTGGTACTTAAGTCTGCGTGACTGACTCTCTGGACACATTGGGAGTGTCTTTTTTTTTTTACAATGATGCAAGCACTTTGGGTTTATGAATATGTCAACATTGTAAATCCAAACAGGGATCATTAATAGTCTAGTTGAGAAGGCAATTTTATAAAACTGTGCTGCAGGGGTCTCTGCCAGTTTTTGTTTTTTTTGTTTTTTTTGTCTTTAGATAGATGTTTGAAGGAGCCTGTGCAACTTCTGCTGGTTTATTCCTGCACGCTTTACATATTTGCATCATTTGTGAGTCAGTTTTTAATCAGTTTCTATTGTTCAATCAATGACAAACACACTCCTATCTGATGCAAGAGTAAAGAAAGAGAAAACCTCACTCCTCCTGTGCCTCCTGGTGAATTCAGTTGAAAGCAGCCGGTTGTCATATTGTTTATAAAGGTGTCAGTCATGCATTAGTCATCTTTTGACAGGCAGAATCACCCAATACAGGTTTAAAGGCTGAGCCTTTGAACTGTATAGCCTGTTGTTGTGGAGAAATGAGACAGAAATGTCAGTGAAGAGCTTCAGCTTATACTCTTATACTTTAGCTGCAGGTGGTGGACAGTGTTTGTCAGTCTCTCCCCCTAGAAACACTTTATTTACTCCAGTTTCAGCAGCTTTGGGAAGACTTTAACACCCACAATATCTATTTTAGTTCTGTATTGTCTCTCTTTGTCAGAGAGGAAAAGATAAGCCTGTATTTGGGTTATTGAGATCCAAAGATACTTGATACAATATGACAGTGATGCATTTTTTAACACTTTTGCTTTATAGCTTTGATTAAAGCAGCAGTGGGTAGAAATGGAGCAAACATGATTAAAAAATATATCCTATATATGCCCTCCGGTGTCCTCCGGGTGTCCTCCGGTGTCCTCCGGTGCTTCTAATGGCATCTGCAAGATTTCACAGACCGGAGGAAAACAACCAATCAGAGCCGACCTGGAGCCTGCTGTCTCTGAGCAGCTGTCAATCCTTCACAAACTCCGATCAAACGGTCAAACTAGGCAGCGCTGATCAAATATGAATCAATATTATGTTACTGTAATGCCTATTTCTCGTCTCAAATGTTTTCAGAAACATCTTGTAGTGTACTGTTCAGCTGTAAAATGAGAAAGTTTGTGACCCGGCAGCCATGTTGAGATCTGTTGAGGAAATACCAAGCTCCGCCCACCAGCCAGAGCACAGCCAATAGGAACGCTCTCTCTTTGAAATTACCTGTGATTGGTCAAAGTCTGCCGTCACGGGCTAGATTTTTTGAAGCCTGAAAACAGAGCCATGACGAGGTGCAGAAGTCTAGTTTTCTCTCAAAACACTTGATTTACAAAATGCTGAAAGGTTATTATGGAAATTTTGCCCAATGATGCCAAAAATATTCTGCCTACTGCAGGTTTAAGTGTTAAAATGTTATGGAGGTTTATTCTGAATCATCCTGACAAAAGGAGCACCAGACCTTTAGATCTTTGGGTGATTGCCGAGTAATATACAATCACATTCCTCAATTCAACTGAGGAAATTGAACCTTAGATCATTATTCTGCATGAATATTATTGTTTCACATATTCTGATGTCACTTCCTGTTCAGAGTTATCTGAGTAACATTCTTCATGAGCCACAAATCCTCTGAGGTCATTCAAAACCTGACCCCCTCCTGACCTGGCAGTAGTTCCTCCCAGCTTGGAGAGGAGAGGAGAGCCAGCTTGACCTTTGACCTGCATGTGTGTGTGGAGGGAGGGAGGGATCTGCTGGCACAGTGTTGTATCTAGTTTCCCATAAAGCTTCATCTCCCTGCGATTGGTTCCTTCCCCTTTTATCACTCATTACATGTTTATGATTCACTCGTTGCCCAAGCTGCTCAAAGTCACCAAACTCTTTCATATAATAATAAAGAAATTAAATAATCAAATTCATGAATCTGATTATATTACGATTAAATATGCTGTCATGGTGAAACCTGTGAATGTGGGGACAAAATGTTTTATTTTTGTGCTCATAAAAGGAAAGTAGCAGAGTGTGCTGAGGAATAAATAATGAACATGTGGGCCTATTTGTGGTTAGTCTGTAGACAGTGGAGACACTGACATGCTGACACAGTGTGAACATGCTATTTAAAATTAGCTCAGCGGCTTCAGCACCAAACCCCCCGGGCTTTCTAGACTTTTCCTATCTATTTTCAAAATGTTCACAATTAGCCATGCTTAGTGGTATATCTCAGCAGGAATAGCAGTTCACCACCTCACCTCACCTTTTTTATTATTGCTGTGAGGCTCTGAGTCCATCCTGAGACACAGAGCCTATAAATGAATCACGTTGCCTGCAGACTCTGGTCAGAATAATTGATCAGTGTGATTGTTAATCTTGTGATTCGTGGAGCAATCTCTGGCTTTTCATCGACCATTCCCCCTAAACATTTAATAACAGCATCCTAATAAAGAAACGCGGCTGTGACACTGTGGCTCCTCTATCGAGCCGAGGCTCAACTGGTCGGTGGGAAGAATTCCTTCAGCAGTAATGTTTGGTCCAGATTAACATACATTTATCTTCATTATAACATACATTAACATTATACTATAAATGAATGGAATAAATACATTCTGATAGGCTATTTACCTGATATCTGGTCTATTTTACTGTGTTTTAATTACCTTTTAAATTATAGTTTACACCAATTTAGGGGGAAAAAAGTATTTCGGCTGATTTGAATTAACTTTGTATAATTTTAAATCATAAAAGTTTTGAAAAAAAACAAAAAACAATGGCGTATGGAGCGACTCTTAATTTCAAAACGATTGCATTACACTGCGGATCAGGCTATAAACAAGCACCATCAGTGCTGTGAGTTTTATAGGCAATAAAATTTAATTAGAGAGCCAAGAAAAGTCATAGCTTTTGGCCTGGGACTCCTAGCAGGCAGTTCTCACTGCAAATGTTCTTTTTCTGGGTTTCAGCATCATGCGGAGGCAATGAATCTGCTTTTTTTTCTCTGCTCAGATATATTACTGAGGTCTGTACCAGAAGCATGGCCACGTTGGAAAAATCTTTCAACTAAATCTATGAAAATAAACAAAGATAAAAAAACAAAAAAAACTGTGATGCAACTACAATTTTACATTTGTATCACTTGCATTTTATTTGTATTTCATAGTGCTCACTTCATGTATTTGGCAAATTGTTTTGGGAAAGTTTGAGTATATAAAATCAATAGTGTCTTTATGCTAAAGAACATATTAAATTAGACTATAATTTATAAAATATCCTGTGGCTTTTCCTGTGACAGTTTATGCTATCCTTATTTGAATATTGTGAGAAACTACATTCAGCATTATAAATTATGCATGTACATAATTAATTTCTCTTCCGGCCGATATTCTAATATACATTTTATATTTTATTGTATAGGCCTAAAATCAATGAGCTTCCCAGACTTTCTTACTGTGAAATAAGACAATATAGCGCTGCTGTTTCCAATCAATGTAAAGTTTTATTACAAGAAAAAATATTCTGCTCAGTTATAGTCGAAATCCATATAAAAAATAAACTCTCCTCTCGCAGCCTAATGGAATAAACTAGGCTAAATAGTATCTTTGTTGTTTTCGCTTTAACTTACCTTATTTGTGAGATCTATTAACGCTAAAACTGAGTATAAAACAAGTGTCTGAATTCAATTAAAACATGTTGGACTATTTCAATAGCTCAAGTTTTGCAGGTCGATTGTTGTGAGTGTTTCTGAGAAGAGGTCAAACGTTTCGGATGATAAAGACAGGGGACTTTGTGCCGAATCTGACAAACTTGGTGAGAAAGAGGAGGAGGATGAGAAAACTTGGAAATCCTGCAAAGAGACGTCCAGGCCCGGGGAATGATCATTGTCCGGGCCTATTGTTGACACGCAGATAGGAACAGTGGGCGCCGGGTTTGGAAAATGTTTCGGATTTTTCTCATTGCTGTTCAAAGGCGCAACAGTCGGGCTTTGGTTGTCCCCATTGTGCCCGTTGTGACACTGTTGTGAAGTTAAGGTATTCTGGTGGAAATAGCTCTCCCTCTCCGGGAGCGTCCCGGCCGCGCCGCCGTCCGCCGCCTGCTCGAACTCGTCCTCCGGGCCGTCCTCGTCCGGGCACGCGTATTTGCCCTCGCTGTCCCGGTTCTCCTTGCAGTGGGTCTGCCTCTTGTGCTTCATCCTCCTGTTCTGAAACCACACCTTCACCTGCTTCTCCGTTAAATCCAGCAGAGCAGCTATTTCCACTCGCCTCGGTCTGCACAGGTATTTGTTGAAATGAAACTCCTTCTCCAGCTCCAGGAGTTGGGTGTTGGTGTACGCGGTCCTCAACCTCCGGGATCCCCCTCCACCGCCGACACCAACCTCTGGCACCTCTGGTGAACCTAAAAAAAATAAACCAAAGAGTATTTTTTTTTAATCACAGAAAAAGCTGGAGAAAAAATAAAACAGCATGCAGTTGTGTGTGTGTGTGTGTGTGTTTGGATGAAAAACAAGCTCTGTGGGGTGAAACTTGTGGCAGGCAAGCGCCGGGACTGGGAAGATTTATGGGCCCCCGGCAGAATATGATGGGTCTGCGTGGACAGCACAGGACGGAGGGTGAAGATTAATGAACATGCCAGCTGCCGGCCCGTGTAAGAATAATCTATCACTCTCCATTACTGTCAAACATTAACACTCTTACACTGCATCACAAGTCAGTGCGTTACTTGATGAGATTAAGCATGCTTAAATCAAAATCCTATATTGGCTTAAAGGGACGCCCACGTTGCGCAAGGCCCGGGATGCAGCTCCTCTGCTGAGGGGGTAATCCTCAGACAACGAGGAGCCCTTTTGCATGGAGGTTATTAATCATCGTGTCTTGCCTTGGGGGGAGAAGTAGAGTGGTGAGGAGTCAGTAGTTGTCGCAGAAGCAGCAGCAGCAGCAGCAGTCGGGTTTCTCTTGATGCTTTTCTTCTCCTTCATCCACGGGTACTCCGGGGGCAGGGATGCAGCCTGCAGCGGCTGCTTGGAGCGGCTGTGGCGTGGGTGGACGCCCGGGTTCAGGCCGGGGATGGTGTGCTCGAAAGGAGGAGGAATCAGTGTCGACTGTGAAAGCGCCGAGCTCTTGATTGATGAACTTTGAAATGCATCACCGACAGGGTTGGCGAGAGATGTCAGGCACTCTGCGAGCGACGGCTGGCTGTTGATGAAACCACTTTCTCTCCCAAATTCGTAATTCATCTCCTCCCTCTGGTCTCGGAAACTCGCTTCAAGTTAATTCAGATGAATAAGCAGCAGTTTATTGTCATAAACTACTAATCTCGGTATAGTCGTATATGGAAGACCTCTGTGCCATAAACTATTGCTTTCATGAGGACATGGTTGGAATTAGACCGTGCTGCTTGTCACATGATTGCATCTGCCCAATGACAATTTGGGGTTTTTATCAAAAGAAGCCACTGTCCCCTGTGATTGATCGAGAAAGTCGGAGGGGTAACGCCTCATTCCGGGGGTAGGGGTTGCTTTATTTACACATTTTTTGGGGTCAGTTTCTTCACCACTCCCCCCCCCCCCCCTGTACCCCCTGCGCGTCCACGCAGTCTGCCATACGAGTACGCGCGTGTGCGTGTGCGTGTGCATTTATTTGTAGCGTTGCTCTCCACAAATCATTTCAGCAGTCACATTTGTGTCTCGTAATGCGGCGACGCCCACAGTCGTTATCAGTGCCAAGGCGTTAATCTTGAGACTTTCTGGAAGGTTTGCTCGGAGAGGAAAAGCTGCACCAGACACCCAACAACACGTCCACCCCTCCCCCAACACACACACACACACACACACACACACACACACACACACACAGAGAGAGAGAGAGAGAGAGAGAGAGAGAGAGGGAGAGAGAGGGAGAGGGAGAGGGAGAGAGAGAGAGAGAGAGGGAGAGGGAGACGAAAGATTACTTTTTAATAGATTACAATGTGATTTTGAGTTCATCAGATTATGTAATTATAAATTTCACAATACATTATGCTATTAGCCTAATTTTATCATTATAAAATGTTGTCTTTATAGGAAATCTCCTGAAAAAAAACAACAACAATATCTTGCGTAATATAAGAAAGCAGTTGGGTTATTTAACATCACCATTTTGTAGTTTATAGCTCCCTGTCCCACATCCCTTTTCATTTATTTTATTCCTCCTATAGGGATGATGTTGACCCGAGCCATCATCCTTCCACCTCAGCATTATTGGTTATAACATAGCGGAGAGCAGAGATGATTTGCCACTGTAGTGTGAGGCAGAGGAAAGGTGGGGATCTGATGGCTGTTTATGGCTCCGGCTCTAAACAAAGAGCCCTGGTAGCCTGCGTGTGATCAATCTTTCTCGCCAAAAGGTCTGACAGCTCCCTGCCCTAAGAACACGTTTAAACCATCTAACACTCCCTTAGATCATATATGGCCAGGGAGAGGACAGACACTCTCTAGGTAGGCTGTAGGAGAAGTTTTCTATTTAGAAATATAGGGATTTCTTAAAGAAGCATCGGATGAGACGCACGGCCATTACGCACAAAAGCTTTTTCGCTCACTCGCTCGATAATAAATCAGAAATCCACCTAAAGACGAAACTCTGTCGCTTTTTCGTTTTCTAAAAGGACTATACTGGCACAGGAAAAACACAGAGGACTTGGTTAGTGGTATAGAAACGAACGGAGCAGCTTTTACATAGGATCAATTGTTTGCTGAGGTGAGTGGGTGTTGGCATTCAGCAGAGATCCCATTCAGTCTCTACCTTTCTCTGTGAACAAGTCTTTCTCTGACATGTTCCGTTTCAAGAATAATTCAGTTTTACCACATTTGCTTGAAATGTTTGATTTCACTTCATATAACTGTGTATTTCGACTTATTTTTATTTGTAAGGATGGATGCAAGGATTTATTTGTAAGGACGTACTCTGAATATAATACAGATCTTGTGAACGAATAATATCCTAATATAGCCGATAATATTATAGGCTATATATAACTGAAGATAACTGATAAATAACTGACTTACAAATTAATTCAATTTACTTAAAATTGAACCGAATTATTTGTGTGTAGCTCATTATTAAGTATGTATGGTTATTGCTGCAAATTAATATCCAAAACAGCCACATTAATCGGCTATTTCTTCTTATTTGATCTGCAAATAAATTATGTTTTATATAGACAGTATAAACCTGGCCATAGATTTAAATCCAGACAGGTAGAAACAGAACAAAGAGAACAAAGAGTCTTCAGTTAAATAAATAAACCTGCAATATTTTATAGAACACTGAGTTCCGACATTTTATTGAACATTTTGTTTTGCAACTGAATTTTGTATTTAAGTCTGCTGTTCTTGTTCGGAGATGTGAAGCAGACATGAAGCCACATTTTGCTTTGTTAAACGGATGCAGACAGAAAACGGTGTCTGGATCAGTGAGGAGGAGCAACGCGTTTCCCGTCTGTTCTGAGACAACGAGAGACATCTGGGAAGCAAGCAGGCCAAACCTGCCAACATTGTTGTTTGTTTTTGTTTTGTTTTTTAAAGAAAAAAAATATATATTTCACCTACCACTTATAGTCTTTACTGTGTTGTGGAATTATTTCCATTTATGGTGAGTGTGATGCAAATGTATACCCAGAATAAAAATAAATAATTGGATAAATACCAAATGTGAATCTGTTTTTGTTTTTCAGTGCGTAAAAGATGGGGAAAAAAATATTCAATTGCAATTACATGTTTATTATACATTTATTACACCTTCTGCATAAGCGAGGTTATGTAATATTTTGAAATTGAATATTTTGTGAAATCATTGCAAGTGTTTATTGCACGTTGTGGACGTCATTAACGCTGCATTATACCATATATAGACTAACACATCATATATGTGGGGAGGAAACTGCTGGGAAGAAAATAAGTAAGCTGCACAGTTCTTCTAAGTGTGTGTGTGTGTGTGTGTGTGTGTGTGTGTGTGTGTGTGTGTGTGTGTGTGTGTGTTCAGGAAACAAAGCAGTGTGTTCACGACCAGGATTTCCACATTACAGTTTTATTTATTGAGCCCGCTGGATTCATGAGAAGATTTGACAGATACTTCAGGCGCGTTGAAGGGCCGCAAATCAAAGTGTTTTGCGCGTCGACATGTGCAGAAATGTCGTGATAAAATGCAGACACGGTCATTCTGGGCCTCCCTCTGTTTGCCTCTCAGGAAATCAAAGAAGACAAAATAATGAAAAATGTAAAAAATGTGGGATCAGAGCAAAGGAATAAAAGACACCCACCTATCACAACACACCTTTTCAATAAGAGACAACCAGCCTTTGATTCATGTCCTCGCTCTGCTGCCCTGTATGACGTCAAACATGGATATGAACACGGTTTAAGGAACAAATAGCATACTTTCAAAATGATGTGAGGTTGATAAAAATAATAATAATGCAGGAAAATGCATGGGGGGTTGTAAGTAGCTGATAAAGATGCTCTGTAGAAAGCAAACTCAAGCTCAAAAAGTCTGTTTCCCTTTAAAAATCTGCATTAATCTGAGGTGTTCTCAGTATGGCTGGATATAGGGGTCAGTCATTTTCAAGAAATTATCTGCAAACATGTTTAGGCCTATCACATATAGTTAGCAAATGTAATTTTGTTGTATGCTTACAATGACAATAAAAGTACTTGAATCTTGATATCACAGAAGTAACCTCACTATCCACGTCCACTTTGACCGAGAAGAAATAGACTATTAGTAGCGAGGACAAGTGGGACAGACTCCCATATGCTCATGACTTTACTCCCCTGAACTTCTCCTCCACAGTTCACTTGTGGCCTCCTCTGTCACCAGCAGTGTCAGGAGGTTTGATGTATAGGGGTCACGAGAGGTCACCGCAGACAGCATCAGAGCTACTTTCTGTTTTCCTGCAGCATGGCTCCTCCAATGTCCGTTTGCGTGGAAGATATGCATCCAAACATTCATGGGGGATCAGACAGGAGTTCCATCAACAACACTATAGTGACTGAAGAGATTTTACTGAAGGTTTAATATATAGTGTAATGCCACTATTTTATCATGATTTTCTTTACAGTTTTCCCAAAAAAGGAATAAGAGACCTAATGAGCTGCATGTGTGTGACCTTTGGGGGGTGAGGGTGGGGGGAAAGGGGTGAGGTTGAGGGGGGTGCTGAGGGAAACCAGGAAGTGAGGGAAGGTTTGGGGTATCTCTCACTTTTTAGGACCTCAAGTTCATCGCTCAGTTGGGGTCCAGTGAGATCCAGTCCAGCTCCTGAGCAAAAGGGAAGTGATGACATGCCAAATTATCTGTATGTGCTCACACTTAGAGAATTGATTATTTATTGATTCCATGGGTATAAAATTATACATTTGCCTTTTTAAAATCAATATCTGTATCAGTTTAATCGTTGATGTGAGTATTTATTGCAACATGCAGTCATTTCATAGCTACAGATATTCTTCTAAACTATTCAAAAGCACTAATCACTTGATAATTTTTAATAAAATAAAAAGTAAAGGAACCCCTGAGCAAACAGAAACCCACTTTAATTAAATAAGGATCTTTAATTTATGCCATCATGGGTGACCATGCAATGAAACCGAACACGTAGGAGGATTAGATGTTTTACGACGAAAACGACACCACTGGTGCAGGTCTGTAATAAATGGGGAGTGGTCTCGGTGTGCCGTGAACGCACCATCCAGTTTTGCTCTTCAGATGAGCCGCTGGCTCCACCTGCTGGCGGTCAGAGCTCAGCAGCACTCAGATCAGCTCAGAGCTATGACACCATCATCAGGACACACTGCTGTTTGTCCTATTTGTTGTTGTTGTTTTTTTTACTGTTTAATTTTCCACTTGTTCACCAAATAAAGTGAAATTAAATGTTGAGTAATATATTTGGAAACTATTTCAGTGTGTGTGATGCATGTTGTGTTATTGTGTGTCTGTTGTCCTGAGAGCTGCTGCTGCTGCTGCTGCTGCTGCAAAACAACAAACGGATGTTTCTGCACCGAGACAGACTAATTGTTGGTAGACGGTTGTAAAGTAATTAGACGTTTTAAGACAGACCCATCTGCAGTCCTGACAATCCCCTCCACCTCTCCTCCTCTGTATGTATGTGTGCGTGTGTGTGAGCGTGAGTGTGTGTGTGTGCGGCGCTTCAGGCCTATCTTACAACAATATCACATATTTGACTGTTTGCCGGGGCCTCATTAGAAATGCTGCTTTACTGCCGTCGCAGAGCCTCGACATGCTTTGCTGTTTTCGCACCTTATAAACAGTCGAGGCTGCGATCGGGGTTTATTGCAGGATCAGGGCATCTAGTCTAGTTTGTGGGGCGTTCAAAGGCCCCGAAAACGTCCTGAAAAGTAGGCGAGTGCACACGTACATACATGCATTCAGACAATAATTAGGTGCAAACTAATCTATAAATACCGCAGTGTGTTTCGCTGTTGCTTTAATTTGCTCGCACGCTTTCGTGACTTTCTATGTTTAATTGTTGCACATGGCTGCTTGTTGTTGTGTTGGTTCCTCGATAATGCATTTTTTTTTTTTTTTTTCTGTAAACGTTTTTTAATCGAAGGATCCAAGAATATCCAAAGATAATTCATGTGTTTTTCATCTTGATATTCAATATTTGGTTAAACAGGATGCTCTTGAAGTATCTCTTTAAAAAAAAAAAAAAAAAGTTACTGGCCATGTTACAATTAAATAACGTTTCCTCATTTCCACAACAATATTATTGTAATAAGTAAATATTATTATTAGAAACGTAACATTATGGCAGTAAGGTTGAGAAAAAAAAACATCTTATGAGAGAACATATCTGGACAGGCCTCCGGATTTTTTTTTTCTGTGGCTTATTTGGGTTGTTTGCGCCATAAAGCTCAATGGTTACAAGCCAGAAGACGTAGTAAAAGTGGACTATTAATCTCTTTTTTTCCTGAAATTAAAAAAACAGGTTTCCGGTTCAATTAATTTTGACAGAAGTAAACTACATAAATTTGTAGAAATAGTTTTGAAATGTTTAAAGGTGAACAGAGCAGTAAATTGTAAAAGTAGGCCTAGTAGTATTTTATTAATTTATAGTGTATATTTTTTTTAAATATGTTAGAAATGTATTTTAATATTAAGCAAAATGATGACAAATGAATAAGCCATGCTAATTTTCTCATGTGCTATACAAACTACTCTTTATTTTGGATGAAACCAGGAACGACGAGGTATTTGAAGTGTGCACAAATGGCTCAAAACCTAACGGTTAAAAAACATCTAGAACTGCAAAAAACAATAAGTTAAACAATGCAAATAGGTAGCTGAAAGACATTCAGGTAGTCAAGGATCATTTCATGCAAATAACAAATGGCCTATAGTTAGTCAACTATTTCTGTGTGCCAAATACAATACAACTAGAGACACTGTCCTCGCACAAACATGAAACACTGGATATCAAGGGAAAGGGGAAAAAAAACATCCAGCATTGTTTTAACAACACAAACTTTACAACAATATCAGGTCAGGAATATTAAAGACAGACCCTCCTCCTACTCCCCCCTCTAATCCACCACCATCAGTCCAGAACCAGTTAACTGTCTCTCCGCCGGTCTCTGTTTTCTTTCTTCATCTTCATCCTGCGGTTCTGAAACCAGATTTTCACCTGTCTCTCGGTCAAACTCAGGACTCTGGCTACCTCGTACCTACGATCCCGGGGGAGGTACATGTTAAACAGAAACTCCTTTTCCAGTTCGAGGATTTGATACTTTGTGTATGGACAACGCTTTTTTCTGGTGGGCTTTGCATGAAGCCAGTTGGACGATGGGTCATCTGGAAACAGGGGGGGGGGTCAGAACCAGGAGACAGGAGAGTTAATGCTCTCAGAATAGGACTCAAAAACAGATTGACTTCACAGTTTGGAGAGGACATGCTTCTCCTGGCAAGATTATATATTTATATTTTCATTCTGCACTGAGCAATTTGAGGATTGATAGCAAATTCGTCACCAAATTCCTTTGGAAATTTTGTATAATTACGCAGTGAAGTGTGTCAATCACCATGAAGAATATGCATATCTTATTTTTACATAATATCATGTCACTGAGCCATACGACTATTGAGCCTAAACACAAATTTTACGCCAATTGTTATACTACCATCTAGTCTGTGACATCCAAAACACTCCCTCTACATGTTAATGCCATTTTCATTCATCTAAACGAGTCCACAGAGTGACCAGAATCAAATGCATTGCTTACTTGCATCTATCCCTCTCTTGTCCTCTGCTGACGGGCTCTCCTCAGTAGCTTTAGACGCGGATGTGGTTTCGCAGGGAATCTCCGCAAGGGACGCTCCATTTTCAATGTCAGACAAAAGAGGTGTGTGCGTCTCCAAAGTTGTGCATTCGGCACTCCCAATGAGAGGCTCGGGTTTTATCTCATAATGCATGGCTGTCGATGGTAATCCCGTCAAACACAGGGAAGCAGAGACCGGATCCAACGCCCAGGAGCGCGTAAACATGCCATCGCTGTCCCCGTTCGTGTAATGGTGATGTATATAGGTCGGAGCGGCTGTGTTCGGAGGGTGGGCCGAGATTGGACTCCAAGATCCACCAAAAATAGAAGATTTCGCCTGCAAAGGGCAAGATTCCTGTCCGCCATATTCGGTGAGCATCGCCTGCTCCACCCCTGCAGCTGACGAGTACCTCGATGCCATATCTTCCTGCTCGGGAAGAAGAGGCTGCTCAACATAATAACTCGTTCCCAGCGTCGACATTGCAAAAAATGCAAAAGCAAAAAATATATATGTACAACGCGTTAGAGGCTTGCAATGTTTAGAAAAAACAGATTCATTGCATATGAGGTGCTGCTTTCCTGCACCAGCTAGGGGCTCAATGCGTCCAGCAAGTTGAACCTTGCCCAAGACTGGATAGGGCGCCCCAAACACGTGACCGTGGGACAGAACAATAAATAATAAATCAGCCTGCTGCTCAACTAAATGGCCACCATTTTCCCCACCATATTTTAATAGCAAGTCCCCGCGCCTTTATTGGGGGAATATTTCGTTTTATAAGCAATAAACGTTATGATTTTTGTCAAGAGATCTTATGTTGGTGTAATCGATCATAGATGTGATAGAAGGGAAGTGAGGGGGGACTTTAAAGTCTCCATTTGTGAAATCACCAAACAACCTCCATTAAAAATTGTGCCTATAATGGGATTATTTATTCTCCAAAATATAAAAGTGATATTAATTTAATGGCTTCCATCTATAAACCTCTCACTTTGGGAAGACATTTCTGGTTCTTGTTAGTGGCTGCTATATAAAACATTTTCAAGACTTTTTGAATTAAAATAAAACAAGCGGAAATGTGTTTAAAGCATCACTGGAGTTTACAAGATCAGAACAGCTTCCAGGATGCGCATCGCTGTGTCTGCGGGGCTGTGGGTCTATACTTCGAAGGCAATCTAAGACGGAAAGTGGGGTGAGGGTATTTGGGTGCTATATAACGGTCCTTTTTTATCACGGGCAATTGGGTTGTTTTTCTTAAGGTTACAACCTGGCTGTCTCAGCTAAATATCACCAATAAAGCTCAGCCTTTGTGTCCTTTCTCTGGCGCAAGCAGACGCATCCGGCATTTCCTACGGCGAGGCAACTGGCAGACTGCAATGATCATAACCGAGGCCTTGTCTGTCCTTTACGCCTCTCCTGGACACATACAAGCCTTAATCCTTTCATTTCCCTGCCTGCGTCTTTACTTCCGGCTCTTTAGATCACCCGGGGACGCTCAAAATACTCTGCAGATCTTAAATTATAGACATGGTGAAAAATTAGTATCTCTATCAATAAATGTAACCACGTCTATAACAGAATTTAACTTCATAATGAAAACCCACAAGACAAAAAAAAATCATATTAAGAGTTCCTTTTACGCACAACAATAAAACTCTTTATTGCACTTTTTGGAATAATAATGTTTTATGTGTTTGAAGCAGTCTGCGCCAAAATTATTAATAAACTCCACCAGTAATTAATAGTGATTCACTTTTCATGATGCGACGAGTTTTTACTGAGGTAATCAAGGCAGTTTCGTGTTGTGGGAGAAATATAATAGCCCAACAACATGAGACTACCTAAACCACTCAACAGCCTGCTCTCCTCTTCAGGGATATCTGTGGTTTTAGTGTTTTCAAGGTGTGGACATTATGCAGTTTCTCAGTATAACAGGTCTACCTGGAAGGATTTTCGAAATCTGTAAAGGCGCAAAAGACGATGCTCAGACAGATTTTATATTCATGATCGGATGAGTGCGGCAATTCCGTTTTGGACTGTTTTAGTCCAGATGCGCCGCTACCTTTAAATTAAGAAATGTATTATTAAAAAATAAGAATTAGCGTTTGTCTTCACTTTTGCAACATGGACCCATTTATTAATAATTTACAATATTTTTTTTAATAATAATAATGGAAAAAAAACACTGTTCCTCCACTCGTGTGGTTTAAATCTGATGTCAAGGATAAAAAGCAACGAAGTGTGCAGCTGCCAGACATCTATTATATTACAGGCCTAAAGTATGAAGACCATCACCCTCAACTACTGTAATAATATTTACTGTGCACACAGCGGACCCAGTCCAGAACACAAAGGTATTAGCACCATGCAGTGTACCTGAGCCAACTTTAAGATTTAAACACCGCGCATGCAGCTGTTAGTCTGTCGGTCTGAATGAAATAAGAAGTCTGCAGTTGCAGGGATGGTTTTATTAATTTGACCAGAAAAAAATGTGCAAATATTCATCAGACCTCCTGGGCTGTTTAGCTCACACATAAAGGTCTACATGTAACTGTAACACACGTGTCCCAAAGGTTAGTCCTGCATGCAAATTCCAATGGTTCACTCAGGTTGACTATACAATATGTACAAGCCTGAAGCTCTGAAACATTGTGGTCACATTCTGAACACTTCAAACACAATGGATCAACGTTACAAATGTAGCCATTTATAAATACATATATCCACGACAAAATAAACAACAATCAATAAGTTAGCAGTAGGGTCCTATTTTTTCCATGGACATTCTCACAGTTGGGTGGGGGGGGGGCTCTGCACAGGCGCCCTTGCCATGGATGGAGGGAGGGCGCCAAAGACGCAGACAGTCTCATGAGAAACTGAAGTTGCTGGAGAGCTCTCGGATCCTGTTCTCCCGGCTCATTTTTTTCAGTTTCATCCTCCTGTTTTGGAACCAGATTTTGACTTGCCTGTCACTGAGGTGCACACCGCGGCTGATCTCCAGGCGACGCTCTCTAGTCAAGTACATGTTGAAGAGGAACTCCTTCTCCAGCTCCAGAGTCTGGTGCTTGGTGTAGGGGCAGCGCTTCTTTCGGCCACTCTTAGCTGTGAGCCAGTTGGCCGTGCTTCCCATTTTTCCATCTCCTACAATGAAAATGAAACAAGATATTAGGCAACAGGTGTGACCAAAAAAACAACATCATACCTGAAGAGAAGCATCATATCTTTATTAAAAAATGATGGACGAATACGATTCAAAATAAAGAAAACCTGACATGTGAAATTACAGTAAAAACACAATTTTATTAAACTACTGAAGATGGGATGTGCTATATAAATTCTACTGCTTGGCCTGACACCTACTACGTAACCATGGAGCATAGAAATTACCCGTATAATGACTGATTTCTGTGTTCTATTTGATTTTTACAGCCATTTTACGCACAGCCACATATCCATGTAGATATCACATACAGCTGAAATTATGCACTTTACCAGAAACTATTTGCCCCGTTAAGCAGCCAGCAGCCAACTGCACCTTTATTAAGACATAAAACATAGCCTGCACAGTCTGCTGAAATTATATCAAGGCTTGTGCCTTTGATGAGGGGACGAGTGACATCAGAATCGTACCAAGGACAAATCTGAATTGTCCTTTTGTTGTTGCTTTAAATGAAATAGTAATGAAACCCTGAGAATATCTAAAAATGCATGTGTTTTTTAATCATCAAAATTCCATAGTTGCCTGTTAAAATAAATCCACAAAGCCTGTTTGAATAGCATTGTAATAAAGCACAGCTACAGCAGCCTATTTGTGATGTAAAAACAGCTAATGAAGCACAATAGCTCTGCTGCTCGGCTCAGTTAAGTCACGTTCAATTTCGCCTCATGGCCGATAAACCGGTAAATAGCCGTTAAACTACACCTGTGAGTGTCTGGCTGTTGACCTAAATATTAATACACGAATAGACTATCAGCACTCGTGCATTCATCTTGGGTTAGAAAGCATTGGTTTTACACAATGGAAGCCTATAAAGAAGTATATGCGCATGCCCCTTTACGCAGTCTGCTATTTTTGCAACACATTTTTTCTACAATGCATGTCGACTCATCACCTTTGACTGGCTTTTCTGGACACTCCGCACCGCATGTCTCAGCGGGCTCGGGGGAGGATGAGCTCTCCGAGGAGAGGCGGCTGTCCTCGTCTCTGGCCGGGGCGCAGGCAGCGGGGACAGGCGCCTCCTCGTGGCTCTCCCTCCGCTCCGGCTCAGCAGAGGCAGCCTGCGGCTGGGGGGGCTGGCTGTCCAGGCGGGCGGGTCGCTGCAGGGTAAAGTGATTCATGTTTGGCTGGACATCATGGTACAGCCTGGAGGACGCGTACGTCTGAGACAGGCGGAAGTAGCCGGGGACTGGCAAAGTGCTGCCGGTAACCGGGCACGACGCGGTCGAGTAGGAAATGTCATCTACTGTTGCTCCTTTGGCACATTTGTCAGGCTCGTAAAGGCAGTAGGCGCTCTCCTCTTTTATATTCGGCGAGAAGGAACACTGAGCCATATGCTGGCCGCTGGGCTGATCCACCCGGCAGGACCTCGACGTCTCCAGCCACGTTTCCATCCCCTGGACATACGGAGCGGAGGACGGGATCACGCTTTGGGTGCTCGGCTCGTTGCGCTTACCGATCCCCGGGAAACAGGAGCCGCCGGAGAGTCCATACGAGTATTCCGACGCCGGTGGCAAATACACGCCGTTACTTTGGTAATACGAACCGCTGTCGGTTCTCACGTTGATTAAAGAGTCCACGAAAAACGAATTCCCAGCTTGGTTGTTGGGGCATGTCATCGTCGTGGTATAATTTGACGGAGGATGAAGATAGCCCTTTCTGGCTGACATTTCTTGTGCAAAACATTGCTGAATAATTACTGATACTCACGCTTCTCACTGTAGCCTGCAGCCAATTAAAACACCAGGCGTCTACAGACTCCTCCCAGTCCGACCGGGCTGCTCCACTGTGTCGTATATTTTGTTTTAGGTCTAAAGTGTGGAGGGAAAGTGGTGCATCAGAGGGTTTTAGGTAAAATCTTTAAATCTCCTCTGAATCTCACATTTGGAGCCTCGAATCCCCACCTAGGAGCCCAGAGCTGCCTGTATGTGTGAACTTAACAACAACCCCTATTTGACAACTGGGTTGTTGAAAGCTGTCCCTAACAATTATGTACAATGCATTACTTTATGGCCACTTTTACAGCACTGTAAAAATGAAGGGTTCTAGAGGTGCCTCAGGGTGCATCAAAGATCCAAAAAGGTCCTGTGTGACTCTCCTTGTGCTGCTCTGATGGCTATTATTGGACTGGTCTTTAAACTTCCTCGTGGACTGTCCAAAAGCAGTGCAGACAGTGTTTCATCGCGCCACATTGCTGGTCAAAACCAGTGCAAAGTCACTTCCGCCACGAGCCCTCGAGCTTATCTGATTGTGGTGTGAAAATTGTGGGTGTAAATGCCACGATTGCGTCCAGACACATTTTTTTTTACTGCAAAGGCTCTGTTGGGCATTTCTAAAGGTGACACGCAGACACGCTGATGCTGAACAATGCCCTGGAGCTTCCTTTTTCTTAATGATCACTTAATATTGGCCAGACTGTTACTGCATAGATGACATTAGAACTTGTTAATCTTGCTATTATCTCCCAAAGAACCACTGGGAATTTGTACGGTCCTCCACGTATTTGCTATATAATTATAGTCCAATCTATTTACTATTACCTATGGGAAAAAAATACACACACACACACACACGCACAATTATTCCGAGGCATATATAGGCTATAGCTACTAATCCATTTTTTTTTCTAAATTCAAATTAAGTTTAATTTCAAATCACCACCTCCTAATACCACTTCCACCCCAAGAATAAAACGCTCAATGCGCCTTTTAAACTTGTTTTACATTTTTGTTTTTTAAATATATGACAAATCTTCACCGTTTCTCTCGTTATAGTTTTTGTCCTTTTTATGAAATGTTTGAGACAACGGACCTGAGGTGGAGTTAGTGAGAAAAAATAAATATATATATATAAAAACTAGTGAGCAGAAAACAAAAGAAAATAATAAAAGAAAGTATATCTATAATTTAAAGGGGCTTAATGTCAATGTAGTTTTAATTAGAAATAAACAAAAACAATATTCTGACATGGATCATTTTGCAAAAAAAAAAAGAAAAAATTGATATAGTTAGCCCTCATATTTTGAGGCAAACAGCTAAACACAAATAGTTCGCCTGGGCTGCAACAATATTTTAAACAAAATAAAAAGTCAGAAATATATCAACCCCATGGTTCCTTAAAAGTCCGTCAATTGGAGCTTACATCACAGGCCTACAGATTTAGATGAGCCTATAGATTTCTCCAAATGTGGGTGAAATGGCTACAACATCGGCTACCTCCATTTTCCTTTAAGTCTGGAGCCATAAAGTCTAGAAATCAGAGCTACAGTTTATGTACAGCCATTTTATATGGCGTCAAACCTGCAGCATGTCTGGCTGCAGTGAATGATAATAATCATTAAACCCTACAGGATTATTTCCTGGGATGTTGCAGTGTGCGCAGTGGGTGAGCTGCTCTTATATTATTATTCCCATAAAACTTTTTTAAAATAATTAATTCAATTAATTTTGTTCAAGAAAATTATTGAAAATCCCCAGACTGACTGCTTTGTGTCAAAATATCTCTCTGTTGGTCTCAGCGCGCGTGCACAAGGACAAACACACAATAACTTTTCGTAAGATATCATACGAACCGTTGTATGATTAGGCTGTATAATATGTATGCATTGCATACACGCACAAGTTGCATCTTAATAGTAAACAAATGGTCTCAATCCAATTTATCGTTTTCACATGTTTACATAACGACTAAACAACATTAATCCAATTTAAGATTTATAAAATGAAGTATAATTTACGTTTTATAAAAGTTAGTGAGCCACAAAATGTTTGGTATATCATATAGGCCCTTGTGATCTTATTACTTTGTGCGCATTAGTCACCCCAGGCCTGTAACATCTGCAAAACTGCAACCTGAGAATCTGCATTAAATCTGATGCTCAAAGAAACAAACTTGCTCGATTTACTTGTGGTAATTTTGCCAGTAATGCTTTCATGACATCATAACATCTGCACCTTATTAAATGATAAACAGCGTCTTCAGGTGGAGATGGGACAAAGTAGAAAAATAGACCCACATCCTTAAATCACATTAAGGAATCACCCCCCCTCGTAGTCATAAAACTTACATGATAATATTTCTGTGCCTACCTTAACAATGAAATCCAGAGGTGGTGGTGGTGGACATATTTTAGAGCAGCTGAGCGGCGAGTCAAACTTCTTTTTATATCTCAATTCACGGCAATGACATTGATCTGAGGAGCGCCACCCAGTGGACGGAGACAGCGCGGCCTCCACGCTGCAACACAACACAACACAACACAACACAGCACAACATGCAGAATATTCCTCCCGCGGTAAGACGCTGAAACAAATGACGCCGGAAAGGTCCGTGAACACAAGCTTTCAATGCTCCCAGCCGTTGTTTTTCAGCCCCTTAGTCACAGTTAATAACCTTGGTCTCAGACGCTTTATTGCACTACACTCCAAATGCTCCAGACGAATCCGCGTTTTATGGCCAAGTTACTGGAGCAACTGGGAGGATGTGCAGCAATCAAAGCGGAATTCCTGGGAGCCTCACAGGATGCGCTGTGTAAGGAGGGCATCAGGGCCCTTATTAGCTTATGGCAGGCCATTCAAGTTGCTTTCAGGGGCCTGGTGGTGGACACACAAAGCCACCTGAAGACACTTTTTACCCATCTTTTTTTAAGGCTTCATTTGACCTTCCTAACATAAATCCTCACGGCCTAAATTCATATTTAGTATCAAGCTGATGTAGGATGTTTGGATTAAACCTCTCCAGATGATAAATGAATGAGCATACAGATAGTGATGGTTGTAATAGTGATCTGGAGTTCGTCCGCCTCTTTATTTAGCCCAGTGTCACTCCCCGATTAGCTGACTTTCACTGGATGAAATGAATAACGCCGTTGATGAGAGCATAATCACACAAATAGATTCACATTCTTTGGAATGGTGCGGCCTGTAACATCTATTATAGCCTATATGCATTCACACAAGTGTCAAGATTGTTTCAGTAAGCCTAACAGGCATGTTAGGTCAGGAATCAGCCCCAGAAATGAATGAACCCTTTGTAATGGATATCAAACAATAACTGCAGCGGATCCCGTTTCCAGCCATGAGGGAATAAAAAGCACCGAACCTACATATCATGCATCTGATACGATACACGTGCTGGCGTATAAAATAAAAATGTGGATGGTGTTTCATTGGGGGTTACGCTCTTTTATCGGCGGTTTGCCTTGTGGATGAAGTTCGGGAATAATCCACCTTTACGGCCAAGAGCTCAACAAAAGGGGGTCAAGCGCAGATGTTAAATATCAGATTTAAAATGCATGAAATGGATTAATTGGTGTATCAGATTATAACTTAACTCATTCTCTAAATATGCGACATTGACCGGTCATTTGGGGGGCAGTTGATCACCGTCAACAGTGTCAGGTGAGGTCTGATAGTAATTCCAAAACACACAAAACAGGTTTACAGTCACCGGAGTTTGTATTTGTACAATATAAAGTTAAAATATTAAGAGAAAGGACAAAACACGGACAGTAGTTTGATCTCAAGATGTTTGTTGTCAAGATTTCTGGCGTAAAAGTTGCGTGCGTAAATTTGGGGAAACAATTTAAATTCTAAAGAAATTAAGGAAAAAATAACATTATTTTCTTTTAAATTGCAGTACAATAATCTCCATTTGTATTTATCTAATAACAGTTTGTATTATTAAATACTAGTTTGTATTATTAAATACTAGTCTGTATTATTAAATAATACAAAAGGAATTCAGACACATAGCTTTCCGCGTAAGAGCACCATACACGCAACCACGTAACTTTAAAATTGGGAAAATTGTTGATTGGTCGGGCAAGCAGAATAACATGCCTATAATAATAATAATAATAGTAATAATAATAATAATAATAATAATAATAATAATTGAGCCAACGGTGTTTAATGACAAAATAGTGTATAAATAGTAGAATTCTTTATGAAGTCTGGCATATTAAAAAAGTCGCCATCCTGTCCAGGTAACATGTGAAGGCTAGATGTGGAGTCTTGATGTCAGTGACAGTCATTGTTCAGTGTTTATAGCAGGGGGTTTGTGTGGTAGTACTGTAAACGGTCTCTGTTCAGTTTCTTCTCCTTCATCCTCCTGTTCTGAAACCAGATTTTGACCTGGCGATCTGTCAGATTGAGCATCCGAGAGAGCTGCATGCGCTTCTCTTTGTTGATGTAGACGCTGAAAAAGAATTCCCTCTCCAGTTCTCTGATCTGATACTTTGAATATGGACATCTCTTCTTGCGCGTCCTCTGGCCACCTGAAAAGATAAACAAATAAAAAAAAAAAAAAAGGCAAAAGGTCACCACATGAGATATAGACACAATGCAACAACATGAAATCATGTGTCCCATTTCCTGCTTTGAAGCAGTGGTGGTGGTCTACTTTGGAGTTCAAGTGTTTCCCTCCTCTCTCTCTCTCTATCTCTATCTCTCTCTCTCTCTCTCTCTCTCTCAGGCCTGCAGGACCCAGATTTGTAAACAAAGACGGGGCATGTTGGGCATGAAGGGACTGCGTGTCGGAAGTTGTGAAAACTTATTGAAATCTGTAAAACCATACCGGCTGGCTTTTAAGAGTGAGGGCGTGGGCCTTAACCAAACAGGCATGAGTATCGAGTATCTGATATGCTTGTTGTGCGCTTTTGATTTCACTGTGCGTAAAAAGCTGTTGTTCTAGTGTTTAGTGAGAGCAAACTCCATAAAAAGCAGTTGTTGAATTAAATCCTGACAAATCCTGCGAATTTTTAAATATTTGTTTGAATAAGGAGCAGGGTTTAAGCCCAAATCTGCTCCAAAGTCACATTAAAATGCCTCTTTAGTCAACCCAGAATAAACCATATTATCAATCCAAAAATAAAAAAACGTTTAAAGAAATAACAAAATAAGTGAATTGACACAAATATGTGAGTTATAGGATGTATCTAAAATGATTTCAATAATATTTTATAAATATTATTTTCCATATAAATTAAGTTTATAGGCCAACTACACAAGGAGATCTAAGCGCACACATGCAGACGAAAAAGTGGAGATGTTGTTTGAAATGTTGGAAGACAAGCTTAACGCCAAAGTCTTCACGGCCAATTTCATTCCCGAGCACGTGATCTTGTCGTTTATAACATAGTTTTGTTATAGGGTAAATCTGAAGGCCCTCCATAAACCTTACGTGCTTATAAAACAGCATATAAAAAAGCTTTAAGAGCAACGCGTTAGATTTGTCTCACTACTCACTGCTGCTCTTGCTCTGCCTCTCGTCGCTGTGGCCGGAGGACGACTTGGGGCTGCAGCTCTCCGCCATGTCCGAGCACGGGTGAGCCGGAGCGGGGCTCGTTTTGGCGGCGTGTCTGTCCGCGTCCGCCGCTAGTGCCGTCGGGGTCGTGCCGCTCTCCGCGCTCCCGTAGGCGGTGTCGAAGAACTGGTCGAACGCCTGTGGCAGGACGCCGTTCCTGCCAACGCTGCCATAGAAGCCGTGCGTCGGGTTGTTGGAGGAGCTGGAGTGGCCGGAGCCGGAGCCGCCTTTCACCAGGATCTCTCCCCCCCGGGAGGTCGGGCTCGTCCAGCCGTCCCTGTGCACGATGTCCTCCGGGTAGCAGTGTGACAGGCTCCCCCTGCCGTGGTGCCATTTACTGGACGCGTCGATCCCATAGTCTCTGAAAGCCACGTCTCTCACGGACGGGACCTGTGGCAGGGCTGAGGACTGGTAGGGGTATGTCATGGGGCAAGAGGACTGGCTCTGGGTTAAATAGTGAGGGAGACCCGGGAAGTCCGCTCCGGAGACGTAGTAAGTGCAACTCGGTAAATACATATTGGAGCCAGAGATCCGCTCATCAAAATCCATATTCTGCTGTTGTGAAACGTCCTATAATAACCCGCGCATAGTTCCTCCGCGGCGCTGCGCTCCCGTCACTTTGAGGCAGACTGGTGGAGCAGAAATCCTTAGACGTGCAAGCTGACGTGGGGATCCATCTCTATCCATTCCTGAGGGCCAAAAGCCATGTGACCACTGGCACAAAATGACAGATAGCCTACGCCTCAATGTGTAGAGGCTATAAGAGTCAATGAGTTTATAAAGTAGAACTTTGGCTGTATGGGGAAGGAAAAATACTGAGAGGGACACAATTTAGGATATTTTGGAAAATATTTTTAAACAAGCGCTCTTTTTCATCGTAGAGCTTCTGTTATTTCTATCCTAGCTGTGGACTGTTAATCGCTATTAAATTACCACATTAAAAAGGTAGAACAAAACAGAATTATATCCGATTTCACGCCAAGCTGCTCAACCTGCCATTTTTATACCTTTAAGGTTAGTTTTTAAACCCAACCCTCACCTTAACCCTAACCTTAACCTCTGAAGGGGACGTCTGAAACAAGACGAAGACATTTTTAGACCCAGCAAGGCAACACGATTTAGACTTTGCTACGCATGTGAGGCTTAATCCTTCAGGCACACATAACATTTAAGAGGCTAAAATAGATTACTTGTTGAGTTTGATATGACAGGTCTAATTTTAAGAATTAGGGGCCTGTAACGCACACGTGTCAGTTTATTTTTGGAGGATATTTTAATCAATTAAATCTATTTAAAACGATTTCATGAATTCGTCGTTTCTCCTGTGTGCATTTTAAATTGCTTCTATATATAGATTCAACAGTCTGCAAGTGGCGGAGCAATGCGAGTTATCCTGCACTTTTGTCAGGCGTCAGTCCAGTTTGGCACCAAACAAAAAGACAAAGGCCTGTAAAGACAGACTCCTCTCTTATGGTTGCTATGTGTTTGTTTGGAGCAGCGTTTCATTAAAGCATGCCAGCTCGCCTCTGTTGCAGACTTCACCATGCCCACATTTATGTTTTAAGTGCGTGCTGATTGTGTGTGTTTGTGCGCGTAAAAGTTGATAGAGGGCCAGACGCAGCCTGGATGAAGTTCATATGAGGCTAATGAGCTGATGTACGCATGCGTTTACCGTCTAATGTAAACATACAGATGTTGGGCTACTAATAATAAAAAAAAGGGGCTCCAGTCTTTGCATTGCCTGTTCTCTCTTTGCAACGCCCAATAGAAACCTTTGGACACGGGCTGTTTCCCACACTCCAATCCATTTTCATTTGTCATCGCTGCTGAGTAAGTGGGCACATGTGTCACATATCACTAATCCTGTTATGCAGCCAATTTTAGAATTCAGTCCAAATTCACTTTTCGTACATCAAAGCCTGTGAATTTGTTATGTGCAGGGAAGCATTAGGGGACCGTGTGATATTTCCTCCTGCCCAGGTGCTTTGCTGTTTGAGTTGTTACGCATGTGAAACTGTTATTCATTTTGGAGATTAAAATAGTCTTACATGACCAACTTGACGACAATTCCTATTTTTTTTAAATTATTTTGTGAATTATTCAGCCACTAGTGCGTAGCGTCAGCCTCCAGGCCGAGGTTGCAGGAGAGGCCCAGTTTGTCCCATTAAACCTCTTTTCTCCTACGTCTTACAGCCTCAAAAATATTGGTTTAACAAGAGTCAGTAGACGCGCATTAATGCACTAATAGAAACCGTTTGCATTGTATCGATTAGGCAAGTTGGCTGTACGTAAACAAAAAGCTGGTAAACCTTGACCTCCAGCCGGTTGCCATAATAAGGAAAAGAAATGCACATAAAATATATTTACATAAAATTGAAATGATCCTACTTTACTAATACGAAATTATTAATCTAGCCAAACTAGAAATTGTTTTAAGAAGTCATCTTAAAGCATGGCTAAATACTTTGAATACAATTAAATCAATTTAATATACCAAAATATTTTGTTGTTGTCATTTTTGCCATTGCTTAGACAACCACAAGAAAGTCAAGGCTGATTGGTCGTTTCTGAGTTGCCTTGAAAGGTTCAGATGCAATAAAGTTGAGGGGGGGGGGAATAAAAAAGAAAAAAAAAAACCTGTGGCCTTATGCCTGCAGCACAAGACCTCAGAAGAATAAATATATTATATTTATTTCAGTGAAGCAAATGTAAAAGCTGAAGCTGTATAAAAATACATGTGGAGCAGCCACTCTCTGCTGATGTGGCTGTTAGGAGGCAGCTAGAGGGGATTTTAAAAATAAAAGCATGTTTTCTTGGTTTCTCTGATTTTTCCTCCGACACTTAGGAGGACTGTGGTTTAACTTAACTGCCTGAAAATCTGTGTGCGCCTCCTTCCTTTCCTGAGTCCATTTCACAAGGGGCCATTTTATAATATTTAGGTAAAATGTGCCGGTACAGATTTACCCATTTAAAAGGTCCAATCTGTCATGTTTGTGTTAAATAAATACAGGCTACATGTAGCTTATATTTATGTAGCCTAATTTAAGAGTTTGTGAGCAGTTGATGAAAAAAAATGCATTTTATTTCAATTTATTTCCATGTTTATAAGCATTACTTGTGTAATCAAAAAATATATCAAAACACTATTAATTTAAACCTAGTTTGTCTCTGAATTAAAGGAGTTGTACGCTAAATCAATAATACAGTGTCAGCAGATTTTGAATTGTGGTGTTTACATTTGGATCATGCAGTCAAAGAGCAAAATATTTCCCACTTTTTGATATTTATGATGATTTGAAAATGTTTATTAACTGATTTATTACTCCAAATAATGTTTTTTTTTCCAAGGCTCTTTCAGTGGAATAGCTGCAACGTTGTTATCATTAAGCATTCTGAAGACAAAATATGTATTTAAAATGACTGAAACGGGATGATTTGGGCCACAGACCATAGTATGGATTCTGAAGCTGAAACAAAAGTTATCCCAGATTAGGTTTATTGATAAGGTGACTGTTTATGTATTAATTAAGATAAAACTATTTTTCCATCAGCCTGACTTGTCATGCCACAGACTCCATGATTTCTAAAGTAATAAACAAGGTAATTCATATTATTTCAAGTCAAATGGTGGAATTCGAGAAAGAAGTACATATTTGACACTGATGAAGGACAATATTGAAATCTGAACGCACAACAGATACCAGAAAACTACAATAATTGAACGTTTGAAGTCATTAAGGTGTAAAGAAACTGAAGAGCGAACAGAAGAAGATGGAGGAGTCTGACAGCACCTAGAGGAGTGTGTGTGTGTGTGTGTGTGTGGGGGGGGGGGGGGGGGGGGGGGGGGGGGGGGGTTGTCTCCGGAAGTAGTGGACTGTTGGGGGGGTTTACAGCTGAGGAGGATGCTGTAAAACTTAAAAAGATAATAAAATGTTCTGGATTCACAAATTCAACATCGCATTCATCCACGAATATTCTGTCTGTTACGCAGATGTGATAAGATTGCGAAAAGGCAGCAGGTCTTCTTATTAAACACACATCTACCACACTTCCTGTCTTCACTTCAAAGCCTGAATGTCTCCTGCTATTATTGTCCAGCTATGTTGTGATACAACAAAACTGCATTTATCAATATCACATCTCGGCAATAGCTGTAAACACTGAGGAAAGGCTGTTACCAAATACAGATGCAATGCGTGGTGTGATGCAACAAATATGGGGGAAAAAAATCATTAAAATAAAATGCTGCAGAATAGCCAGACAGAGACAAATGTAAATTAACAGAACATTTTCATCCAGAGTTAAATATGTTCATGCATTTCATTGTGCTGTTTGGAAGGAAGAATACCCAGCTATGCCAACACCGTCCCTTTAGTGCTCCGATTTATTTGTTTGTTTGTTTGGGAAGGATTTGAATTTTCCCCTCAATTAAATGTTTACTTCAACTGTATAATTAGCTAATTCTAAATAAAGATTTTAATATTTGTCCGAAGTTTATCGCACATTTGTTGCTGTGTTAACTTTATTTGGTTTTAATGTCCTCTTTGGATAAATGGAAACAACTCAGCAAGCTTTCACTATTAGATTAGGATTTTACTTATTAGTTATTTGTCTATTATAAGCGTTGTTACTGATTAATACAGTGGCACGCTTCAGGCCTACATACGGGGATTTTTTTGGAGTGAGGTGCATTAACCCGTTTGGCTGTTAGGGGGAGCAATGACACAGAACAACAGAAGGTTTGTGAAGGGAATCCATCTCAACAAGGTAGAAGGAGATTTACACATCAACATGAGCCCTATCATTCCCAAACAGCAGCTTTATTAAACCATTTCAACTTTAGAAATGTATTACCTGTATTAAAAGGCACATCTATCCAGTCTATTAATAGCCCGGCCTCTCTAAGTGCTCTTGAGCAAGACGACAAACTTGCCTTGCTATTGTTAGTTAGAAGAGTTGGACAGTTTGTAGGTCAGTGCTCCGATTCTACCATTTAATATTTCAATTTGATAGAAAAATCGAGAATATTTTACACTGCAGATTTTAATTGGTTCTATTATGTTAATGAAGCCGATGCTGCAGGCCTATATGTCGACATGTGATTGTGATAAGATAATGTGGATCATATTACCGCCATAATGAAATTATTATACTGTCACAAGGACCGACACAGGAAATCTTTCCTGCCCAAAGCAATAACTCTCTACAACACGTCCCCTGTGTCTAACAGAGAACTCTCAGCTCTATAGTTTCTGTCACAACCAGACTCCATTCTGTTTTAGTCCTGTAATGACCTTGCACATGTTGAATTGCACATCGCTTTACCACCTCATTTAAATTTTATTTTAAAACAAAAAATGTAACTTGCACACTATGCTAATAGTATTTTGTTCGATGTTTATATTTTATATTCTTAGCTGTTAATAGTATGGCATATTTACAGTGTATTTTAATGTATTCTTTATTTTGTGTATTCTGTACATTTTATTTACTGTCCCTGTGCATTGCCTGCATAACCTGCTGCTGTAACACAATAATTCCCCAATTTAGGATCAATAAAGTACATCTATCCATCCATCTATATCTATCTAATACAGCATTTCATTATAGGCAGAATGACAAATATCAACACTGACAACTAAATAAAAGAGTTGGGTAAGGTTTTGCTTAAATCCAGTTCTTACAAATAGTTTGCCAGTTTTAAGTTTTTGTTCCAAAATGAGATGGACATAAGCACCGCTCGTTCTTTAACACAAAGAAGAGCAGGTCCTGTACTTGATGAATTTGCACAAATAAAACATACTGCACCTTTAATATTTCGTTTTTTTCCGATTGATTATTATTTAACAAATATGAGCTTGAATCGGATGATGTGTTAAAAAAAATTGGCAGGCATTTAAGTAACGAAATTTTGAATTGCATTCAACAAAAAAAGCACAAAAGTTTGCAAGTGCATATGTAAGAAAACCATGATGAAACATGAATGATAACTGTGATTCGACAGATTATTTCGCATTCTCATTTTTTTTTTAAACAATTGTTATCATTAAGAAAAAAAAACTACATTTAGCTGTGTAACAAAAATAGGCAATAACATAACAATAATAATAATAAGTCACCATTATCATGGGCTTTGAGCTGCGTCATGACATCTAAAAGACTTCAGAATTTATATTTTGTCAAATCTGTCATAGGCTAATATCTCTATCATTTTTTTTGTAGCCCTAAAATATTTGTATTGTATCCTAAAGAGATATTTTTTTATTATTACTGAAGAAATAAGGTTTTGAGTGTTTTGCCTTAATTGTTAAATTTGAAATATGACACGTTTTATTAAGTAAGGTAAATACTAAATAGGTATAAATAGGCATTTTCACACACACGAACAAACAAAAAAACTGAATGTGAGAGTATAGAGGCAGATATACCGGCAGATATATAGAGTCTATGGCCAGACGCTGTGCTGACAGAGCTTCACCACTAGATGGCGACATAAACTCTTAATGGCTGAAGCGCACAGAGACTGAGCTGCTGCAGGCTTGTTGGCCTTCACACACTCATCACTTTAGGGGAACATATACTGCACCCATTTGTAATTTTACCATGAAATTAAATTATAAAGACTACCCTTGATCGATCAGGCACCCATGTCCAATTTGGACAAAAAACAAAAATATGAATGAAAATGACAAGATCACATTGCGTCTCTCAAACATTTATTGTCAAAAACTTTGGCTATTGCAGTCAAAAAAGGGAGAATAGATAGTTGCAGTCAGATAATATTTACATGTTTAAATATGCTTATGTTTTCAGTACTCTTCTTGACTGACAGGCGGAAATTGCATAGGTCAGTCTGAGAGTTATTGTAAGTAAAAAACCCTGTGTTTAGAAGAAGAAAAAAAAGACAGTGACATGGACAACAAACCTTTTGAAATGCTCTGGCTAGTTTGATAAGGTTTAATGAGATCCGATACTGCTGATTAACTAAAAGATAGAGGCTTATTTTAAATGGTAAGACAGGGATGTGGTGTAAACTCTGCTTTTCAAGCTCCAAACTGTGGAGTTTATCTAAATAACTGAATTATACTACCAAGAAGTGCTGTGGTCTACTATTGCCTCTGCAAGGAAAAAGTATAGATATATATTTTATTTTTTTCTCTTGTATGAATGATGAAAATATAATTTCCAAAATTCATTTTCTGTTATTCGATTATTATTTTCCTGTTTTCATTGTGATGATCTCAGGCTGAAGGTGCCTGTTTAGCCACCCATTTGTCATCACTGTTTAAAGAAGAATATAGTTATTGTAACTGACTCCAGTCGTAATTTCTGGATTGGATTAAGTGGAATAAAAGCGCAGGATTGCTCGGGGTGTCTCGTGCCTTTAAGGCCGACTGTCTTATTGTTTGGTGAATATTTTGAGGAGATCATGCATCCCTCGCAGAGTCGCTTTGGTCAACACGTTGCAGACCATTTCCGATCTTCTGTCAACAGGCCGCATCGACTGGTTCCAATTAAAATGTGAGGAAGGAAATGTGTAGGTCAAAACAGAGCCGCTCTGGCGACAAAGAACCCGTTCATAATGTAATAAATTATAGCACAGTTTTTTTTTTGTTTTTTTTTTAAAGATGAAGGCCCGTCACCTCATGTCTCGGTATCTCGAGAGCTAACTGGAGCTCTTGAATTTAATGACGACTTTCTTCTCCTTTACGCGCCGGTTCTGAAACCAGATTGTCACTTGTCTCTCTGTCAGGTTTGTTTGCGCGGATATCCTCCTCCTTTTGTCTTTGGTGATGAATTTATTGGCGGCGTACTCCCTTTCCAGTTCTTTGAGCTGCACCTTGGTGTATGGCACACGCTTCTTTCTCCCACGGCGGACAGAGCTGTCTCCACTTGATATAGTGTCTGTGGAGGGAGAAAAAAATTGAAGTATCACATTTTAATCGAATGAAATTAAACGAAAATCTTTTTACATTTTCTCTATTTTTTTCCTTCTGTCAGGCGCATTATTAAAAATCAACTGTGGAAAAAAAACAGATTTTACATTAGACATATTTTTGCAGGTTTAACTACAAACAATGTGCATATTTCTGTGTTAATAAAACAATAAAAAATACCTTGTAACGAGGATTTCCACAGAGGATTTGACTGTGGCTGCTCCTTGGTGCAGTAAACTTGACCACTCCAGCCGTTGGTGATGGCCCATGGCTGGTAGGGCTCCATAGGCAACAGAGACTCGTGTCTTGGCTCAGATGGAGCGCTGAGCGCAGGTACGACAGGCACGTCCAAGTAGCTGGGCTGGTAAGGACCCGAGGAATAGCCCTGATAAAACGCAAACTCCTTTGCCCTGTTCGAGAACTCCTCACCAGAGACCGGTGAGTCCATGTATTTATCGCCATAACCAGAGGGCTGCGCGCAAGCCTTGACGCTGCCGTGTGACATCCTGCATGGGTAATAACTGCTGCCAAAATATCCATAAGGCAAGGACGCATTGGGCGAGCTCTGAGTGGCGGAACAGGGGCTGCATTGTTTGCCAGGCTCCCCCATGCCAGAGACTGGCACCTCGCTCGCAGCGTAGGTGGTGCTCGGAGCCAGCGAGGTTGGATGCGCTAACAAATTCCTGCACTGGTTCGCTGCGAAATTGCCTCCAGTAAATCCCTCCATGTTCTTGCTTCTCTCATCCAAGCCGTTGTCGTAGAGAAACATCACCGGGTCAATCCAGTGCGAGTGGAGGAGTAATGAAGCGGTCATAGCATGCCCTACATCGAGACGACCAACTCTTTTTCAAAATCCCCTCGACTGAGCAGAGACAGGGACTCGGGCAGAGTAACGATACCAACACGCCTGAGTACATAAAGATCGCGAGGTTATTGGCCAGGGCCAAACACGTGATATGCAAAGGAGATGATAAACGTCTAGACATCAGATAATACAGATCAAGTTGTATACTCGTGGAGATGTTACTGTGCATCAGTATATCTTGTTTTATGCAAAGAAAACCTAAGGGTATTTTTTCCCTAACAACATTTTAGTGGAATCTCAAACTGAGCGAAACTCTGACGTAAAGGCATTCTTGTCTGTCGTGTGTCATCACAACACACACTTCTATGGATTGTGTAATACTTGGCGTGAGAAAAACTATAGGATATATGCACATTTTTTTCGGCGGAATTGATGCGTAATTACGCGTGCCATTTGGGTTGCACAAGCTCTTACTCTAAAGAGTAAACAAACATTGTTTCAGATATGTGGAGTTAAAGTGATTTTGGATTTGTATCTAAAGATTGGAGCTTTTTATGCACTTTCAGTCAAAAGGTGCAGACTTTTACTAAAATGTATCATGTTCTTAAATTATCTGTTTTTTAAGCAAAATAATTACGCATGCAGATTTTTTTAAAAGAACATAAACACAGATCGATGTCTTATGGATACATTTAAAACGCATATTATAACAGCATTAATAAATGTTAATCATCCTCACATTTTGCACTGCAGCGTGTAAATGTAGACACCAGTTCAGTGTCCACTAAAATGCCAAAAGCATGCCACATTTGGCTGCACTCTTTCTCATATGGGTTAGACGCGGCTGGAGGCCAAGGTCAAGTTGAAAACTGCAGTCTGGCCAAGTAGGCACTTCACGCCAGGAAGCCCGAAGAGAAAACACCTAAAAGCCGAAGAGGAGGTTTCATCGACAGACTGTGCTTGTTTTTTTAAGACAAGTTACATAAACGTGTTCTCTTCTTTCTTTAATCCTATCCAACTTTGTCCATGACCCCCCAAAAAATACAGTATATTGCCATTAAATGGTCAAAATGCTCAAGATCACTTATTTTATCCTTCTACTAGAATAAAAATGTGACTTGTAGGAAAATAAAGCGCTCTCCACCGTGCCTACACGCGTTGACATTATGCGTAAAATGCCTCCATAGGTGGGCTCTTGTTTTCCTGTGCAGAACGCAGAGCTAAAAACAGTCGTGCATTGCGCCACATATACAAACAAATCCTTCACGAGTCTGTAGTGCAAGAATAAAAATAAAATGTTTACACTTCAGCCTATATATGGCACTAAAACGCTTGGGTGTACTGTGATAGACTGAACAGTGTCAAACAAAATACTGTTTTTACTTCCACAGTTCATTTTTGTTTTACATTTCTAATGTGAGATCACAGACGCAGAGAAATGTGTACCCACCTAAATTTGAGCACCTTTTTATTTTTAATAGAGTTTTCCCACCTTTTGAGGCTGTAAATCTTTATGGCCCAAGTTCATAGCTTGCAGGCTGGACTGAGTAGTGGTCCACGTTTCAGGCAAAAAGCATAATGTTTTACTGAATGGGTTCGTGTCTGAGTTTTGTTTTTATTGCATCGTCTTGATAACCGACTTTGGAATAGTTTTTTTATGTACTACTATATTGGATAGAAAAATTGTCTACTTTCTTAAATTTAGCGTGAAACCGGTTTAGAGAGTGTGTGTCTTGGCTGGACAGGAATCATCTCAGCCACGTTGTTCACACATTAGAGGGCGGCTGTCTGTCTCAACATATAGCAGCTGCTAGGAACGCTTATATGAGCCAGTTAAACGAAAAACATGATCCATGGCTAAACTGCAAAAAGGTTGAGTTGAATTGTTGATAAAGAAAAAATTCATTTGTTCATTTCATTTGCAATATGCCATCAACACACACACACACTCCTCACACACACACGCAGGCTCATATCCGCATATTTAAATGAAAATATTTAAAATATTTTTGGTTAATTTCATCATAACCGAGATGGTATTATTAGTGACGGTGGCTAAAGGCGCAGTCAGGACGAATACAAATTATGTGGTATTCTAATTATTACGCACAAATAGCCTCTGAAAAGTTAACGCCAATTTGCAACTAAAATACTACAATTTGTATATAAAGTCTGAAATATACAAATATACGAAATACAACATTTTGACCCATTGTAATCAAATGAATTAAAAGAATACCTCTTTAAGTACGACGGATAAACAGACACGAGCTTAATAAAACCAAGTACAACTGATGGTTGGTTGTAGTATTTTGACAATGTCTTGAGCGTTAACGGTTCTTTGGAAAAAAAAGTATATATTATAATTTTTGCAATATAGCACACACAATGTAGGCTTTACATTGGACAAGGAGGCAACTATTAAAACCACACTGATTTGACTATAGACTTTAGTCATTGCTTCGAATGCAAAATGTAAAAAAAACTCCTGCTTGTTGCAATATGCTGGAATATGAATTGAATAACAATTTGCAACAAGAAAACACCAAATACATTTTGTGACAAGTATATACAACATGCGCACTAACTTGCCAACAAAATGCAAAATGCATTTTGCTGACTAGCTGCACAATATAGGCAAAAATGCACATAGTATATATCTGCATCATCACCGAGTTTAAGAATAAACGCAAATCGACTGCTAAATGCAAAACTGATTAAAAAGTGTTGAAGCACGAGGGATGAGGCGCGCGCAGCAGCAGCAGATGATGTCAGGCTGTGTGTATGTGTGTGTGTGTGTGTCACAGCGTGCTGGAGGCCTGAGACCAAAGTGCTGCTCTGTTTGCAGTACCTATCAAGTAGATGGCAACACAGCTCTTAGCCTACAGTGCTTAATGGACTTTTTATGGGTTTGTCTTGTGATCGCATGACCTCTGGCACCTTGGCCCCTCAGTGGCTCTTGGCAAACTAGATCAGAAACATGCCGCCCTCCTGGTCGGCCTGAGTGGGGAGAGGAAAGAGGTCCACATCCCAACATCAGGCGACTATACTGAGTCTGGCTGCATGATGCAACAGTCGGTCACAACTTTTGTTTTGTGGAGAAAGCAATATTAAACTCTTCATTAGAGGGGGGGTTTGTGATGGATTATTTACTTCTAAATGAAACAAAGTTGATGCGTCCTTTTCGTTTGGAACAACATGCGCACTGTTGGCGCAGTTTCTCTGTCCGACGCTCCGCATCCCGCCGCTGCATCTGCTCTGCAGGCAACCTTTGTTCAACGGCTTATCGTGACTACTGAACCAGTGGGACACATGATGCATACTGGAGCTATTTAACTTACTGGCGCGCAGAGACACTGAGGGAACATTGTGCATTGCGTGTGTCCACATACAAAGCATTTAGAATTTAAATGGCCATTTTCATCGCAAGAATTAGTATCCTTCATTCTCAGTGTCTGAGGTTTTGGCTTGCATGTGCATGCAAGTTTGTGGACTGCATAAATTCAGTTATTTAAACTGTGTGTGCACGCAAAGCTCTTCCCCTTTCAACCCAAGACAGTTATTCCAACAGAACAAAACAATATGTATGGCATTACTGCAACAAATCAGCAGAAATCACTGAATAAATGTGGTGCTAGTTGTTTTAGAAAAATCTGTTCCTATTTTTAGTTAAGTTCAAGTTCCAGATCCAGAAATGAAAAATGGATGAAATTTAAAGGAAGGTGGTAAATTAATTGTTCACAAAGTTTTTAAGACATCACAATGTGTCTTTATTTCCTAACAGGATATGATATAACACTCTTACCCCAAAGTAACATTTCCAATGTCAAGAGAAGTAACCGCCATGAACAGAAAAGAACGGGAACATAAAGAAGTGATCACAAACAATAGATAAATATGTTGGGAGACTAAACCGTGTTTGCATTCGTTGACAGCGTGGATTAACAGAGCTAATGATTTGTCTTCTTAACACCACAGATTCCCATTGGACTATTTGCATTATAAAGATCTGCAGAGCTGCCACTGCTCGACAGTCTGCTAACCTTTTGGATCCTCTGTATATATCTGACCGTTCTCTTGCTTCTAAAACTGACAGGAGTGTTGCATATTAAAAAGGCTAGATCACACAGGAATCATGATTTCCAATAGGAGAGAAGTGCTCACATGATTTGTCACGCTGTGTTGGAGCTCTCTTGGCTTCATGTCTTTCACAACCTTGAAAAAGAAAGTCCTCAGGGCGAAATGCACCCTCACTACGCTATGTTAGTCCTGTGCAGGGCCGGGCCGGGCCGGGCAAGGCTGTGGACGGGGGGGGGTGGAGGCTGACATTACTGGCCCTCCTCCTCCTCACGCAGGAACTGGAATACGGAGGAGAAATCTTTAGTGGCATAACCGCGTGCGCACATCATACGGTAGATCTGATGGGCTAAGGAGCCCAGAGGGACAGGCGACTTTGTGTTGGTGGCTGTGTTCTGTGCGAGGCCTAGGTCCTGAAAAAGAAAAGCAAACATATGTTAGAAAAACCAACGAAGCTGAAAATTAAATTGGAAACCAAAACCACCAGTCCACACACCACAGAGATTTTTTCTTTATGTTGTAATAATAAGGGCTTGGTTCCCCTTTAAGAGGGATGTAAACTACTGCCGAGTAGTTCACTGCATCATTTTAAGTGGCGTGACCGAAGATGGAATTTTGTTTTTCATCACTGTCACTTAAATCCCTGTCACATGCACGGCATATGGCACAGAAGTGAGTTCCTGGCTGACTTAACTCTGATACATACAGTATATGAATGAGAACAATCCACTTAAATGAAAATACGAACACATTTGTGTATCTTTTTGTTCCGAAAATAAAAGGCTAAAAAAAAGGGACAGAGTATTTCTCCAATTAGAGAAAACAAAACTATTACGGTCATAAAATATGATTTATTTCCTCATATCTTTGATGACAAGGTCAACATACACAAACCTAAAGGTGAAATGCTCAAACATAATTGCAGGCTCAGGAAATTAAGTTCAGTACAGCGTAGCAGGTTATTAAACTGACCTTAGCCATCAGCTGGGTGCCGAAGCCTCCCTGGTAGTTATTCCCTGATGGGACTCCCTCCATGACTCCAGGCACGGGGTTGTAGGTGTCACTGGACCAGCACCGACCTGAACTCATGTTCAGGATCTTTGCCAGCAGTTTAGGATCAAGACCAAGTCTGTGAGTGAAGACAAATTCCAAGTTACTTACACAAAGTGCATTGCTGCTGCTGCATCTATCGCTGTGATTTTAAATGACTGCATAATACTGTTATTTGTAACCAAGAGAGAGAGATCACCTGATTCCCAAGTTCATCGTCTCTGAAGTCCCAATCATTCCAATGGCAAGAAGCATGTTGTTACAGATTTTAGCAGCCTGCAATAAGTTGACAGTATGTTAGAATTCAATAACCTGACCACCACATTACTTGTATGTTATGACTCAATTTTTTTCTATTTGATTAAATTGACCAACAAGAACACACACTTAACTACTTTACATATGAAACTTGTAAAAAAAACAACAACACTTTGTTAGCTGAATGACAAATGCATCGGGACAGTTACTGTAAAAAAATAAAATAAAATAGGACCTACCTGTCCAGTTCCAACCTGACCGCAGTACACCACATTGGCTCCCATGCAGGTGAGCAGTTCTTTGGCTGCAGTAAATTCCGCCTCTGCTCCCCCAACCATAAAAGTCAGTTTACCCGAACTGGCAGCGCCCACACCTAGGAACGCAAAAGTGTGCTTATATCCACAATGAACCATGTGCAAGCATGCACAGACGGCTGGCATATAGGGGTTTTCTAAAAGTATCATCAGTTGAAATGCGGTGAACAAACGGAAAGTAATCATATGAATGTGCTAAAAGTAATCCTGGTTACATAGGAGACTTCTCAAAGTAGCTGGAATAGCAGCTACCATCCTTTATGATACATGTTTGGCAAATTGTGAATTTTTTTCATGTTTTGACACTTAACACTGAAGTATTTGCAAGTTTTTGCAATTTGTTGGTTACCTTCTAGACACGACCAAAGAGAATGAAAGGTTTCATCAAACTTCTCCAAAGACGACAAGCGTTTTGTTGCCTGACGACAGCCATATATTTTGTCTCGGTACCTTCATTCTCCTGATTGACAAAGCTTTCTTTGGAACACGGAAATGCAGTACAACCAGAATAATTTCAGTGGGGATGGGGAAACAATGAAGTAAACACTTAAATGTCTTTGTTGCACGTTGTTCCCCATCTCTCTCCACGCATTTCCTGTCAGCTCAGCATCTCCGTACTATTAACTCTCTAGTAAAAGAATTAAATGCAATAAAAAGGTGTCGGGAGCATGGTCCAAAATAAATAAATACATATATGGACATGCTTCTGGAGTGTAAAAAATGTGTCCGTTTCCTTTAGTAGTTTGGAACTACAAGAACTAACTCACTACAAATTTAAGGGACCTAACATAATTACACTGTGCGTCACATAAAATGTAATACAAACGAGAAAACAGTGCTGCATGCGAGGTTAAATGCCACATAAAAATAAGAATAGCAAGGTGTAGTACAATAAATTGGGAGCGATTGCAGCCATTTAGGTGTTAACAGCAAGTCTATGAAAGTATGTCTTTAAATAGAGATTTGGACAATAACCTATGAAGCCTTTTTCTCACTGGACAAGTCAGTCCAAAGCTTTGGGACTGCTGGAAAATGTTTGGATTGAAAAACAGCCGTTTCTGGATACATCTGACGGTGCATTCAAGTTCACATGCGGTTAAAAGCTCAGTTATCTACAATAACCAGGTGCAAGCCGCGTGGGTGCCAAGAAATTAACCAACATAGTCTTATAATTAATCCTAAAGTTTACAGGAAGTCAATGGAGAGAAGCCAAGATGGGTGTTACGTTACGTCTCCCCCTCCCTAGTCCTCGAGAGCAGTCTGCCAGCAGCAGTTTTTACTAACTGGAATCTAGAATGACTGAACTGCTGGAGACAGGTGGGAGGTACAACAGTGAAACTGAGAAATAACAAAAGGTAATGGATTCAAAATTCATACAGAATAGCAGTCGGTTTTAAATAAACGTATTGAGAGGTAAAAAGCGAGATTTACCAACCGAGTTAAGAAGTCAAAGTGACAAATTTCTGCCATCCACGGTAACAATAATTCAAAGTACTGCATGATCAATAGTTTTGTTGCAAAAGATAACTTCTTCTTCTCACAGAAATGTAGTGTTGGAGAATTTGAAGACAGAAATGAAAACTCTGCATGACACTGAAAGCTGATAGTGAACGACTTGTCCAAGAGGCACGATACAGTACAGATGGAAAACAAACTGGAGGTTGAATAGTTTAAGTTATTGGCTACATATGTAGGCATGGAATTAATTAATAAATACATTTTTAACAACTTCACATCATTGAATTTATGATCGATAATTGGAACTCTTTAAAATCTACTCTTTGATTTCTAATGCAACTGAAAAACAAGTTTCAACATGACCCGCACAGCACAACCAAACCAGTAAGACCTGTACAAAATATCCAGGTCACGGTGCAAAAAGTGCATTTCTCTCTCTCTCTCCTGGGAACATCACTATGTAACACGGCCTTTCGTTAAAATACCAAAGCTGTCAGAAAGCAGGTTTGTGGATATTCTCCAGCTGAAGAATTCCTTTCAACTGTGCAGATGCCAAAAACGTCACTGTCACATTTAAAGTGAGAACTGTCACCCGAAACTATGGAGAAGCACCGTTGTTTACTCCAAAGTATTTTGACAACAAATCAAACACATGCCTACCCGGCAGACATTTGTGTCAATCATAATACATCTGCTGCTCAGAAAATTGCGTGGTCAGAGATATCAAAAATATAATCCTCCTCCAGGAAATGAACACATGCAAGTATAGGTTTCTTCTTAATACATGTTTCTGTTCTCTACCGCCGGTTAACAAGTCTCTATTCCTGTTATTTCAGACCTCTACTCTGCCTCTGGTAAGGTAAGGCATTCCAGTCTGAGGAAAAATGAAAGATGGCCCTTATCTCATCTGGTCCTTAAATTTTTTTTCGCACAAAGAAACAACCATCAGACACATGTTGACTCAATTATGTCCCCGTCACCATGTGTTCTTTTATGTTTAAACATTAACCGCACTGGATCAAACAGTCACTACCATGCCACTGTACTTCTTTTGATTTCTGTCTGACCACTGGAGATGTTCAAAAACTTTCATTTAGGTGATTGACGTGGTATATCAAAGTATGACATACACTTCAGTTTGCACCAGTTAAACTGCCGGCACCACACGCGCACACAAGTTCAAGGCGGAGAGCTGGACAACTTTAATCCATGTGCACTACCACGGGACGGAAGCATATAAATCATTACTAATCTTTAGGGCCAGGCTATAAAATGGGCCAAAATCAATTCAAAGAAAGTGGCTGTCTTGACGTTGACGAGGCCGAGTTCAAACAAACTGTGTTTTCAGTGTGTGGACCCCCAAGAAAGTTACAGAGCACACACGTTACAGCGTGGAACATTTGTGCAGGCAGAAGCTGCTGCTCCTCCTCCTCCTCCTCCTCCTCCTCCTCCTCTTCATCCTTAGACAGATGCTGTTGCTTGCTTTGTTAACCGTACTGGATTTGCCACCATCAAAAAAATAAGTGCTGAAATGCCAATGTCTATTCACAATTCAACTCGACATAACATAAAATAAAAGGTAGCTGGTGACTAGAGTGCTGTAGTGATTACATATTTTTGTAGGCCAACCCAGAAGTTAGCATCGTTCAGCAAGATAATCGTCACGATTGAACACCACTTTTATGATTTTTAATCGCGAGTGCAAACGCCAGAAGTAAATAGCTAACATTAGGCTATAGACGAACTACACCACGGTCACATGACTTCACGTCAACGCCACTGAGCTAAAGGCGGACTAGTGTTCGGCGTGATGACGTTTAGTACTCTCATTTAGCCTCTTGTTAGCAACCGTCTTAAGACATGTAGAAGCTTCAAAATTCCCAACTGGGATATTTATTTCATGTCGTAGAACAAAACTCTAAAATCTCTTACGCTTGAGTTAACCATAGACCTTATTTCAGCCATCTAACCAAAAACCCATTAACTTTGAGACGAGGGAACTAGAAGCCCTAAAATGCTGACTCATTTCTGGGTTTTGCACCTCTCTATTTGGTTAATATTTAGCCCCGAGAGTAGGAGTCCCTTCCCTGCATTCTACACGTACAGTACATAATAGAGGTCGACCGATATGGGTTTTTTATGGCCGATGCCGATGCCGATTTTTTACAGAATCAGGACAGCCGATGGCCGATATATGATGCCGATTTTTTTTTGCCGATATGTTTGGCTGGTTTTCTTTTTTTCCTCCATCTGATAAATATAACAGCTTAATAATAACAAATAATACACAAAATGTCTTAACTTAAGTAAACATTTATTGAACAACACTTATGGTCTGTCTCTCCACTTTGCACTTTGTGTCTGCACTGCAGTGCATATTTTATTTTGTGCATGATGGTTAATAGTAGTAATAGTACAGAGCTCAAATCCTTTTAAGCACCTTTCCAAAACTGTCCTAAAGCATGTTTTTTATTTATGTTTGTTGACAGACACTGTTACAAGCTATATGGCCATAATCTAAGTGATCAAAACATAATAATAACTTTGTTCACTCGTATTGAACAGCCTGCTGCTCATATCTGCTATGCTGCGGACTACAGGCCAGTGACGTCATAGAGGCTGTGAAGGACCCGTAGACACGTTTAATGAGGAAGTGAACTTTTTGCTAAATGTTTCGACAAATTGCTCGTGTTTCCGCCATCACACGCAAACTTGCACTTATGACAAGCATTGTCAGCATCAACTCTAGTAAAGTGTAATCACGCTTTATAAGTTGAGTTTTCTCCTTCATAGTTACTAAGAGCAGAAGCTCTGTGTGTGTGTGTGTGTGTGTGTGTCTGTGTCTGCGCTGCAGCAGCGTGTCTGTGAGAGCTGCTCCGCCCCGCACACAGCTAACGTCACCTACTGAGAGAAATTCTCCGTTACCAAAAACAGAATTGATAACGTCGGAGCATTTCATATCTAACCAATTAAATATATAGGGCTTTGAAAGAGAAGAATTTAAGCCTACCGGTTTCTCCCAGCAGAATAGTAATTTGATTGACACACAAGGGGCGGTGTCACACGTGTTCCACAGCAACAACAACACTGGGCTGCCCGCAGATGTGCCTGCTTGATAATCGGCCTAATATGCTCGGGCATCGGCCGATGCCGATTATGAAAAAATGTCAAATAATCGGCCCGATTAATCGGCCGACCGATAAATCGGTCGACCTCTAGTACATAATACTGAAATGCATATCAGAATTCATGATCACACAAGGCAGATTGTTGAATATACCTTTCCAATAATGTGGAGCTAAAACAACTAGTAGATTGATCGAGCAACAGGAAATAAATATGCAAATATTTTGATAACTGATTAATCATTCAAGTAACTTTTTGAGCAAAAATTCACTAGATCTAGCTTCTCACATTTCAATTATTTTCCAGTTTTCTCAGACTCCCATGATTGTAAACTAAATATCTTTTGGTTTTGGACTATTGGTATGGCAAAACAAGATGTCACCATGGGCACTGGGAGCTTGTGATGGGATTTTATTGCTATTCGCTGACATTCTATACACCAGCAATTCTGAAAGTTGGGTCCGTCGCACTCTGTCAGGGGATCCGCGAAAAAATTTACTATAAATTATAAAATTGTGCTGTATCATTAAAAGTACATATCCACAGATGGGGACAATTTGCACCAATAAAACAAGCATATTGTGTCCATTACTCCCACTCACGTTAGCTTTGGGCCAATAGAAACGCTGATGTGACTGACAAACAGCAATAAGTTCATTATTTTTAAGTTGAAGCACTTACTGAAAGTCAGCTTTAGACTGGCAAGTATAAACATCTAGATTTATTAGGACTAAGCCAATCTTGCTACGGTTAATTTTCCGAAAGCTATTAAGATCAATTACTTGAAAGGTATGAAGGCTGTCTTGAGTCCAAACGCAATTTAAATAAAAATTACACTCTGTTTAAAAGTATACAAGTGGTAATAACAGGATTCAAATTGAAATGCGTTTCTGTTTATCACTGTGAAACAGGTCTGAAGTATTTAGGTCGAAAAGTATGAGAATACAAGTAGTTCCAATGGTATCTAAGAGTACAAATGGTAGTAAGCATATGCTTAATCAGTGTTACGATTAAGAGGGGGTCCTTGAAAAATTCTCTCCCCTGTAAGGGGTCCCTGGACCCAAAAAGTTTGATAACCCCTGCTATAGACCATAAGATTAATCAAGGATATAAATCGGTTGATTAATCAATAATGAAAATAATTGCTAGTGGCAACCTTACAATGATGTAAAATTACAGGAATGCTAGAATGGTTGGAATGACAATTTTCTGAAAAACACAAGTAAATAAACCTTTTAACAGATAAGGTATGTTCTCAAAATGTTTTAAAGTATACGCTCAGTTGCCAGTTTATTGAAACCCTCAGTTTTTGCTCACCGATTTATTTCCGTGTGAGGGCTGACTAAATATTAGAAACACCTCTCAGTATAATGCAATGCAGTTCACAGCTCCAGAATAGTACAAAATGACCTTAAAGTTGAATCAACACCTCTCTAAAATAGTTTAAACCAAAACTTAACATTATTATCTTTGTGAAGAGGGATTTATTGCAGGACCTTTGTATTAGGCTACATTAGGTATAGCTAAGTGAAGGCTACCCGATAACCTGGCAACCTGACAAGCAAGTGTATGTATATAGTATCTGTATTAGATTGTAATAGATATTATTAGTGATGTTACGTGCTGCGCCGTGGCTTCGGAGCGTGTGTCGAGTAATCCAGGAAGTTTTCTGTGAAGCGCGTATCGAGGCTGGTATCGTTTTAGACAAATGACGTCATTGAAGACGCCCGAGGCTGAAATACAGTTGAGAACGTATTATTCCTGAATAAAAATAAATAATGTCTCCCAGCTATCATTTTCCTTTAGTTACACAAGCACATTCACTGCCCTGTGCCCAATTAAACCACTGTCAAATTTGACCGATAGGTGGTTTCATGTTTATATGAAGCCAGGATGAAGCCTCGTGAGATGAACCTTTTGCGAACCAATTTGCTAGGGAGCTTCAGTGCTTCATCTCGCCATCACTAGATATTATACAACCTATGTCGCGATCAAAAATGTAAAAAGTACCTCCTGAAACAGGTGCATCCATAAAAACTGCCCCCATCTTCTCCGCAGCGGCAGCCATGTCTTTTGAAACAGCGGGGTCGATGGTGCTGGAGTCAATGAGTAGGGAGCCTTTCTTCACCTTTCTGTTGAGAAAAGTACATGATTTAGAATCGGACTTAAATCCACAAGCTTATTATGAACATACTGAAAGAGAAACCAACGTGTAGCCTACTTAAGAATGCCATTGGGTCCGGTGTAGACATCTATGACGTTGGGACTAGAGGGGAGCATGGTGATAATGCGGTCGGCCTTGTCTGCTACCTCAGCAGGATTATCCACAATCTGAGAAAACACACAAAATCACAAATTGAGAAGAGAACAAACAGGTGAAAACGGTATAAAAATGAAAAAGGCTTGGGTACATGTTACACTCCCACCTGAGCGCCCAGCTCTTGCAGTTCCTTGCAGGACTCCGGGAACACATCGGTGGCAATGACCGGGTATCCGTGCTTCAGCAGGTTCTTTGCCATTGGGTTTCCCATATTGCCCAGACCAACAAACCCCACCTGTGTCTTCGAGGCCATAGACCTTGCAGAGACTACAACATAACAGCCAAATAGATAATGATGAGACATGGTATGGGTACATATTAAAGAACAAAAATGCCTGTCTGCTTGTTGTGAGTCAAGATACCTTGTTTTCCCCGCAACACTGTATGTAATATCTTAGATTTTATTTTGTAAATAATCAAAACATTTTTCTCCAATCCAAGTAATGAAAATGTATGCTCACATGTAAAGTCTTAACATGTTTACATTTAGGTGTGCAATCCCAATGCACTTCAGTGCCCTTCAAGTCATCTAATCTAGTGGTACCAAGCCTTTTCAATATTTACTTAGCTTTTCTTTGATAACAGAACGTGCATGTAAAAGACAAGCATGCTGATTTCATGGTAGGTTTAAAGAAATAAGTCACAGAAATAACTTTAAATACTGGAGTGTTCAAAAAATCAGAATGATATCTTGTGAGGTTGTTTTATTACCACTGGTTCACCCACATACTGCATCTAAAAATGATAACGCCTTGTGTAAAAGTGTACAAGAAACATAAATAAGGAAGCTAATCTGTTTAAGTGGCTACAAAGAGCAACCTCCATCTTTCTAGTAAAAAAAAATTGACTTGACAATGTGCACGGTGACAGACATTACATAATGTGCCTTAAATAAAGAGACAGGACACAGTAGGACACAAAATGTCGACAATTTCCACCCTTCAGCGTTTTTTGAAATATTGCAGACGAGAGCATTAGCTGTTAGCATGTAGCACCGACACGCAAACACGACCTAATTTTAACAGAAAAGCTCCTTCACCGGTAAATTGTGAAGTGAAGCCCCTGCAGCAGCAGCAGCAGCTTAACCCAGTCCAGCGAAAATGAACTCAAACTTCTCTCACCACGAACATTTCAAGCAAAAGTTGTGTTTTCATGTCATAAAAGAGCATTTAAGCAACAACATTAGCTTGTGAAGTGAGCACAGAGGTGTGTATAATGTCTACACGGTCTAAGTTTGTTCTCCTTACCGACTGCAAAGCCAACATGCTTGCAACACCTTCCAACTAGGTACCGAGACCCTCTCAACACGGCGGCCATGCTTCTTTCCTCTTGACCTTACGTCTGACGTAACAGTACGCGTGTTAGTGGCGTCTCCTCTGTCCAATCAAATAATAGATCAGCGTAGCGAAATCGTCGCAAATTCAGCCAATGAGCTGTAGGGGAGGGCCTTAGATATGCTACGTATTTCCGCCCATCAACAGATAGATTTGTTACACTTCTTTTGTAGAAATTTATGACTTTACATTTCTCAACAATATATGTGCTTGCTGCAAATATGTGCTGATTTTAATAGTTTTAACCTGATTATTATTGTTATTATTATTATTATTATTATTATTATTATTATTATTAATATTATTATTATTATTATTATTATTATTAATATTATTATTATTATTCAGTGGGTTTTATTTTCCATCTTACTCTATGGGGGGCATTTCTTGTATGAAAGGTGCCATACGAATAAATTGTATTATTATTCTAACAGTGATATAAATCTCTAAAGCTTACTGAAAGAGGTCCCACTCTGATCCACAGTGGTGGAATAATTAGCAAAGGTAAAAAATATTTTTCATTTATATATGTTATCATTTAATCATTATTAGGGACACTTTAATATGTAAGCACTTTAGTGTCATAGTTGACCGGGGTAAAGCTAATTTTAACTGGTTAGTCTCATCTGTGAAAATGCACCATATTTTATGATTAAGTTGAAATTGAACTTGGTATGTAAACTTATAGCTTTCAAATGTTTCTGGTCCATGATGTCAACCAAAAAATATTACTGATGTTCCATTATATCATCGTGGTGGGATTCCCAACCAAGTCCCCCTTTTTCCGGAAATGACGTAATGTTGTTATTATTCCAGGAAGAGGTTCACGGGAAAGCACTGAACTGCGTCAACAATTGCTTTTTATGATACATTCGGATTTCAGCTGCTGATCAACATGGCATCTGGGTAGGTTGAAGGTTTGTTTTATAAATGTGACTAATAATGCAGTGGTTGTTGATAATCCTTCTGTTTGACGTGGGGTTTTAAGAAGCTAATGTTAGCGTTGCTATCTGTTTACGTCGGCTAACCTCGTCCTTTAGCTGCTCTTTTCGTCGAGGGGCGTTGTGACGTTTCTAATCTAACGCTGCGTGTTAACTTCTTTAAGTTAATATTTTAATCGGTAGTCGGAGGAACTGTCTCTTTACCTTGTTATTAACGCGTGATCTCGTCCAGCAAAGTATGTAACTAACGCTAGCTGCTAACTTAGCCAGACATGATCACTGTTTTCACATTAGGCCTCGCCTCGTAGCTCGTATTTGCCAGCTGTCAATTTCAGCCATTACCGTCGACTTTTGCCCTTTTTTTTAAATTAGCGTTATACATCAGAGGTTCAGTGATTGCTGTAGATGACAACTAGTGTTCAGTTTGTTCCGATCGTCATCCGAGCTGCTGTTTTGACTGTCACAGGCCCAATTACGTCGGACAAAATTATATCAGCTGAGGCCCAAATGGAAGATCCACCCTGAGGTAGATCTTATATCTAGAAGAGACTTTTTGTCTCTGCTGTCATCTAATTTATCGTAAATGAGGTAGCACTATGATTGGTAAGATTAATATACCTGAAAACAAAGTGGTTTAAAATGCAATTATATGCATGGTAGGTTAATACGTGGTACTAAAAGTAAAGTTATCTTTGCCAAACAACGACTTAGATAAGAATGAATGTCATCCATTATAATAAGTAATAGTCTTAATGTATCAGATGTAAAGTGTGCTTAATTAAAACTAAGTGCTTCATCATCAAAGTAATTACAAAGTATTATCTTAAAAGATAACCATCGAGCATAAAAAGCCAGCTCCAGGGACAAAATTTAATAGAATAAAAATAATTTGGGAACAACAAAATCAAATCAAGAGTTTTTGTTTGCAAAATGAATGTGTATTGAATTACACATATATCATTTTTATTTTAAAAACCTAGTAAAGTGATAGTAAGTTAGATAAGGGAGATAAAAACTTAGTGTTAGAAAAGAAGAAGTGCAGTACAGTTATGAGGTATTTTTTTCTACTTTATTAGTAGAAATTAGATATTATTTACAACACAGAGGGTGGATCTATTTTCTCATTTGGAAGAGCTGTTTCACTTTTGCTTATGAGGGAAGAACCTATCACTTAGATCTTGAGGACACCTTATCATATTATCCTTTGCATGCCTATTGGTGTTATCAGTGTAACTGTGATTCAGCAATCATTGATAGACACATGAGCTGAATTGGACCAATTAAAATGCCACTGAAAGATGTATTTAGCTTAAGACAGGCACCAATACTACTTAGGATGTTACTTAGTTAAGTAAGTTGAAAGGATTTGTCTACAGTACCATTAACCTGTTGCAATATTTGTCCATCATAAGTTGTAAAAGCTCATGACTTGTCCTTTAAATTTGGGTTTCCCACTGACAAATGACCATATTGCTGGTCATATTAGAGCAACTTGTGGCAAACTTGGAATTTTTTTGGCTTTACATCTTGACAAGGACTTCCCCACAGTTCCTGACTAATCTGCCTCACACGGGGACAAGGCACAAGTCCATTAGCCCAGTAGTCTACAGACCTACACTTAAGCCAAATTTAGACAGTTGTTGAAGACGTAGATTTGCAATTTGCCTGTAGGCAAGTTTATTCATATCAGACTTTCCCTTAGTTGGGACAGAGATTGCATGCACTTCAAACACGTCATCTGTTTTTGCTGATCGAGCAAGGTCCATCACAAAAAAACGACCCCCAAAAATTGCTGTTGTGTAACTTTCAAATTGTACTTATGTCCTGAACAAATCTATTTAAAGGACCAGTATGTAACATTTAGGGGGATCTATTGGCAGAAATGGACTATAATATTAATAACTATGTTTTCTTTAGTATATAATCACCTGAAAATAAGAGTTGTTGTCTTTTCGTTAGCTTAGAATGAGCCGTTTATATCTACATAGGGAGCGGGTCCTCTTCACAGAGTCCGCCATGTTGCACCGCCATGTTTCTACAGTAGCCCAGAACGGACAAACCAAACACTGTTAACTTTTCCTGCTGAGGCCGGAGTCGATAACGTTACTCGCTGTCATCACCGCCGGTCTCTCTCTCTCTCTTGTTTCACCACCCACTTCCCACGTACACACACACACACACTCTAAGGACTCTACTCTTACAACATCTGGCTCTAGAGAGGGACATTTGCGTTTTCCCATCAGCCACCATAGCAATCCTACACACTTGGCACACAGGAAAAGTTGTAATCTGCAACCTCATCGCGAGACACTGCCAGATCCTACACACTGTTCCTTTAAGGCTTAAACAGAGTATCTTAAATGGTGGGCCAATCAAAGATATCTCTGGTATTAGCCATGATCTTGTATTGTCAATAGCAGACATCTGTTTACTGGAAATATTTAAAAATCCCATACACAAACAATTTGACTCAAAATTTAAGATTAAGACATTCCTTGAAGATTGCCTGTGTTTGAGTCCAATGAGAAGCAGATTTTGATGGCAAATGATGGAACAAACGTTTTAATATGGGTCTGGATTGAAAAGCAATTCCATATCCTTGAATAATGATTATATTTGCGGTCTGAAAACTAAACATGGCTCTGTTTGAATACCAAAAATGGTTAGCTTGAGTAAAATGAGGACATGTTTCCACTTTAAAATGTGTGTATAGAGAGATGAATCAAATTGCATTTACCGTCAACTAGACATTCGATAGGATAAAATTACATTTTTTTTAATAACAATATACAGTAATGGTAGGATTCTCTGTGTTAAATCAGTTGTGTTGTATAGAACAGGCTTTCTTCACTTATTCTCATTCACTGGGAGGAACGGTATTTGTGTTATTTCTGTGGTTATTATTGTTTCTAATCATATACTGTGTTGCTTGTCTCTTTGTGTGTAGCCACTGCTGAGTGATTCATGGCACTGTTCCTGGGCGGGACTTTATTAAGCAACGACATGGACACGTCAAACTTTGCCCACGTCATCTTCCAGAATGTGGGGAAGAGTTACATGCCCCACGCTGCGCTGGAGTGTCACTTCACCCTGACGCAGTTCATCAAACCAAATCCAAAGGACTGGGTTGGCATATTCAAGGTGAATAACCCTCCTCAATGTATCATAAAAGCCTTTGAAGAAAACACAATAAATAATATGATTATTTGTAGTTGTTGTTGTAGTAGCAGAAGTATGTGTGAGCATATTGTGCATGATGTATTGGAAGGTAAATGAGCTTGGAAGAGGGAATGGAGCATTTTGACCCCCACCACACACTTCAGTGTCCCACATGGATCTTGTTATAGGAGCAGTAATTTATTTGAGCCTCATCTGTAGTGAATGGTGGATGTACACAGAAGCATATGGCTCCAGGCTCTTCTAGACCAAGAAGCTTTTTTATCTTCCGGAGATGACGTGGAAGCTGGAATTAAATCACACCAGATCAAAACAAAATCTAACTAATGGCTCTCTCTGTTTGTGTTACATTCTGCCTGAATGTGCTTCTGGTGTTAAGAGGCAGAAATATATCAGTATCATGCACTTAATACTGTAATGCCATTTAGCCAGCCAAGACAAATTGTTGCAGTTTTGCCGAACATGAGAGATTTATAGTGTTCATATCATTGTAAGAGTGATGAAAGCCATCTACTTATTCTGTGTCAGAAAATATATACCTCTGTATACGGAGGTTTTTGCCAAGTCTCGCTGAGGAATGAGGTCATGTTAGGCTACTGGAGGTGGATCAGGTAATGTCTGGCTGTTTTAAACAGTGGATTCAGCACCCTGTTGTAGCTGGATGCCACATCACATTGTGTTTAGCCTCAAGCGAGGCACCAACCAGATCTTTAAAATCGCTAATTTCTTGAGCCTCTAAAACACAGAGCTGAGCTGGAAAAGGCTGAGGGCAGGATCATAAATTGTGTAAATGTTCCTGGCAGCGCTGACAGATGAGACGTTCGGTGCCAAGTTTGTGTGCATGGAGATAACCTGGATACGCCGTGCATCCGTGTTAGCTCCTTAACACACGCTCAGTTGCTATTGGCTCCCAGTCAAACTGAGCCAATTCGGTCTTGGATTGTTTGGCGTGCTACCACTTTCTAGGTTATCTATTTGATATAGATATGAATACAGTGCGTGTTCCAGATGTCTCCAGTGAAGTGATGCGGTTAGAGTAGAAAATGTCGGTTGAAATGTAACTCGTCAGCACAGCTGTCAGTAATTTGGTTCAAAGAATGATCAATTTGAAGAATTATGACTAAATTGAAAATGAATTATTTTCTCATTTTTTTTAATTTAGGCTTTCACATGTCAACCTAAAAATAAATTATACTCTTTCACCTGCATGGGAGACAGGTTCTTGTTTGCACATGGACAAAAGCAGCCGTTTGATGTTGGAGCGTTCGGCGTACTGCGTGCGTGGTGCGAGCTGTTCTGGGCTTCGTGGAGGAATGTTGTTGGGACAGGTTGTCACAGCGGCCCGGGAGAAAGCAAGCACAGCTTTATAATTAACCTGTCTTTGAGCACAACCTCTCCGTGTGATTCATGAACAACTCGCTCCTGGATTTATTCAGTCTGACTGGCACATAGACAATGCATTACCTCCTGCAGCGACATTGCCACCGGCTCCCTGTCAGCTTTCACGCAGAAGTATGACTCTGCTGGAATGCTGGGGAAGTGTCATGTTTAAACTGAAATACACTGCTTGTATGTTTGGAGATTTTTACTCCTGCAGTGTTGCCTGTATTATCACTTCCAGTCCAATTTTTTTTATGGTGGCTTTACACCGTCTCTTCCTCCTATTTATTATTCACATTGCAGAACAGTCTGTTGTAAGTGAAAGAGTTCCTCTCAGAGTTTTCACCCACCACCACCACCACCACCTCTGCTGCTCTAATGAGTGGACTGGTAGGGGCTAGCCTTCAGTAATGACACTCTCTAACTAGGTGCATGTTTTAATTGCTTCCTGTTCTTTACTGCTGGAGGCTGGAACTGCACTGGTAACAATTGGGGGTTTTGGAGCAGCAGGGCCTTCTATCTCTGGCTCTGATGAACACTTGCAGTATTGTAGCTGCAGGCTGTTTGTACACAGGTGAGAAAATAAACTGTCCAGATAGTGGAGGAGAAAAAAAAAGCCCGTAGACATCAAAGCAACATCTGTTGCATAGATTTCAGCGTGATCTGTCCGCATGAATATTTAAAATGTGATTTTTTTGCAAAACTTTGAAAGTCACATCGCGCAACATAATCCATGTTCTTTGGCACATTAGGCTAGTTTGTGGATGCCGGTGTGTGCCTGAGTGTGTGTGTGTGTGTGTGCGTGTGCACACTGAGAGCCAGCCAGCTCGATGTGACTCTGATTTTGTTTGACAGTTTTATGGCACCGGGCTGAAGTTATGGATGTATTTTCTGTACTCCCCCCCTCATCAGCCATCAGTTAACAACACATAAAATACGTATAATTACATTTTGCTTTTCATTTTCAAGTCACCTATGTATAAAATTTTCACCTATTTTCCTCTTCCTGTTAGAAATGAGTTGTAGCTACATTTCCACCGTCGGGCTTGTTCACGACGAGGGCCGAGGCCATACGCACGTGGTGAACAGGAGATTCAGGGGTTTACAGAAATGATAATTTTTCTTGTTAGAAAAAAAAAGTCACACACACTATCATCCCAACATAGATTGAAAACCCTCATGATTACCGTAATAAACCAGTTTGAGATATTTTGGAAGTGGCACTGTGCGGATTGATTCTAGGAAGTCTCCTTGTTAATCCTCCATTGTTATTATCCGACACTGATGTGGCGAAGAGAGCATCTGGTTGAATGGATTCCCCCACAATGTCTCACAGGTTGGTTGGAGCACAGCGAGGGACTATTACACATTCTTGTGGTCGCCTCTCCCTGAGAACTACGTGGAAGGCACCGCAGTCAACCGAATAGTGGTCTTTCAGGGTAAGATCATACCATCGTCTTCTATAACTTTGACACCTTTTAATAACCGCATATCAGAGGGCTGTTCGGAGGATTGTTAAAAGTTTAATACTGAATCAGTGGGTTGAGTTAAATGAGAACCTTTCCCCGCAGATCTGTTCTGGTGTTTAAGACATTTCGGTTTATGTGTTTTTTTTTTACTTTTATACTACTTTTTATAAAGTAATGGAGAGTGACATGAAGGGGAGAAAGATTTATTTGCTTTTTAGATTCAAACCCTGCACTTTTTTCAGTTATACACACACTTATCCCAAAGTTATAACTACACTTTGTAATAACTTTGTGTGCAGTTAAAGAGAAGCTAAGGACTGAGGGTGAGTTTAGGGTTGTGGAGGAATATCTCATGCTTTGCTTCTCTGTTCACTGACCGGATGTCGTTCTTCCCCCAGGATACTATGTGCCCAACGACGATGCCGAGTTCTACCAGTTCTGTTATGTGACCCACAAAGGGGAGATCAGGGGAGCCAGCACGCCGTTCCAGTTTCGCGCCATGAGCCCTTCAGAGGACGAGCTGCTGACCGTGGAGGACGAATGCAACTCCGACATCCTGGTGGTCACCACCAAGGCCGGCTACCTGGAGGTATAGTCCGCCTTAGCAGTGCTGCTCTTATTTGGCTGTCACACCCAGAACGGCTACTTCATATTAGTTTGGATAAGGTCATCGCGTACAGCGGTGAACGGCATGATATACTATCTGAGCGAGTGACGTGAATTTATTGTGTGAAATGGACCGAACATCTTGAACGATTTATCTTTTCCGTGCAGCAAAAGATGGAGGAGGCCCAGAGAGAGAAAGAGGAGCTGGTCAAAAACATGGCCCTCCTGCAGCAGGAGAAGGATCAGCTGGAAGCGGAGCAGCAGAGCCTGCGGAAGGAGTGCGAGCAGGAGAAAGAAACCTGCGCCCAGCTGAGAAGAGAGAGCCAAGTAAGCCGAGAGTCCATTTTTTTTGAAGGCGGATAGGAGGGCCGGCCGAAAGGAGGGGAGACAAATGTTTGTTGCTGTTGTAAAAGTTTTGTCAGTGAAACAAGAAGTCTCGTTCCCCCTTTCTGTTGTTTAGTATAGTTGTTCTTGGTTGTTGAGTGAGCAGCACATGTTTCTAAATGTGCTAAATTATATGATTGATGCTCTTCTCTAGTTCTTGTAGTTCTTCCAAGGACACTTTTTACATCTGGCCAAACAGTCTCTTAGCACCCCCTAGCGAAAGACTGCGAATATGCAGAGCCATCCAAACTTGTGACTAAAAGCATAAATCACACTCTGACAGATATGAATGTCTACATTATCAAAGTTGTAATTCTGTTTTTTTTTTATAGCGTAACATTAAGTCTTAAAAGCGGTGTCAGTAATAATTCATATTGCTGTCCTCTGCCATAAATCTGCTGCTTTTAAAACGGCTTTCAGATGAAAACGTGATTACAGATTTTGTGGCTGTTAATTTTATGACTATACTTTTATATGATTTTTTATATGGTGCGAATATAAAGATTCCAAAATTCTTCCTATAAACAAACTGTAAAAAAATAAATCATTTCCTTTTGCTTTTTTGATGTCATCTTTTAAGCTCGAAAAGTCTGCGTCGAGGCGTAAAGTTCATTTTGATTTAGACTTGCGTTTCAAAGACAGTAAAATTGTTATGCTCTGCTCACGTTTTTCACAAGCAAGAGATGGAAAGTGATATACCAGGAAGCTAGCATTATTTTGTCCTGTCAGATTTTAACCCATCTGGATTTATGTCAGCCTTGGCACAAATTGGAGTAAATAATTTATTTTATGAATGAGAATGATTATTTTTATTCAGTATTTCATTAGATCATGCACATTACCAAACTGAAGCATTCTTCTTCTGCACTTTATTTGGTCTTTCTGTTGTTTTATTCCACTTGTTTCCAACATTATATTTGATTGTGTCCCAGGAGGTGCAGAATTCTTCCCAGGCCCTGCAGGAGGAGAAAGAGGAGGTGAAGAGGAGGCTGGAGGAGGCCACAGCCAGAGTTATACAGCTGGAGGAGGATCTGATTGGAGTCACCCAGAAGGGCCTACAAAAGGAAACTGAGCTGGACAGGTGAGTCCGTGATGGAGGGCTTGTTGCAGATTCACTGAAGTGCTGGTTTTGGTTACATGCACGCTGGCTCGTGGGATCATCACATGTCTCCTTGTTTTATATAAAACATATTGCTAAATCAAGAAGGGAGGAAGTAGCGTACGACTGTTTTATCTGTGAGTGGTGCATAAAAACAGTGTAAACCATAGACCATAATCTCTGGTCACTTATCAATTATTCCAAACTCTGAATGCGAACATAGACTCTGTGATGGTTGATACAAGTTGTGACTAACATTTTTGTATGCCGTTTTCTTTAGTCTCAAGGATAGAGTGAAGAAACTTACAGCAGAGAAGGAGGCACTTGAATCTCATCTCAAGAATGAGAAAGATGAGAAGGAACTTTACAAGGTAATGTGCTGTATTAGTAATATAGTATTAATGTCTTCACATAAATATTAATAACAAAATAAAGGGTGTCAAAGGTCCAGGTAGGTAGCAGCTAGGTGCTTTCATGTCACATGATCATTATGTCAATAGGCTTGGCTTAGCACTGCTATGTTAGTGACAGTTTTACAATCTGGACAGTTAACAATAGTTTTGTAATATTAGATTCCCCAAATTGGAGGTCCGGTAAATTGACTTTTCCTGTTTTCCACTTTTTACTACTGTGATTATTCTATATACACTCTTGCCCAAACATTTAGTCTAAAGAAGGCATGCCTTATTCTGTCTTCTTCTGGTCCGTCTGGTGTTTCTGTGCCTTTGTTGTGGTCGGCACTGCGCAGGAACTGGGAGTGCCACATACTGTCGCGTCGCCACGGAAATGGAGCCAAAAAGCCCATACCTAATTTAACTTGCACCATCACACTGGGGCCGTTGCACAGGGAAAAATCTTTATGGGCCTATCTCACTCTCTGTTTTGTAATTGAGGTCACGCAACATTTATTTTAATGGTCATATGTTCTTTGGTACATGATCGTGATTGGTGTTGTATAAATGAGGCTAACGCCAGGGACTTTATGTTTTATAACTTCTCTCGTGTTTTATAACTTTGTCTGTTTGTGTGTGCACCAGATTCACCTGAAAAACCGGGAGCTGGAGAACACTAAGCTGAGTGCAGAGCTGCAGATGCTGAAGTCTGTGGATGTGAACAAGGAGAACACCATTGCCCAGTTCAAGGACGAGGTGGGACGCCTGCAGGCGTGCCTCACTGAGAAGGAGAAACTGTACAGAGAGATCCTGGCAAAAGTTCCCCCCTTGGTACAAATAATTTAGTTTTTATTACAACACCTACGTAGATTTTTCATATACAGTATTTAACTTGATTAATGCTTATGTCATAATAATCATGACATAAAATAAAAAAAGAATGATAATTTGAAGAATAGGAAAAAAAGAATAATGACACCTTTCCAGTGACCTTACGGAAATGAAAAAGCTTCACTGAAACCATGTTTGTTCTGGCAGGGAGATATAAAGGCCCTGAAGGAGCAGCTGCGGCAGAAGGAAGAGCAGCTCCAGGCCAACCAGCAGCAGTCCTCCCTGTTAGCCGCTGAGTTGAGGGACGCCTCCAGCACCCGCGACCGAACCATGTCTGAACTCTACCACATGAAGCTGGAGGCCGATGCCCTCCGCCAGGCCAAGGCTGAAGCTCAGGCCCAGTGCGTCCGCCTGGAGCGCCTGGTGGAGCAGATGAAGGCTGAGGCCAAGAGGGAAGCTGTAAGGACGATAATCAATGTGCTCACAGGCTGTATCGATTAGACATGTTTGATATAATGGTAGGCAGGGGATAGGTGATGCGTGAGCATAGAAAACCTCTTAATATTCTGTTTACTAGAATAGTAATGAGGACTTTTTTTTTTTTTTAAATGTATAGAAATATATAATGTTTGTAAGTATTTCACCACAGAACATTATATTGAAAGATTATAAATCATAATAGCACTGTATATTATGGTCCAACCCTTTTCTAAGTATGCTCTGTTTTGCTGAAACCAAACATAGCGCAAGAGCAAAATAAGGGAAACGGAAACAAAAAGTCCCACAGGGGGTTTTATTGGTTCTGCCTTTGAAGGGGGCTGTAATTCTTTCTATAGTTCAGACCTAGCCGGGTCTAAACTTAAAAAAAAAAAAACAACACAACATCCTCCCCCTGATCAGCACAGTTTCCCGAGGTGCATGAGCGCTCCGCATTACAACAGATTTTTATTGATCGCCACGGTTTTACCGAAGAATCGTTCGATATCATCCCTTTGTTATAAAGGCACTGATGGTACCTTCATAATTATGATCGATCGTATACAATATCTGTCCTTGCAGTTGGCCCATCACTGTGTTTAATGTCTGATCTGTTTCTGCTGTAATGTTTTGTCGTCACCAGGCCAAAGCAGCAGAAGAAGAAGCCGCCGCAGACCCGGCGCTGTTAGCGGAGCTGCAGAGAGAGGTGGAGGACCTGAAGCTGCGGCTGCACATGGCTGCGGAACACTACAAGGAGAAATACAAGGAATGTCAGCGACTGCAGAAACAAGTGCTCAGACTCTCTGACCAACAAGGGGTAGGTCCCACCAGACACCGGCCGACATGCTGTACACTAGTGAAAGAACAGAACTTGCATTTAGAGCTAATGTTCAACACTCATTTGTTCCTGCCTGTAGGATCTGAAGAGATGCTCAGCACAAGAGGCCTCAACAATCCCTCTGTCAGTGAGTCCAGACACATCAGTGCCAGGTACGTTATTATCCAACGGTGCCAAATTGTAAGTCATGGAATGAATAATTGCATTTCAAACTGTAATCACGCCTTGCCAAACTGTCTGACTTGCCTCGATTGTCTTCGCAGGGAGTCCAGGTTCCGCTGATCCCATGCTGGAAGCCATCATCCAGGAGAAGCTCAGAGGCTTCAGCAGAGAGGCGTCCGACAGGAACGACAAGTACAGGAAGTGCAAGCAGATGCTGGTGGTAAGAAACGTATCATTTGGGTCTTTTCGTTGGTCACGTGTACCCCAAATTAGATGTTCAAACCCTGTTGTCAAAGACTCATGTTCTCCAAAGGTATTTTACACAGTATGCGCTCTCTGCATTGTAAGATAGAGGAATATGATAAAAAAAAAAAAAAAAGAGCATTGGTTAATATCTAACTGCTCTTCAGGAGGAGAAGGAGCGTAGCTGCATGTTTGCCGATGAGCTGGCCAAGATGGAGGTGAAATTTAAGGAGCAACTGAAGACGAATGAGAACATGAAGCTGCAGTTGGCAGCAGAGGAAGATCGCTACAAGGTCAGTTCAGACACTTAGCACCGCGGTCAGGCCATTCGCTGCCAGTGATGCTCCGCCGCTTTCCAATCAGGGTCTGCCTTTGGACACTTACTGCGTTTTTTACCGCCGGGCATGGCTGGTGTAGCTCAGGGATGGAGCCTTTGATGCTATCTCTCTCTCCCTTGAACAGAGCCGCTCTGACAGTGTTGTTTATGAGCGGGCCGATCCGCGAGACGACATTTTACTGCTGTTTATGTCAGACTCTGGAGACAAGCGAACCCTGGCTCCGAGGAGTCATCTCCAGTTGCCTGGCTAATGCTGCGCTTGGCTCGGGTCAGGCGGATATTTGCTTAGTGTCTCGGAGGAATTCAAACAGGTTGTTTTGCTTCGAGCGGTATCGTGCGTAAATCAGTCCTCCGCAAAGGGGAAGCCTTTTATGGCTGTGATCAATTAATGTCACGCACTGAGGTCTTGAGAGAGTATTTCAATGATGCCCCTTTTTTCTAATCACGTCAGATGTTCGAGAATTGAAAATGCTATCTTCTGCTTATGTGCCTTGTGTTTACTCCAGAGCCAGGTAGCCGAGAAGGGACGGGAGCTGAAGGAACTGAAGGACACACTCGCACTTGTTGTGAAGGAGAAGGAAAAAGTGGAGGGGGTTAGTGACAGCTTTCATTTTCTCTTTTTTATAGACTTCTCCCACTCTAAAAATTCCTCGAAAAGTGCCATTCCCCCTGCCATTTTCCCTCTCCCAATCTGGCCTGTGTTTAATATGCCTCTAATTGTAGAAGCAAAGTAAATGAGTTCTTATTTTCCATTCCATTACTTTGGACCACAGCGAGGTCCTCGCTGGCCTAAAATATTGCTTCGAGGTAATGCTGTTACAGCTAAGAGGAGCAGAATGACCCAATTTGAGGTTTAGACAGTAAATTAAATTGGCGTCTGCAGCAAACATCAATAAAACACAGCGTCCCCGATCCCTTTGAAAACGAGAAGAGTTTCTTTTTTAATGAAGGCACTAATTAAACTGTTTGTGTGAGCGACAGAAAAAAGCAAGAGCTCATAGCTCAGGAGCTGTTGTGCGATTGTAAGCACTGATGCATTGCTCGCATTGAAAGACATGAGAGAGGTGAAACCAGATATTTAGCTCCCTCAGAAAACCTTTTTAATGTTGATGTTGGTCAAAAAAACATGTTTTAAATTCTGCTGTTTCCTGCCCAGGGGCTCCAGAAGGGCAGCAGCAGCAGCAGGAAGGGAGATCAGGGGGCCGGTGAGAAAACCAGTTTGGAGAGTATCCAGTCCAGCGTGCCTTTATTCCTGCAGTACCCTGTCCCTTACACCCAGGATGCCCCCACCCCCCTGCTGGTCTCTCAGAGCCCCAGCAAGCTGCATTTTGGGAACCCTTACTCCATCACAGACTCAAAAGGTCGGTTTCCTCTCACATGCACAAAATTCTCCAGTAATAATTGACTTATTTATTTACGCCAGTTATTCCTCTGAATTCTCTCCCCCTGCAGATGAGGAAGATGAGGAGTTCTCAGATGACCAGCTGCTCAGGCTGCCCCCTGTGGGCCCGCCCTCCTGGGACAGCAATGTGGTGTGTATTCAACCCACCCGCAACCACAGCCGGCCAGAAGGCCACGAGGAGTCCGAGGAAAAGCAAAACAACAACAACGTAAGCCTCTCAGGCTGTCCCCGTCTGTATAGTCTTTCTCATTCATTTTTCTCCTTTTTGTGTTAAATATTCACAAAATGTTCACAATTCACAAACCTGTCTCTCTCTCTCTCAGGGTAATACCAACGAACAGCCCGCCGCGACCGAAACTCACAGCCCGTTTGTGACCGATGGACAAACCGCCTTCTGCTTTGATCCCAGGTAAAAACACCCTCGCATTCTCAAAAACTCCCATAAATGCCACACGAGCTTGCTGCACCCTACGTTTTCGAAAAACCTGTGCATTGTAACATGTGTAAAGTGTTTGTTCTGCTGCACAACCCCCCTTTTGTTGGTGTTAGTCAAGCAGCGGGCCACCCACGTCGCATCAGACAGATGCTCTTTATTAGCCCGCACTCCCGGTTTGCCCACATCATCACTTTACCGCTTATTAACCGTGAGCTTTCTCTCTCCTACCTTTCTCTTCTCCCTCTCCCTCCCCCCGCGTGCAGCATGGACATGAAGCGATGCCCGCTGTGCGAGGTCATCTTCCCGCCCAACTACGACCAGAGCAAGTTCGAGGAGCACGTGGAGAGCCACTGGAAAATCTGCCCCATGTGCAGCGAGCAGTTCCCGCTGGACTGCGACCAGAAGGTGTTCGAGAATCACGTGCTCACCCACTTCGACGGCCACACGCTCAACTTCGAATAGAGAGAAACGGAAAATCAGCACATCCGGTCGGCCTACTTCCTGTCGCCACTGAAATAAATCACTCTGCACTCTTTTTCTGCATGTAATGGTGTGAAGATCCACTCTTTAGGACTATACTGACTTTCGCTTTGTTACTTCAACTTAGAGAAACACTTTGAAGTGATGTGACATTTTGAAATTACATTGTAGTTCAGTGTACATGGCGGGGCTACTGAATCAGCATTTCTTTTATAGGTGAAAGGTTTCCCTTCATTTGGATTTGAAGAATAATTTTAGGGGGATAAGACTGTTGTACGTATATATACCGACTTTAAATTGACCCTGTCAGACTACAGGATGTAACGAATCAGGGAAAGAGATAAGTGTTTACCAAACTTACATTTAAAACATCCAACCAAATGGTTCCCCCCCCTCAAACATCACTGTACAAGTCATTTTGCTCATTCTTTATAGAAAGCAGCCTTGGCGCACTATATGCAGTCAGGGAGGAATCTTCAGCGATTACATTCAGACATGATAATACAGTATATCATCAGATCATCTATTTTAGAATAATTAAAGCCAATGATATCGTGAAAGCATTGCTACTTTGTGTATGATATAGATTTGTTTTTACGTTAGGTTTCCTTTGTTTTGATTTTAAAATATTTCATTGGGTTTCTGTGTCCGAACCTTCCTATCATCCGCTAAAATCAGTGCATGCTGAGCTTATGTTAAATTCCCTTTCTTCTGTTCTTCTCTTTTACCGTAATAAGTTATTTCATCCATAGAAATGTCTCATCTGTTAAGTGAGTTTCATGTATCTAATAAGAACTAATAAAGTCTGTTTGACTCTGAACGGTGTCCACATCACAGTTAATGACGCAGGAGTCTTTAGGCACACATCAGAGGACTTTTTATTCTAAATGTAACAAAAGTTTACATGAAGCAGCTTTTTTTTGAAGAAATACAGTACATCACCAGTGTTTCTCCAAACAACCTCTGGCGTTGCCTTTTCATACACATTATACTATTGTTGTTTTGTTTTTTTTAAACTCCAGAAACATATGAAAATATAATTTAATGCACTTAAACACATAACAATACATTCACTGTACACTATATCAAAGACTTTCCTCCGTACTGGCAGTACAATACTGTCACAATTGGACCGTAGTTCATTAACACTAACATCCATGCAGTGAAGATGTTTACCTAATGGCTCAAAGTTGATAAATCCCCAATCTTGTGGCATTTAATGATCTGCGGTTCATTACCTCAGGGATTAAATGGTGATCTACTGACGTATTTTTATGGCACACAGTAGGAGCCGCATGTGTTTATCTCGCAGCCCGACAAAAATGTGCTAAATACATGGCTAACGTTGGCCCAGCTTTCTTCCATCCATGACTAACACAATCACATGGTTTCATAAGAGCGGGGAGTCGGTCAACAGCAAAAACAGTCAGGGCTGAGCTGTCTGCGTTCAGCTGAATTTGTCTGAGCTGTCCAAATAAAGCCATACAAAGATCTGCACTGATTGGAATGGTTTACAATTCAAGGCAACTACTGTACATAAAGAAATCTCACAATACTGGAAACACTGGAGGTTTGGTATACATCTTCCCTTGGAGCAATGGAGAACTCGCAAACTTTCTGCTCTGAAGGCCTTTTGCCTCGTTTCGGTAGCTACTGTACAAACACCGGAAACGAGATGTTGGCAAAAAATGCTAATTTGTTGGCAACTTGTTACAAAAAAGTGCTTCAATCCCTCGCCGGTAAAACAGCGAGGGAAACTGCTTAAGTCTTCAGGAAAGTGACCGGGAACGTCGGGACACACAGAGTTCCCATGATCCCACTGAACAGCATCAATACTATCAGAACACTTGGGCAGGATTGTGGAGCTGAAATGCTTGCAAACGTCACCTGAGATCATCCTTTGGTGCTCACACACAAGTGTTTGCCGTAAAACAGATGAAAAAAGGTTTGGAACTTTGTGATATGAACGGAAAAGAAACCGAGTCAAACAACTGATTGTTAACATTGAATCTGATAAGAGAATGAAACACGTTATACTGCACACATTCTGATTGTTTTCTTTTACCTCTGTCACATCTTTAGGTTCAAATGAGACAGAGGCAAGGTAATGGTGCCTCCTTTCTGTAAAATAAATCTTTCCTCATTTTCCTCTGACGTCACACTGCCTTTAAAAGCAGGATGTACATGCAAGGCTACTCATGATTTGGTTGTGGCTAGTCTACAACGAGCCCTCATCATCAGCGAGCACCTTATGTCGAGAAAAAAAAAAAAAAGTCAAATAGATAAATGATAGCTTAAATGTGCAAAATACAAAACTGTGAACTACATAAAGATTTAACATTCAGAATAAAAGTTAAGGATGAATAATAACACATTTATACCATGCAATCAAAAATAGTGTCATAGCAAAGTGGGATAAGAGAGAGAGAGGGTTTAAGGGAGGGGAGGGGGGGGGGGGGGGGATGAATGAACGGGGTGGAATGAGAAACAGCCATTGCTGGTGATGGTGGTGTTCAGATGGTCGGGAGGCGGCCTGAGGGAGAGTGCTGGTCGCTCACTCCGTCTCTACTGCTGCATCTTGCGGATGATGTCGGTAGAGATGGGCGGGTGGAAGTTGATGGTGTGGTGGCGGAGACCCTGAGACGTTTTGTAGCTCTTCCCACACCGGCACTTGAAGGGTTTGCGCACCCTTATCTGGGTTCGGTGGCCGTTCTTGGCGTGATACTTGATCCCGTTCACATTCTGTAACGAAGCAAAGAACGTGACACTCAACCATCACTTTGGCTGAGTTTCCCACATCTACCTCTTACATTATAATTATCTTTTAATTAATTTAAATAATTAAGATGTAGCATGTACAACTGAGCTTCCTACAACTATTTTTTTTCAATTAGAGAAGCAAATTCTAAATAAACCCATAAATAAATAAATATTATATGTTCGAAAAGGAAATAACAAAGTACATTTACTCAAGTACTGTACTTAGGTACCATTTTGAGGTACTTGTACTTTAGTTGAGTATTTCCATTTTCTGCTACTTTATACTTCTACTCCACTACATCTCAGAGGCAAATATCCTACTTTTTACTCCACTACATTTATCTGACAGCTGGAGTTAGTTTACTTTTCAGACCTAGATTTTATTAGTTACCTTTTACATAAAAGTACTTATACTACTAATCTACCCAGTAGTACACAAATTATCTACATTAACTACAACATTAAAATGTATTCATTAGTGATAAAACACAATAATATAATACAGTATATAATACTGTGAAAGGAGCCATCCTGCATGAGTACTTTTACTTTTGGTATATTTTGATGCTAATACTTTTGTACTTTTACTTCAGTAACATTTTGAATGGAGAAGTTATACTTGTAAAAGAGTATTTCTATACTGTCATACTGCTACTTTTACTGAAGTAAAACATCTGAGTACTTCTTCCACCTCTGGCAGAAGTAAAGATTTATAAAGTCCTTCTATAACTTAAATGACTTAAATAATGAACTTAATGTTTATCACATAGACACATAAATAATCATCTTAATATATAAAACAAAAAAAGACAATAACAACAACATCAACAACAAGTGTCACAGTCCTGAGAGAGACAAGGCCCATTCCTCATCCCTGTACCTCTCAAAAAAGATTTTTTATACATTGTAATATCTCTTACATATATATATAAATAACAAAGAGGTTGCTTGTTGACAGAAGGCCATAGAGAGGAAATCAAATGTCTTGTTCTGCCCCTAAACAGATGCCTAATGCTGCCTGCTGCCTCAGACTAAGTCATCGCCCATAACCCTGTCATTCACGTCAGCAGTGCAATTTTCTCAAGCTGCACATAATTTATCCCGACCGCACACGCCAGATGTCAACGGAAAATCCCGTAAAACTCCACATCACTGAAGAGGACTTGATGTATGCATCTTATGTTGACATGCCGTAATGCTCAACTGAGTTTCCATTGTCAACAGCAGGGATTACACAAATCACAAATCTCACACAATGCAAATATTTCAGGTTTTTAAATGGTCTCTCCCGGGACACGGTAAAAAATGTTTCACACATCGATACATTATGTCTCATCTATAATGTGTAGATGCTGAGTGAAGCCTACCTTGTATCTCTTTTTACAGCCTGGCACGGGGCAAGCGAAAGGCTTCTCGTCTCCTCCGTTCATGCACATGGAACTGAGGATGGACTCGGAGCTGATGGCGCTCTCCGTGGTCCACGACTCATCGCTGTCAGACTCCTCAAAGTCTACCTCCTCCTCATCGCACTCGCTACCTGCGGGAGGGTGAGAGACAGGAATGTCAAACAGGAATTGACTCAGGGCATCACGACCAGACATGCAAAACTGTTCTCCAAGGAGCTCTGATTTATGCACAACACTTCATGACTAATCTGTGACAATGAGATCCTGGCCTTGGAGCCTTCAGGCTCACAAGCGTGGACCGTTTCCAAACATGTGCTTCGGGGCAGCGTTCCCGTAATCTCTACTTCGCATGTTACAGTGCCCAAAAAGTTTCCGGAAATATGCCAGTCGTGGGAAAGAATGTATGCATTTTATTGAGGTCTTGCGGTCTGAAAAGTTGTATCAATTAATTAAAGATGTTATGCCAGAAGACAAACTCAAAAAAACCACAAGAGCAAAAACAAGGAAAAACAAGCACATGAGTACATGGGAAAACATTACAAGGGAAATAACTCAAAGTTTTTTTCTGTTATGTCATGTACACTGTAGTCAATTAGGCTAATCAACCGGACTATGAAAGCTGCCCCTCTTTCTCTGTAGCTTGAAGCTCCTAAGCTCTCCTTCTGATGCGTTTACTTTACAGGATAATTCATTTATATAGTGCCAAACTTTCAGCCCTGCATTGGAGCCATAGATGTTGAGTTCATTAACCGAGTGATGGAAAACATCGAGATGTAACCGACAAGTTAATAGTGAAATATCACATAACAAGTGAAGAATTTTCGACAAGCAACACCCAATCGTATCATTTCAATTTGAATTAGCCATTAAAGCCATTACAACTGACAATATATATTGAATCATATTATTTTAAAAGTGAATAAAATAGTGAAGATATTATGTGCTCTTTGCCAGTGTCTTGACATTAATTTCAGCTGTTACAGCTTAAAGGTACAGTGTGTAGGATTTGGAGGCATCTAGTGGTGTGGTTGCAGATTGCAACCGACTTAGTACCCATCCGCTCACTCCTCCCTTTCCAAGAATGTGGTAATGTGAGCCGCCGGCCATCCTTACCATAATAACACTACTTTAGGAGCAATGGAAGTCAGACGGCGGCTGGCGGCACCACGGTTTTGCGCTCTGCGGCTCACGTTACCGCAGTTCCACAAGCGAGTCGGAGAACTACGGTGGCCTTCAGGTAACGTAAAAACACGAAAAGTTCTCTCTAGAGCCAGTGCTTGGTTTGTCCGTTCTGGGCTACTGTAGAAACATGACGCAGCAACATGGCGGACCCCGTGAAGAGGAGCCGCTCCCTATGTAGATATGAAGGGCTCATTCTAAGCTAACGGAAACACAACGATTCTTAGTTTCAGGTGATTATACACTAATGAAAACATAGCTATGAATATTATATTCCATTTCTGCTAATAGATCCCCTGAAATGTTACACACTGTACCTTTAAGTAAGAAGTAAGACGACAAGGGGAGCAGCAGCCTTTTGTGATTCATATGTTATCCCTGAAGAGGACATTCAATATTTGCCTCACTGCTCTCCTTCATAATATAGGAGGGCGAGAGCACTACGTTATCTAAACTGATTCAGATCGACTTCAGCACGGTGGATGCTTGCCTTCACGGTGTCTTGAAAACGGACCTCCTGGTTGAATATCAGTCTCCTTCCCTGCTACACCCCTCTGCTGCTTGCTTAATAAACAATGCATAACATGTATTTCACTGCCAGCAGTCACTCCATTCTGGATCTAACTGGAGAGGTGAGTGTGTTAAAGATGTTTTATGTACCTGTAGGCGTGCTGCTGCGGAAGGAAGAGGAAGGGGTGATGGGCGGGGTGACCGGAGGGGTGAGGTTTCCACTGGTGTGGCGAGGCGGAGTGGAAACACTGCTGCGAGACAGACTGCCTGTCAGAGACAGAGACAACTTGGGCTGCACCTTCTTCTTCAGGGTCTCGTGCTCTCGCCGCGCAGCATCTGTCATGAACCTGGCGTTGTGGGACATAAAAACGGTCAGGGTTTCTTATGAAAAGAGGGTCATCTCATTCAGTGTACAACACTTGTTACTGAAGGTCTTCCCTGATGTTTACAAAGCTACTGTAGAACACATGTTTGAGGAAAAAAAAACATATAATTGGCTCTATTCCCATCAAGAAAACCTTACACCGAGGTTTATGGCGGATAGTAAAGTCTTTGGTAAATGCGCATCATAAAAATGAAATGTTAACATAGACATTGTTAAAGCAAAAGTGGAATTAACAAATTAAGCGATAACCACATCAAGATGTGTTTGTGGAGGCAGGGAGACAGCGGCAGACCTTCTTGTTCACTGGCTTGTTGCATAAGGCTTTTAAAAACCACTATTCAAGCACCATATCAAAGACGACTGGGATGAACCTAGAGCAATAAAAGTAAGCAGCTACCAAATAAGTAAGTAATTCATCTAAGCGATCCCCCAGATGACATTTGACATTGCTGGAAGAAGAAGCTCATAGGAGCTCATAAGACACAGTAGTAATACTCACTGATGTAGAGGACTCTTGTAGATAAATCTTTTACGGGGTCAAAGACTAATAACATCGATGTCATAATTATTATAAGTAGATTTACTTGTAATTGAGTTACTGCACAAAAAAAAGGAAATTCAGCTGTTTTCTTTCCCGGTAATAGCTCATACATTTCTTTACCTGTTGACGTAGCTGAGGGCAACATATGTCGGCTGCTGCTGCTCCTGCTTCTCCAGAAGTCGGGGGTCTGTGTCTGATCAGGCGAGAGAGACAGAGAGGGTTAAATCTTGTCATATAAGGCAATATTGAGAATCGCAGTGTGCTTGATTTTGTTTTTTATGTTACAGTTTTCTGTTTTTCTCCCTATTTGGTACGGCCAGTTCCCCCCAGCACTGCAGTCTTTACTTCACTGGGAGGATGAAACACACAGAGGTTTACACTATGATCCCCCTGATCCTACCCTTCTCCAAACAAGCATCCTGACCAACCAGAAGTTACTGGTGCAGTGACAAGGATCCCTCACTGGCTTCCCACCACAACTCTCCCAATTGTTTTCAATGAAGTGTACTACCTTGCCTTGAATGTCTTTGCACCGTCCGGGCACAGATGAAAGGTGCAGGGATGGGGGTACATTTCATTGACTTTATTGCTGTTTAAAAGGGGGTGCAATTAAATTACAGATTTTAGTTTAAATGTTAAAGGTGCAAAATGCGAGATCGGGAGCATCTCTACTGCCTCCGCACGGCTCTCGACATGGCGACGGCTGAGCCGGTGGCTTGCAGCTAACGGTGCTAACAGTGAAAACAATGGCAACACTGCTGACGGAGCTAACAGCGTTAACCTGGGGTGAACCGGAGGGTGGGTGCTACACTTCCGCAACGGCGGCGTCAGTCGGGACGGCGTTATCATCTGTAAACGCAGTGAGCGCAACTGTGAGCGCAGTTCAGAGCGGCAGCTGTGAGCTAGCCAGTGGGGCACGCTCACATGCACTAAAAGCATGCTAGGTCAACGAATCACAGAGAAACTCAGATTACAACACACAGAGGGAGAGACTTCATTCTCTGCTCAGGTAGACATTACTACACTATATCTTTACATAGCAAATAGTTGTTTGCTGCTATGTTAATGCTCCGGATGTCGTAAAGAACACCTTTAAAACTGGGCCGGTCGTCATGGAAACACATTGACACAGTGGAAACATAATCAGTGAAAACCCTTCAGGTAGAGTTACAGACAATAGACACAAGCAATACTCCACCATGGATTTTGAGTGAAACCTTTTCAAATCTCTTCACTGTACATCTGTGAAAATGGACTTTTCAGTACAAATATTGAACTTCTGTTGTATCTTTTGAATATTGTTGAAAATGAGAAATGTACACTTGTGACTGAACTTTTGCTCTCTGCTACCTTCAAAAACCCTACATCAGTGAATAGTGCCCTCAGTGGCAACAGTAGTAGTGTGTGCATGAATGAATGTGAGGAGTCGGGCTGTCAAACAGCATGCATGCTCAGCTGACTCCAGGAATAAAGGCTAATAAAAACTATTTCGTGAAAATCATCAAAATGCAGGATGTTGTGCAATCTGCAGTACAATTAGTTGAAACTGATGTCATGCACCACTGTCTAGACTGCAGTCACTGTTTCCAAGCTGATGCTGGTTTCTTGACTTATTTCCTCTGAATCTATGTACGCTTTTTTTCTAATAGTTGAATTAATTGCCCTCTGTGCTCTTTGCTGCATGATTAGGCTACTTCACTGTTGGTAAAGTAATATCTCAAGTGCCTTGTCTTTTGAATTTCCATGGCGCTCTTTCAAAAAGCTGCTCTGCAGACGCCGCATTGCTCATACATGACCACACTTGACACATACTGCGTTTTCCCATGCTGTGCTCCAGACATTCATCTTGCTCAGCAGTGCTAAATGTACAACAATAGCCAATCTCCACACCCTGAGGTGAAGCGGGTACTGACTTCAAACGCTCTTCCCGCTGCCGTCCATGTGGGAGAAGAGAGATGCCCCATAAAACAACAACGTCTACCACTAACCAGCTGAGCCTCCCTGTCTGCCTCTGACAGAGCTGTGAAAGCCTGCAGCCCCATGTGGTCAAATCTATTGCTTGTTTCCATCCACAAGCTCATTTATACACAACACTTACACCTACGGCTGTTTGTAACGTTAAACTTTCAAATGATGCCAGTGAGTGACTACAGTGCAGCTTTAATGGAATCTGTATATTCAGCAAACAAAAAAACAAAGCAGCCCAGTCCTAGTTGATCAGATTTAAAAATGGCGGCGATAGAAAACGTGTGGAAATAGTGTAATTAAAGTTGTCTTGTTTAAAGGGATAAGCAACACCTTAGGGAGGCTGTAATAAAACCCTGAGTCATACTCCATTACTTCCACAGTGTTGGGCTTTTCCTCCTGTTTGTTTGTTTGCCTGGAACAAAAACACTTAAAACAGCTGGATAGAAAGACTTTGTGCCAAAGAAGAACTGATTAGATTTTGGCAGTGCTCTCTGATTTCACCATTAGATGATGATCTATTTTTTTTTTTTTTTACTGTAATGGGGACAGAAAAAAAGGAGTGTCTGAAGGGACAAGACTAGTGCTGGGAATCGAACGTCAATACCAACTGAGACGCATCTGCACCGTCAATTATCAATAACTGTAAAAGTATTGACTATTGGCATTAAATGCATGGTCATATTTAGTCTTGTTTACTTATGATTTCATCACACATTTACCATACTTGCCGACCTTTTCAAAACCAAAGCGAGGGGTCTGGGGGTCCTCCAGTTTCAGAGACTTTGTTTCCTGCATTCTGGTGGCTTTTAAAGAATGAAAATAACAAAAAAATAAGTACACTGCAACAGCATTTTTATGTTAAATAGGCCTACTTTTAATTCTCAGGAAAGGAAATTTAATAATTCACCCCTCTGGTGTGGATTTGTGTGAATCTCTGGTATAAACTAGGCCAATATTCATCAGTTTGTATTCATCTTGTGCCCTTGCTTGAGTATTTCTTTCTCTCAGTACTCTCCATTTCTCTCTCCTTCTGACCACTGCGCTCTAAATCCCATTATTTCTAAAGGCTTGCGCCACGCCATGACGGCTTTTCGCTATGTCGAGCAAAGCCCAACTTTGGGCTCTGTTTACTGTGATGTGTGGCGAGCGCAGTTGAAACTGCGTTGCATCACAAGCATCTCTTCCACCGGGAAACAACATTACGTGTAGCTGTATTGTCGTCCGGGTGGAAACATTCGGGCTTATACACGCTGTACAGTGCCAGAAACAGTTTGAGATAACAAAAAGGAAAAGACGGTGTGAAAATAAATCGGGAGAAATACGGGAGCATTGTGTAAGAAACGGGAGTCTCACGGGAAACTCGGGAGGGTTGGCAAGTATGCACATTTACTGGAACTAAAACAGGAGACTTCCCTAATTTTAAAAGTGCTAAATGCAAGATTGGGAGCATTTCTATTGCCTCTGCACGGCTCTCAACATGGCGACGCCTGAGCCGGCGGCTCGCAGCCAATGGTGCTAACAGTGAACACAGTACAAACAATGGCAACACTGCTGACCTCGCTAAAAGTGTTAACCTGGGGGGGGGAACCGGATGGTGGGCGCTACGCTTCCGCAACGGTGCCGTCGGTTGGGATGGCGTTTTCACCTGTAACCGCCGTATGAGCGCAGTGCAGAGCGGCGGGCGTGAGCTAGCCAGAGGGGCATGCTCACATGCACGAACATCCACTAAAAGCACACGCTGCCAGCCCGGCTTTGTCAACAATTGTATAGAGCACCTTTAAACTATATTTTAGTTAAGTAAAATTCTTGAATTCAGAAGTTTGTATATTTTGTTAAATGGGAAAAAGGAGTTAGTAGAAACACATGTTTATATCCTTTAAAATAAGGTATCCAAAAAGTATTGTAAAAGTCAGGGAGTGGCACCAATATTGGAGAATGTCCAGGCATAACCAAGACATGACAGATATTTGTTGATGTTTTGTGCATTCTTACTTTTAGTTCTAATATTTTACAATTTAGTCAGTGTGATTGTTAATTTCTGACCTGGTTATCACTCAAAATGAGCTCTAAGTGGATTTAACTTCTCTTTAGGTGAACACAAAAAAAACATCTTGTCCTCTAGAAGCCATAATGACACATCTATGCATGTAGACAAAAGCTAAAACTATTCTTAAAAACAAATACCAACATGGTGTATAAATTTAGTGCACCCACATCTATAAAGGAAACACACAGCGCAGACTGCACTCTCTATTTCAACTACTGGCTTAATTCTGTCATGAACAAGGTGAAAGTTGATGTTGACCAGTAAAACTCAACCCAAACCACATTTAAGTATAAACGAGGAAGCACACATTTTAGAGGTCTAACAGGAATCTAAGTCAACAAACCAATGTCCGTCTTGCTGAAACGTAGGCACGGGCGACGAAAGACGCATGGCATCATCCGCTCTGTGGTTGCGGCCAAGCCGCTCGGTCGACGATGAAATAGTGGCAGGGTTTTATGATACTGGCAGGTAGGCTCTAAGAACAGCTTAAACCTCAGCGCCTGAGGCTCAGGAGGGTTCTCTCAAGGCCTCAGTCGTAAGCAAGTGTTTCATTAACAGTGGATTTATCCCCAATGAGAAGGACAGCACACCTCTCTCTGCTCTCCAGCCAAAGTCATGGAAACACAGAGTAGGAAAGACATAACGGCACTATTCCCCTGCCAAAAGCCAGAGGCAGTGCAGAGGCTATTCTGAGCTGCTGTGTGTTGGTATGTGTGTGCGTGAGTGCACAAGAAATCCCTGCCTAAGATCCCTAATGAGACTCTAGGAGTGGAATGGCAGCCTGCTCACGGAGCGCTCAAACAGCAGTGGATCAATCTGTTCCCACACACTGTAAATCACGCACACCTCAGGTGGGGACTGGGGGGGCGAGGGAGGCCTGCAGGGGCCACTTCCCCCCGCAGACTCTGCTATTCTTTTGGGGGCCACCAGCAGTCAAGGAGAGGGACGAAGCAGGCGCCTCGAGTAGAGATGAGAACCCCTCTAATCAAACTACACAGGTGGTCCACCTTGGTGGCCGACCATTAGAGGCCTTCTGGGAAACAGAAAAGGGCATTTATTCAACATCACTAATTCCAGAGGCAAACAATCTGCCCCAGTGATTGTTTATAAGTCAGGTAGGGGATGAAGAAGAGAAAGGTAGACAAGAAGAGATCAAAAACATATGTATAATTAATCTATAATAAGGCTCTTTAATTTGGGATTTTCACTGAAATATACTAAGATTTATTAAAGATGTACAAAACATATTTTTTACACTGAAAATCAAAAATGTTCGCACGTAAGGTTTCTTTTTTTTGCAGCAAATTCCATTTTCTGCAAATTGTAGTTCACAGCAAACATTCGCAATGTGTAAGAAAGCTGCTGAAAAACCTTTAAGTAATTAAAAAAAACATCTAGTGAAACTACACCCAGTCTTAGAAATGCATCATGTTTCCATCCAGAGTTTTGTGATTCTTATCTATTTTTCTGAATATTTAAAAACCCTGATGCATTTCCCTTTAAAAAACAACAATATACCATATATTTATTTCCCTCTTTTACCCTCATATATTTCTCATTTCATCAAACCTGCTTAGCCTTAATGCGACAGTACACACGAAAACCTTACTTTCTATATAAGCATTGACTATGCCTATTGTTAGTGTCTATGTGTACGTGAGCGTGTACTGACTGAGTCAGTGGTTGCAGTGTGTGAGTGCAGAAAACATGATGCAATAACATGTTCTCATTAGGGCCCCTGTTACGGCCAGCAACAGGAAACCAAGGGACGATCACACAACAAACCTTCCTAAGGCAACGGGGGAAGTGACGCCTGCTGCCCTCTCATAACGCCCTCCACGACCCTCTCCCTCACACACACAAACACACACACCCACACACACACACAAACAGACACACACACCAGACGCACAGCTCCCTCTCTCATTTCCACCAGTGTCTGGCTCTCCCATCCACCCTCATGGCCAAATGCACTGTGGGGTAGAGCAGAGTGGTGAGCATTATGGTGACATGTTTATGGCGGCTGTGAGCAGCGGGGGACATTACCAGGAGTGGTGGCACAGGTAATTCATTACGAAGTGACCTCTGAGGAGGAAATGAAACGGAGTCAAGCTCCATGTGTAAGCTGCCTTCGCGGGTTACTGAGAAAAACACGGGGAGGTTAAAATGATCTATTGTAAATATGTTCAGCACAGACAGCAACCTAAACGTATACATGTGCACTAAGTCACACACATAAAGACACATTTGTACAAACACGCAGGTAAATACAAGGGGACGCGTGTAAAAACACACATTTATTGCTGCTCATTGCAGACATATTGGATTTGTGATATGCATTAGCGCTGCAACTAAAGATTACTTTCGTTTTCGATTTATCTGCAGATTATATTTGGCCAGGTCACTCTTGCAAAAGAGATTTTAATCTCAACGAGACTTTTACCTGGTTAAATAAAGGATATATATATATATATATATATATATAATGTACAGAATGTCCAAAACATTTTAGTTTCTCAGAGCTCCAGACGACTTCAATTGCTTGTTTTCTCTGACCAACAGTCCAAAACCCAAAGATATTCAGTGTACAATAGGGCCGCAACTAATGATTATTTTCATAGTTGATTAATCTGTCGATTATTTTCTCGATTAATCAATTAGTGGTTTGGTTTAAGAAATGTCAGAAAATGGTGAAAAATGTCGATCAGTTTTTCCTAAAGCCCAAGATGACGTCCTCAAATGTCTTGTTTTGTCCACAACTCAAATATTTTAAGTTTACGGTCATAGAGGAGTAAAGAAACCAGAAAATAATCACATTTAAGAAGCTGGAATCAGAGAATTTTGACTTTTGTTTCTTAAAATAATTACTCAAAATAGTTGGCGATTAATTTAATAGTTGACAACTAATCGATGAAGCTCTAGTGTACAATAATGTAAAACAGAGAAAAGCAGCAAATCGTTATAATGGAAGAGCTGTAACTAGTGAATGTTTGTCATTTTTGCTTGAAAAATGACAGAAGCGCTTATTAATCGAATAATCGATTAATCGACTAATCATTTCAGCTCTAATATGCATTTTTCAACACAAATGCCAGTGTTTTTACACTGATATCCAGTGTACACCTGAATTTTTGGAAAGCTAGAAAAGTGACACAAACGCTTTTGCTTAAATCCATAATAATTAAAGATTGGGATATCAGACTACCTTTATTTACAAAGGTCAGAGAATTTCAGGGATACACTGAATGATTAGATAGTGTAATTTGCCAAATAACCAATAAATGACAGGTTTTAGGTTCAATTTAGGTTTTAAAGTCTCATTTATGTAGCTGTAGTAAAGGAGGAATCCTCATATCTGCAGCATTTGACAATATCTCATGTGTTTAACATGATCTTTTGAAGAATTGAACACAATCTCATAAGAAAAGTAACAAATTTCAGCAAAAATTTCACATTGGTTCTGCATCGAGCTACACGCCCATGTTTTGTGATGTCAGGCTGCACATCATCTCCTATGAAGAATGTTTTATCGAGTACAGGAGCACCTCATGTCGCAGTCACCGCACAGGAACAGGAGCACCGGTGTCGGGGGATGGGGAAATGTAATTAGGCCCACCAGGTGCACAGATCAGGGAACTAGTTACTGCTTCCCAAATTTATTACTTCCGCGCAGATTTTGGGGGTGCATACCAAAAATCGACTAAATGAGCCTCCAGTGAGAATTGGCAACAAACAGGCTCATTGTTACCGAGCCTGGACACTCTCAGGTCTAAATAACACGGTCGCTATGTGCTTCTGGTCTACAGTGGCCTGGTCGCACAGTGACAAGGTAAACATTTCACTGGCTTAGTGCGTGCAGTTTGTTCATGCCGCACAAGAATACCAGACCATTGAGGAGATCTTTCAAGCTTAACGTGACTTAGGCTCAGTGTTAAAAAGCCTTCCTCTGGTCTTACTGGTGTTTTCTAGGGCTCATTAGCAATCTGCTCTCTTAAAGTTAGCTTGGATTTGTTCACAAAGGTCTAGCGGACCACCCAACACTCATCAACTCGAATCTGCTGTCACGTTGGTGGACAAACACTAGCAGATCCGTTTTGAGTTTGTTTTTATCATAATTGATGTGGGATGGAAATTATTCTGTATTTCAATTTGATTTGATATTTGTTTTAAGATATTCTAATTTAAGGTTTTCAGGAAAAGCGTAACACTTTCTCACATAGCTGTATGTGTTCGCTGGGCAATATTACGATATATATATCGTCAAAACGATATAAAAATGTCTATTTCTATCACGATATAGGCTAGGCCTATATTTATATCTTTTTTCTCTATAGTTGCACTTAAATCTTTTACGTTCATTTTGCACTCAGGTTTTTAAAATGAGAAAATAGTCACTTTTCATTTGTCACGTACTTCATTCACACAGGAATATACACAAATAAGCTCTACCATGTGGTTATTTCATATAGACTATTTATCTATTGAATTACCAGAAAACATGCTATATCGTGATATATATATCGTTATCGAGATAGGAAATGACCTATGTGGCGATAGAAGATTTTGGCCATATCGTCGAGCCCTGTGTTTTGTATATTTCGAAGTTACATGTAATAAAAAGTACAGAGATGTATGGGTACAAAATCACTTTGGAACGATTATGCTATATTCAAGTATAAGAAGTATTCCTTAAATTGCCAATTAGTTATCTCACTAATTTACCAATTATCTTCTTCAACATGTTTTCATTTGCTGAAGCTTATCCCTTTGAGCTGTTTACCGTATGACACAATACTCATGTGTTGTTAAATTAGTCCAGGAAGTAAGTTTTGGCCTATAACATCCACCATAAGCTTTTACTGTACAGACCAGGCATCTCACTTGAGAGCCCCCTCGACCGACAGCAGAGCAGCGCCACCTCTTGTTCACAGACCTGAGCAGCAGGCCGGCCGGGGAAAACGGGGACAAGAATGTGCGCTTGTTTTCCAGGCGCCTAATTATAAAGGAGAATGTGCTTTAAGCAGCAGGCCACCAGATGAGGAGGAAGACAGGCCAAATCAAGCACTCTCTCTGTAATTATGCTTCACAGGCACTTGGCACAGCGCGCAAGATTTCGCACTTCTCAGAGTGGGCACAGGCCAGCGGACAAAGGAGGGGGGCAGCAAAGTTTTTCCACTCCGAGCCAACTAATTGCCTCATTATTCCCCAATAAGTCATTTGGAAGCATTTTTTTCTGAGGCTAACACCTCGGACACATGCACAGCACACAATCGGAGGGCAGAGGGTATTAAAGCCAGTCAAGCAACAAACAAGAACAACACAGACAGCTGGGCCTTGTCAGCTTCAATAATAAGAGACTGAAATATTAGATTGAAACAGATGTAGGAACTGAGAGAGTGTCACACTGTGACGACGGGAATTCACTTTGTAGACTGGGCTTAGTTAAAAGATAGAAATGCTTTAGGGCAACACAAAAATGTAATGTTGATAACATATGATATAATGTAAAATGTATGTAAGATGAAACTAAATTATATTTTTTTGTTAATTCACTTTTATGTACCTCTATTAAATACATGGATATAACAATATGGAGGACCAAAACAGAATAAATAAATAAATAAAGTGAAATGCAAATTTCTATATATAGTGATTAGCTGCTTTAATTTTTTATATATATATAAAAATAAAGTGAATAAAGGCTATAAATACATTGACATGGGGCACTGAACAGTAACACGCAACCACTTGGAAATTAAATTAAAATCCCTAAAATAAAGTTGTCATATTAACTCAATACCATACTTTTACTTTTACATATTACTACAGTAAATAAAAACATAACTTTTCATACCTGTACACAGGGGTGACCTAGACCATGAAGTGCTTTGTAAGCACATAAATAACTGCATTTCACATAACTACACTCTTCTTTACAGTAAATATTACGATTACTTCATTACAGGAAACACACAAGTTAGAGATGCTCCAATTAAATGGGCAACATCTGGAATTGGCCACCAATTGTCACACAAATAACTCAAACAGAAGTCTGAGATTTCGCCGATTAGAAAAATGTATCATAAAGTAGCTGAGAGGAAAATAAATGTTTTCATGGCTTGATTCATAATGACTTCCCCATCTCCACACACAGGGCTTCTTGTTATTGTTTCGCCTCACATGAACTAGGGGTGGCGCTGTTGACTGTGGTGGGACATGATGTGCAGTCAGGAGGGCAGCATTATGAGCTAAGTGTGCACTGATAGCAGAGTTAAGTGTTGATGAGCTGGCGCAGGAGACCAGCACTAATGTGGGAGTGGATATGATTTAAATACAATAAAATATAATTAAATTGTATAATTTTTCTGACCGTGATACACCGTTATAGTCCTAATGAAGCAAAGTCAAGGTCCAAATGCATCACCATGGTAAGCTGCCCAATCTCTATAATGAACTGCTCCAGAAGCGTATGCAATAATTTATTCTAGCCAGTAACACAAGTCTGTCTTGGAAGGTACTTTTTCTTTTTCAGATGTCAGATTTGGGGTGGCCTTTAAAAACGCATGATGACAATTGCTTTAAAAAAATAATACATTTGTGGATTCGTGATCAACACTGATGACACCATACGTTCTCAAGAGAGATTTTTATCAAATGAGTACTGCAACTTTTGGCCTTTAATCCAAGTGATATGACTCGTCTCTTTCATCGAGTGGACAGACACAACGAAGGCTGAACATGATTGCAAGATATTTTCTGCAGTATAATACAGTACCAATACAGTATATCTGATATTTTCATATCAGCTGACACCATGTATGGTTAAAAGTATTATTATTGAATACTGTTAGGCTACTCATTACAATGATTTTGGATGTCATAAATATGAGAATATGATATACTAAATTATGAGATTTGATATAATTGTGAAAAAGTTGGTCACAAAGCTATAATAATGACAAAAATGTTTATTAATAATAATAATAATAATAATAATAATAATAAAACATTTTGTTTTTGTTCTTTTGTTTCAAAATACAACTGGCCAACCACCGGCAGTAAGTTAATATCACACACATACCGACATCGATTTTAAAAGATGATATAGCCGGATACAGTATATGTAGATACGTTGTGCATCTCTAAAAACTACCCTGTGAGATACATAACAATGGAAATATGCAACGATATTCTAAAAAGATATGCTAACAACATAAAAATGAAATAGCCTACCCGAAACTAGGCTACATCATTACTGGAAACGTAACAAACGTGATACTTAAACGTGCAGTAGGCAGCATATTTTTGGCATCATTGGGCAAAATATTCTTATATATAAATAACCTTTCAGCATATTGTAATTCAAGTGTTCTGAGAGAAAACTAGACCTTGCACCTCCTCATGGCTCTGTTTTCAGGCTTTAAAAAATCTAGCCCGTGACGGGAGACTTTGACCAATCACAGGTCATCTCAGAGAGAGAGAGAGAGAGAGAGAGAGAGCGTTCCTATTGGCTGTGCTCCAACTGGTGGGCAGTGCTTGGTATTACCTCAACAGATCTCAACATGGCTGCCGGGTCACAAACTTTCTCATTTTACAGCTAAACAGTACACTATAAGATGATTCTGAAAACATTTGAGGTGAGAAATAGCCATTACAGTAACAGAATATTGATTAATATTTGATCAGCGCTGCCTAGTTTGACCATTTGATCGGAGTTTGCGAGTGATTGACAGCTGCTCTGAGACAGCAGGCTCCAGCTCGGCTCTGATTGGTTGTTTTTTCCTCCGGTTTGTGACATCTTGCAGATACCATTAGGAGCACCGGAGGACACCAGAGGACACCAGAGGCACATGATTTTTTTTCAGATTACCTGTCTCATGCACTACTGTCAGGATACAGTGACCGTTTTATAAAAAATAACTTTTTTTTAATCATATTTGCTCCATTTCTACCCACTGCAGCTTTAACACATGACACGACAGTAACTTGGTTTAAGAGTGCATCCTCACTTCCAGCCAGTAGTTAAAGTGCACTATGTTGTCAGGCGGATTGAATCATCCAGTCCATCTTGGTGCCTCATAACACACCTGTCCCACTTAACCCACTGCTTTAAAATCAGAGCTTTTACTTGACAAAATGATCCACTTCACTCAAATTAAAACCAGTGTTGGCACCGAAATTCATTCCTAAGTTTAAAAAAATAACTGATTTCCATAGGAGCGAAAGCATTCCAAAATACTGTATGACTTTTATTTTAATATCCCTGGAGTGTTTAAAAACCTGCAGATTTATTTCAAGGTTTATAGTGACCGTTTTATAAAAATAACTTTTTTTTTAATCATATTTGCTCCATTTCTACCCACTGCAGCTTTAACACATGCCACGACAGTAACTTGGTTTAAGAGTGCATCCTTACTTCCAGCCAGTAGTAAAAGTGCACTATGTGTCAGGCGGATTGAATCAAAGTGATCAGTAATCAGTGTCGCTTCATTGGCTCCTTGCAGACTGCAACTTTAACTCACTGCGCCTCCAGGGCAGCTCTGCGCCCGGGCCTTGCACTGCAATAATGTTGTCTGTCGGTATATATGTCTTCCTGTCGGTGTGTCGGTGTGGCTCGGTTGTCGTAGCAACTAGTCGGTGATACAGCGTTGATACAGAAATACAGGCGGTGAACAGGCACTGTTAATATCCACGCATACACATCAACAGCCACCACACCTAGCAACAGTGTTGTCAGGACGCAGGAAGTAACTTGCTAGCTCGCTAACTTAGCCACTTGTGCTAGCTGCTGCAAAACCCCTCGGCCATTGCTATGGCTGCGGCAGCTCACGACTTATCGGCTCTTACCGATGTGGTTATCCTCGATGTGCACGATGAGCTCGGCCAGAGAGTCGAAGTGGAGTCCGCAGCCCCCGAACCTGCAAGCGTTGGAGAAGAAAGAAGCAGCGGCGATGCCTGTCATGGTCGCTGCTGCATTGGAAGTGAAGGCAGGCAGGCGGCGGCAGCAGCAGCAGCGAGCAGCGGGGAGACAGCAGGCGGACAGCGGTGGGAAACAGCTGGAGCGGCGGCAGGGGCGGTGCGGGGCGGTGCGGTGACTCCTCCGGCTGCGGGGAGACACACAACCAGACCGGATGTAAGGCGCTCTGGCTTTCATAACAAAAGCATAAAGAAATGGAATATAAATAGACACAGATTTGATCTAATAATTGTGAATTTGTATAATATTTATCTTAAATATTATACATTATATAAATGTAATATAAATAGACACAGATTTGATCTAATAATTGTGAATTTATATAATATTTATGTTAAATATTATATATTATATAAATTGAATATAAATAGACACAGATTTGATCTAATAATTGTGAATTTATATGATATTTATCTTAAAGTTACAATAAACAAACGAAAAATGTACCTGCTACTTATAATAAAATTATGATAAATACCAGTTACTAGATACCAAAGTAGTTTTTTTAGGCTAGTGTGACCACTAACTTAAAGAATCCCAATTTATAATGATATTGAATGGAGTAAAGTACCTTTGTACAACTTGCGAAGCAGTGCTTAGCAAATATTAAGTACCTTTACTGTAAAAAAATATATATATATATATATCACCATTGAAATAAATTCATTTTTAGGTTGATCTAAATCTTCTATGATCCATGGTAATCATAAAATAGATCAAATAAATACAATTTCAGCAAATGCACAGTTTTAACACGAAAAACAAATTCACATAACTCTCAAGTAGTCATTTAAAGTTGTATTTGTACATTTTGAGGGGAAGTGGGTGTTTTAAAATTTCCTCTAACTTGACACATGTAGTTTGTGTAGTTAGTTGGCAGTATTAAAGAGAAAGAGGGACTTTCAGTAGCAAATCAGCACCATTACTATAAAATACCTGCTGAATCCTTCCAACTTCTCAATTTGCCCCCCATGCAGTGCCTTCTCTAAAGGTGTGTTCAGCTTTAACAAACTCAAAGTCTCAACAAAGTGTTTGTGTTAATTTGAATCCTATCTAAATCTGGATTTGTGTCCACTTATATCCACGATAACATTATCTAATAATTACTTTATTGATTATGCAATTATCAATAATTCTTTTTTGTGATGAACATTAGTGATACACTTGTGGCATGGATCACACACTGGAGCAACACGTAACTGAAAAGCATCTTATGGCCACACGGTGGCAGTGTTGGTCAGTAGATAAATATGAGTCATGTTTGTTCTTTGTGTTCAGTAATTTAGGGGTCTTCTATATCCCAAACTTTGCTCAGAGTGTTGTTGCATACATGATGCTAATAAGTACTCAAAGAGAGCAGTATCAAATATATTTTAAATATAAGTTGCTTCAAGCCTCTGATGTTATTCTACATTGGTTAAGTACCATCCAAATCACTTGATGCATCATGTGCTTCAAGATAATTGTATTCATTCAGTTGTTTGAGACAAGACAAGCTAGAAAAGAACACATGTTGCTGTTCAAGGTGGTGTCACTTGTAAAAAGTGATCAATTTCCAAAATATATGTATCAAATCAATTTTCAGTTCACATAAAGTAAACAACTACAGCTCATCTGTGTAAATTTTACTTAAGGTACTTGTCAGAGCAACAGATATGAAAGATTTTGTGTCTTATCCAGCTTTGTTTTTTTCCCGTTTGTTTTCAGTAGAAGAGATGGAGTGATGCAATCACTTGCAAGACAAAAACGGATATCTGCACAATGCACTGGTATGTAGACATTAAATATTAATCTTGTTTGCTTATGGGAATGCAGATCTGCTCCAAATTGTCCAGAAATTGATTTTGATTTTTTTTTTCATTTATTGACTCTGCAATAACTTTAAGTTAATGCCTGGTGATGGTGTAGTGGGACATCGTTAGGCGCGGCCCATTTTCAGATCAGGCACCACAGTGATGGTAAAACTATTTTTCCAGTTCTGCTTGAGAACACTGTGGGATATTACCTTAAAAGCATTACATCACACACAGCCTCTTGTTTGAGGAAGCTGATGGCTTTCGTTTAAGATGCTGGCATTGCCTGTCTTCAGTCATTTGTTGATGGTTGTGCTTGATGAGCATAGCTGCAACTAATCGTTAGTCTTCAACTCGTTACAGCCCATAAATGTAGATGAGGTAGATGCATTTGTGATTTTCTGAACGAGAGATATACTGAATAGGTTGTTTAACCTAAATGTGGAAACACATGCAGGGAAAGTCACATATCACAGCTGCTGGTTGCCCTCTGTGACCTACTGTACCCAACAACTTTGAGCTGACCAACAAGATAATTTGCTCTCTGTTAGATAGTTACATGCACTCCCACATACTACAGTAAAGAGGGGCACCTGAATTCTTCTGGCTTCTACAATTTTGCTCCCAACAGAGACGTACTCCAACCTCTATATCATTTAATTTGAAATAAACAATTTTCAATTGTATATGTTTATGATGTAAAAGTAAATTGTCTTGAGCAGAAACAGATTTTCCAGCTCCAAAACTCCCCTGAGAGTTATTCGGTTCAATTCACCAGTGTGTTTATTTATGACTACTATTAATAAAACAGATGGTTTTGCAGGCCAAAGTAAATTATAAAGGAAGAGCAACACAATGGCAATACTGCTCTACAAATTAATCCAACATTGTTTCCAATGTTGTAATAGAAATCATAAGATTAAAATCTTTGAAAATGAAAGATAGGAAGTTATTGTCATCGTCCATTTATACGACACTTTTCAAAGCCCAGCCGGAGAGCGTTTATAAATGGTTTTACGCATGACTTTAATAATCCGGTATGAACACATACAGAAGCCACATTCAGATGTCAGAAGAGTGATGTACTTACCCACAAATGCAGAGCACACAGGACATCACCCTACACTGTTATAAATCTAAAGAGCCATCACACAGGCAGCACTATTCACCAGCCACCTAATGTAAATGTTAAGGGGTTGAGTGTTTGAGTGCGGGAGTGTCACTGGGGTTATCTACTGGGAACCTCCCAGCACATATGTTTTGTTGAATTAGGCTTTCAGTTCCACCATGAAGCTCTACAGGGATGTTTGGTGTCCCAGGACCAGAGCTAGTGAGTTCCCTACTCTTATGTTAAAGTTACACTTCCACAACCCCATACCGAATTGTAATTACTGTACGGCTGTTTTGCAGTGTATCGAAGCAACTATCATAGATGCTGTCATTGCCCCCTTACAGCAGAGCATGATGAATTACTAAAGATTCTCTTTTTAAGAGTAACACATAAATATTTTTTTGCAACCCGCCCCAGACTGTGATAAACAATGTCATACTTTGACAGCACTGTTAACAAGTCCTGAGGTCTAAGTCATTATTCAATATTTCCTGATCTATAACCACTAAACATCCTTCTTTGAAGTTTAGAAACTGAATTATATCAACAGTTACAGGCTTAAAGTCTGGCTGAGCACAACTTAAATGGAACTTGGGCTGCATCCATTGGTAAAAGTCAGCCACTGTGAGTCTACGAACAAAAATTTGAACAGTGTTTGTCAGTCATTCCTTTTTAAAATCCTGAATAAAATGGGCAAAATTTACCTGTAAATTGCAAGGGGCAGGGAGATTCATTTGAACCACTGCAGATAGAGAAACATAGAAAACATCGACATGTCATTGCCAGAGAAATGGAATATAATAATAATAAGTATGTTTTCTTTAGTGTATAATCACCTGAAAATAAGATTTGTTTTGCTTTCGTTACCTTTACCGTTTATATCTACATACGGAACGGGTCCTCTTCACGGAGCCGGCCGCCATGTTTCTACAGTAGTCCAGAGCGGACAATCCACTGTTAACTTTTCCTGCTTGGGCGATAACGTTACTCGCTCCGGAGTTAACCCCCCCCGTCATTCCACTCAGCCGCCGGGGAAACAACACACAAGAAACCGCTGTTGGTGTTGAGGAGCTGCAGCATGTATTTCTGCACAACCTACAACTTCCACTCTACATTCACTTGATATTCTCAGAACTAAACTAACTCTGTCTTCTACTCCACTAGCTCACTTCTTCGCTCACACACATTCGCCACTACTCTCTCTCTTGCTTCACCACTCACTTCCCACATAAAGTACACAAACACTCTACACACTGGCTCTGCTATTCTCCAAATGACCTACTACTACAACTAAATAGGGCCATTCGCGTTTTCACGTCAGCCGACGTAGTTCTCCTACACGCTTGGCAGACGGGAGAGGTTGCAATCTGCAACCTCACCGCTAGATGTCGCCAGATGTTACACACTTTACCTTTAAGAAATTTTGCAGAAAATAAAATCTACGCTGTGTTTTTCGCCCACATCATTTATGCAACTTTACACTTTGGATAAATAAAGCTATTTGTTAGAAGTGAAGATAGCATGAAACTGAATCTGCCATCTTACTTGCCTTGCTGAGGTGTTGTAATGTGGTATAGCATGCAGTTATACTGAGAGCCAATTTCCATCCCTGCAGGCACAATATTCTCTGCTTAAGATGTAGAGAGCAGGACACAATGTTTTACAGTAACAATCCATTTGTTCGAACGTCTACTTTCCATCTTCAATTGTTGCACAAAGTAAAATATTTCTATTTTATATTTTATTTACAAACTGAAAACCTGTATGACACTTATGTTATTTCGCCTCCTTCACCTTTTGCACCCGCCGCAACAAAGCATCCTCGCCCGTGCTAATCTTCCCAAGGTGATCTTACTCAAAAAGCACTGCACAAAGGCATAATAATAAAAGGTTTAGTATAATATAGATCAAATCTGCTTTAGTGTGGGTCACTGACCCAAACTGTATCGGCTCTTTCCAACCTTAATAGTCTGCTCCTCTGGGAACATAATGTTTGGATTGGTTGGGAAATATATTGGCAATAAAGAGACAAAAGGATGTCATAAACGTTGATTAAAGCTCCGGTTAAAAGACAGAGGCGGAGAAGCTCTGAGTTATGAGGGCTTTTCAGACTGCGTTATTGTTTCAGTGACAGAGCTCTTAGTGCGTCTAGTGGAGTGGTCGCAGGCGAGTGGTAAACATTTCTCAATGTGTGAGGAGTCATTAATCCCTGAAGCCGAGGATGGCTTCACTACTGGTGTCTGTGGCCTAAGAAATCACAGCCAGTTGGCACCGGCAGGTCACACAGAGCTCCGATATAAATGCTTTGTACTCCAAAGCCGTTTAAATCTCTTCTAATGTGCCGTAGCTAAGGCACACATTTCAGTGAAGGCAGTGTGGAACAACTACGTCGTTTTGCACGTTCAATTCATTTGCAAGTGAGGCTTGATGATGCGTGTAAGGTCTGCCAGTTTATGGCCCTTTTGTGAGAGATATGTCTTGCTAAATATAAGTAGACATTTGTTTGATTTGACTATCAGAAAAGAAGCCAGTAGCAAAGAAAACCAACTGTTCAGGCACTGACAGAGAAGTGCAATAGTGATATGTAGCTTTTATGCTTTGAAATAGAAAACTGTCACCAATGGTGGATTGCCAACTGCTACTAAGGCCCCAGAATTTAAAAAAGGGCCCTGAAAGCTCCAACTTTACTGGTTTGTGCTAATCCAATTGAAATGATTCACTGAATGATGGTCAATGTCCTGCCTGAAGAGGGTCCCTGTGACAAAATCTAGTTTGAAGACCTTCTTTATTCCAGTTTTGTGCTTACACCTTGCAAATTGCAAAATCAATTTGTATCAGCATATCTGAGTAATATTCCAGTTTAGAAAAACTGCACATATTTCACAGAAGGTAGAGGAAATGGGGGGTTAATAGTGGCCCAGCAGCTAATTTTTACCTTAGGGCCCCATAGCAGGTTAATCCAGCCATTACTGCCACTGCATAATAGACAGCCACCTGGATACACAGGTGGCTACTAGTAATCATAGCTTAATATTGCATAAAACTCCCTCCCGACATGAAAGTCCTGGCGTGTAATTGAGAGGCTTAGTTTCTAGGGCTGTCCTCGACCAAAGAAATTCTTAGTTGACCAAACACTATGAAACTGAGTTTCTCCACAAAGAATCACACAAAAGCACCACTTTAATCTTGTGTTTACCAGAGATGTGCACATAAGTTTATTTGAAATAAGTCATTCAGCATGAAAAAGCATAAAAATCGACTAATCAACTAAAGAAATCTTAGTCGACTAAAACTAAAACGATAGATTAGTCGACTAATCGACTAAGAGGGGGCAGTCCTATTAGTTTAATTTCCCTCTGGCTAATATTGCATACTTTTTTTCTCTGCATCTAATTATTCTAATAAGCCTTTTTCACAGAAGATAGTTTGACATTTCACAGTAGGAAAAGCACGGGTGTAAATAATCAAATGAATGATGCCTTTCAGGGTCCCGGTATTGTGCATGTTGGCTTGTTGTCACACTTACTGGGACACCTGAATAGAACAGAGCCATCTTTAATAACACCTGTGTTTTTCCTACTGTGACCAATTGAAATGTCAGCAATAGATGAATAAGGTTGCGTTAAAAATCAAATACTTTTTTTTTTTACTTTTGGTACATACTGCAGCTGCCCTTACAAAGTACGTACTGTTGCATACAGTATGCATACTATTGGGTCATACTACCAAAGAGTATAGTTTATAACAGCCTCTGCCGCCATTTTGGACTGAAAACACATATTATATTTATAATAATTTATTGTTCAACACAGGCCATTTCGGTAGAATATGACAGAAGAATAAAAATAATTTTGTTTTACTTTTGTACGGCACTTTTTATGTGGACGTTTTTACTGGCATCCACCGGTAGTCGCTTTCAGTCCAAAATGGCGGAAGCGTAGCTTTGCTGCTGGATGGAACGAACAATTGACTTTAACTTCTTGGCAATATACGTTCTTTGATGCTACTTCACCATATAATTGCACCTTGAACTTTGACCCTCTTGCTCATATATCCGCTGCGCAGAGGATTTTGGGTCAGATTAGACAGAAAAGCACGCATGCATACAAGGCATACTGCATTTGACATACTATGTATAAGGACATACTAAATCTTTTTTTCTGGCACACTAAATAGTATGGTAGTATGGATATTGGTTGGAGCACATTTTCACGTTTTCTGTTTACTCAGAGTGGTTTCTTTATTTATCATTAACAAAGGGTATAAAGAAAAAAAAAGGTGCATTATATTATATATATATATTATTATTATATATGTTAGTAGGACTCTAATTGGCAATTGTAGCCTAATGATTCCAGTTGACTTTTTTTTTCTTTTTTACAGTATGTGAAGTCCTAAGTATTGTCTTCCAATTGATGAAGTGTGTGATTGAATCTTCTCATTTCACACTTAGTTAAGTGATATCACTCTGCTTCAGAGTTGTCAGTTAAGAAGATGCGGTGCAGAGCGCTTATTTGCTTATTTGCATGCCTAATTGGCCAGCACGGGAGATGTAGCGTTGCGCCACACCCACTCCAGGTCCAGCAGTGTCCATCCCCGATCCATCCATCCATGCCTCTGCTGGGTGTGCGTTTGCAAAAACTCCGCCCCGCTCGCGCCCGCCTCCAAAGCGGACCGCAATGATTTAGAAGTTCAGGAATCCCACGTGACGTCACCCGGGGGGTGACGTTATGCTTCTCTAAATAGATCGTATTGTAATCTTTCCTCAGTCCAGCGTGGTTTCTTCTCAGAGACCGCTTCAACATTTTCTACACTTGTTTGGTAAGTTTGAAAAGCTCGCACCAGCATGCAGAGGACCGTGCACGCGCCCCTGCAGGTTTGTTGTGTTTGTTTAAAAAGCGATCACTTGTTACTTTTTTACTGCTCCTTTTTTATCTTCATGCAACAGCTTGTTATGGTGTTCGCTTCAGCAGTGTGTCGAGATGCTATTTTTTTTTTTCACCTTTTTTTTTCTCATTTCATTTATGCGTGCCCGTGAGAGGAGATGGATCACGTTAGTTTTTGTTACAGTATAGGTGCATTGTCATCTCACTCCGGTGCGTCGGCCCTATCTGTTGACTGTGTCAGTGAAGTTGAACGCGGAGTCAAGTGCTGCTCGAGTCTGTCAGCGGAGAAGAGTCTGCAGGAATTCATCTACAAACCCCGACTGAAAACTACACGCTCGCTGCAAAAAGGATGATTTTCACTGCACATCGCACCAATCTGGCACGTCTTCCAGTTTTTTCCTATGTGCTCCATATAGCTCAAATGCTGGACCCCTGCTGCATCACTGCCATGCCCGTCCCATCTCGGGATACGCAGAGCCCGGCGTCGGTGACTCTCTTTCGCGCTGCGGTTCACCAGCACTGATCGTCTGCAAATGATAACCCACCCGGTGGTTTTTTCTGTCATGCCAGTTAAAAAAAAAGAAAAGAGCGATGCCTCCTGTTTTCCGAGAAATTTACGTTCCCTTTTTTTTTTTTTTTTTCTTGAACAGTAAAGTGACCAACATTACGTCATTCTGCAGGCCAGTCGATATTTGATTAACCGCTGAGATGTTGAGGGGTTACTTTCAGGGAAGGTTGTGCTGACGAGGCGCGCTCTGCTCTGCTCGGTGGCTCGAAAAAGAAAGATGTTTTAATCATTTGATTACTCCCCGCTGTCATTACGTTTATGTGACAACGCTATCAATAACCGCTTGTTTCTCATGCACGCTAGCTGCTTTACATTCATGTGGAGGCTTCCGGTTTTTATTGTGTCCCTTTTAATAAGCACCTAAGGCATTTAAGGTTGATGATGATGATGATGTTAGTAATTCTGATCATTTAATGCAGATTTTATTTTATTTTTTTAATGAGAACTGGCACCTTATTGTACTTCTGTAGATTTTATGAAAGCAACAGTTTGAGAAAAAGTTTGGAAGTTGAATTCCTCTTTTCACATTTTCCACTTCTTTGTTGCAAGAAGCCTTGGTAAAAAAATATTATTATTATTATAAATTATCTTTTGCGATTGAGAAGAGTTAACAATTGTGACTTATTATTATTATTATTAATAATATTAATAATAATAATAATAATAATGATAATAATAATAATATAGTGATGATAAATCTTTTTATTATTTGTATCATAATCTTACTTTCAGTTATATTCTACTGAAGTGCATAGCCAGCTACCAGCAAGCAAAATAAACATCAAATTGTGAATAATTACATAAATAAAAAAACAAAACAGCAAAGACTTCTACATTAAACTTACTGGATAACTTGAGTTATTTAGTAACCTTGATGCCGATCTAATTCTTCACATATTTTACACGGTATTCAGCCTGATTGCAGTGCAGCAGCTTATTGCAGTAATGAAATGTGACCTTTATTTGTTGATGGTTGTTGCATGTGCTCAAGGTGAAACATTCCTCTGGTAATGATTGTACTAATGTAGGAAGGGGTCGAATAACAGAAATCATAACACCAATCAACAGTTTGGCCACAGAAAGGTCATTGCACCTTTAAAAAAAACAAACTGCTGCGCATATTTTATTTTATTTTTAATCATTTCATTCTGGGACTTTTTCCTCTATTCTATAAAACGTGTTGTGAGTAATGTGAGTGCCCTCTGAGCAGGCTTCTTTGTATTTGTTATGAGGTTACACGTTTTGGAAGAGGCCAGTAATTGATAGGTCTTGATGTTTACATCACAGCAGGCTTTTTGACATGCATTCACTCCAAGAGCAGAAGTTCAGGCCAGACATTGTCTAAGAAAGGCCATGTTCGCCGCCTCAGGGTTCGCCGTGATCCCACCTTGAACTTGTGCTGTCAAAGGCCCCGGCTATGGGGAGTTGGAGATTTGAATTGCTGCGCATGTTTGTGCTTGCTTTAACCCCATATGCCTTTGCACCCCAGCCCCTCTTTTCCTCACCATATTGTTTAAATTCTAATATATGCGCTCTACCTGGAGAATTCCTCCCCAGCTCCTCTTGAAATCGAACGCCGGACCCTAATCCTTCCCCTCGCACACATCAGGATGTAGTTAATGTAAAGTGTAACCAAATTTCCTCTGCTAAACTAAAACATCTATATCAAATGAGAGCCAAGTGCCTCTTCCAAGGAAAGGGGCGTCGAGTACTGATAATTTGAAGTGTGAAAGCTATTGGATAATTCACAGAGGCATTCACAGAATTAATGGTTAAAAAGTTTTATGCGTCATATGGTTCGAATTTCCTGGTAAATGTGATGAAATGACCAAGTCCCATTTTAGGAACAGGAAGGTAAATGTAAAAAATTTTGCATCTGTTTTAATAGTCATGGATTCTCTTGTTTCTTATTAGTGCTCTCTGGTGATTTTGGGGATTTTTTTGGTCGAGTTGTAGATTTAAAAGAAGTGATTCATAGTTGTGCAGGTGTTCGGGAAGAAAGCCTGAAAACGATGGTGGCATTGTATGTAGAAATAGCTCAAAGTTCAGTATATTTTAAATAAAAATGTGGTCTAAAATGTTGATTCAAGACGTGAATAAATCAGCGACACGTCACTGGTTCTTCAGTCTTTCATACTTGCCATCATCATCCTTGGTTCACGGTTGGGATCGGCAGTGCTAGTCCTGTTTGTGTGTCAAAGGAGACCAGGTGAGGTTTTTAGGGGCCCTGTAGTGGAGACGGAGTGGACTGGTGACAGAAAGAGAGACCAGGGCTCATTGCTCCCTGACAGAGAGACCCTGTCCAGACCCTGTTCTGCAGGCTCGCTCATGAAGTACAGCTTGTTAGGTAAACAGCGCTGCTTAGCATAACACAACATCTGAGTGTTTTGACTGTGCTTGAGGAAATAGTCTGTTGCCCATGAAAAAAGACACACATGTATGTACATAGTGTATGAAGGTATTCATGCTCGACACGTGACGCGAGGCAGCGACTTGAATTTCGGGTTCGTGAGGTGATGGTGGTGGCGAACTTTGTGTTGTATGAGCAACTGATAAATACCTAATGCTGATGATTAAATTAGTAGCTTCTTAACAGACCCCTTTGGACGGGTTTGTTTTGATGGGATTGGAGCAGTGCTACATGAGGGAGACGGAAGAAAACAACAGAAATAATGTGTTTTTTGCTTCCTGTAGATTCTTTATCCACACTTTTCCTCATTTAGCTTTACTATTGTGGTGCCAGAATAGAGATGCACTGTGTTTTTGTGCCCTCGTCCAGGCACCATTCAAATAGTTTGTAAAGGCTTAATTTAGTCACCCCTGGACGTTCACATGCTCTCGTTGCGGATTTGGTTCAGACCTCTCAAAGGCCAAATGGGGCCTTCCTGTATGGAGTTTGAATGTTCTTTCACTATATTCAGTGCTAAGGATCTTCCTGCTATTGATCGAGGCGCTGGCTCGAAGATAAAGTTGGTCCCCGGGGGCTGTGCTGTGGCTGGGGATTAATAAAGACTGCCTTAATACTTGTCGTACTCACCTAACATCTGTTAAAACATCTGTCAGAAAGCACCGGGCATCTGTAGTGCCGGCCGATGTGGTGACTGCTGCAGAGGTTGTTGGATTGGGATTGTCAGAGAGGAGGATAGTACACTGCAACGTGCTGGACAATGATAAGACCTTGAAGTAAGAAATACATAATACTGACACAGTAGCCAGCAGTCATTAAACAAGATGTTAGAGGCCAGGACAAGGGCTTAAGTCCAAAGAATACTTTCTGTACCTGAGTTTACTGAGTGTAATAATAAAAAAAAATTCTCATTTCAATAAATCTGTGTTTAACATACTCTTTACAGACACAATGCAGGCAGTATTCAAAAAGTATCTGGTTTCTATACCAGCTATACTGGTTGCCTTGTTGATTCTTTCTTATAAAAATTATGTAAATTATGTAGATTTCTACTTTTTTCTGCCTACAATAATAGAACAGTATTGCTATAGATACTGTTGGCAGGAACAATTATGTAGTATTAATATTTAAATGGGTTTGGGGCATCACATGCATCAAATGCAATGATTGATTAAAGTGCCTTTAAATGTCATGTCAGTGCTCTTGGTTTGATCTTGAGAAGCTGTTAAAATGCACCTGTTATTTGTGTTGTTTTTCTCTCTGACATCCTGTCATAACTATAGTGGCGCTGTTTTCAATATAGTTTTAAAGCTGAATGCAGAACGCATCCTTGTGTGCGTGATTTAGTTTGTGCAGGTGAACGGAGGGACAGGACATTTACAGAATTTGTTGGCCTTTAATTTTTTACACGCTCCTCTTTCCTGGGAAAGTTTGTCCTCTTTTTTCACTCTAAATTATTAAAGCATCTCAAACGATAATATTGCACGTTTGACGTGATGCGTGGCTATGGCTGTAGTGTGCGGAGCAATTACTTTCAAAGCACAGATTTGGAAGGTAAACAGATGTTTTTAAAGTTGTTTTTCAGAACAAATAAACCGCACCCTGCGTCCATCCCTCGTGCAGTGCTGCTCCTCCACCACTTCCCTTTCTAGTTCTCACTATGACATGAACTGAATAACTTGATTAAATCTTTAAATGACTGCTGACTGAAACGTGAAAATAGAATGTCAACTTTCAAAAAAACGTATTCGATGAGTTTTAGGCGCCAGTTTGTCTCGCTGTATAAGTAAATTAGTGAAAAGGGATTTTTCACATTACTACTGAGGAGTGGTTGTAGTTCCCAGATGTGTTTGACCAGATTCTGTCACTTTGTGGTGAGAATAAACATTTGAAGACACCTTGTTGAAACCACCAGTGTTGGTGTTTGAATGCAAATTTCAAACATGGTTTGTCGTGTCATTGTTTCCATCCAAATTGAAGCTGAAACCATCACAACTGTTCCTAGACGTGTATGTGTACCTCTGTGTACGCGGTTGGCCCGGCAGAAATGAATGTTGATTGAGTTTAACAGTAATTGTACCTTTTATAGAGTGTTTTTGTTCATGACTGGCTTTAGAGCAGATTAGAGTCTATGATTAGATGTAATAAAACATATAATAAAAAATGTCAACTATTTAAGTTTTTTTTAACTATTTAAATGCTTTCCCAGTGTTTCCAGTCCTTTTATAACCCGAAACCTTAGCCTTGATGTCATTTTAGTTGATCCTCGAATACCGAGGAAAACTATTTGTTGCTGAAAATAACCACGCAGCTGTTTCAGGTGCAATGGCAATTTTATGTGTAGCGTGACACAATGAGTGTATTTTTCCTCTTGGATGCTGGCGGTGGAAACTCAAGTCATTCACTTCCTCTCCCCGCTTTCTCCTTTTGTCTTTTTTTTGTAGTTTTATGAGAAGGTGGCCAGAGTGATGAACTCAGACCAGGAAAGGCCGTACGTGTGCAACGCTCCTGGCTGTTCTCAGGTGAGTGTCGAGACAAAGCAACACAACACAGTGTGTGCGTGTGTGTGTGTGTGTAATATGAAGAGGTGTACATTGAGGAGGCCTGGGGAGAGGGTTACTGCCTCACGCATAGGGGAGAAACAGAATAGCAATGATGTGAAACATAAACTGTAAATAACGCTGCAGGTGTAGAAAAAAAATTGTCTTTGAAGACAACACCAGGGTTGATGCTCTTTTGGGATCCACTCTTTCAATGGAGAATAACAGTGAATGTTAAAGCTTAGGGCTTCAGTGTAGTGGTTTTATAACACATATTTGTCTTTGTACGTACAATTCTTACAATCCTCCTTCTTAAAAACTCCACAGCGCTTCCCCACGGAGGACCATCTGATGATACATAGACACAAACATGAGATGACCCTTAAGTTCCCATCCATAAAGAACGACAACATGTTATCAGGTGAGTTACGGCCGCATCGATACAGACTCTACCTCAGCAGGGTTCACGCAGGGGAACTCGTAGCTCATTTGCAGGTGTGCGCCTCGGTGACTCATGCTCAGACAGACACACTTGTCTGACGCTGACGTATGACGGGGGAAATCGGCGTGTTTAGCTAAAGTGTGATTTGCATGTTCCCCATCATCAGAGTTGTCTTGATCTTACTATAGAGGTAGATGGTTTACAGATGTGGTTTTATGGATGTTGGGGTGTACATTAATCTACTGCTCAAAGAAACATATCATATCACAGATTGTGTACCAAGTGTCAACCCAAGGCCGATCCATAAGTATAGATCTCCATTCCTAGAAACGGCCAGGCCACACTAGATGACAGCACTAGCCACACCGTGTCTTCTTTATTATTTACGCCCAGTGGACAGCAGGATCGGATTTTCTAGGCCGGGTGTTCTTATCGTCTGAGTTACAGCTCTGACCATTTCTCTTACTGAGACCTTGAGCTCGGGATAAAATAGTCAGTGCTTATACAGTAAGTTACAGCTCAGCCACACATGGTAACATGTGCTCTAAGCTGGTCACTACGATCTCTTTAAGTTTTAGAGCTATAATTGTTGACCTAAAGTTAACCTCCGGCTCCGTTGACTCACAGTTGTTATCCTCAACTAAAAATCGACACGCTTTTTTATTAATAGAGTTGTGTCGAAATGGAAAACAAGGATATTTGTAGTAAAGCTTTATTTTGGGTACACAGGTCATGATGAAAGTTTGAGTCAATCCCCAGTCTAGCCAGAATGGGTAAACACACCATGAAGTATGCTTTTAGCCTTTGAAACAAGCCTGATCCTAAAATCACCTTCAACTGTCTGAAACCTGATCTCTTGTGCACCCCCCACAACGTCAAGTTGAATACCGCAGCTTGACGGAGCTCAACAAATGAGACCCCCACTCAGTAGGTGGGATCTGTACTTCATCAGCTGGAATGGGGCTGTCAAGCGCAGTATCTCTCCCTCGCTAACAGAATGGGAGTCATGTTTTCTTAAAATCGTTGCAAATACGTAACAACAACGTACATTCTTTACACTTTAGTCCTCATGTAGATCTGCTTTGACTTCTGTAGACAGTTTGTAGTCTAACAGTGGTCCATATAAATACAGAATGGATATATATAATATACTCTGCGCCAAGATTACTCAGATCTTCTGACCAATTAGATATCCCAAGGTCCAGGCTCAAAACTTTTAGCTCAAACACTATGGAATTGCCTCACTGTCAGGTCAGCTGAGTCTGTAACACATTTAAAAAAAAAAAAAAACTTTAAAAAACACACTTATATATGCTGGCGTTTTAATAAGTTTGTTGCTTGCAAATCCTTTAGTTTTGGTTTTATTTGTCTTTTAATTCTGCTTTTATTGTTGTGTATCTGCTTCCATTTTATTAATAGTACATGTTTTCTTGCGCTCTACTATTATGCATTTTTATTATTAACTGTGAATCACTTTGGAACTGCTGTTTTGAAAAGTACTATATAGATAAAGTTTATTATTATTATTAGTTTTTATTATTATTATTAGTATCATTATTATTATTATTATTATTATTATTAATAATAATAATAATAATAATAATAATAATAATAATAATAATAATAATAATAATAAAATAAACAGCATTTTAGCATAATGCTGAATCAATGGGGCTAGAAAATACAAAACAAACCAAACATAAAGATCAGAGAACTGATTTTGCAAATTAAAGGTTAAACAGTAAAAGTTATACAATTAAAACAAAAACAAACAAGTCAGATCTGGTGATATCAATACATATACTTTGCTTTTAATTTTTCCAACATATACTGTACTTCTTGCTAACATGGTGTGTGTGTGATGTACTATACGTGTGTATAATGTTGAATCAGGTGTCCTGTTTGTTTGTTAAGTGCTGCTTTGTCATTGTGTGTATGTTTCATTTATGTTTAATATCCTAAACAGTCCCTTATGAATAATGATAATAATAATTTTGCTTGTGCTGCAGTGTTTTGCTGTCCACGATCGTGGTGTATGTGCAGCCTGACAAATAAACACATATTAACAGTAGTTGATTTCTAAGCTAAAAAACTTCTCCTTGATTTCCAGACCAGACGCCCACACCGACACGCTTCCTGAAGAACTGCGAGGAGGTGGGATTGTTCAGTGAACTGGACTGCTCCATTGAGCAGGAGTTTTGCAAGGCCCAGGAAGAAGAGGACAGTAAACAGGTACTACAGAGTGGAGAACAAAGCCTCAGGCTGGAAATAAAAAACCTGAGGTGAACCCAAAGCCACAGCCACCTGAAGGGGCTATAGGTCAGGTGGTTATGAACTGTTATCTGGTGCTATCATCAGTCATGTCACTAACAGCAGCCCACACACTAGCTGAAGCACACATAGATTCGAAACACCTAGACCTCATGTAACTGCACTCTGCCAACCACACACATATATATACACGTCTGATATTTCTGCCATATTTTCTCCTTTTCGTCCAAAGTGTAGTCGCGTGTTGCACATCCAGCCCTCGTTGACGCCTCGCTCCCACGATCCCCATCGGTCTTGTTGACAGTGACAGGCAGGCCTAGCAGGTGGAGATTTGTCACCCACTTCAGATGAGGAGAAGAGAGATCAGGTTCTCCACCTGTAACTTCAAACAGCTCTCCAGCTATCTCCCAAGGAAGGAGTCCTATTTCCTCCCCAGACGTGCACACAGACCCCTGAGACAACTTTTGTGACAGCAATAAAAGACCTGGCCAGACATTCTCACATAAGCCGCGGTCATTTATGCATTATAGATCTGCCCCGCAGGCACCTTCACCTGAAACATGGGTACTAGTCAAATCACCACAAGACAGACTGCTTATCTAACGTCTGGAAAAGATGTGCAGTGCACGCCGTAGCTAAGCTGTCGTCTGGGTGGTTTGGCTCTGGAGCTCGTCTGTGCTCAGGTCAGCCTTGTCTAGCCTCCCCAGCCTGTGTGGTTTATGACGGGAGGCTCTGCTAAGTCAGCAGGCGGCAGCGAGTCAGAGCAAGACTCTCTGGGAGTGCAGAGCACAATAAGCGGAGTGGAAGCTTGAATTGAAAAATGAACATATTCAATTACTGATAAACTTTCCGTTCCCTTTCCTCCATCCATATTTTAAGGTCAATACTTGTTGTCAGGTAAACTATCTTTAACATTCTGTATTCTCCTTTTTATGTTTGATCACTGCCAGTCGCTGTTTCACATTTGACTCAATGCAAATTACTTGGTGTTTGTTTCATGCCAGGATATGTGCGTTGAGCTCGGAGATATACATTTACGGTACAGGATTATTGTGGAATGTATATGCGGTTACATGTAACAGAGGTAAAACAAACAAACTGTCCTGCTGGGCAAACAACAATAAGGAAACCTGTTCTTCATTAGACTCTCAGTGTCTCCTCAAATCAGAAAAAAAGCCTGTGGATGATAGTTTACATAGCTCCTCATTACCCATTCAAACAGTTGCAATGCTTGAGCTGTGCTGAAAATACAACTTGCTTGGATGACTGTGACACTCTCGACAGATTCCTAACCTCCTATACTCCGCTTGCTTTCTTCTCTCCCCCGTCCTCGCTGCAGACCATCTCACTGCACGGCCAGGCAGGCCAAGGCCAGCACAACCAGCAGTCCCACTCACGGATGGGCAACCATGATACCAGCATAGTGATCCAGCAGGCCCTGCCCTCTCCTCAGTCCAGCTCCGTCATCACTCAGGCACCATCCACCAACAGACAGATCGGGTGAGTAGAAACCAGCAGAACAACCAGAAAGTTACAAAAAATTTAGGTTTTATTAGACTTGGAAGAGAAAGAGAGGGAAGAATATTTTTTTTTTATCTTTTCATCTCTTTCAATCATGTGTTTCATCTTTGTAATCGAGTAGTAGAGACACTAGTTAAGAACTGCTGACAGGCTGAAAATTATCTGAGGAGTGCTGAGAGTGAGAGTGTATCCTCTCACCTCAAGTGCGCCCCCGTTACGGCGGCAGCCTCAGGCTCGGCCTGGTCCTTTTGTGTCCGTGCCGATTGTCATCCCTCCGTGGTCTCTGAGGTAATGTCAGTGTTTTGTTACATTTGGAGCAGTGTGTGTGTGTGTGTGTGTGTGTGCGGGGCTGGCGATTCATGTTTTGCTGCTCATTCAGTATTGTCCCACAGCAGAGCATGCCAAAGAGGGTCCCAGAGGGACAAGATGAGGTCATTGTTGAAGCCGTAGCTGTGACGGCTTTTACAGCGGTTTTGCATTTCATGCTCTAAAATAGTTCCTTTCACTGTATGGGAATGTCAGCCAAGACCTCAGAGCTCTGTTTCTGTGATACCTTAGCGCTGCCGTGCCACAGGTGTATAATAACCAGCAGATAAAAGACAATATATGAACTGCAATCTGTGTTGTTGCGCTGCTTCGTTATTTACCTGCAGTGTTTAGCGGTCATGGCGTAGTTCATGGAGTTTAAAGCATTTTTAATCGCAGTCATAATCAGACCCCGATGATCCACATCTGCATAGTGTGTGTAGTGAGGCTGTGTGATTTTATAGCCGTCATGGGTCTTTGAGGGTAATGTTTTCCCTCTCGTGACTTTTTTGTCTATATATATCAAGAACATAATCATTACCACACACAAACATTTATGCACTTTTTTCCCTTATGGAGACACTCCGCTGACCTCATTCACTCCTTATCCTTTAACCCCAACCACCTTCAAACTTGTGCCAGGGCTTTGTTACTGTAAACCAGACCCGCTAGACATTGAGATGGCTCTCAGTGTTCGGCCTGTGCTGCGTCGAGGTTGTTACTGTGTAGATTTACAGCTTGAGGAGCTAGTGAATATTGGATGGGAGGCCCATCTCTAAGCCTGACTGACACCACGTCAGGCTCTTTGTGGAGGACGGGGATGGAATTTCACCCCCTTGGAGGAGCAGAGCAGCAATCACTGCCAGTAACAGAGACTTCGCTGGGCCGGCTTCACCTGAGTTTACCTGTCATTAAAAACTCATCAGAGCCGGTATGCCGTGTGGCGGTGGGTTTCAGCCACGTAAGTCTCAGCTGCGGTTATCTGTAGCGCATTATTTGAGGCATTCCCCCAAGCAGATGCATCACTTGTTTACTAGGAATCCTAACACATGAATAGGATGAGCAGATTCACACGAGAGCAATGTGGAAATGTTCACATCAGCAGGAAAACGGGTTGAGGAAACCCCTCGACTGAGAAGCAGCGCTTCCACAGGAAGCCATTAGGGCCAACCAACAGCTCCGTGCACGGGGTCTCTCCACAGGAACTTCCCACACACAGAACAAGACGGACACTTCACATGCTAGCTGTGCTCCGTCCAGATTGAGAGTTAGGGAGCCGACTGGAGGTCAGATCAGGGGTTCCCTATGACGCCCCTATTGTCCTATTAATCCACGTCAACTGTAGTCTCCGATATGTTTCGATGTCTCACGTCTTTGTGAGGAAAAAAACGATCAAACCTTGTGGTTAATCCACAGTGTATAAATTCTTCACCGTGCAAATGTTTATGCTTTGTTTTAATCATAATAATCTGAGAGCCGATTAGGGTAAAGTTGTCCTCGTCAATTAATCTGCCTCCTTTGTGTATGTGATGATTGCTTCTAATCTGGACACACTTTCTGGAGCTCGGCGGTGATGAATATATCTCTGAATGAGAAGAAGTCAGTTTAATCTCGCCTCCATCTGCTTCCTCCGTTCTCGGCTCTGCTGAACGCGCAGCGTGAGCATCCAATGAATTAGGATAACAAGTCATTTTCATTGCTCCACAATGTTTACTAAAGAGCTTTGAGGCTTGGAATCAATTAGGATTGGCTTTCCTCAAGTCCATTTACTTTAGGGTTGAGCTGGGCCTGCAGCTGTGAAACCCGAGGACCTCGCTTTTCTCTCTCTCTCTCTCTCTCTTTTTCTCTCTCCGAGTCCCTAAACAAGGTCTTCGGGGAGCTGCTCTGACACAAACCAGTGTTAAAACCAGGCATAAGAAACAGCCAGCAGATCTTAATGTCACGGCTATCATTATCACACAAAGCGAAGCGGCGTCCAACGGATTTGAATGCTTTTCAATTATAAACATCTGGTGCCGAGTTATGTCAGAGTTAAATGCGTTGGACATTACTAGTCAACCATGCGAGATACAACATTGTGTGGAAACCTCAAAACTTTTCGCTCGTAAGAGGACATGTGCGTGGTATGGGTGTGGGCAAGAGGCACTAAAATGACATTCCTCTACTCTGGCTCAGTGGAGGAACTCAGTCCAACTGTTTCCATTACATACAATCAACCTGAATGCAGCTGGGTTAAGTGAGGAGTGATTACAGTACAGATGTGGTGAAATATCTGATCAATTTACGATGATGTGATATTTAATTATCTCAATTTTGGCTGTGTATAAAAACAGGTGCTTTTATTAAGTTGATGAAATGAACAATAGAGTGTTGAGAGCTGTGTGAGCCTAAAGGGGCCCATCTTCAAATCACAGCCAATTGAAGTCTGTACCAATTTATTCTTGTGCAAGTGTGACATGAACAATTTCTTTTGCTTCAAAGTCACCCACCATACTCAGTTGCAGAGTAATTTTTCTGTCATGTTTTCTACATGGAGGATTTATCTCTGAACTTGTTGGTGATGTCCCACCTCGTGTGCAACTATAAGTCTGGCTGTCACATCACCGTGCAAAGCTTGAAGGAAGTCAATTTGTGGTTTTGTTTCCCATGCTGCTTTAAATGCACAATATTTTCACACCTCAGAACCACCAGCCACTCGTGTTCCTTGTTTCTGCCTTTAAGAGAAGTAGCACAAATAGATGTTGGTCTGCATGCCTTCCAAACAGCGGGGCTTCATGCAAAGCTCAAGTGCGGGGTGACACATTTGGACTTCCTGTGTTTTCTCAAGAAGATTTGCTGATATGCTGATTGATTATTAAGGACCACTTCTGTCTATTTCAAAGAATATTTTTGACAAAGCCTGATATGATTTCTAGATAATGGCTTGCACTTTCTAAAAAGCTAATGATCACATCTTAAAAACAAATAAAATGCAATTCATGTGCAAATGAAATCTGTGCACGGTCTCTCACATACGGTACTTTTTGTTCCCTGTGTACAACACATTCTCACTCCCAACTCGTCAATTACCGGCCGACGCTTGGTCAGTGGCCCTAGGCTTCAAACTATGACGCTCTAGGTGCCCCTTTACGTTGGGTTTAGGCAACAAAACCGCTTAGTTAGGGTTAGGAAAAGATCGTGGCTCGCGTTAACTTGACTGACTAACGACTCACGGGACTAACGATACTATTGACTGACGTGACAAAAAGTCGACGTTGACGTTAAGTTTCACACGGGACGCGAACAGCGGACTCCTGGGTGAAAGTCCTGTGTTTTCTCAGTTGTTCACATACTTCTGCTGTTACCGCACAATGCGTAGCGTATTGGTGCTCATAGTTAGGATGATTTTGATTCCAGGATGCATTGCATATTCCATTTTTTTTATATAGATTACATAACACTTTTTCCCATGCGTGTGATAAAACAAGCATGCTGATTTCAACACCCATTGTGCCAGCGCCAGAACAGAGAAAGTCCCCACACCTCTACGGAGAGTTATGGGCTTTCCGTGGACAAACTTTGACCTCGTGAACTTCGAAATTTAAACAAAACTTCCTTTATTATTGTTTATGATTAGATTGCATTCAAGAGAGTGGCGATAAGGAGGGAGGTCCGCCCTGAGTGCAGGAGCACGGGACCTCTGCAAAATGCCTGAGGTGCCCTCATGCTCTGACTTGACAAATGCCCTCCTCCGCAGGCAAATATGGGCAATCGTCTCAGCTGTGTATATAAACTTGCAGGGCTAATGCACATAGAGTAGTAGCGGGCAGAGAGGAGAGAAGAACACATAAACAAAGGTGCAGAAAAACAAAGGTATACAGTGTAATCAATTACAAAAGGAAGGAAGGAGAGAAAAAGAAAGAGAGAGAATGCAGGATGTACATCTGACCTGAATTAAGATGAGCTCATTGTGTACTGCAGTGGGTTTAATAGTGCGTTTGTAGAGGAACGCCCAGACTCTGTTCCCTCTCATTCCAGCGGGGCTGTGTCATCCCTGCCCCGGGGCCACCACACATGCAGGCTCCTGCACAAGCAACTCACACACAGGGACATGCCTCACAGCTCTGGGGAGCGCAGGGATCACAACGCGGGGAAGTGTGGAAAGAGGGGGATCAGAGGTGGACAGAGGAGAGGAAGAGAGGGATCAGAGGTGGATGGAGGAGAGGAAGAGGGGGGATAGGAGGTAGATGGAGGAGAGGAAATGAAGGATCAGGAGGGTGGAGGAGCGAGGCATCAGATGTGAGGACATGGGTTTTCTAGCAGGACGGTGGCGGGCGGTGGAGAGGATAAAAGACGTGTCTGCACAAGGAAAGGAAAAGATAGATCATGTTTGGATGGAAGTATGGACAAAGTGGGATCAGAGGAATGAAGGTGTGGGAAAAATGCGCTGAGATTACGAAAGGAAAATGAAGATGGAAAACTGAATGAGAAACAGAGGGATGAGACGGTAGAAGACAGGCATCAGGTGGCTGGATGAGAGGAAGTTGGTTAAGGAGGAGGGAGACAAATAGGCTAATTAACAGTCAGGTTTTAGTAGATGAAGAGGCAGAAGGATGAAGTATCATTAAAAGTGAAAGGGGCGGTGTAAAGCAAATGTTACAACACCAGTCAGGTGCTGCGTGCCAGGTTAGCTTGTAAGGAATTTACTGACATGCTTTTTACTTTTGTTGAAAGCGAAAGACAACCCATCTTCGCCCAGCTAATGGCATCCAATGAATCAAAACAATATCATATTTGGTGGATAAATACCACAGCGCTCACGGTAATTCGCTCCAGAGTATCATCCACCGCCATTTCTCAACTGTGCTTTGGCACAGTTTAACTCTGCTTGATGCTCCCTAATGTGAGGACACCCCAACCCAGATCCATCCCAGTGCAGCACCCTCCCAGTATCCATCCCTCCTCTGGCCCGCTAATAAAAGTCAGCCTGTGTCGTAACCCATTAGGGCTGATTTATTTGATCAGATTCGTATTATTTCCTCAGTCCAAACCCCATGGCACTCTCCTCCCACCAGTGATTAAAGGCAGTAAATCAGGGGCAGGTCCTGTGTAGTGTTTACTCAGAGAGCCAGGCAGCTGCAAGCTGTTTGAGGCCCTTGTTTCTCCCTCTGTTTACCTCCGTTCCCATGGCGACTGCACCACCGTCTCCCGAACGTCTGGAACTTGGCCCTGGGCTGTTTTGGTTACGTTCGAAAGTTTTTAGCTGCTGTGTCTACCCAGAGCTCGCAGTGACTTCACCCGGCGAGGAGTGAGCGCAGAGATGTTGGACGAGTCGAGGAGGGAAAGAGAGGGAAAGGCGAGAGGAGGAGAGGAGGGAGGGACGAAATCTGGGGGTGGGCAGGCACAGGGTGGGGGGAGGGCGAAAAGCCAAGAGCATTACATCATTGCTGGAGCAGAGTCAGAAAGGGAAGGATATGAGTCAGTGGACTGACTGCACCTCTCTCTCTCCCTCTCTTGCTCTTCTTGGATGGCAGCCAAGCCCCTTGTGTTTAAGTCTCCAGTGCTCGAGTCGGAGTCGGGACTGTGGGGACAGTACAGCTTAGTGTGTGTGCAGACTGCAGGATTTGTAGGTTAGAGCAAGCAAATCCAGACGGGCTTGAGTTGAGGTGTGGGCACCCTGAGGGGTCCAGAAGAGAGTTACAGAGGATTAACGGGACAATGAGAGGAGGGGGGAAACAGGAGAGGAAATAGCAGGATAACTTAGAGAAATAGACTGTGGAACAAGAGCTAAAAAGCAAAAGAGGGACTCGGGGAGAGGAGAAGAAGCAGTGATGTCATGGTGGAGTGAAGGTGGGCGGCGGGGTGGAGGGGTGGTGCTGTGGTGGTTCTTGGGCGGGGATTGTGGAGGAGAGCTGGGCTGAGAGCGAGGCACTCAGTAATGTGAGAGTGCAGGGTCAGGACTGCAGAGTGTCTACCTGCTCTCCCCTGGGGCCCACAGCCCAAGCTATTATCAATCCCCTCAGTGGAGCCACAGCCTGTCATTATTCACTCACATGCGCACACACACACACACTGGAACATGCACATATTCACACACACAAACACTCTGAACATGAATCCACTAATCCACCGTACGGTGTGGTGCGTAATGTATTCCTACTGTATAGGTAAACAGATGTAAACACAGAAAACAGAAGAAAAAGAAGAAACACCTCAATTACAATGCTTTTATCATCTATGTGGAAACCCTGCAACACAAGCTCAATAAAGTATGTTGATACTTAGGGCTGCAACTAACATTTATTTTGATTATTGATTAATTAATACTTTGTCAATAAATCAATTAATTGAGGAATGTGGAGGCCAAACACAGATTTTTACACAGAAAAGAAAACGTTCTTCAAGCACTATAAAAAGAGCAAAGAGAAAGTTAAATTAAAACTTTTAATATAACGTTATCTTCAAATATAAAGTTTTTTTTTTATTAAAAGGTTTTATTTAGGAATATTGGTTGAAAAACGCCTACTGGTTTCAACCTCACAGGGTCTTTTTCAGCGAAATAGAAAAACAAGAAACACATTTGGGCTATGACAATAGTGGAAATGCCCTCCACAAGTTCCCAGAACCCAATATTATCTTATCTTAAAATTCCGACCAACAGTTCAAAACCCAAAAAGATGCAATTCATCATCATATAAGACAAACTAAAGCGGCAAATCATTACATTTGAGAGGTCGGAACCAGACAATTTGGGGGATTTGTCTTGAGAAAAACTTTACTAATCAATTAATCGACTTAAATTAACTCTATTGATACTGTAATGCATAAAAAAAACAATTATCATACACCTCAGTAAGTAATGAAATGGATACGTTCTTTAGTAACAAAATTCTTATATTCATTAATAGTGTCTTTTTGCCTCCAGTCGGTCTAAAATGTCTTTACTTATCAGCAGAGTCAGCACAAAGCTGAGATAATCCCCAGAGGAAGTGCTGTCAGATGTTAGTGTTGTTTTTCCGCCCGCTGGACAAGCAGCAGGTTGTGTTTTGGTGTGTATGGCGGTGACGGACGCGGCGCTGGTCCTCCCCCTGCTCTGCTGCAGGTGACGGGCGCAGCAGCACAACCTGTACAAGCTTCAAAGGAGCCTTTCTTCTCTAGAAAGCGGGAGCCTGACCTGCCTGTGCTGCCGTGTCCTGACCTCTGCCAGTTATTGACTGTCACAAGTAGCTCTGTGTTATTCACTGTCTTATCTTGGATGAAGATGGACAGCTGCAGTCTTTTTTAATGAGAATATCAGCACCTTTTAACATTTAATTCATCTGTTATTGCTGACTTTGAGAAGTTTTTTTTCTGGCACACACTGGACTTTAAATGGTTACTTACAATCACATCCAGTTAGGGTTGAGCAGGAGTGGCAAGAATCTGGCGATACGATACGTATCATGATACAGGGGTTGCGATTCAATATATTGCGATGTATTGCGATACTGTAAGCAAGGCGATATATATTGCAATTTTTAAAATCTAATTAATTTAAATCACATCGCCATATGCTTAAAATCTGAGTAAAAAAAAGTTTGTTTTTATACAATTAGAGCAGTGGGTTCTGCATTTATCACAGTCCCTTTAACATCCAACATCATAGCACTACTTTGAGAGGGCACACTGAGATGGTGCATATCTTATATCAAATGAAATAAAGTATTGACTGAGTTAATCTTCGGATGTAAATTATAAATTAAAAATCTATAGCGTTTTTGAGAATCGATACAGTATCACAAAACATAATATCGCGATACTCGATATTTTTTATTTTTTCTAACACCCCTACTTCCAGTACCCAGTTTTAAAATGTTTTTTTTATTTTTTACTCCTCAGCTTCATGGTTGAAAATATTTGATTTTCCATAAAAGTTGCTGTGGCAATCTGCAAAACCATGTAACATTACTCTAAGTGTGAATTAAATCAGCATCATTAATGTACTATATATACCATAAACAAGGTTACGATGGTCTTGGACATATACATTTATGAACATATGCATATTATACAGTATAATATACTGAATATAGATAGACAAAGGACAACATTGTAATGTGTTTAATATTTGGATATCCCGTAATACGACAAAAACACATGTTAAATAAACCTCTTTTGAAACAAAATACTGCAAATGAGCCAATTTCAAGTTGTTAAAGAGATTTTACAGCATAGTTTTAAAGATATGTTGGCTCCCATTTTTTCCCCTCTGGTTTGGGGCAAACAAAATCGCCTCAGAAAATCTCATTCTACATCCACAGTGCAAAAAAAAAAAAAAACCTCACTAGGGAGTCATCATACTGAATACAAATCCAGCAAAACTATTTTTATGTACAAAAAATCAACAGCGTGTCTCTGCCCGGGCCTCGTGACTGTTATTTCATCCTCTAAACGCAGAGGCAAAAACTGTGTTGATGTAGAGCGCTGCAGCTACTCTGCATACCTCATTGTACTTTCATGACTTTTCCCATGTGGAACTGTTTGGATTCGCAGTGTTGCTCAGATGTCATACGTGCTGTTAAATGAGTGTGATTGTGATAAATTGGGATGTTAGACAGGAATGACACACAGTCGGGATGGTAATGGTCCTGTGTGTGTGTGGAGCAATCTAACATGTCTGGAGCATAAATGCACATATTTAGGTCTGGAAAAATACAGGTATTTATTCAGGTGGGGGAGCGTTTGCTCTGGTGCACCCCCCCCCCCCCCTCGGCCCCATTTGGCCATCACTCCCTCACTACTCATTATTACGGTAATCCAGGCTATGATGTGGTCAATTGATTATATTAACCCGTTGAACACAGCTGACCTAAATGCTTCTTGTTTCTAAATGCTCGAGGAAATGGAGCTTTATTGACGTGCATTGATCCTGATGATACCGATAACTGGAGTCTTATTGATTCTCCCCGTACAGGTTATTTAAGAATCAAGTAGTGTTTTTTTTTTAAGCTGTGGACTGAATACAGTTACTGTATGCATGAGGGTGTAGCAGCGCCCTGCAGCTGGGAGTCGGTGTTCTTACAGCAGGGATTTGGTGGCAGTTGAATGAATGATGTCACCGCGCCGTGCAGATGGAGCGGTCTGGGTGTTTGGATGGCTGCAGCCCTGAGCCAGTGGCTGTGACAAGACTGCTGTCAATAGTTTAAGCTTGGCCCGGGCCTCGTCCGTACATGTGATTTATTGATGTGGCCGTGAGTGTGGATAGGCCCGTTGGTCCGCACACGCTTTTGTGGTCACCAAGGGGGGATTTCTTTTCCCCCCACAGGGCTCCCACCGCCGTAGCAGTCTCTAAAAGTGATTCTTGTCAGGCACGTCTCGCGGTCGTCATGACAAATATTATTCATTCATCATCGCCGTCGTCGTTATTCATCCATTGTACTACACGAAGTGTGCTTGTTTAAAGTGCATCCAAAAACTCCCAAGATGCCTCAGCTTTCAACTGCACCATGAATACATGAAGCCACACACTCTTTTTTTCCATTATGACTTTGAAGCTGCAGAAACAAGTGGAAACTAAAAGCGAAAGAAGTCGGGGAAAACATTTACTCTGAAATAGCACAGATGTGGAATGAATAAATGTGGGGAATTATTTTTAAGATGCAAGAACAGTTGAGTGATCTCACGTTGTGGAGCTGCAATAGGGTTCTCTTCAGGTGAGAGCACTTTGTAAACTTCTGTTAAACTTGGTTATAAAAACATAACGTAAAAATAAACATGGTAAGACTCCAATTATAACATTTATGAGTAGAAACTGAACACAGAATGAATGATTTTGAACACATTATACTGTAGTTGTTGGCCGATATTAGGGGTATTTATTCATGTATTTTTCAACAATTTTAACTCTTTCTGTGAAGACAGATAATCAATGAATGAATTAATATAACACAATTAATCTTGTAAAATATCTTCATAGAAATATGTAGTATTTATTAAGTATGTTTATTGTTTATGTTTATTGACAAATTACTTATACAAATTACCACTAAATGACGCATTCTCCCTCCCCCGTTCCATTGCATTCACTTTCACAACAAGTGGTTGCCAGTTCATTGCACGACCTGCATATTTTATGGTGGAGTGGAGTGAGACTCAGACAGACAGTCATGTCAAGTGATGAATCTTTCGTGGTAGAGTTATGGAGTCATTTTGCAACATTTAGCTATACATTAGATTTATGTTACTTCGTGTGGTGGTGTTTCAAGATTAATGTAACGTAATCGATGATAATCTGAGGATATGGCTGTTGGTAGTTGTTGGTTTTGTTTAAATATGACAAATTGTACTTTCATGGGTTATTATTGTTCAGACGATTAAGCTAAGACAGCTAATATGTGCTAACGTCAGTTGCCACGGTAAATATTCACTTATCCTGCAGCCTGATGGAGACACAAGTGTCCAACTCAGACATTTATCCGTTTTTTTCCTCGCTAACTGGCAACTTGATCGCTGACGACGATGTGATACCAACGTTGTTACACTATTGGCTCACAAGCCTTGTTAGAAGTGGGAAGCAAACGTCAGATATCTTCCACAGAGATAAACAAAACATTCATTTTGGACCCGTCAAATTTTTTTAAATGATTAATTCACAAGCATAATATTCTTTTTTTAGGAAAAGCGATACTTTTATTCAGCACCTTTCTAGAAGCTCTATGGATGTATTATTAGTCTTTTTTTAATATTCATCTACATAAAAATGTTATCAATAAGACCTTTAAGCAGTCATTATGTTTTTATACACCAGTTATGGATGCTTCACAGGAGAAGTTACAACTAGCATCACAGTGGTGGCGGTAGTTGGGTTCTATGTTGTTATATGATAAAGCCAAGATTATTGATATCAGTTGTCTATATCTGATTGTCCATCTGTGTGTCTTCTCAGGCCTGTCCCCGGCTCTCTTTCCTCACTGCTGCACCTACGAAACAGACAGCGACAGCCTCTGCCAGCCTCCATGCCTGGAACGCTGCCAGACCAGACCATGCCTGGCTCCTCCGCCGTGCTGATGCCTGTGAGTACAACAACAACAACAACGGCGCACAGAGCGCATTCACTCACGCAGAAGCAAAGTCACTCGCTCATATGTGACGACAGTGTAAATTCAGGCCACACGTGGATGTTTTCTATCGCCATTCAAATGGTTTGGCACAGTTTATAAGGAAGTCACCGCCTGTAGAAATGAAGGTAGTCCACCCCTGGGTTTAGACTTTATTGTAATTAAGCCAAAAAGACGGAGAATGATAACAACCCAGAGAAAGCTCCTCGTATCAGGATTCCAATGATACAACATATGTTCTCATTGTAACACAAGACAGCCTGTGTTTATGGTATGGGGGGAAAAAAAAGCCCTCCCATGTTTATTAAATTAAGAGCTAAGCGATTTTGGGGAAGATTGACGGTTCAGGAAAGGGGTGCAGGTTTGGGTGATATTTTTACACAAAACACACTTAGTGCAATTAAGGCTGTGTGTCAGGTTCTAGGCCTGAGTCTCTGCGGACGAGGGGGGGGGGAGCGGGGCTCAGGCAAAGGGGGGTGGAGAGGGGGCCGTTCCCCATGGAGACCACCACACCACCCAGAGTTCAGCAGCTGGGAGGCCACAGCAGCTCACGCACACACGTGTGCACACAGACGCTCACACAAAGGTTTCTTCTTTCCTGCGTATACTGCTCACATCATCACCCAGCGTAGGTGACCTCTCACCCCCGTCAGCTTAACCAGCTGATTTCCTCACATTCGGGTCTCAGCTGTGACACATGACCACGCTGACCAGGGTCAGGCAGTAACCACACACACACACACAAAGTGAGATTCTAATGGATTCGAACAACTCACACCTACTCGCATCTCGTTCACCTTATTAACACGTCTTGCGCCAAGAGGGGTTTCGATGTGTTGGTCTGACTGACGCTCGCCACACTATTATCAGAAAAACACATAGCCCTGTTGCACCGGCTTCCTGTGTTAAGTCCCTCCGTGCTGGCTTCCTGTTTTGGGTCAGCTCCAGTTATCATCACACAGAGCTGTGCACGGGGCAGCCTGTCGTGTGAAATCAGGCTCTCATGCTCTCTCATCTCGTCCCCTTATGTGCTGGAGGACAGTGGTGGAATGTAACTAAGTATATTTACTCAAGTACAAATTTGAGATAGTGATAGGGAAATACTGTACTTTTTACTTCACTATATTTATCTGGCAGCTTTAGTTACTTTACAAATTCACAGATTTTTTTGCATACAAAACGTTTATGATGGGTTCTGGGTAATTGTGATGGCATTTCTCACTATTTGCCGAATTTTCACAAACCAAACAATCAATCGTTTAATGGAGAAAAATAATAATCAGCAGATTAATCCATAAAAATGAAAATAACCATTAATTGCAGTCCGATACAAATGAGCTCCGCCTCAACCAACTACAACAGTAAAATCCTGCTTTTACATGAATGCATGACAAATAATGGTCTAATGATATGATATATAATAGTAAAACAGTCACAGGGGACATTTTTCTGCATTGAGTACTTTTACTTTTGATACTTTTGGTACATTTTCCTGATTATACTTACATACTTCTACTTAGGTAACATGTTCAATGCAGCACTTTTACTTGTAACAGAGTATTTTTGCAGTATTGTATTAGTACTTTTACTTAAGTAAAGGATCTGAAGACTTCCTCCACCACTGCTGGAGCTTTAAATGCAAACGCTTCTTTTGTGAAAGCAGTGATAGCATCATAAAAATAGCATTGATCATAGCTAAATAAAGAGTTTTATTATTAATTCATTCTTGTGAAAACATTTTGTGGAATGGGAATAAGAGTATGACTATTATTATGGCGTTGTAATCTTCAGATGGAGAGACAAATGTCCATGGGCTCCAATATGATGGGTATGCAAGGACCCCCCCACAGCAGCTCCTGCTCTTCCACTCACATTCCCTCCATGCACTCGGAAGCCAAACTGGTGAGTATACGCATGTATTCACACGGCTACGTACACATTTTATGCACACACGTACACAGCAAGTGCACACGCTCAAGCCCAAAAGTGTTGCAACTTTCTTTTCCACTGGGCTGTGCCAGCAACGCTGCGCTCTTAGGTCTGTGTGGATTTCATCATTTGGTGTGTAATCAAAGCTGTGTCTGAACCTGCCAGTGCAGCACTGGAGACTCTGGCTGGAATAAAGGGCCCTTTATGTGGTTGAGGCTGGGCTGCCCACCGACTGCCTGATGTATATCTTAATGTACAGAACATGTTCTGTAGGTCCTGCAACTTGTTAGCACTAGTTTAACACAGCGGGGGGAAAAAATCAAATGACCTCATCCCTCACAAAGCAGGCAGTTAGAGCAGTGGGAACGGGACGAAGCCGAGGGAGGAGAGAGTCAGAGGACTGACTGACGAAAGAAACCTTCCACTCAGCTCGCATGTTAGCAGCGCTAACACTGATGCCAGTGACTGACAGTGTACGTCTGATTAATGTCAACTGGGCCAGCAGTCACACTGTAGGTGATATGACTTGATTAATACTGTAGCAACATGACCACCGGCCAACCTTTGTTTTCAAAATAAATAACTCTGAAAAAGGAAAAGGCGCCATAGAAATAAGAGCAAGTGTCATGACTTGGATTTTAAAAAAGAATCACAAGCCATAATGAAAAGCATTGGCTGCTCTTTGTGTTTGGGAAGGCTCACTGATAGCTGAGTTTGCTGGACAGAAACATCTTGTGGCGAGAGAGAGACAGAGAGAGAGAGAGAGAGAGAGAGAGGGAGAGAGAGAGAGAGAGAGGAGGTAGCAGAGGTCATTAGAAGAGTTATTGCTCTGATAGAGGAGAGCGGGAGCATTCCCAGGGCATTTAATTCTCCCTCTTCCTCCTGCTCTCTCAAGATTGATCGTCTTTGTAGTCTTTTGAATCTCTTCAACTGTTCCTATGGTAACACGCTGGGGTAACACAATATTAGTGTATTAGGCTTATCTCTCCCCTGGCCTTCATCCAGACACATCTTACTCTTTTTTTCCCTTCCTCCTATCTATGTAATTGAATTGTAAATGCTCTGTTAGGCCTCCCATAAACATATGCAGTCACTAAATGGCTACAGGCCCCTGAGCTCGACCATGCAACTTTCTGGCTAGTTGGCCGTGCAGACCACGAGGCACGGCAACCAAATGTGGATCAATTGAGATTGCGCTCCCTGATGTCTGAACGCAACTGATGGAATTCCACGATTGTGGACAGAAAAGTGAGAGACTAATTGTGTTATCAGGGTGCGATCTCCAGCGTGGGTTTCATAAGCATAGACGGGGGTCTCTAATGTCTGTAATATCCGCGCCCGGGCCAGGTCGATAAATACGGGCCTCGCTATCGGATAACTGGGCCATGATCAGGCCCATGTGTCCCCTGCGACGTTCTCAATCCGGCTCTAATCGCATTACCCCGACCATGTTGACTTTCCGCCAATGGGAAATCTCCGCACTGTAACCCCACACCCCCGAGGCACGGACCTGGATGCACTCTTTCTGCTCGGCGTTTACGTCGGGAGAGCGGAGCAGGGGGATTGAGTGGGACTTTGATAGACACGAAGGAAATAGATAGACAGGCAGAGTGAGCAGGGGGAGTTGAAAGGCGAGAGACAGTATCGACACCGAACTTCGAGTGTTGGGTGAGAAATGGGAAGACCTCTTTGTGAGTGACATGAAAGGACTTCTGCTCGGCCTAGTTTCCTTTTCCCCCCGCTGCATGTGTGCATGCATGTATGCTCATATGTGGGGGCTTGCTTGATATTTTGCGGTAACTGGAGGCCTCGCTTGTAGGATTAACCCTCCCCTGCCAGAGAGAGCATGCCCAGAGCCCGGGCTAATGAAGGCTAATTGATTTTGTGGTGGGCCAGAGCAGCAGGGAGGCCTGTCTCTGGTGTAAATAGTTAATGAGCCGAAGGACTGCTGTGGCCCCTTGGGGACTCATATCTCGCTCTAAGCTCTCTGTTTGTGCTCTCTGGGCCAAAGACTGTATCTGCATCAGTGCCCATCTTTGTTCTCTTCTATCTCTGATTTTCTCCTTAAGTGCCATCGTTTAAGTGGTACAGCGAAGCCCGGTGGTGCCGTAACTGACTTGTATGTTTGCCCCCCACCCCCCCCACCCCCTTTTTGCTTTTAGCTGGTTGTCTGGGAGGGTTTTTATTAGTTTTGGTTCTTTCTTCTTGAAGAAGGACTGGGTGCTCGTGGTGCCGGGTGTGGTTGTGTTCTGCTCTGTTGTGGTCTGGGGAATAGAATGGTGTGTGTTGTGTGTGCTGGAGGTTGTGGGATAGTTGACCCTCGCAGCGTAGAGGAAGCGCCGCAGAGAAGAGGCCAAGTTCCACAGCACGCCGGCCAAAAGCATTACGTCAACGCTCAGAGCCGGTTCTCCACAGGGCCTCGCGAACAGTCGCACACACACACACACACACTCGCTGACTGCTCCAGCTCTGTGTCATCGTCCTCGCACGGTGTCACATACTTAGACAGCCACAGACATTCATGCACATGCAGACAGTCAGGCACTTGAAAACAACAGCATGCACAGAACACATGCATGCATTATACAGAGAGGTGCACATACAGTACTATATAAACACACACGTGCACGCCGCGTCCTCCCCCCGAATACCTTCCTCTGCTGCTCAGATGGTTTGATATCTTTGTTTGTGTGATGAAAGACTTTTTCGCTATCATTTCTCATCTGTAACAAGGGAAGCCCAAACAGGCCCTCATCAAGCTGGTTCTAAATAACATGTGCGAGTGCCGACTGTGGGACTCGACTCAGCTCATGTCTGTGGTGGAATTCGGCATTGTTTTTGTGTCCCTTTTTTAAATGAGCTCCATGCTTTGCGCACATCCTGCCTGCCTGCTAATTTCAGACAGAGGGGCCTTGAAACAGTTTGTATGAAAATGTGTTATGTATTATCTCCCAATTATCTATTGTTTACATTGTTACTAAGGACAATAAATTTGTCACTAAGCATCGGGCTAGGTGCTGAGTTTTTTATGAGGTAAACAATACTATATGTTCCTTCGCTGCAGCTCTCTTGGCCGTGGTGCTGGCACTGGACGGGTGGATGACATAATTCCTGGCACGCTCTAAATGTACTCCTTTTTACTTGAGGAGGGGGAAAAAAACAGAGCGTCTCTTAAAGAAACATTTCATTGGACACAGGAGGACCAATAATCAAAGTGTTTCTAGCACGCTAATGTAGCTTTTTACATTTCGTTTACACAGCCCTCGCTATGTTTCAGCGTAGTTACAGAATTGCAGCAGGCATTTGGGTTAATAGGCTCAAAGTTAAAGTGTTGCCCTAAACAAGTGAGAAATGAGAAAGTTGCATGCGTATTCTGCTCGGATATTCCAAGAAAGAAAAACTTGTGAAGCGGCCACAGATGTGTCAGCTTTCGACTCTGCTGCACGATGATTGATTGAGCGATTAGCTCAGTATGAAGCAAGTAGTTAAACTATTAGCGCACGGCCCTGAACCTATTACGTGATCCATTCATTTCCTTCCACCGTAGTAGGGGAGCACCTCTGGCTAAATCTCTTGTTGTGAGGAGGAGCAGCGCGCACAATAGGAGTCAGACTCCAGGTTTTGTGAGCAACATCTGTATGAATGGTGGCATTGTCAGGGTATGAGGTCATTGGAGAGGGACGGTGAGCTAAGAGCACAGCTGAATCTGAGGGCTGCTTCACTGAGCTCTATAGTATGTGTACTGTATATGTTTGTGTATATGCTTGCTTTCAGTGTCTTGGCACCCTCTCTGGCAATCATTGTCCTTGGATTCGAAACACATCTGTGAGCTCAAAGAAACCATAAAGTTAGAATATGCGGACAGCATTTGATACAGATCTGTTATGTACATATGTGTGGTTAGTCGAGTAAATGTGTGGATGTGTAATAAACTGCAGTCAAACAAGGACACGCGGCACATGGCAAGCTATGCGGGGATACAGTGTTGCGTAAAGAGTGCGGTCAGTGTCAGCGTCTTGGATGCAAAGAAAGGTTTGTAGTTGATAAACATGTGATGTTTTCTCTCCATCGCTATGGAGGCGAGTGGTTTCAGCAGGGCTGAGGAGCTGCTGGATCAATGTGCGTCTGCCAGTTTATCAGTGTTGGACTCAGACCAGAGAGGGGCCCCTCTCTCTCTCTCTCTCTCTCTCTCTTTCACTGCCTCCACTGTGTTGCCAGTGCCAAAGTGTCTGAAACACATACACACACACACACTGTATATAGTAATAGTAAATCAAAGGTAAAAGGACATGCTGTGTTTCAAGATGTTCTGCCTCTCATTTGACTTGGCTTTGGTAGCTCACCAACAGGATTGTTTGTTGTAATAATGAACGTGTTTAACCGCAGCTGCCCCATTTATACACACTGCGGTCCGCACCTTTAGCTCCTTACACATCGCTGCTGAATCACGGAATGATATTATTGTGGATGTAGTTGCTAAACACAGTCAGCGCATTTTTTCACATTAGAGAGTCAACCTGGCAGAAGGTAAGGAATGTGATATAATTTATGAGATTCATTTTTCTACATTATTTAATAGAACGTAATACAACAACTCGCACTCTGTGATCGTGTTTAAGTAACTATGAGACTTGGAAAAGCTGAATTTATGATGACAAAAGGCTAGAGGCCGCTGACATTGTCTGCTATAGTGTTATTTAAATAAACAGTAATAATTCTATGGTAGAAAACCGTGTCACATACCCTTTACCATTTTTGACATCAGTGTTAAGCCCACATCCCAGCCTGTTCTCATACCCAGGGCGTCAAATACTGACGCTTTATCACGACCGTTAGCGCGTGATACCGCCGCACACTCTTTAGCACCGGTATGAGACGCACCAGGCTTTCCATTAACTCCAATGTAAACCCATCCGCTGCAACAGTAAACGCACATAGAAAGTGCACTGTTGACATAGTTAAAAGAGCAAAAAGACTCACACAGGGCCGGTGGGCAGGGAGGGGAGGTAGATGGGCCCAACAAACACATGGCTTTCATCCAGGAGACCGCTGTTCGTGTCTCGTGCGTCACGTTACAATCAGCTGTTCGTTTGTGTCCCGTGTTCCCGACGTTCAGTTTCATTTTCACTTTACAAACGTAGTAGTTTTAAACCCAACCATATAGTTTTTTCCTAAACCTAACTAAGTGGTTCTGTTGCTTAAACCTAAAGTGGCGCCAAGGGGCGTAACCAAGCGGCAGTATGTGACAAGTTGGCATGAGAACGTGTCGCACATTTGAAAAAAGGGCTTTGAGGTCAAATGACCTGCTTTGACCCGTTCAGTTCAAAGTTTATACTACACCACTGCATCAATCCGAAAGGGATTTAAGTGACGTGCCTAAATTCACATGAAATTTACATTTAACATTTCTTAAAATGTGAACAAAGAGTGACTCTTGTGAGAAGTTCTTGGTTGAAATGGATGTAGATAAAAGTCAAACCGTTAGAGCACTGCAGTTAACAAGATTCTGTCTTTTGAAATTTGATAGAAAGCAGACAAACTTTTACAGCTGAAAGGTTCAAGGTTGACATTGTAAAGCTTCTATGCGGCGAGGTCTTTTAAGGACTGTGTATTTACATTTATATTTGAGTAGTTACATGTGTGTGTGTGTGTGTGTGTGTGTGTGTGTGTGTGTGTGTGCTTGTATGTCTAACCCTCTGCATGTCTGTGTGTGTGTGTGTGTGTGTGTGTGTGTGTGTGTGTGTGTGCAGAGGGGTTTTGGACGGGGATGGCAGTTGTGGCGCAGAGTGTCGCATCTGTTTGTCTTTGGATGAGTGCGTGTTGTTTTAGCTGTGCTGATGGGAGGTGTATGTGAAGGCCATTTGGTCATGGTTCAGGGCCCGTGAATGGGACGCAGCTCCGGTAGAGCCAAGCTTGGGTAAACCAGCTGCCGTCACCACACGGGCCAGACTGGACTGGTCCAGCCACCGTGAGCCCCCCTGGAGCCTGAGCAGCGTGCGAGATCTCTCGCTGGACTCCAAAATAACCACCCAAACACTGGAGGGGTGACTGGAATAAAGTCTGTTGTGTCAGAGATTTTCAATCTGATAAAATGAAGTCAATATTAACCAGTTAGGCCACTACCTCATCTCTTAAACCAGTTAATGCTTACACATAAGACCCACTTCTGTTTTCTTCATGATGATCAAAACTAACTTCTTCTTTTTGTTCGTTGCTTCACGGTAATTTTGACATGTTGGAGCATAAGAGGAATCTCTGGGTGTCTTATCAATGTGTGTATTTTAAAGGCAAATGTTTAATAGAAATAGCTTGAATATGTTGATAGAAAATATGAGTATTTATTTCCACCGAATGAAAAATCCACACAGAAATAGGAACACTGGTTACAATTTACATATAAACAGTGAGTGGGAAGTTAAGGGTCCTGTTTCAGCCAAAACACACAATGATTTGTTATTTTAAGCATCTTTGAAAGGATGTTTGATTCAAATCGTCACATTTCAAGTCTCATTAGCACGATGACGCATAATTTGCCCGTCGCTTTTGATGCCACAAATTAGGACATAATAGTTAGTGTGTTTGTCATTGTATTCATGCTCAGTCTGTCGCCCTCGCTCTGAGGCATTCTCTGCATTGTGGCAGTGGTTGCAGTGATAACCATGTAGGCTGCTCTGGAGCAGGGCTTTACAAGAGAGGGAACAGTGGGGATATACAGACCGGAGTCAGAGGCCCATCCATTAACTTGACAGGGTGGAGAAGCTGCCAAGAGTATGAGTGCATGCTTTGGAGCGTGCTCCTCGGTGGGCGTGTGTCTCGCTGCGCCCAATACCGCCACGGTTCCTCCGAGCACCACCACCAGAGCGTCGGGGCTATGGGCAAAACAGCCGTGGCTGCGTCCATCTCCCCCGTCTGGGACCGCAGGGAGGGTTCTGTTCGGCACCCGGCTCTGATCGGCTTGGCCCGGAACCCGAGAGAGGAGGAGAGAGGGGGCGACGTTACGGGCCCTCCCATCAGACTGTCTGCCTCTCCATTCCCTGAGGAAATCAGTTTAACAGTCCCCAGCTCTTGGCAAGCAGAGCGAGAGGGGGTGGAGGAACAGGGGAGAGGTGTGTGTGAGAGAGAGAGAGAGAGAGAGAGAGAGAGAGAAGGGGGGGGGACGTTACTGCTCTCTGGGCGAGAGGGAAATCTAATAAAATTGAACTAATGGGGGCGTGGAGTTTTCGGGCACAGAGAGTGGGTTTTGCAGACTGGTGGGTAGTGGAGGTGGAGATGAAGAGGATGGAATTAGATCATCTGAGTGCTTGAACCAAAATCCTGCTTTCAACTGCAGATGGTGAACCCATGTCGGGTTTAGAGAGCGAGTTAGGGCGATCCCGGCCCACGAAAAAAACCCTGCCAGGAAAGTTACAGCTATGATATATTGTGCAATTAGAAATACCGTGTGCTTAAACACGATCCCTGTGCTGGTGTAGTGGTAGCAAAAGACAGACAGAAGACAGACGGAAGCTTTAATGGTTCTCCGTGGACTCCTCCATTTGAAACTGTGATCTTTTCGCACTTAAACAATGACTCCACACGCAGACCGGTTAAATCTCTCTGACCTGCCGTAAGGCGCCACAGGTCCCCTGATAGCACACCGCTCCACTTTTAAGGGGAATAAAAGTGCTCACCCTGACCTCGCCGGGTGTGATTTACCCATCCTGAGGCGGGCGTGGTCTCCTCCCTTTTGTACCTGCTCCGCTTCCCTTCCCCTCCCAGGGTTAATAGATATGAAGTCATCTGACTGAGGAGAAACCTGAGTGTGTTCTCAGGATGTGCCCAGAGCACTCACGGGGACATCACTCAAAGCCCCCCGTCCCCATGTCGGAGAGGAAGCGGCCATTAATAAATAGCATTAATGGGCGATCACCTGGTATCCCTGAAACCACATAAATGAGAAAGGCCTAAAAAAAAAAAAGGATGGGAGTGGAGAGGTCAGGGGGCAAAGGTCCTGAGAGGAGACAGCTCCCCTCTGGGCAAAAAGATGGCTGAACCAGGGACGGTGCTTTAACAATGGAAAATCAATAGGCGTACTACTTTCAGTACACTTACAGAATGCATGAAATATAGTGTCAAATGTTCATATGAAGCTGATCTCTGGTGTCATGGTGTTTTTTTTTTTTTCAATTCTCAACAACAGCAGGGCAGACAGTGGTAGGACAGACTGTGTGCCATCCCATCTGTTAGCGCCCTGTGCCGCCGCCGCCGCCGCCACAGGCTAACACCTGCACTGATCTAATGACTGTTTTCTGTATAGCGGCCATGTTGCTGCAGGAGAAACGTATACGTATGTGTGTGTTATTAGAGTGAAATGAACGTGGTGGTTAAGTTTTTGTGCTTCAGCGCAGTCTGGGGAAATGCAACCATGTGTTAAGGAGTCATTAGGGAGCTGATGAAGGTGTTTAAGAATCACAGCCTGCTCATCATCGCTCTGCTAACGTCCCGTAGTTGCGTCACTGTGGTTCTGGATGCAAAGACTTAAAGTTTTGGCCGAGGCGGATTTTAACTGAGCTGGAGTCTCGACTCCAGATGGAGCGGTAGCAGGCACTCGTGCAGAGATAGCGGTAAGGGTTTTTCTCTTTTGACACAATGTGAACCGTGTGTATTTTCTTTAAACTCTACTGTTTCATTTGAGTGTGTTAATATAATTCTTGCCACTTATTTACGTAGTCTGTTGTCTTTTCTTGCTATATGTTCCTTTTATCTCTTGGATCTGTTTGTTATGTGGGATAGATTTTGCGTCAAATATGTTGTCTTGGTTCATCAATGTAAATATTAGGGCTGTCCTCGACCAAAGAAATTCTTAGTGGACTAACACTCGTACGATTTTGTTGACTTATCGATTAGTCGATTTAATCGACAGATCTGTAAAACTTGAGTTTCTACACAAAGAATCACACAAAAGCACCACTTTAAATCTTGTGTTTACCAGAGATTTGCTCATATGTTTCTTGGAAAAAAGTCATTCAGCATGAAAAATGCATAAAAAACGACTTATTGACTACAGAAATCTTACTCGACTACGACCAAAACAGGCGATCAGTCGACTAAGAAGGGGGCAGCCCTGGGAACAATTAACTTGTGTTTGGGTGAAACCGGTGCGATCTTCTAATCATGCACGATCCTCTTCTTTCGCGTTCTGTCTCAATTCTGCTTGTAACCATCACCACCACCCAGGCTTTCGGAGTGGCCCCCTCAGCTCTGTACTCTGACACTCTTGGGCCTCTTCGGATGCAGGCTAATTCAATTAATAAACAGATAGCGCCGCGCTGCCAGCTGGACAGCTCTCAGAGACACTGATAAATGAGCGCGGGCCGTCTCGGGCTGATGTGTGCGGGGAGGAGACACTAGTAGAAGCCATCTAATCTCCCCCCCACCCCTGCATGGTCTCTCTCTCTCTCTCTCTCTCTCTCTCTCTCTCTCTCTCTCTCTCTCCTCTCTGTCCTTCTCTCCTGGCGCCTGGTTGGCAGCGAGTCCGGCAGCTCCAGATGATCATCTCACCCACACACACAGGCAACTTTACTAGGGCCTCAAAAACACAGTAGAGAGGCAGCCAGCCAGCAGATTCCCTCTGGCTTCTGTCCACCCAGGTGATTGTCTGCTCTGTGACCAAGTGGCAGGAGATTGCCAAACTCTGATTGGTTCTCTGTTTCACGAGAGGGGTGGGCCTCACCTTCTCTGGTGCTGACTGACAAGCTTGAAGGCTGAAGGGAAGTTGTTTAGTGTGGGCTGTCAGCCTCTGAATTCATCCTGTGATACACGGAAGATGTCCTTGTCAACACACCGGTGACTATGATTGATATCTGTAAGCTTGTTTAAATTCCATTTCTGTTCCAAGTTGCATGTCAAGTAGCTGTTTGTTATTTCTGCATGGTTACAATAACTATGAGCACACACAGACTGTAACTTGTACTGTTGATAATATATTGCAGTAAGTCAGAGCTTTCTTGTTACCCTCAGCGAGTCTCAGTATGACTGTGATGCTGCGGACAGCTGCAGGCCTGTGGCCGCCCCGCTGTTTGTTAGTGTACACTCTGTGGTATTTTAACCCCTGTGTCACCGGTCGCAGAGAAGAAGGGCCGTGGCCCCTGAGAGTTGTGCTGCTGAGGCTGCGGTGGTGAAGGCGGTTAGCAGGTGTTAGGGTGTGATCAGATGTAGATAAACACTGAGAGAGAAATTTCAAAGTAGCATTCATAGTGAGGAGCAACAGATGAAACCAAAATCGTGCTCCAATAACGTGGCGCTGTTTCGCTATGTCAGGCATCCCTTGGTTTGACGAGCAGAAACTATACTCAGCCAAAACAGGCTTGGCAAGGTCATACTTTAACTGTGCTGGTTTCATGTACAGCGATATCACACGAGCCAAAGTAGAGGCAACTTGACAATCCTTTCACAGACAGATATGTGCCATTTGTAAATCTAATACAAACCAGGAGGCTCTTTCACGACTGTCCCACTCCTGAAGTGATTTATTTGACTGTGTCTCCTCCCTCCTGGTAAAAAAGCTTTCCACTCATGAACAGTGTGAGAGAGAGGAGAGTGGAGGGGCTGATGTTGTGCTCTGGTCGTGTCTTCTTAGCGTTGTGATCCAGACCAGCTGGATGCCATTCCCTATGGGAATCATGAATGTGAAGGTTGTTAAAAGATATGGAGCCCTGGACACGGCGTGGACTCACTGACAGCAGCTGGGGGAAGGGGGAAGGGAAGGGAGCAGGGAGAGGAAAAGAGAGCACTGGGAAAGAGAATAGAAAACTATGTGGAATTCACAACAGTAGCCTTAAAATGAACGCCTTTGTTTTCAGGTTTGTTGAAGTCACAAGTAGACGAATTATAGACAGGATACAAGACTGGACTTTAGCATTTATTTAAGTTTATTGAAGAATTTATTCACATCAGCAGTGCACTTTCAACCGTGTCAACACTCTCTTAACCTGTTATTCCTAAAGCGGTTAAAATGCAAATCACAAAATGGTTCAGACACGGATTTTTTTTATTATTTTGTCTAGGTTTGTGTACCACAGATGAAGCCTGAAGACATACTTGAATTGGCACTTGTATATTTGGATTATGATTTTTTTTTTCTTGCGGTTGTCTTTATGTGATGCCCAGAAAAACAGACTGTTGAAGAGAGGTGCATTCAGTAAACACGAGGTACACAAGCGGACCTTCAGACACACACCAGTCCAGTCAGGGCTAAGTAGACCACACGGTTAAAGCAACAAACCTCCTGCTGCTGGGTCAACAGCAAGGGAGCAGTCTGAGGCTCACACCTTGCCAGCACGCTCATCTCACAGGCAGACATCCACACACACACACACACATGAATAGAGGAGAGAGAGGCTATTAGGAATATGAGGAGGAGGGACTAGTGGGATGGCAATCACGGAAGGTAAAGCGGGAGAATGACAAGACTGAAGGAGAGACAGAGGACGGCCTAAGTGGCTTTGATTTGTTCTCCTGACATATAGATTTATGGAGCCATTCATCATCTGCTAGTCAGCACATGAAGCCGCTCTGTAACTGTTGATAATCTGCACACTGATAGATGAGACCATGTACAAACTTTTTAGATATTATTTCTAGGGCTGTCAATCGATTAAAATAGTTAATCGCGAATAATCACACATTTTTTATCTGTTCAAAATGTACCTTAAAGGGAGATTTGTCAAGTATTTAATACTCTTATCAACATGGGAGCGGGCAAATATGCTTGCTTTATGCAAATGTATGTATATATTTATTATTGGAAATCATTTAACAACACAAAACAATGACAAATATTGTCAAGAAACCCTAACAGGTACTGCATTTAACATAAAAAAATATGCTCAAATCATAACATGGCACACTCAACAGGCAACTACAGCTGTCAGTGTGTCTGTGTGCTGACTTGACTATGACTTGCCCCAAACTGCATGTGATTATCATAAAGTGGGCATGTCTGTAAAGGGGAGACTCGTGGGTACCCATAGAACCCATTTCATTCACATATCTTGAGGTCAGAGGTCAAAGGACCCCTTTGCAAATGGCCATGCCAGTTTTTCCTCGCCTAAATTTAGAGTAAGTTTGGAGCGTTATTTAACCCCCTTTGTGACAAGCTCATATGACATGGTTGGTACCAATGGATTCCTTAGGTTTTTCTAGTTTCATATGATACCAGGATCTTCACTCTAGCTTTAAAATTGAGCCCGCTACAACCTAAAAACATTGTGTTTGGTGTCCATTTTTTGTCTACCCAGAGGCTGAAGGCTGCACTTTCACACCACCCGGGTACCATCGCCAACGGCAACATGAACTCCATGGGCCACATGATGGAGATGATGTCGTCGCGGCAGGAGCAAGGCGCCCACCACCACATGCACTCGCACCCGCACCAGCAGCACCTGCAAGCCCCTCCCCACGCGTACCAGCAGCACCACGGCCACCACCACCACAGCCAGGGCCACGGCCAGGGTGGACACCACCACCCGCAGCAGGGACACAACCCCCATCACAACTCCCACAATCCCCACCTCCATGCCGGGCACCCGCACCAGACCTCGCCGCACCCTCCAATGCACTCTGCATCACATGTAAGCAAAGCACATTCCCGGGAGAGCCGAAGCTTTTAGGCAACCCAAAGGCAGAGCCACAAGTTCAATTAACTGCGCTGCACATTAAAACCACTCATACAGCTAGAAGCAACGGTATATCACATAATGTGTATCATGACTAAAACAAGTTGTAGCCCTTTGAGCACTTTTGAAGTCAGCTATTAGTGGTTTAGTACATAGCTGAGATGATGCTTTAAATTCACAGTAAGTCAATGGATGAACACATCTTCCCTGCCAAGTAGTTTCCTGGCAACCATCTCAAAGGTGTTTTTTTTTCATTTGAGGTTGGTCAGCTTCAGGTCAGTGTCTGACGCCTGCCCTGGAGTGAAAGGGGTCAAGAAGAGGCAATGATATAGCCATTATAAAGGATGCTCAGTACTGTCTTTTGAAAACTAAGCTCCCTCCACGCCATCCTGCACTGCCAAGCCGCCGTTATGTGGCCACAACATTCTCCAGGTTCAGAAGAAGCTTTAAAATAAACGCCGGTCCCGATGATGAGCAGACAGCCTCGGCTAAAAAGTCCTGGAACATCTTAGCTGTGAATATATTTGGTTCAGGTTTTATTAAAAAGTTTGAAAGTATCGCTCACAGCTTTAAAAAAAAAAAATAACATGATGCGAGACACTTTGTCCTTGCATTGTCTAGCGGCCTCTGCAGCGCCGAGCATTTTGGATGAAGGACAGTCAATAAATGTGATTCACTGTATGTTCCGAATGCATCATTAAGGCATTGAAACAACACTCTCTGTATGCACAGAGGCCATTAGAGCAGCTTGTATTTTCCATGGTTCCCATAAAAATGGTAATGATCTGAAGACTCAAAACACTTGACCTTGCCAAGTATATGTCGAGATCTGTCAGTGCACGTACGGTTTTAGAAACGAGTCTTTTGACTGTGTCTGGTGGCGTTAGTCTGAGTGGAAGTGGGCGGTGGAAAACTGCCTCCTGACACCTCTTTAACAAGGTGGGCAGGCTGGTGAATCAGCCCAGTCACTCACTCACTCTGTCACCCTGACGCACGTGGCACTGCCAGATGTTGTTTTTGGGGAAGTTGCCAGACGTGGACTAGCTGCAGGAGGTAATGTATAGATGCTTGTTTTGAGGCTTTTGAGGTTCATTGGAGCTGTGACAGCAGACAGGTGGCTTCTCTCCAGGTGTGTCAGAATGTCTGGTCGGATGGCGACAGACAGACATCAGAGAGCTCGGTGATGCTGATACCTTTCTCTCTCTCCTCCCCCACGTGTTTCAGATGTCACCCGCAACCCAGCAGATGCATCCCACGCAGACGCTGCAGTCTCCGCCACCCAGCGGCGGGCGGCGCAGACGGGTGGTGGACGAGGATCCGGACGAACGCCGGCGGAAGTTCCTGGAGCGGAACAGGGCGGCGGCGACGAGATGCAGACAGAAGAGAAAAGTGTGGGTGATTTCGTTAGAGAAGAAAGCGGAAGAGCTCACTCAGACCAACATGCAGCTCCAGGTACACTGTGAACGTCAGGTGTTGAAAACTGAACTTCTTCATGTGTGCACAGTAACACTCACAGTGGCACATGTATTTTTGACTCAGTTCCTTATTTTTCACCAGAGATAATGGCAATGACAAGATAAGTTGGTAAAAAATCAAAGCTGCAGAGCTTCAAAAACACTGGATCCTACAGTTCCCATAATGCAACTGAATAGCATCTTTTGTTAGACCCTCCCTGCCTGCTAAATGCCCTCATCTTTCAAACTCCAGGTCCCAAACTTGCAACACAGGTTTTCAGTTAAAAAGACCAATGCAAGATAAAAAATGTCAATTGTCTATTTGCACCCGGGTGACAATAGTCACACGGCAGCTATTTGGCTATTTACACTCGGCCAAGTTGCATATGCTACTTAATTTAACAATAGTTAGCTGGCCAAAGGGTTTTCTGCCCGAAAGCCCTTTCACGCAGAAAGATTAAATGTAGTAGTAGTAGTAGTAGTAATACTTGTAGTAATATAAGGGGCGACAAATGTGCAGGGAGTAGGTTGTGGTGGATGAATGAGTCAAACATTCACCCAGGAGGCCAGGGTTTGAGATATGACTATTTTTACATTTAAATGACTTATTATTTTCAGTTTTTTTTATTATTATTTTCAGTTTTCAGTCACAGCTTAGTTAGGTTTAGGCAACAAAACTACTTGGTTAGTTTTAGGCAACAAAACTACTTGGTTAGTTTAAGGCAATAATCGACTTGGTTAGGTTTAGGCAACAAAACAACTTGGTTAGTTTTAGGCAACAAAACTACTTGGTTAGTTTTAGGCAACAAAACGACTTGGTTAGGTTTATGCAACAAAACTACTTGGTTAGTTTTAGGCAACAAAACTACTTGGTTAGTTTTAGGCAACAAAACTACTTGGTTAGGTTTAGGAAAAATAGACATACGGTATCTAATGTGTACCCGGGTCGGGTGTAAATATTGCCAGCTACTGACACCTGGGTGCTAATAGCATCTGCCTATGAAATAGCCCTGATGTTGTAATAGGAATACACTCTTTGTTATCCATACAAGTGATTAAGGATAAAAATTCCCTGGATGATAAAAGCTTCTGTGTTTTTCCTGCATTTCAGAATGAGGTGACCATGCTGAAGAGCGAGGTGACCCAACTCAAGCAGCTTCTCCTCACACACAAGGACTGTCCCATCACCACTATGCAGAAAGAGTCCCAAGGTTACCTCAGTGAGTAGCTCAGACATAAACACAGACACACACACACACACACACACACACACACACACCCTCATCTGTGTGCCTTTAGCCCTACAGTGCAGATAGCACTGCGGGGAAATGTTAATTGTCCTGCCAGAGGAAAGATTTAAACTCTACAGACCGAACTGTGACGGACACACAGTGACTGCCAACACTCTTCGCTGCTATGTGCTGGTATCCGGCTCCCACGCTCGTGGCGGGACTCTTCCCTTTCACATATGGGTGTTGCACACTCTGGTAGACAGCCCGGACTGGGAGTTGGTAGTCTGAATCCCCGAATGAGACCTGTTTTTCCATTCGACAGCACCTCCGCGCACAGAGGCGGCCGAGGCTCGATGTGAGAAAGACGTCACGGGCTGCACGTTGGCATCCGAACTCTCACGGATGCCCCGAGATCTCACTGATTACCGGACTGCGCCCCGGCTCAGCCGCGCATGACATCAGAGCCCCACCCTTTGATACGGATACAAGTGACATTTCCACGTAATTAGGATAAGGCACCTCCCTGTGTGGCTTTAGCGCAGGAAAATGAGGCTCACATCCCGCTTGGCTGAATGGTTCTTTTATACAGGAGAGAGCCAACTCCCAGACTGGGCTGGGAGACTTTCATCGATGAGTCTAGCTTGTGTACAGATGTCACCTTCAATGTGTCCAGACTTCAGCAGGCGTGTTTATGGAGTTGAGTGATTCACTTTTCCATCTTTGTGCTATCCATTCATGGCCTATTTTGGGATGACAGGTGAGGTGGGAATTTAGTGTGTCGTGTGTTTGACATTCATCTGTTTCTGCTAATAAAGCTTTTATTTTTTACAATAATGACATTTGGTCTGTGTTTATTTTGATATTATTTATCATCATTTGTTTTACTGCATTACATTTTGAAGCCTCTGTGTAGAGCTTGAAGGTCGTAGTATTTACACTGCTCTACACACATCCTCATTGATGTCTCTGCTGTCTCCTCAGGTCCAGACAGCAGTCCGGCGGGCAGTCCAGCGCCAGCGTGCGCCCAGCAGCAGGTCATTCAGCACAACACCATCACCACCTCCACCACAACCGTAGGGGGCAGCAGCGTGCACGGGCAAACCAATCACCGCACAGACATTAACCCCATCCACTAGGGACAAGAGAGACTATATAACCCCAGCCCAAACTCCCCCCTGCTTTCTGAGCGTCGCCAGCTGCACATGTATGCTGACCCCCCCCCCCCCCCCCCAACCCCCCTTCTCCCTCCATCAAGAAAAACCTCAAAGGCCTGTGAGGCTGTTCTTTATACAGTAGCTACAGTATGTATTTTTATAGACCAACCCTATTAACGCGTAAATGTTCTATTGTTTGTTGCCTCATTTTTTTTAATCTGTTTTTTGTGCTTTTAGCGAAAAGGGAGTTTTGCTAATTTCATGTAGCGTTTAAGTGACTTTTTCTGTTGTGTTAATGGTACAAAATGGACGTAAGCCTCAGACTGTCATCTCTATTAGCGGACCTTGCGTCTCTGTATGCCTGACGGACTGAACAAATGAGTCAAATCGTTCTCTGAATATCACTTACAGACAGTGTGTTGAGTGTATGCAACAGACACTAAATTGTCTGTTTAAGTTGTTAAGTCAAACTGTCACCATGATGTCTTGAAGACAGGAATATGCAAGCAGGTGTAACGACCCTTTTCTTTCCTAGAAACGTATATGACTGTTAACCTTTTTCCCTGTTCTTAAAGAGTGTCATAAAACATGATCAAATGGAAGCAATACGTCGCAGTATTGATCATCTTCTCTACCGTATGTCCACATTATGATCAGCATGGCCAAGCCACTCTGGTCCCGAGGACATTACAGCTACAGAACTGTACACTGTGATACCAGTGAGGCAGCTCGGGAGTCGAAACAAACTCCCTCGCTCTCCAGGACCAACTGAAGCTTTAATTATTGAGGCCTCTTTTTGTGTGTTTGTGCATCTGGATTTTGAGGATCCATAGTTTCGAGTATGCGTGGGAATTATGTTTTGCCTTCTTTCCACGGCCGAACAAAGTTCAGCAATGTGTAAAGGAAGAAAAACAAAAAAAAGTGTGAGAAAGTGACTGATCATGATTTTTTTTTTTTTTTTTTTTTTTGACTGGCATCCCACAACTGGCAAAGTGTTTTTAAAGAGGAGCAGTTTATGCCTGTGCTTTTCCAAAATGTCACAATGTGCCTGAATCTCTCTTCCGTTGGCTTTCCGTAGACAGCGACTGTTCTTCTTCAAACAATCAAAACCATTTAATTCTCTGCGTTCTATTAATGAGTCGTCTCTGTTATCGGCTTCGTCGTGGATGTCTGCTGCATGTGAGCGCAAAACCAGCTGACCAAGGAGAAAAATACCCGCTTTCCATTTGACCTCTGACCTCTGCGTCAATTTCTCTTCCTCTCTTTCTCAGGCCTCCTCTGCCGAGCGATGGATGTACTAACCTTTTTTCTTTTAACCTCCCTTTGCAGCCTTGAATCTTCACGCCTTCTCATGTTGACTCCTCTTTCTCTCTTTCCTACGACCAGGAATGTCGACTCATTAGCATGATGACCATGATGCACTGTGTTTTACAGTAGGATGGATGAAATACATTCCACTGACAGGTGGAGCGATCGCAGAGCTGTCTATGCACTTTGTCCTCTGTCGTTGCCAGAGGGTAGAATAGCCATATTAAGGTCCGAGTAATTCTCAGTGATCCCCCCCCTACCCCCCCTTTTTTCACACACCAGCGAGAAACTTAAATGTGTTTGGCTTTATGGAGAGACTGTGCCTGGCATGCATCACATGTCTGTAGATAAAAGAAGGGAACCTATAGGAGCTCGTATTGTGAGGACCCTGCACCGTTACGTTTGTGCTCTTTTTATTCTGGAAAAACAAAAGATGAAGGATGTGAATTGAAAAGCTTTATCCTCATTATGGGTTACATTCACGTTTTGTCAAAGCATTCAGACTGTTTGAGTCTGTGTGTGCTCAGTTTGATGTGTGTCGATGAGAGAAATTGATTCTCTTGAAAAGGGCTTTGTCGTACCAACCCTTTGGGCTGAAGCTTGCCTTATTTTAGGTTGTTTTTTAGACCATATTTAGACTGTTAGACCATTCCAAATTAACCTCTTGCATGTGAAATTTATGACCTCAAAATACTTTCAACTGGAATCATTTTAGAGCTATTTTAGAGTTAGATACGAGAGTCTCTAGTTTCCTTTTTGACATTTGGGTCCAGGTTCAGAAAAAAAAAGACATTTGTTACTGCAGAGGCAGACGAAAAAAAAGGACAGATGGAAGTGCAGTGTGTGAGTGTGTGGATTTGTGAGAGGTGGAGAACAATTCCTATGTATTAATGATGTTATAATTGTATTATTTTAAATCTAAAACTATAAATATTGTACATAATGTCATTCATTTCTGTAATCCTGTACATGTAATGCAACCACCTTTCTTTTTGAAGGGAGTAAATGTGTGGTACATGTTTGTAAATAATGTTCGCATAGCACTTGTTGCCTTTTGTTTGTACGTCGAGGCTCATTTTCAGCGCTTAAATACATTGTTTATATGTAATGAACTGATGAAATCCATTCTGGCCTGCATAACTTTGTACATTTGTTTTTCTTCGTGTGTCTGTAATGACATTGTCTCCATTCTTGTTTTGCATTTGTACAGATGTTAAAGTATCACTGCAGTTACATTACGGTATGAAAATAAAGCACTTGTTCTGTAACATACAACTAACTGACGTGATTTGATGTCACAATTAACTCGTACTTGAAATCTGGTGACAGAAATATTTTGTAAAAATGGACTGACAGAGTAATTGAATATTTGATTCTTTTAAAAGAAAACTAACGTTGACATCAAGCGATCAACAGTATTTCCCCGATGCTTGTCCTTGAAATATAACTGCTCATTAAATAGTTAGGTGCTTTAAAGGTTTAGAATACTCATTAATTATTGAACTGTCTAGACATCTTGATAGATGCCTGATGAAATAACATGGGAGTTAACTTCAGCACACAAACATGTTTGTCAAAAAATAACCAACTAAAGCTGCAGAACACTGCAGCGTCAAATACATTTAAAGCCACAACAATAGCAGAAAATAATGAAATTAATAGCAAGCATTGTGTATTGTTGTAACATGCAAAGTGGCCCCATATTCTTCAGAGATACGAGTCATTTAATATTGATTTTAGGATCTAAGTTCAGATAATAAGAAATGTAGTTGTATTAACTTTTTAAAAAAATTCAAGTTTTGTGAAGTGATATTGTTTAATTTCTGTCTTTCCAATGAAATTTCTTTGAGCACAGTGACCCCTGGTGGTCATTTGGTTGATTAACCAAACAGCACTTGACTGGACAAATGTCCCATTCAACAACAGGTGCTGCCAATTTCTTTACATTTCATCATCAAGCATGTTCTGATTGAATGCAACATAGACCGTTTTCCTCACACAATCAAACGGAAATAAACATGAAATGCTTTTCACAGAACTCAGGTCTGATAATCAGACTGAATTGGCAGTCGTTTTTATTTAATTTTTCACTATTTGATGATTCAAATATCTGGACCCAGGCTATGAGAGCTTATTTCATTCGCAGTGCATCAGAGAGCAGTTCAACGTCCTACACCAAATGTCACCTCTGCTAAAATACTGGGGGAATAAAAAAAATCCAACAACGTGCTGATTTACATTGGCTGAGAAAAATCAACAGTCTTTCAGAATCAACAGTCATTAATCAAAAATATGCTCTTGTAAAGTGGATGTGCTTATGTGTTTCAGCACCAAAACACGTCATATCCATCCCCGGGTTGAGAGGAACCTGTCAATCATGTCGAAGGACCTCGCCGGTTGGTCGTAAGGCAGAATGTGTCCTCCTCCTCGGATGATGACCTGCGTGACGAGAGGACAGAATTTAAAACAGGTGTGTCACGGAGTACCTTTCGCATTGCTTTTTTTTTTCGACTGTTATTAATAACCGCCCACCTGGTAAAACTCTCCCACTTGTCTCACGTAACCTGCCACCTCGGTGTCGCTGGGCTGAACCTTCCAGTGGAAGCGAGGGGCGGTTTTGTACTCGGCCGCCCCGGTCCAGTTGACGGTAGGCAGGAACCTCTCAGTCAGTGGGGCTGCTACGATTACATCCAGCTGACCGCTGTAGATTAACACCTGGGTGTGTGTGTAGAAATGGACCAAACAGGAAAAGAGACTATTAGAGAGGGATTTTCTAAGCAACATACAACCAAACAAAATACAACTACAGCGATTAATCCCACACCCCTCACCCTATAGTTGTCCATCAGCACCCCCAGCCACGGTTTGATGCTCTTCATGACATCCTGCACGAGGTGCTTCTCCACCTCCGAGCCGTCGTGGAACGTCAGGTTCCCCACGTGGATGGCACGTCGCACCGCCGGCAGAGTCACAAACTGGGAGAAGTACTCCTGGTCTTCAGGCTCCTGTGGTACACAAAAAAAAAGCAAAAATGTAGTGGGTTAAGACCGTTTTAAGTAATAATTAGTTCAGATGTATGTAAGGTTTCGCTCAAAGAAGAAGTCCCACGGGCAGCTTTGAGCTCTGCCAGTGTTTCTACGTACGTGACATGTCATGTAGTTGTAGTAGTTGGTGCAGCCGGTAGCATTTTGGAAGAAGGAGGGATACGGCTCGATGTCGCCGTTCAGCAAGCTATCAAAAACCTGAAGTCAGACGTTAACAAAACGGTCAGCTAAAAGTTGGATTTTATTCACAATTTTACTAAGACATGAGAATGAAAATGGCATTCATTGAACGATTGGAAATTAGTGCAAATCTAGACAAATGATGATAAAAAAAACAGACTTTTCTGACAAATGTAACCTGTTACCTGAAAAGCCTCCACCCACTTCTCCTGATGGATGAGTTTAACCCCAAAGTCCGTCTGCTGGACGACGTACTGTCTCTGGAGTTCGTCTATCAGGCCCGTTTGGTACATGAACTCACCATAACCACCCAGCATCTGAGATGGACAAAAAGTAAAACACAGGTGTACATAATGAAATTAATGATGGCTGAATTCGATGTAGCTGCTTTGATTTCAGGGTCCTGGTATTGTGCATGCTGGCTCACTGTCACCCTCACTGGAACACTTGAACAGAAAAGAGCCATCGTTAGTGTTATTAGTAACACCTGTGCTTTTCCTACTGTGATCAGTCACAATGTCTGCAGTGAGAAAGGCCCATTCGTTAGTCAAGAAGATGAAGTTTAAAGTCTAATCAGCCAAAATAACTGAAAACACCTGTGTGGGTGTTCAGAGGCTTTAAAGAATATCAGAAAAATGACACTTTGTCAGATACGCACCAGTTCTGGATCACAGAGCCCGTCACCGATAGCCATCCCCATGAAGTTTATCTTCACTTTGGCAGTGGGATTGTTTTTATGGATGTAGTAGGAAACGGCAGGAACATACTTCCCTGCGTAAGACTGCATGGGGACAGAGATGGTTTACACAGGTTAGAACAATGTGTTTAATAGGTAGAATGTTTTTTGTTGTTGTTGTCAGACACTATTATTGTCTTGCTGAGGTGATATTTTAAGACAGACCTCCAATTTATCCAAAAATATGTTCCATATCTTGCATGACAAGGATCTAATTAGTATAAATTGCGTGTCCAAGTTAAAAAGCCACTTGTGTAACACCACTACTATATCAATTAATAGTAATTTACAAAGCTCAAAAAGAAATAAAATCAAACATACCTCCCCAGTTGCATAGAACTCATTGGACTGATACTCAGGAAAGAGCTGGAAGAACTGTGTTAAAGCACTTTAAAAAAAAAAAAAAAAAGGAAGAGATGGGAATAAAAGTTAGTAATCAAACACCAGACTCATAGATCCAAGTGACAATGATACTATGTTTTAGTTGTTTCACCTGTAAAGATCTCGGCCAACATCATCCTGGTTCTGAGCAAAACCTCCGTCCTCATCAGTGAAGCTGAAACCCGTTCCAACCTGGAAAAACAAATACTCTTCCTCAAAGACTTGTAAAAGTTCATGACACTTTGAAAAAATGAAAGATGTGTTTCATGTTGCGGCTTTTTTGTCTGAGGATAAATAAGTAATACGTACCGGATTGTCTATGTACAAAACTGAATATCGCGATGTCCAAGCGTAATCCCTCAAACCAACTGCAAAGACACAAAACACAGAGTAAATAATGCTCCAACACAAACTATACAGGGTTAAATTCACTCGGTTAAATAAGGATTTCAGTGCGTGTTTATGTATGCCGCTGTAGTACCAGATCGGTTCTTACCCGTCAAGTTCTTATACACCACATATGGTCCGTGTTCCACAAAGAGACCGAACATGGAGGTGCCACCGGGTCCGCCTTGCAGCCAGAGCAGCACTGGAGCTTTATCTTGTTTTGCCTGTCAGTCAGGGCATCACACAGAAAGTTAAGATCTCAGCACCACCCAGTGGTGACTTCAGTTTATTAACAATAGAGGTCAGGTTTAGGTTCATCAGACTGTAGAACTGTGGCAAACAATCAAAGAACAATGCAAACATCTGTCTTTTATCACCTAACATGTGAATATCAACACCAGACTATCAAATTTAACAGATTTTCAGCTGAAATAAAGATTTTTTTTTTTTTTTTTTTAGACTTTAAAGTCTCAGAAATGTGTTTAAATATGTGAGTTACATCAACTCTCATACAGTATACTAATGGTAAATGGTAGCCGTCACATATAGAAGCATCTTCACAGAGACCGATCTGAGAGGATGAAAATGGACTGAATGTAGAGTCATTTAGGAGGCTAAATAACGCTCCAAAGTTACGCTAAATTTTGGCAAAGAAACACTTGCATGGCGGTTTTCACAGGGGTCCCTTGACCTCCAACCTCAAGATATGTGAATGAAAATGGATTCTATGGGTACCAACGAGTCTCCCCTTTACAGATGTGCCCAGTTTATGCTGATCACATGCAGCTCGGGGCAAAAACCATGCAGTTTTTTGCATGCAGTATATATGTGTTATTTTGACCTATTCTAAAATGGTTTATTTCTGGTGTGTTCTTTACACTATGATAGTTTTCCTTAAAATTATACTTTAAAAAAATCGCATTATATCGCCTGGCTTACAGTATCGCAATATATCGCAATATATGGAATTGTTACCCCAGTATCATGATACGTATCGTATTGCCAGATTCTTGCCAAAACACAGCCCTGGTATAATGTGAGGTTCTATAAATATTCTTTAAGGCTACAAATATTTCATTCAGTGTCATGTGACATTACAATACTGAAGCATGAAATGCAGATATGAGACTTGGTTACTGATTTACAGCTTATCAAAAAGTTCACAAAAATAGCTCACTCTTCCTGCAAGACCTTGGCTAACAAATTTGACTTTTAACACAAAACAAAGTCTACTATCATAGCTGACATTCCCCCACTGACTGCAGCTGACTAAATACACACAGGTGCAGTTCCTCATCACAGGTTGACTGAGTAAAAAAAAATACCTGAAGTACAATCAAGTTGAGTTCCAAAGGAAACAAGCACAAGAATGAGTATTTATCTAAAAAATATCTGCTTCCTCCTCCTTGTGATCCTCTCCTAAACTGCAGCACTGACAGTAATGTAACTGCGTAATGTCGAAAGAAGAAGTCTGATCTTACCATCAGTGCAGGGAAGAACCAAAAGAAGAGGTTGCTGTTGTATTTCTTGTTGACAGTGAGGTACCCGGCATAACTCTTGACGTTTGCACCTGGCAGATCTCCCACCAGACTCAGTTTCCTGGCTGGAACAACAAGAAGAAAAGATGTCTGCAGTGTGATCATTATAAAAACTATAACCAGGAAACTTGCTGTGCAGTATTAAGGCTGTATACAGTAATGTGGGTTGCACTTATACCTTCATCTATGGCGCCCTTCTCCAGGTACGGAGTGAGGAAGAGAGGAGACCCGGGGTCGACTCCATTCAGGCCGCTGACACGGTGAGATTTCCGGCAGAAGAAGGACGAGCAGCCCCGTGAGTGAGCAGAGTCCAGACAGGCCCACAGAAAGAGGAAACCCAGAGTTTCCCTCCACAGCCTGCAAAATATTTACAGAATGCATATCAGACTACAGGCCTGCTCAGTCATGTGTGGACCTCAAATACCGCAAGTCACTGGATCACATTTCAAAACAGTCTGACCAACAGTCTGACCAAGAAAAAACAACTTTTAATTTGTTAAAACTCACCTCATGTTCACTGTTGTTTCTATGGCAACGGAAAAAAATTTCAGCCTTTCATCAGAGAGACGTCTTTTTTAAGTCGCTCAGCTGCGGATCAGCTGTGGACTGACTGACTAAAGAGTGAACATGTGAGGCTGAGTCACGTGATCAGCTCTGCGTAGGTCATGTGACACTTTACGTCACGTGGTCGTTGTTTTAGTTCACGGCGTTTATAAAGTCCTCAACGCGGTCTTGCAGGAAACTTCCGGCGTCGTAACTAAGTTGCCTAAAACAGAAATATGAACGGTTTTATTTTAATTTTGTTTAAGCTAAAACAGCTGCTGAAAACAGCCACGTTTCAAAGTAGGTTAGTCTGACTCGGTGAGTAAACTGTTTGTTTAAATATAACAGCGAAGCTAACATTAGCTAGTTGAGCATAACAGTTAGAAGACAAACAAACAGGACACAAAGCTAACGGTTAAGAAGCATTGACTGTTATACATTATTATTGTATTATTATGCATTATATACTACTGTATGTATAAACTCTATGAGTTAGAAGGATAATTCTGAACTTGTAATGACCCATTTGATACCTATTACATGTTAATTTAGCTTTTTTTGAAGAGATACACCTGTGTGTCTTCACCAAATAAAAGAAGTTGGCAAAATTAGTTAAGTATAATTATTAGCATAATACAATCACTTTCTTATCAAGTGTCCCACAATGCAAATGAAGACAAAGTATAAAGTTCTGGTAATGGTGACAAAACAAATTAATAAACTAGTTTCTTGTAAAAATGTTTAAATTATCACATTTTAAATGGGGCAGTTGTATTCATAGAATTGAAGCACACACTTTATATTACTTCCTGTTGAGCACAAAGTGTTCAAGTGTTTCCTTTAAACTCACTGCCAGAATAATGCTCAGTCAGCATTTGTAGCTTTCTTTACACTTTATATAATAAGGAAGCATATAAACTGGGACACCACATGACTGGTTTGGGCTTTCTTCTCTGTCATCTCGAAGCTAGAGAATTAAAAGTTGGGTGAAGCCTCCAGGGATGACTGCGATAGGCTGGGACACCTGTCAACCAAGCAAAAACACCCCAAAGTAAAATCTCCTCAAAGGAAAAATGATTATCAACATTGGCGCACAATTAAAGTTGCACTAGATGTATCCCACCTGCCCAGCACCAGATGACAGACAGAGGTTAGCTGTGAAGATGGTGTTGCTGCTGTGCTATTTATTATGCTGGATTATCTTAATTAGTAACCTTCTGCATTAGAAACCAGCTAAAGATATAACTTAAGTTAATAATGTATTTTTCAGGAGTTGGTGAAGACCAAACCAGAGGAAAAAAGACCACAGAATAATGGATTTGGATTCATCAGGTGGCCAGAAACACAACTCCAGTGAGATGACAATGCTGCTCCATGTCTGCTGCATGTGTAAGTTGGTAATTGTTAACCAGAATTAAATTTGTTGTAATAATACTGTATATGCGAGCTGTGTGTAAAATTAATGAATGCAGTTTTAAAAATGCTACCATGTATACTAAAATCACTCACAGTATCTTTAAATCTTTATATTGTATAGGCTGTTATCTCAGAATAAGGGTCTTTTTCACTGCAGATATTTTCACTTGTCATAGTAGGAAAAGCACAGGTGTCACTAATAACACTAACGATGCCAGCATGCACAACAACAGGGCACTCAATGTTAGCACTGTCTGTGTACTGCTCTGGATGTCAGAATGCTTGTCTTTAAAAAAAAAAGCTATAAGTGTCCATCAGCACTTATAATCAAATAGTGATTTTAGTATAAATGCTGGGATTTTAAAGCTTCAGTTATTAATGTTTTGCCATTAGGGGGCAGAAGAACTCCAATATAAGGTGGGTGTTGTGTTGACAGGCACTTTATGTCCTACAATGCAGTGCACAATGGAAATGAAGAAGCTACTCACAGATGGGAAGGAAATTGTGGACTGTGATGTGATAGCACATATGAGGAGGTGGGGACTGCAACACACTTGTCTGCAGCGTACCAGAGTCTGTCTTGGTGGCAATTAATAAAATTAGTGTTCTTTTTAACAACCTGGTAAGGCTTGATGATAGGTATGCTTTGCGGCAGTTTTGATAGGTATCTCAGGCTATCACACTGCCGCAACTCATTTTCTTTTTTTGTAACATTTAGTTGCTTACAGTTTAATTTAGGGCTGCACAGTTAATCAATTTACTCAAAATGGTAGTATGGCCTACTGCAATTTTCAAATCACAGAATTTGTTTAAATTGCACTATTTGTCAAAATAACAATTTAAATTAAATATTGTCGTGCTGCAGAGATGTCCTGTTCTACACATCATATTCTACAGTGTTACGCCCCACCCTTGGGCAGCCCTATTGGGGCGAACAACACTCTTAACACTGACCCAAACCAAACACAGAAGACACCTTTAAAACACTTAAAATCCATAGGATTTATTAACAAAGAAATACGAATAAGACAATACAAAAAAATCGTAGGGTGAGAGGCAGCAAAGCCAGCAGTCCCCACACCAGAAGCCTCTCCCTTCTGCTGCTGGCACAGGAGCTGTTAAGCACTTTCTTCCCAATCTCGTTAAGAAAATGCAGCACACCTGGGCACCTCGTTGAGGAGTGCAGCACACCTGGGCAGAGCTACTGGAGAGGGAAAAGGGACAGCAGCACAGAAAACACATACAGCCGTAACACCCCCAACCTTAAAACAATGAATACATAGTTTTGTCACGTTGTCACTCAATCACACAAGTACAAAAACATTTAAAGTTTAGCATGGCACCAATATAACACACAAGAGTTCACTGTGACAAATTACCACCATTTATTTATTTATTGAAATGAAGTGTACTTGGCACTTAAAATTAATAAACGTGTTACTACACAGCTAAATACACAGATTAAGATTACTCAGTCCACAAGACTCAACACCTCACTATCTGAGCATGTAGACTAGTGCACAGTCTGGAACACAATGTTAGCGGCCAGCACTACACATAAGAAACCTCTTTAAGCGTCAATATGAAGGAAATTATGTAAAATTAAGTCACACAACAGATTGGGACTACTGCTGACAAAAGTGTCAACTCGGGTCAAATGTGGAACAAACAAGATCTCATCAAACACGAAAGGGCCAACTAAGGTGCTGCCATAGAGTTTAAGAATGAGCAGCAACCAGACAAGTAGCCAAATCAGTGAAACAAGTTGTAGAGAGACACCCCAACCCGCATACAGAGATGGCTAATTAACCTAGCTAGTCTTCAGTAGCTTGCCTCAGTAGCTTGCCGAGCTCGAAGCCACTTTAAACGCTGAACTCAATGCATCACCGAAGACCAAAGACGTAGCCGACTGTAATGCACCGAAACGTACCCCCACTCAGGATTACCACCAAAAATAAGAAAGGCAAAATAACAAAGTGGCAGGCTCTTTAAACCTGCCCGGTGGCTACCTAGTCAGGGTGCTCTAAACCAAAACTCCAAGCTGGTCAAACAGTTACCCAGTCAAAAGCACAACTAACAAGCCGCAATAACCACAAATGATCTAAACTCTACTCTCAAAGGCCGTAAAATACTCGAAAAAAACTTACATTCACTCCATAGGATTTATTAACAAAGAAATACGAATAAGACAATACAAAAAAAAAAAAATCGTAGGCTGAGAGGCAGCAAAACCAGCAGTCCCCACACCAGAAGCCTCTCCCTTCTGCTGCTGGCACAGAAGCTTTTAAGCACTTCTTTCCCAAGCTCGTTGAGCAAATGCAGCACACCTGGGCACCTCGTTGAGGAGTGCAGCACACCTGGGCAGAGCTACTGGAGAGGGAAAAGGGACAGCAGCACAGAAAACGCATACAGCCGTAACAACAGGGTTAAGAAAACATCTTTGTTTGGTACAGATCTCCGCAAAAAAATCACATCATAATCATTTTAATATGTTTTTCAATGAAAATGAGAACAATGATGTAAAATTATCATTCCCTCTAAAATCATCATAACTAATACCATATATAATAATATAATTGCAATACTTTATATTTTATCTTAATCGTGCAGCCCTAGTTTAGTTGCACACACTCTGATCTGGAAGCTGCCCACTACAACCACCACACATCCTTATCCGTTTGCCATTGAACATCTGCACTGGAGCATTTATGGGTTAAGTGCCTTTCTCAAGAGCATCTCAGCAGTGCTACAGACAGAGAAGGGAGTGCTGCTCTTTCACTTAACATGGCAGGATTTATCCTGGGATTAAACCAGCAACCTGTTGGTCACAAGCCAAATAAAAATGACAGCAATCAACCCCCATTGTTCCTCAATACAAGAAGATACAGTGAAAGAAGCAGGAAGGCATGAATAAGAAATTGAGGAAAGTTAATATCACACATGATACTACAGTACATTCATCTTTTTCATTTTTTTTCTGTGATCCCAGAGAAAAAAAAGTGGGTAAAGCATCCCCGCCAGATGGCGCAAAAAACACGCACATTCATGCAGGCAACATAACATGACATAACATGACATCTGATGAAAATATGCCAAAGATGGAACAATGTGGTTCAGCCAGTTATGGCCCCTTTTGCACGAGTCTCTTATAACCCGTGGTATTCGAGACAAAAGGTAACGTTTGATTTGGATTCTGCGAACAGAACTGAAGTGTGTTGTTTGGGGTTTGCTCTGCCTACATCTGGCAACCCCTGCTCCCAAACTTTCACTTTAAGAAGGCGCGTCTATACGCTGCAGCGTAGTGTGTTTATTACAATCCTTAAAGTGGCACATGGAAACCATCGCTGCTTTCTGCCATGGCACAAATCTAGACTTACAGATTCTGTCTGTCCGGTGTGAGTAAAATGCTTTGGAGAAACTGATCCACACGGAGTGTTTTGCTGTGGCTTGTGTCTTTGACTATTTTTGTATCTGTCAGTGGCAGCACCTTCAGTGAATGCGGCAGCGGGAAGCTCCTCACCCGAGGCGCGCAGCGAGCCGAGGAGGGGAAGGATCGGCGGATTCACGCAGGCAGGCAGGGTGGTGGGCTGCTCTGGACGAGACGAGACATGAAATAGTCACCCGGCGGGAGAGAGAGAGAGAGAGAGAGAGCCGTCAGAGGTGAAGCACATTGGGAAGTGAGTGGAAATGGAGGCACCGCCGGGGACGAGCTGCTGCGAGCGCACCTTGGCCAAACGGGAATAACCGAGCTGTGAAAACGGGCTGGGGATGGCAGCATCCAGTAACTCAAGCCTCTCAGGTTCATCTGTGTCCTCCGGTAAGAGTTCACATTACCCACACTCAAACTACACATGTAAGACATAGGTTATTGATAATAATAATAATAATAGGCTAATAATAATAAAATGACATTCCTTTGTAGGGAGTTTATAATTTTGCTTGTCTCTGTGCTTTGAAATGTATGCCTTCTATTTGGTTTAAATCGAACTTTTTTTCATTATTTTTTGCATAACCCTAACATGCATATTTCTCCATCTGCATGCATATTTCTCCATCTGCATCTCACACGTGCTTGGTACTGCATTAAACAAACCTATTATTAAAGTAGCCTCCAGTGACTGTGCTGTGATTTGGGATTAATGATAAGTGAAAAGCATCACCATCTGCTGGGTTAAGTGGTGGGAAACATTAGAGGGAAAGGACACCTTTCATGAGATGCAGTCAATATGATGTTGGTTTGGATGTTTATCATTAGATTCGATAATTCCCTTATTGACTTTCCACTTGGCTGGCTGTGAGGATTATCTTTGGCCTGTGTAATCTACCATTTTCCAAAACGCAGCACCAGGCTTCTGACATTGTAAAAAAAATTCTTAATACGCTCTGGTCCACTGACATGATACAGTTCATACTGCCACAGTGTGCACAAAAACTCCAATCAAATCCCCTTTGCATATAATGTGGTGTAGCTCCAGCGAGTCGCACTTATTATATATTTCTAAAAGAATTCAATTTCAAGGTTGAAATTTTCACAGAATGAGAACAGAAAGTGGGTTAGCAGCTGTTCAAACAAACCCAGAGTGAAATAGCAGCTCCATGCTTGTCTCAGTGTATATCCCGTTCTGTGTTGATAAAGCTCATGTTTGCCAGGGTATAAAGTACAAACTCCACTATCACAGCAGCGCTGTGTGATGTAGAAGCCCCGCCAACATCCAGAGGCGTGTGTGTGTGTGTGTGTGTGTGTGTGTGTGTGTGTGTGAGAGAGAGAGAGAGAGAGAGAGAGAGACGGCGTGTGTGACAAGGGGAGGGAGAGGCTGTTTATAATACCAGGCTCAGCACTTTGCTTAATGTTCAACCAATATTTTACATTTTACTGTGAAGTAAAGGAAATGTGGAGCGATACTTTTTTCCACCTACAAAAAAAAAAAAAATTGAACATCACACGGCAAAGCTATAGGTTTATTACAGGGCGAGGACATCGTATAGTATACACATAATGTTTGTTTTACTCTACTCTGCATCCCGACCACAACACACAGCAGAGTCACATTTCCCTTAGGTATTGCCCAATGGGAGGGACAGTTTCCAAAGCTGATATATAGCCCGTGGCAACCGCATGCTTCACAGAGCATCATCTCATGTGTGCGTTTCAGAAAGCAGCGGATTTACTGTCTGACCACTGCTGCTTTAAGAGGAAAGTCTTTTTCTCTCTGTGGCATCGGAGGGCTGTCATTACTTTTGGTCTCTCAATATAATTATCAGAGGTTACAAGCCGCGCTGCTGCCAGGGATAGAGTGGTTGTCACAAGGGTATTATTATTTTCATGCGGAGCTCTTTGGCAGTCAGACACAACATTTGAATAATCTTGTCTATGAGGCATACGACTGAAAAATGAAATCTCGGCTCAATTTCTGCATCCATATTAGGTCGTCGGTTCTGGCTGCAAACAAAGTGGCTCTTGGTGTAGTTATTTCAGCTGCTTCTGATGATAAGTCTGTCTGGTAATCTTGTTTGGGGGAGCTGTTGCTCGGGGCAGAGCGTGCAAATAAAGTTCACCCAACTTGTGTCACTGAGTGATGGCCGCTTTTTGTGCTGAGTATTGATTTATGATAGTGGCAACAGTAATTATATTATGGGAGCAGACATTGATTTATTTCTGTACTTCCTGCAGATTATTGAAATGAAGGAACAATGGCAATGCACGCGAACAGCCTCGTAATGTATAGACTTACACAGTCTGTAACTGCAGCCTTAATGCACAGGTGCACGATAGTAAACGTACCCTAATTTTTTAATGCCAGTCATAATAAGATAACAGTCGAAACTGAGAGGATTGCAACAAGATTGCAGCATATATGTCGCAATCTCCTCCTTTCCTTGGAAAGATATTTTCTGGCTACTCCTCTAGATCCGGGAGATTCCTACACATTCTTGGCACGGGTGGGCACCGAAGCATGTACAGTACTGTACCAGCAGCACACCATTTGCCAGACGGCTCCGGGAAATAAAGCTTTGAAAATAAAATTGAGGGATAGAGCATGAAAGTATGCCTTCAGCTCCCGGCCCTCAAATGACAAAATTGGTCAGGGAGGCAGAATTACAGCCATGTATTACAGAGAGGCTGTCTGCTCAACACGATCCTGCACATGTCTCTGGCAAACGCTGCTGCTCACCTCGAAATCTTTCCACCGCATCTATTTCTTGTTCTTACCAGAGTAAATCATGTCGGACTGGATGTGTGTCATGTAGGCTGACTGACTGAAATGATCTGAATGTTTCGCAGCATCAGCGAGGGGCACGTTCGTCCCCACGAGTATTTCAGTTCTGGTTGAAAACATCCCAGTAGTCAATCCTGTATTAATCACAGCAACAGACTCTCTCTGTGGCAGACACATAATCTGATTACTAAATTACACTTTTCCCTAATCAAAACTCGCCTACAATTCTTGTTAACAGAAAAACATACAGTTTCCCTAATTGGTGTCCACATAAACACGCTCCAGAGAGGCTCCCTCATACCTGTCACATATTATCTGGTCAGCACTAAGGCTGTGTCGAAATGCTTGTTTTGGACCAGTTAAATACACAGATGGTCTCCCTGCTGCAGCTCTGCTGCATCCCACTGACACCATAGTGTGTGTGCGTGTGTGCGTGTGTGTGTGCGTGCATGCGTGCGTGCGTGCGTGCCTGCGTGCGTGAGTCTTTATGTGAGGTCTGCATGTATCTGAGTACTCCAGAATGTGTTATTTATGTACAGTATGTGAATAATACTGGCTATGAATTACATTGAGGCTTTAAAATATAAATGTTATAATATAATAATTTTTTTTTATCTTAATCTTAAATTATCCTTTGAAATTGTCTTTTTGTGTCAAGTCTGTCAAATGGCCAATTCAAATCTTACTTTGTTACTTCCCTAGCCAAACCTAATCACATTTGCAGTTTCAGGGCCTTCAGAGAGCGATGTTTTTAAGGAATACATTAAAGTTTTAGTAGGCAGAATATATTTGGCATCATTGGGCAAAAATTCCATAATAACCTTTCAGCATATTGTAATTCAAGTGTTGTGTGAGATAACTAGATTTCTGCACCTCCTCATGGCTCTGTTTTCAGGCTTTATAAAATCTAGCCCGTGATTGGAGATTGGAGATTCCACCAAAACAAACAAAAGACCACAAACTCACCTTCAGACATACACCTGGTCTACCTGGTCTTAAGTTTTCTCATAAGGAGACTGACTCATTTCCACCAGTGTGTAAACCTGTAAGGCTAACGAGGTGATAACGAGTCCGGTTTTAAGGCACCTGTGATTCGTTTTCGACCTTTTCTTTTTAGCTGCTAGGATAGATGTGTTGCCAGTATGTTGCAATTAGACAGCATAGAAGATACGGTGCGGTGACAGCTGCGCAACTTGTATTTCATGTGTTGGCAGATGGACCTTGAAGTCACATCTAGTATCAATTAGTAACCAGCATTGGGAGGAGAGGATAGATGTTTTAGTCCAGCATAAATTTTCTTCTCCTGGCAGAAGATTTTAAGTGTTGAGAAACAGAAAATATCTCAAATGCACATAGATTATTACAACTTCTGTCTGTAGTGTTCAAAAAAAATGTCACCATTATTTATTATCCAATTTGTCCTGGTGTTTCCGTCCTTTTAGAAATAGAATAAGCCCCTTTCTCTTTGGCACAGTCCAGGTTGTTAGACAGAGAAATCTCTGGTCTCATATTCAAAAAGCCTGTTCCGTGGTGCATCGATGTGCCAAGCATTTCAGGTTCTCGAGTCCAAATCCTGAAAACCATCCTGTGTTATGTGGGTATGTTTACCTGGCTTCCGTTAAACATCGTGTCGGCACACACCTGATCTACATTACCCGGCCAGCTGGCAGGGTGCAAGAGTACAAACACAGCAATTAGAAGGAATGTAAAGTAAATACAATTTACATCTCGCAACCCACAGGAAGACTTTGCTCCTGATTTATGATGACGTGAACACATTCCTGAAATATATGATGGTGCTGGAAAAGAGTTAGAGAAGTGATGAAGTGAATGCCCTGTTTCGACTGATAATTTACCCAGCGGGCGAAGTAATGACTTGTCATAAAGCGTGTCACTAAACGAGTCAAAAATGTGGCGGAATTTGCGACCGTGCTACACTGCCAGTAATGTAATAAAATGTCCGGCCCTCATTATGACATAAATGGTGCAGCATATTTTTACTCGTAATAATATAATAATGATCTTGACAAAACTTTTTAACCACATCTCACACCACAGCAACTCCACGTGTTGAGGAAGGTCAAGAGATGTGGTTAAAAGCTTTGGAAAATAAACTGGAACTGAGAATTTTTACATCGAGCTGCTGTTTCCAAGGTCAAGTATGAACCTCCAAACTCAAGTAATGATGTTGCCTCTGTATTATGTTCTAGCTATAATTATACATTGCAATATTTCTGTTAACTCATCAGTTACAACACAACAGAAAGTAGTACTGATCCTTCATCTAATAACAATCATTTACTGCAATTTAGCATTTCTTAACAGGTTTGGGCCCATTGGCAGAAACATTTTTATTGCATATCTAAATGTCACTGCATGTCCTACATGTTCACACGGTGAGAACAACCATACAGTATCAAACATGCCGGTCTATAGGTATCACATAGGCGGATGACGCTAAATGCCTAACGCACGAAATAGCTGACGATAAATGATTCATCTGCCTTTCAGATGTTTAGCTTAATACCTCTCATTAAACTCCCAGCACCGCTGCTGAAGGACTCAACTGACTGCGTGAATAATGAATCATGTTGGTCCAGAAGATACATGTTGCTCATTTAAAACATTCCTTTGCACTCATCAGCAGATTGGTGCCACACCCCCTCTGGCCAGAGGGGAAAAGACATGAAACGCACCTAAGAGGGCGTGAAAACCAGTGAGCACTTGTTGGATGAGGGCGCTGACGTACGGGCGACCAAATTGTGAAACTTACTCATGTAAATGGCATCAATGTAAAAAAAAAAACGGGTCGCTAGTTCTCTTATAAGTCTGCACATTCTTGTGCTATATTTAACTGTTTAACTGACGGCACTTGAGGAGCTGGCAATCAGAGTATTTCCTCCATGCTGGTTTCTCTGCTCACTGCAGCAGGAGTTATCAAACACACCAGAAGCTCGTCGTTGCTTCTCATCATAACGGCGTTGTTACTTCGGAAAGAGAATGAATTAATCACACAGGAAAGACAAGATAGGTGCATATGATCAAATGCTGAATAATTATGTAAATTATGAAAAAGCAGCTCGACTGAGAAGTGGGTGTTTTGAGCGTAAACGTCGTTGCCGAAGCCCTCCACAGAGTGTCTGCCTTCAAATACAAATAAATAGGCTTCAGGCTCAGCCTGCTGATGTGTGGCCGACCGAGCTGCCTCGGAAAATGTATTGTCCTAATGCTGAAGCTTTGTCACTGCGTATTGCACTGGCAACAGTCTGAAAGATTTATTCCACTGCGGCTTGTTTAAAGAATGTGATTTCATCTGGTTGGCTGCCAAATACTCGCTTTTCAATCTGATGCTTTTTAATGACGAATGGCATTTCAGCCTGGAAGTCAGCAGCAGCTTCGGCTCGGAAAAGGGGGCTCTGAAGGGTCGATTCGGATGCAAACACCAGCACACACACACACACACATACACACACACACATACACACACACACGTGCAAATACATTAGGCTACACTGTACATACCCTCTCTCAACCAAACGTACACATATATGCACACGCACGTAGACGCACACAGCAAAAAAAAAACATCAAAAAGAATTTGTAAGCAGCTCAGAGTTTGCGCGGCGTCTGATGATCAGGGAGAATTTAAAATTCTGGAGCAGCCAAGGGGTTCTTCCTCCCAAAGAAACGGCTATTAATTGTGTTGCCCTCCATTACTCACCAGTCAGAGGTATTCAATAAAATAATTACCGGCGGGTGTTTGCTTTGGTGACAAAGAGAATATGTGATGAATGGAGCTCGCCTAAGACGACTATCCCCTGAGATAACGTCTGCTCTAGAGTCTGCGCACATGGAAAAAAAATAAAAATAAAAATCTACTTCAGCACATAAAACAATAACTTGTGTCGAGTCGAGTTATAACGAATACACGGCTGACAACGAGTCTAGAGCCTTTTATGACCTGTGCAGAGTCGTGTTTAATATCACTCATTATAGTGAAAAAAGGCATGTGTCAACAGAGAAGACGTCTGTGTGGAGTCATTTCATTTATCCCGGTAGATTGATGTCAAGTCCACGTGAAACTCCCCACTAGACTATTTAAGGTGACACAACAAATAGAATAGTTTTATATTCACTTAAAAAGCTACATATTCAGATGTAACCCAGACTGTAAAATACCCACAAAAAACAACAAACACCAGCAGAAACAGTATAATTGACAACTACATAATTTTACATGGCTGGCAACGTTTTTGGTGAGATTATGCTGCTTTTAGAAAGTGTTTCATGTCCGCCTTCATCCTGATGAGCTCTGAGAGGAGCCACAGGCTCACCTGTGCTGTTCAGTCAACTAAGCACAGGTGAGCCCAATCAGAACACAATCAGGGCCCCTATAAGTAGGAGGGGAGGAAGAAGAACACTTCTCTGTTTGCCCTGCATGCTACCAGCCATACTGTTCCCCTGTCTTCGAGTGCGTCTTCTAAAATAAAATGTGATGAGGTTAAAGGGGAAACGCAACTGAAATAAAGTCCTTTTTGATGGAAAAAAAACATTGTTCAGGTGACAAAAGTGGCGAGGGCTGGAGACCCTGGACATTTAGACAATGGATGTGAGACAACCAGAATCAGAGAGAGAGAGAGAGCCAGGAAATTCCACCATAAAGGGACTTTATTTAAGTGGCATTTCCCTTCTAACCTCATCACGTGTTTTAATTTAGAAGACGCACTCAGTGAAGACAGGGGGACAGTCTGGCTGGTAGCATGCAGGGCAAACAGATAAAAAATTGTCTTCTCCTCCTCCCCTCCTACTTACTGTATAGGACCTCTGATTGTGTTCTGATTGGGCTCACCTGTGGCTAGTTCAGAGTCAACTAGGCACAGGTGAGCCTGTGGCGGCTCTCAGAGCTCGTTAAGATAATGTCAGACATGAAACGGTTTCTAACAGCTGCATGTGGATGGATAGGGAACTAACCGGTACAGAGGTAATCTGGAGCTGATCATCTTTCACCAGCCCTTTCCCAACAACAATATAGAGAGACTGGTTGTTGTCTGTCTCTATGTGTCAGCCCTGTGATAGGCTGGCGACCTGTCCAGGGTGTACCCCGCCTTCGCCCAATGTCAACTGGGATCGGCTCCAGCGACCCTGAATAGGATAAGCGATTACAGATAATGGATGGATGGATGGTTGTTGTATATTGTAAGAATATATTCAATGTCTGTTTTTGTCTGCGCATTTGTCAGACAAGCAGAAGTGCTTGACACACGCCGACATCTGTATTGATTGTCCTTGAAGCAGACGCACTGATTAGGAGTGTATTCACTGGTGCATCTTACAGTGTGAAGAAGGCCATATGCATAATTATAACATAGAGATAAACAACAGTGACATAACCGTGGCGAAGGGCTCACAGTCAGTCCGCTGGGAAGGGGAAAGAAATGGAGATTTTAATGAGAGAAAGCAGGGCACACAGTCTATTAACACCGCTGTGGGTTAATAACAGAAACCTGCTGTATTTTTGTGTTTTACAGACCCTGAGGATTACCAACCGCCCATATGGAAGTCCTACTGTGAGTAATTCATTCATTTGATATGCTGATTAGCTGTGTTTTTGACCGACTTGACCTTACTTAGGCCTTTTTGTGTGTTTTCTTTTAATAACGGCACATTTATTTGCGACCTATAAATAACAGAGACACACGTTTCTATACTTGGAAGAATTGGGTTTTGTTGTACGTAGTACAATTAGACACACTGCAGGTTCCAAAAGGCAAACACACACACACACACTACAGGCACACACGCTCGAACACACTCGCCTACACAACACACTCACACATGCACAAATGCAAAACAGCGTATTCCTGATCTGTGAGTAAAATAGGTTACCATCACCCGGGGAAAATAGGATTTTCTACCTGCAAAGAGGCTCAGCTGAAATAGGGTCCTCAGGACACCTACCTCATTATACAATGTGTTTGCCATGTGGGAGGAAATAGGTTGACTCCCCAGAATATATGTGCTGCACAAATCATTTCAGCTGGAAACTGTGTCTGCCCTTGCAGTGATTACAGCTTAACCAATTACAATTTAAACCTTTTATATACATTTTTTTCCCCTGTAATTAAATGTCTCTTCCGTATAATTGTCCAATAACGCTGCTTCTCTGAAGTCTCCCGTCTGTCTCCTCGCTCCTGTGGTCCTCTGCTGAGGTATTTTTAGAGCCTCACTGTGTCACAGGAATGGATGATGTCCAGATCTTGCTGGTTGGCTTAAGTCAGCCTGACAAAAACATGAAAATTCACAGTCAGGAGTCTTCCTTCCCCCTGCCTGGAGAATCTGCTGTGGCGAAGACTTAGCTCAACCACACACAGCGATTTCTGTGCTGTAGCACCGGTTGTTAGAAATGAGGACACTGTTGTTGTCGTCCTCATCCACATCTCACAAGGTTATAGACTGCCAAACGCACATCTAGGGGCGAATGCACTGACGTATAAAACAGTAATGACTGTTATTCTGTTGATGTGGCAGGGTTTTTTATATGGAGTCTGGTTTGGAAATGTGGCAGTTTGTCAGATAACAGAGAAACTTCTAGACACGTGATGTATTAAAAAATGGAAGGAATGAAACGCACTCAGCTGCTGATTTCTCTGTGGAGGTAATATTTCTGTCCTGACAGACCGCAGCATTGCTTCGGCTTCTCTCACTTTTAAATCGCTAATTCTAATGCACCTATTCCGTGAGGCTGCTGAGGTGTTTGTGGCGATTACTCCGACTGGCACAAATCCCTCAATTCCATTTTCACTTTGCTTCACTGATTTACTTCAAGTTCTCCAAATACTTTAAGTACATCTAATACGGAGAAGCTTGGATTCGCCGCATGTGTGTATTTAGACGTGTAAGTATTTGGGTTTTGCGGCACCTGTGAGTGCACATTAGGTAAGCGCACAACAGGTCTTAATTCACACAAATGGATTTCAGATATATGGCTCCTGCCATGTAAACCACTGACTGCTTAGCTTTGCATATATATATAAGCTAATGGCTCCCGTTGTACCGTGTTACCTTTGCTCTGAGTCAGAGCTGCAGTCAGAAGCTATACAGACTAAAGGCTGTTAAGTGGTACTGTTTGATGTCCAGGAGTGTCCGGTGTCTGAAAGCGGCACTACATCATTTTCCTGTGTCTTAAGTGTGCATCGAGGTTGTTATTTTGGTAGCAAATCTACAAAATGTATGTAATTACAACTTGCACTGAGCTGTGTACGTAGCTCAGAGGGCCTTAATTAACATTCATGTGTTTCTCTAACAGTGTACCAGCTACAGCAGGAAGCCCAGAGACCAAAGAGGATCACATGTCCTCAGGAGGTCAGTACATCCGTAAATCTGTATGCAGTAGGCCGGGGGTTTTCAAAACACAAGACTGTGGGCCCCCCCACCCCCCTTTAGTTTACTTGCTTAGTTTTGCTCACTTCCAATTCCATTTCAATGGTTATTTGATCCCATATACACTCAACAATGCAGCCAAGATAGCTTTTCTTTTTTTTTTTTTAATTTGTGCAATATAACATTACAAAAAGACATAGGACTATTGGACAGTGTTAAAACATGCAGACATTAGGACATTAAGACAAGTACAGTACACTACAAGAGTTTCTATTGAACTGGGAGTTTGAGTTCGGCCAGTGTTGTAACGTGACATGTAAGACTATGTGAGGTGTGCTTGCAATGAGGATGACTATTGGCTATTGAGTAATGATAAAGAAAAGAGGGAAAAAGATGAGGTAGGGAGGATAATGATAATGATAAGTAGTAGTAATGATTTAAACGGAGGATGTGGGTGGTTGTTGTTGTTTTTTATCCAGGATAGCTTAATATTACTGTGTGACATAACTTCAGACTACACCAAATACATAAAAAAGGTCTGTCCTGAAGCATTTATTACGCCCCTCTCAAACCTCTGCAGTAGACTACTGTAAAGGGCTTTAAAGGATTGGTTTTATATTTTTATTAAATAATAATAGCAATAATAGCAAATGCCACATTCTCAGAAACCAACAGAGAGTCTATGGAGTGAACCTCACATTTGAGAAGCTGGAAACAGCCGTTGTTTGGTGTTTTACCATCAATGACTCATTGATGAATTGCGTAATACTTTCAGCATTACAACTGTGTATGGTTGAAATGAAATACACAAACCACAGACACAAAGAGTCATAATAATAATAACACTTCATTTATATTTCATACTTGCTTCCAAAACCAGTCTAACAGACTACAGCCACGCTGCAGTTTGCATACTCAGTTTTCACTCTCGGGTTTTAGCTTGGAAAACATTCACCGAGAAATGATTGAGTCTGGCAGCTGGAAGCCAGACCAATCAGTGACCTATGGGGAGAGACTCGCTGCTTCTTGAAACTCCCACACCTCATGAGTAACTGTTTAAACTCGGTGCTATGCTAGAGTTAAAAAAAATCAAGCGTGATCCTCCAACTGCACGGCTTACTGTTTGCCTTAAATGTATTATATACTGTCTCCGTTTGTCTGAAGGAGAGAACTGCTAATCATGTGTAATGTATATAACACATTTTAACCCAGTGGGCAACCTCCAGCTCTGAAAAGTGAAGCCAATGCAGAAGTGGCGTAAGCTGCATTCTTTCTACTAGCCAGCAGGGGGCGACTCCTCTGGTTGCAAAAAGAAGTCTGATTGTATAGAAGTCTATGAGAAAATGACCCTACTTCTGACTTGATTTATTACCTCAGTAAACATTGTAAACATGAGTTTATGGTCTCAATCGCTAGTTTCAAGTCTTCTTCAATACAGCATGATGTTCATTTACTACTACGGTGTTCGGTCTGGGAGTTGTCCTTGTTATCGTCTTACAACTTTAACCCTTTCACAGTGTGTTTTCAGTTCATGAAAGTTAATTGTAACATTTCGGTCGCCTTAAAACGCCTTATTCGGTGTTCGGTTGTACTTAGCTCCACCCTCTCGTGTCACTTCTGGTTGCAAAATACCAAGATGGCGACGACCAAATCCCGAACTCGAGGCTTCAAAACCGTAGTCCACAAACCAATGGTTGACGTCACGGTGACTACGTCCACTTCTTATATACAGTCTATGATTTCAACCTAAAAGATTTAGAGGATAGGTTTTCAATATTCTAAGTCTTGGTCTTGAAAGAGGGAATGTTGTACTAATAACTTTGGATGATATCCACTTGATTTGTCTAACTCAAACAGCTGAAGCCTCATATTAGCTTCAGATAAACTTAAGAACAGAACGAGGAGTGTGGATTTGATGTCCCCCATCACTTACATTAGAAGCACGAGGATGAGATCGAGAGGGAATCATTACAGCAAGCCAAAAACTGTTTCAATGTTCAATATGGGCACCTGACTATCGTCGTAAGAGTAACAAGTATAGTAACTCCGTGCAATACTTCATTCCCTGAGCTATGTGAATAAAGCGTAGGAACAAGTTGCTATACTTGTTACTGCCCTCGCTGAGAGAACTGTCAAGCTTCTATTGTACCGCCTACCGGAAAATGATGCATGTCTCATCCTATTTTGAGTCTTGCCACGCTGTGATGAGCAAAGTGAAAGTTGTGGGCTGGCTTTGTGAGATTAGCGGCTGCCCGTTAATTCAAAGCACGGAATGATGTTCGACACATTACCAAATCCGCTGTGAGTTTTTAAAAAGAGACTCTACACTATCATCTGTAAAGGTGAATGGAGCGGTTTGGATAATAGAAATGTGAGATGACATGTACAAGATGAGAGATTTTTTTTTTTTTTTTTTAGCCATATCCTTTGATTTGTACTGCAGACACACTACACACCCTGGCGTGACACAGTAACACACTAAATATTAATTCTTTGCAGCTGGCCATCTATCGGCAGCTGTTTTCTCGCACTGCCTCTAATTCATCTCCACACTCTGTGATTTGGCTCTATGGTGTGGTGGCTGCGAATAGACGCGGGGGCACAGATGGAGATAATCTGTCCTGTGGTGTGGACTCCTTTATCTTTTCACACAGGCTGTAAGAACAATTCACAGAGCCATTTAATTGAGCTTTCGTATCGTATCGCTCCAGCCAATATGTCTTCTTCTGCTTTACAGATGGAGAGCAGACCCAAATACTACGGCAGAGAGTGAGTGTGACTTCAAATATTGCTGTGCAGAGAAATGTTTTTTTATTTATCATTGCTGCCTTTCATCAGATGTGGTTTGGGTTGAAGTGGGTGTATCTTGTGTGTATGTTTGTCTCTTTGCTTTGGTAAGAGCCTGGAAGTAAATCTCTGTGGGTTTTGAGGATAAAATGACATTGGAGGAAGATTTACACGCACTGCTTATGATATTTTTTTTTCAACAGGTTTCACGGCATGATCTCTCGAGAATATGCAGATGAGCTTCTGGCGGGAGCAGAGGGTGCTTACCTCATCAGGGAGAGCCAAAGACAGCCGGGGACACACACCTTGGCCTTAAGGTACCAACACCATCAGTATGCAGCACAGAATCCCCTGAAAGGTCGGCCTTATCAGCAGCCCAGTCCTCGCTCCGTCGCCTCCTCGTTCACGTTTATTCCTCCGCTCAACCGATTCCACCTCCGCTCATCTTTTCTGTCTTCGTGCATCTCGATCCAGGTTCGGGCACCAGACCCTCAACTACAGATTGTTCTATGACGGGAAGCACTTTGTCGGAGAGAAGCGGTTCGAGTCGGTCCACGACCTCGTGACGGACGCCCTCATCACTCTCTACATCGAGACCAAGGCGGCGGAGTACATCGCCAAAATGACCACCAACCCCATCTACGAGCATCTCGGTTACACGTCGCTGCTCAAGGACAAGATGGTGCACAGGCTGAGCCGCGGACGCACGGAGCCACGCAGGGTCACCTTCCAGAGAGACGAAAGGGTGAGTTCTATGACTGATCGTGTACAGTAAGTGCGCTGTACTTCTGTTTGCACTGTGAGTGGTGAAGAGTGTTTGAAAGGTACAGAGTTCAAGCGTCTGCCAAGTTGAATGTCCTTGAGCAAGACACTGCTCCACAGATGCCGCTGTGTAGCCGACCTGCTCTATCTAGAGTGGAAACGATGAGTCAGTGAATCGATAAACAGGTTGACGGAGTCAACAGTGTTGATGATCAAATAATTGTGTGATGATTTATCAAGCTGAAATGGTAACTTTCTCAAATGTGCTGCTCTTGTCTGTTTTTATATCATTTTGAAGGATTAGTTCAACATTTTGGTAAAAAGGCTCATTAAGTTTCTTAGAGTTAGATGAGTAGACCGATACTCATGTTTGTAGGGTAAATATGAAACTACAGCCGGTTAGCTTAATTTAGCATACTGGAAACGGGGGGGAAACAGCTTGTCTGCCTCTGTCCAAAGGTAACAAAATACACATACCAGCACCTCTAGTTCACATGTTATATGTCATTTGTTTAATCCCAGATGTAAAAACGACATATTGAGGTGTTACGTCGGCACAATTTCTAGTGACTTCCTCGAGTTTGAGGTTACCAGGCAAGCTCCATGAGAGCGGTATTGATTATTGATCGATATCAGTATCGGTATCTCCTCTAACTCTCAGCATGAGAGCGAATAAACGTATTCCCCAAAATGTCAAACTATTGCTTTGAATTTAATATCTTTGACTTTTGGTCTGTTGATTTGAACAAGCAAGCATTGCATTGAAGATGCAACCTTGGCCTCTGGTATAATTGTGATGGGCCTTTTATACTGTTATGTGACATTTTGGAGACTAACCAGTGAACCGGTGAACAAAAGAAAAAATAATCAACAGATTCATAGAAATAATTGTTATCTGCAGCGCTATCCTTTGAAAGGGAACCCGCTACAAGAGAGCTTACTCATTATTTCCTTCTGACAATGAGTATTGTTATTGAAAAGTGCTCCACATACACTACAACAGAAGTACGTGATTGAAACCAAACTTGAAGTTTGTTATTCAATATTTCAAGAATGTTAAAAGAACCAGCCTTGAAAATTGTTTTCAATCGATCAAAAGCCGTTAAACTCTTTTAATTTGATCATCCAAAGACTTCAGTTAATCGTCACAATAAGCCAGAATTATTTTGTGATTGGATGTTTTTATTTTTCGAAAGCTCATTTAGAAAAAAAAAACCTCTTCATCATCTCAGTGCGTGTAAATTATCTGATGCATTTCCCTCGGTCCTGTGACAGCTACTGTATAATACCGTGATTTTTGAGCTACTTCCATGCTGCTGAACACTTCCAGTAGGATGAGAGTGCTGCTACTGAGAGGACACTTTGTCCTGTGAGTGAGACGTACATTATCCCTGTAGCCCCTGGGTGTGTTCACTGCCGCCATGCTTGGTCGCGTCCTCTGAAAGGTAATGATGACCAAGGGGACTGGGACTTTGCTCTGCCTGCCACGCATATCAGACACACTGATCTTGGGTGAGACAAATTGCACATTGTGTTCGTTGGCACTCGTGAGCGGTTGTCGGATTAAAAGTCTGTGAATGATTTATCAATGAGGAACGAGGAATGTCTGTTTTTCTTAGTGGGGGAAGAATCCTAACTATCCTTCCACTAGGTGGCAATCTTAGCTTGTTTCCTCCTCTCTTTTTGGCCCGACAAGATTCACACCCAGCTCCTTTTATTAACAGATACTAGATTTGATGAGCTGTATCCTTGATATGTCTCAGCTTGAAGACCAGATTTATTGCTTCGGGGATTCCTCAAGATGCCTAAAGTTTGACAGTCAGTGACAGACACATGGCAGCAGGAGCATCAGTTGCAGTATTAATATCATCGCTCTTCAGTTTGGTCTCTGTAGCTTGAAACGTGAGCCATTAATGCCGCATTTTTTTTACCTAATGGCCATCGGTCAGTCAGCAGCAGACTTATAATGGTTTCAAATAGGCTTAGAGCTACACATGCCTCGACCAACCTCTAGGAAGCCCTCAGAGCAGTGGAGGACACAAGTGCTCTAGGACACACACACTAACCTATGTTTGCTTAACACACTGCTTTATTGAACAGCGTGCAGCGCCGTTGCACTCTGTTTGATTCGAAGCTATAACGTTTGAAATTTTGTGGACTGCAGCCTCCAATTAACCTCCGCTTGGCATCGACGTCTCTGTCTAAATGTCACACATCACGGGCGCTTTTGTCAAACTGACTTCGTATTTTTCCTCCCTGCCAAGTTTTTCTGCACGAGGATCTGAGTCAGTGACAGCTGTGATGATGGCAGCAGGCTTTGTCAGACAGCGTTTGAAAACCACCTGCCAGTCAAAAGGGAGAAAAATGTTTTCCGTCCGCTCCAATGCTATGTCGTCCGAGAAGCAGAGACCCGGCCCTGACGGCTCGAATCTGTGGTCGCCTTTTTGAACTTCGTGTTTACCAATTACACAGCCACGCCCTGGGGCTTTACAGCCACAGTGGCTTCACTGTATAGGCAACATTCACATGTATTTACTCAGTGTAAGGTTGATACCAGCATATTGCCGTGACTGCAAATTCTTGTGTAATTAAAATGCTCCCAGAAGGTGAAAGAAGCGGTGTGGGGGTGATGGGGGGGGTACTTTACTCGACCTGTAGATCAACCTCCTGAATTTACTTCTCTTTGCATGTGCAGGATTTTTTTCAGTGGCCAAAAACCTCCACCGCATTCCTCCTGATACTCACCACACTGGTTTAATCTCTGCCGGGCTCTCTTGACAGGCTGGTCTGCTCGCATGCCCTGGAAAGATTTCCAAAGAAACGGTCGTGTTGTTTGTTAGGATAATTACCTGTTCTTTCCAGAGAGTTTCACGCTATAAAGATGCAACAGCAGCCATTTACGTGTTTTAGTTTTAAAAATGTAAAAAATGCTCCGCACGCCGCATTGCAAGTGTACATTTTCCAGACTTTTAGAAGTCGTTATTTATCTTCAGCCGCAGACGGAAAAATAGATCAATCAAGTCAGTGTTCGTTTTTGAATAATGGCCGATATCTTTGACTGCTATACCCGTCACAGTATGTCTATTTTTCTTTTTGTCAGGGATGTTGTTAGGGGCCGTTTTGTTTGGGATGTGGGTAGTTGTATCCTGTTGTCTTACTGTGTCAGTGCCCACTGTGCCGTTTTCCCATGATTCCAAGTTCTCAGTCACAACAGAGTCCGCTTAGCTGTGCTCTCACAAAGGCCCGCAGGAATAAAAGAGCCAAGCCACTGGAAAGAAAGCAGGGCTTGTTGTGTGACCACCTTTTGTGTCCTTTCTTTCCAAGCTCTTCTTTAAGAGACAAGAAGCCATCTGCCTGCAGACAAAGAGCGCAGCCCTCGCCCTCGCCCTCCCTCCCTCCAACCTCGCAAGGCTAAAATATCTCCGAGTGGTCTATTCCTCATCTGTCCCGTCAGACTTAGCTGTAGAGCTGCATTGCATGGTATGGTATGGTATGTGTAGGCCTTTTCAAGGAATGCCAACCACAATGACAAATATCTTCACCTGTCCCGTCACTCTTGCAGCTATCAGCCAGTTAGCTGCGGCCCCCGGACGCCAGAGACAAAAAGAAAACACAAAAGGCCCACAGCAATTTTTTAACTTTGCTACTGGGTCTGTAAACTGCCAATCCTTTCATTTTATTTTAGCTTTGCAGTCGCCCTTTGGGTCTTCTTGCTCTCCGCCTCACCACTCTTGTTTTTTTCCTCCAGCTCTTTATCATCACAAATCCAATGCTTACTGGCTTTATGACCTCTCCTCCGTGTTTAATAAATCAGTTCAACCTTGTTTTTGTTTTTCCCCCACGTCTTCCCATGTTCAGGCTTAGCTGTTCTGCAAAAATAGCCGTTTGGCATAAAATCTTGCAGATGCTCGTTGTTTGACGTGTAGTTTGCACCGCTGTCAGTGCTGCGTGCCTCGGTTCAGAGCTTCCTGATTAATTAGAAAAGCCGAAAGCCTTCTGGTGCCGTTAAGTGGTTGTTTACAAGCAGAGCTAATAGGGACAAATTCGGCATGAACATAGCAACAGCCCCCCACTGCCAAAATGCTATATGGCTTCAGACCTGCAAATGAGCCTGCTGTGGGATTTTACTTGGATTTGGGCACTGCGGGATTATTCCCTGTGTAAGGATTATGGCAAGTAATCCCTCCCAATCCCAGTTGATGGTCTGGCTCTGCTGGGTCCTCTGAGACAAATCGTGATCGTGATTGGCGGGAGTAGTCTGCAGTCGGAGTGTCTGGAAGATCCAGTCTGGACGGCAGTGTGGGGAATTCCACCGGCCGACTGACATAGCCGGAGGTCGAGATCTGTTTGAATTACGAGCACACAGCCTCGGCTCTGTCAGAGCGGAGAATCTTTGGACAGTCTTTGAGCGGTCGGCTGACCCGTTTGGGAGGCCCGGCGCTGACTGGGAGCTGCTGGCAGTTTGAGTATTATCTCCAGTTAAGTGAAGTGGAGTGTGTCCGGAAGGCAGCGTGCTAATGGGAGTGTGCTCTGTGCTATAAAAGAGGGGCGTCTGCACTATTGATCCTGCTTTACAGAGCCGGTGAGCTGTGTGAAGCGGTCCTGACAGCACCCGACCGCCCTCCCTCTCAACCTCCTGGCCCCTCCCCATCAGGGACCCTGTTCTCTCTCTCTCTTTTCCTTTTCTGGGTGTGTGTGAAAGGGGGCCATTGTGTGAGGCACACTCCTGCCCTCAGGCCGCCCACTACCGGTCCCATTCCCTCTCCTGCTCCTCTTGCTCGCCGCTGCCGCACGGATTCACACCAGATGCAGAGTCAACCCCGCGCTGGCTGTCATCAGTCGCCCTCCTGGGTCAGAGGGGAGTGGAGTGTAGCCGCCGCCACCGCCGCCGCCTCTGCGCTGGGCTGTTGCCAGCAGCGCCTGCTGCACAGCACCGACGTCTGCCCTCCGCATCTTTCCCCAGAGGAGATGGAGAGCCTGTGGGAACCCGAGCAGGCGAGCGCGGGCGCCGAGGAAAACAGAGGAGGGGAGCTGATCGCCCACAAGACTAAAAGACAGGAGAGGAAGCGTCAGGAGCTGCTGGCTCTGGCTCTGGGAGTCAAACTAGGGCGCAAGGGAACGCTTCTGTGGAAGCCTATTAAACTGTTGGCCTCCTGTCCGCAGATCTCCTCACCTCTGGTGCGACGGAGTGCCTTGAAGGACACGCCGGAGAAGCAGTGCTTCTATGAGAAGATACACAACTTCAAGGTGAGCGGGTTTTTTGTTAAGAGCAGTTTAATGGCTGCTGACAACTTACATTTTATTCCTCTTTAACACATGTTCAGCAGTTTTCTGTTAGCTCTCACGGTTAGTAATCCCTAAGAGTGCTGCATTTACAGATGTGCTTTTGCCTGCCTCAGATGTTTGCTCGTCCCATCACAGACCATAGGCCACTGTTTTGATGAGAACGCACGCAGCTGACACCCATGTGCACTGAGGGGAACTAATGGATACAATGTGCCGCGACACATTAGCAGAGCACATTGATTAGCATTGATTTTAAAGCTCTTAGATCCCTTTTTTTTTTTAGGCTAGTGATTTTGTAAAAACAGTTATAGAGTTGAAAAATATTGTATTGTAGAGTGTAAGTGCATAGTACATTATGGAATGCAGAATTATGGTTTGTTAAATATACAAAGGAGAATTTAGGGATACTTTGCCTGTGGGCGCCTCAACATTCTTGCAATTGTATCTTGGGTTTCAGTTAACAGGCAGGTTATAATGACCCCCTGCTTTTTGTATACTCCCCTTTGAAAAAGAACAAAAACCCTCCACTCACCACCTGCCGTATGCCCTCTTCACTCATCAGTACTACACTACCTATTCAAAGTACCAATGAAGGAGCGTGTGTGTGTGTGTGTGTGCACGTGCACGCAGGTGTGTGGCTCCATTTGCCATCTTATCTGCGTTTTTTAGGGTGTACATCTGTTATTTTGACTTGCAGGCGTGCCTCTGTGCCTGCCCAGCATGTATCCGATTGCCCAGGAGCAGATGCCAGACACATTATAGCAAATCCTTTAATCTGCCTTGTATATACAAATGCTCTCATTTGGCGAGGGGTCCCGTCCACTGTAGCTTGTGATCACAAAGTACTCTCTGTCCAGTACATCAAAAGGGAGTTTTTCTCCAGTGACTTGCAATATGATGTGTGTGTGTGTGTGTTTGTGTATGTATGACCATGTCATCTCTGAACCCCAGGTACACACCTTTCGAGGGCCGCACTGGTGCGAGTACTGTGCCAACTTTATGTGGGGCCTCATCGCCCAGGGCGTCCGCTGCTCAGGTAACTATACACTCCAACATCAAAGTTGCATGTCATGTATTACGCACAGAATGTCACATAAGTCTTGGACTACACGAGTAGTGTATGATCTGTGGCTAACTCCGTCCTGTCACGGATGTTTCAGTTGGATAATCCCCTTAATTGGTGGTTTGATTATGTCCCTTTTATGGTTATTTTCCTGTTAAAGTCTTGAGTTAAAAGTTGAGATCCTCCTGTCAGTGATTCATTAAACACATTCTTCACACACAAACACTTTTTATATAATCACAGCTAATCACTCTTTTTGAACCCTCTTGTGTAATCACATTCAAACTGAAAGGCAACTAGATGTTTTTTTCTTTTTACACGCTATTTTCTAATTCCCTTATAACTGGTTACCGTGCAAAGAAATGCCATGTGATGCACTACGATGACATCATTTATATCCAAATGTAAGTTATGTTTCTATGTCGACAGAAATCACAACAAATACAGTATATAAATGATGATCAAATGCAGGTCATACACAGGGTCAAATGTACCGTAACCGAAAATAGCAGCAGATCTAAGTGACTGATTGAGAGTTCAGTGGAGTTTTCGAGGCCTCCGTGGTCACAAGACTCGTTCGCTGCACAGACACAGTCATGAAACCGATGTGCACATCAGTGGCTTTCTCCCTAAACAGAGTGTTTGTTGTTGAGACATTTGCCACGCCGATAAGCCGGAGGCAAACACTGGTATCATCAGACACCTCATGTGCTGTGAGAAACAGGAGAGACTTCTTTGTCCTCTCTCACTCCCTGTATAGCAACCACTTTTTTTTCTTATCTCCTGCTACACTCCCTCTCTGCGAGCGCCGACCGAGAGCGAGGTCCCCAATCAGCAGACCGGCGTTAACGTCGCTCGGGCAGTAAAAACGTCTTTGTGATGAACAATTTCAGTCGGTCTACAAGTACGTCTCCTTCAAAACCGTCATTCCAATCTGTGCCGCCACACAAGGGCTCTCGCCAGCTGTCCGGCACGCTCCGTGTGACTGAAACTACAACAAGAACCCCCCCCCGCCCATGCTGCACCGCCGTTATCAACCTTTGGCGTGGTGCACGGAGACGGCTTAGCTGCGGCTGTGCTGTCTGACAGCGCAATTTATCACTGACTGTGGGAAGCCTTTTCAAACTGCTGTCTTAAGCCTGCTGTGATGGCTGTTACCATCAGTCTGAGACTAATCTCCGTCTCTGTTTATCTCCCTCTTGCTCTTCTAGATTGCGGGCTGAATGTACACAAACAGTGCTCCAAACTGGTTCCCAGCGACTGCCAGCCGGACCTGCGCAGGATAAAGAAAGTGTTCAGCTGTGACCTCACCACGCTCGTCAAAGCTCATAACACGACGCGGCCCATGGTGGTGGACATGTGTATTCGAGAGATAGAGCTGAGAGGTAGGATGCAGTTATCACATTAAAATCAGTGGGCAACCTCCAGGTCGGAAAAGTGACGCCAATGCATTAATGCCTTAAACTTGCATTCTTTCTAACAGCCAGCAGGGGGCGACTCCTCTGGTTGCAAAAAGAAGTCTGATTGTATGGAAGTCTATGACAAAATGAGCCTTCTTCTCACTTCATTTATTACCTCAGTAAACATTCCAAACATGAGTTTATGGTCTCAATCGCTAGTTTCAAGTAAAATAAGTAACTATAATTAAAACCCATCTATCACTTCAGAGAAAGGAAAGCAGAACATAAAGTTTGATTAGTAAATGCTTAACACGAACAATCAAGTATTCTGCAATTACTTTGCCACGATTAGAAATGTCACTTTTAAAAACACACTTTTTTTAGAATTGCTTTTCTGTGATTTTATTTATGTTTTATGACATTTTAGTTGTTTTACTCTCTGGGTTTTTTATGTGTTTAGTTATTGGCTTTTAGTACATTTCATTATCCTTGTGTTTTAAATGTGTTCTGTTTTTTAGTGTAAATCACTTTGTAACTGTGTTTTGAAAGGTGCTATATAAATAAAGATTATTATTATTATTATTGTTATTAGATGCCTATAGACCTTTTCATTGCCATTATATTGCTATGGCAGCTTTCGTCCAAGATTACTTCCTGTCAGCAACTGCATTAACAAACATTGCAACAGGAAATACAAAGGGGCCCATTTAGACTGTTTATTTTAGTTATGTTTGAAAAGTTCTATATTTCTTCAGGCTCATTTTTAATATCTACGGTGCAGAAAGGGAGGCGGGGAGGGTGATACGAGAAAAAAAAATCCCCCAAAAAACTGAGTCAAACTTCCCAATTTTCTGTTGCAGGTATGATATCTGAAGGTCTCTACCGAGTGTCTGGCTTCTCAGAGCACATAGAGGATGTGAGGCTCGCCTTTGACCGAGGTTTGTTGACTTCAGATTTATTTGGTCTCTGAGGTTTCAGTTCACGGGTTCATAGCCTACTTTTTTTAAATGAAAAGCTTGTTTCAGCTGCAGTACGGCACGAAATGGCTCTACACGAGAACATTCAGCCTTTTATTTATAATTGTATATCAAAATATAAAATGACATGTCAGTTATATATATTTTTTTTTTTTTTCATCAACAGATGGTGAAAAGGCTGACATCAGTGCCAGTGCCTATGCAGACATCAACATCATTGCTGGTGCTTTGAAGCTCTACTTAAGAGACCTTCCCATTCCAGTCATTACGTTTGACTTGTACTCCAAATTTATTCAAGCTGCAAGTAAGAGCTCCTCCTCCACTGTGGGCTATTCCCACACCATTACTGTGTTACTGGTACCCTGCAGTGCTCTGATACTGATCGTGTTACTAATGTCATGTAGAAATTCCAAATGCTGAGTCCAGACTGGAGGCCATCCACGAGAGTCTGCTGCAGCTCCCCCCGGCCCACTACGAGACTCTACGTTACCTGATGGCTCACCTCAAGAGGTCAGTTCATACACACAAGTCAACAACACAAGGACATGCAATATTTTAAGCTCTTTTATGTAAAGAAGTAAATTCAAAGACCAAAACCGACAATGAAGTATTCCTACTAGTGTTGCATGTATGGCCAAAGCCTGGTATATCTTCTCTTCTAGCAAAACCCTCTGTGCCATAGACCTCCATTGATGCTCTACACAGGATATATTCCTTCATTACCAATGAACATGGGCACTGTAGATCCCACATATTCCACACTACTGCCATAAACACTCACTAGAGCACCACCTGTGTATTCATCCGCAAACTATTAGTGTGTTAATATGAAAATAGTCCCCAGAAAATTCAGTATAGGCCCTTTTCACAGCCGGCATTTTGACATGTTATAGCAGGGTAAACACAGGTGTAATAGATCAAATAAATTATGGCCCACCTAAATGGAACAGGGCCAGAATTAATGTAATTAATTACACCTGTGTTTAACCTGCAATGACATGTGAAAATGCCTGCTGTGAAAAGGGGCATATTACTCCTGTTTCTGTAACATTTGCGACTCGTGTAACAAGATAGGGTGGAGGACAAGGAAAAAAGTGGTAGTATAGCAATCAAAGATAGTTAGCTTATCTGTCAACAGGGTTTTTACTTACCTTAACCCAAAGTCTTCAGAAAATCTAGCTCCTTCATGAGCCCGATCACTATTTTTGATATCCAAAAACCGACTTTCTGGTTCAAAATACAACAAAAGTTCACCCTGGAGATCTTAGGGGAGAGACTGAGAGCTCCTCACTCTCAGCATGTGCCACACAACATGAACTCTCTGATCGTCCTTTATTCTCCCAAGATGATGAGATCAGCTCCAGGTGTGTGGCTTCACACACCTGCTCCAAATACTGTTATACTGTAATGTAGAAGCCTCCAATTACCCTACCCCCTCAGCCCCTTACACTCGTCTTTGCAACAGAATGAGTACAGAAGTCTAAAAGTATTGAGAGACGGACTAACGCGTTATTGGTTTTGGTCTTTTCCTCGGTTTTGTTGAAAATAGGTGGATTATAGAATAATGCCAGATTCAAATATTTGAGAACATTTTGCTGTTTTTGTATTTTGCCTGATTCTGCTCTCCTCACAGACCGGTTATCTTGTTTTGTTTTACAGGGTGACACAGTTTGAAAAGGACAATTTAATGAATTCGGAGAACCTGGGGATCGTCTACGGTCCAACGCTCATGCAGCCGCCGGAGCAGAATGCCTTGATAACCCTGAATGACATGAGGCAGCAGAAACTAGTGGTGCAGCTCATGATAGAGCATGAAGATGTCTTATTCTGAGGACTGAGGCATGCGGGCCCTATTACGGAAACGAAGGACGTTTTATTTATTCTGTCGTAGAGGAAATTCAAGCCACCTTGACTCGAATGAAGTTTCAGAATAGTTTGTAATCAAATTGAACTTGAAACGCTTCCTTTCTCGCATGACTGTTTTAGTTGAAGTTGGTTTAGTGTTGACATCGTCTTGTTACTGTAAGTTTCGGGTTTTCGTACCCAGCCAAGACCATCATTTTTATATGAGGAAAGGATCCAGTATTTTTAACTACCTACAGTGCTGTTCTCTCCTCTCTTTAATTTGAAGACTGTCACTACCTGGTGTAGACTCAGTCATGATGACAGCGCTGTGTGAAACCTGCCCCGGGCAGTCCGTCAATCAGTGCTGGTGCTGTGGAAACCAAGCCTCACAGCAGCAGCAGCAACAGCAGCCGACTTAACGTTCACACATTACATGTGTGCATTTTGTGATTTTAGTGTGAACGCTGTTTAACATTGAATTGTAGATAAAATCAGATCATGTGATGATCACTATTTTAACTGTGTGTACTAAAAAAATGAGACAATTGGGCGCTCATAAAGCACTTTTTTGCAACAAGTGTAAAGATTTATTTTGTAAAGATGTTTATTTTTGTCTTTTACTCTGCATCATGTTCTTTTGTCACAATAATATATACTGTTGAGAATGATTGTCGAATTGATGTCTAAATACAAAACTGAGAAGAGAGAGAAAAAAAAAGAATCAGAGGAGAGGCAGTTTGTGGATTTTTGCATTTTCATTTGTACTCAGTGTTGCGGTGAGGAATACACAGGTGGATTTAATACTGGTCATTTAAATTCACATGGCATATTGCAAAACTCTTCTGCACACATTGTTGGTTGCCAGCTCTGTAACGTTTCCGTTTACATGCTGTAATTTGGGATATTTTCAAGTGAAAAATATGATCCGGGCCCATTTTTTTTTTTTTTTTTTTTTCATTTTGTATTCCAGTAACATCGCTCGGTGCAGCAGTGAGTTGCCATTCGCTTCACAGTGCCATAGGAGTTAATAGTCATGCCACGGCGGCACCGAGCGTGTTTCTTTCACACTTGGTTTGATGTGATTAAGTAAATCCTTTCTACAAATCCATTTTATCAAAATGTATTTTTGTGACGGTTGCAATTAAAAATGTAATTTATCAAATGTTGATTTATTAAAGGAAAGAAAACTTCAGTTTAAAATAGTGTGACCTGTTGTGCTTTCTCATGAGTGTTTGTCTCCATATAACATCGCCTTATCACCGCAGTGTGATAGCTGTTTCTTGAGGGAGAAAGGCCCAGCCCTGTGCTAGTGATGACTGCTTGTAGCCTGGAGCACAGTGAGTCAATCACAGGTATGTAGTAAACAACCTTTTTTTTTTTTTTTTTTTATCTTGTGACAGCTATTGCCAGGTATTTTACCTAGAAGGCCTTATCTGCTATTCCATATAACCTTCGCACTTGTCCGGTTTTACCTGCAGGTGTGGTCAGCAGGGTAGTGGCATTTTGCCAGATACCATAATGAACTTCTTTAGTGATAAAAAAAACAGTGATGCTCTTTGTGATAGAAGACATAATTGCACCACAGTGTTCACACTCTGGCTTAGTGCTTTGATGGTCTCTCTCGCTCTGAAATCTGCTTGTAGTTCTTGAGAATATCACTGGTGTTGGAAAGTGTTTCATGTAAGCCTTTATCCTGATGAGGCCACAGGCTCACCTGTGCTGTTCAGACTCCACGAGGCACAGGTGAGCCCAATCAGCAGACAATCAGGACTCCTTTGATTAGACATTATCTGGATTTCAGTTCATTATGATTGTATTGAGTAAATGCATGTGCAGTGTCATGCATCTTCCTTTGTTTATGCAGATAAACCACTTGATGAGGTTAAAGGGGAAACTCATCTGAATAAAGTCTCTTAGGGTGGAGTTTCCAGGCTGTCTGTCTCTCTCCCTGATTTGGGTTTCCTCCTGTCCAATACTCAAATGTCCAGAGTCTCCAGCCATCGCCTCTTTAGTCACCTTAACAACCAGTGCATGTCAGCCTTCATCAGAATGTAATTTCAGCAGGAAAAAATTGCAAAAACAATAACAGCACCTCCTTTCTCTCTTATTTATTTAAAGAATTGCAATATGATTAGCTCTAGTTTGAGTTGGAGACTAAAATAAATGTTGAACCTGTCTCTATGCTACAGTATTACTTACCTATGGTGGGATTTTCATGCACCTCTGTGTAATGGAGCTGTGATATTATATATCTTATACTCGGTACTGGAATGCATGTGATGCTGATATGCTTGTTGGTAGCCTCTGGTGTTAATGGGGGGAATGAGATTGCATCCTCTTCTATCTCAACTGCATCATCAGACAATAGTTTTATTTTTTGGTCAATTAAACTTGGGAGGCTTATATTCGCTGCGAAGATTCACTCAACCAGAATCATACAAAGCTTTAATTTGTATGGTTTGAGGAAAAGAATAGACTGAGAACGGCGCTGACAGCCATCACACGTCTCACTGGCTCCTTTGATCTTGTGCTTCCTGTTGATGCTGTATAGCTGATCCCATCCTAAATACTGATAGATCATTGAGGCATAGTAGGCTTCTTTTTCTTCTTCTCTGCCTGTTATAGTGTATGTGGCATATATCACTACTACAGGCTGCTGTAGATCTTTTACTATAATCACATGGCATTTTATTTTTAGCAATGATACCACCAAGAGTCACTCCTCATTACTGAATGGAAAGCAAATCGGCAGTTGGCAGTGTGGACGCCTCACATGACATACAGTATGAGTGTAATTTGACAGAGCTATGAGTATGCCAGGTTTTTTTTTTTTTTTTTACCCCTCCTGTTTATGGCAGCATTTCTGTTAAGTTATTCATTGCAAAATGTACATTTCAGATGCCACTGAGGGAATTTGATAGTTGCTTAAGTCTCCGTTGTATTATTTTGTACGTAAACTGCAATTATACATGAACTGAAACAAATATGAAAATGAATTTAATGGTATTCCATTAATGCATAATTTGAAAATATGCATCACTGCTAGTGACTGTAATCTTTCTTTATTGAAAGAACTGCATACTTTTCCGTGATTAAATGGTATACTCTCATTTTGATGTGCCAGAAACGGTATGAAATCTAGAAACTGAAAGAGAGGGACCCCTGACAGTGCACTGATGCTGTTTTGTTTTGATCAAGATTTCTTAAGTATGATACAAAAGTCTAGGACAAGAGTGCCCTCTAGTGATTACTGAAGATGTACACAGAGAAAACCTACCATCGTCCAGTATCACATCACCAAGGCTTACTGCATAATATGGTGACTGCCCCTCTGTGTTTGGATCCTCTGCTGTATTTGCTTTCTCTCTCCAGGGCTGCAGACCTGATGAGTGTAATCAGCAGCATTGGACACACCTGGGCCCGGTGTGCACCATGCTAAAAAAGCCAGAGCACGCAGCGGTCTGTGGGTCGGCAGATCTCTTCACACCATACTGTGCCTTGGCTTTTGTTTCCTTCTCCTTCTTGTTACAGCACAACATCCATGCAGCACATTTTCACACATCCCTAAACTTTTGACTTACTTTTTTACATACTTTTTGGATAATAAATCACTTTATTTGTCCAGTATACATGTCTCTCCCATTTTTGTCACAGTTCTAGAGCTGGGGTGTAACAAGTGGGGGCTTGTCCAATTCTTCTTTTTTGGCCTTTGTAGTGCATTTTTCCACATTTCTTTTTCTCCTGAAAAAAACCCAGCCCAGCTCTAGAACTGTGACAAAAATGGGAGACACACAGGTAAACTGAGCAAATTAAGTGATTCATAACCAAAAAAGTAAGTCAAAAGAGTGTATGGGATGAATCTGTCAAGCTTAGTGTATGGAATGGAAGTGTGAAAATATGCTGCATGGATGTTGTGCTGTAAAAACAAGGAGAAGGAAACAAAAACCTAGGCACAGAGGTATGGTGTGAAGAGATCTACCGACCCACGGACTTCCGCGTGCTCTGGCTTTTTAGCATGGAGCACCTCGGGCCCAGGTGTGTCCAATGCTGCTGATTACCCTCATAGGGTCTGCAGCCCAGAGAGAAAGCAGACACAGCAGAGGATCCAAACACAGAGGGGCTGTCACACAGTACACAGGTTCAGTTTTCAGCACATGTATTGTAAAGCTAAACCAAATAAATTGACAAGAAGCTCTGTTTAATTCAAAACGATTTATTTCATGAAATCAATAAAAGAAGTCCAATACTGATGCCTATAGTCATCTGTGGTGACATTATCAGTGCAGAATGGAGATATAAATTAATTATGGATCTCATTTTCCATAAAATGTTCAACCAAACGTAACACAATACTGTTCAACTGCAGTGTAAAAAAAAAAAAAAAAGCAAATTCATGTCACTATTTTGGAGGAGATTCATGAAACTAACACTAAATAAAGTCCTTTAGAGTTCATCGTGTAGGTAGGTGAATTCCCTCACAGATATAAACCCATCATTATCTTCATCCTCATTTTTGAAGATGTCCTCTACCATCGCCTCATGATTTGTGTCATTAGGGGAGTATCCGTGTTTCTCAAATTCTTTCTTCAGGAACTCTTTCACCTGTAGTGCACACAGAATAATAATGACATAGCAACAAAACAAGCATTATATATATACACTCTGCAAAAAGAAAAGCTGTTTGAAAGAATTCCACACCTCCTCTCTGCAGAGCTTCCAGTCATCATTGAGATCCATCTCTCTGAAAGAGTCGTGCGACCTGGGACCATTTCGGATCTCCATGAGCTCCATGTCAAAAATGAGGGTACTGCCCGGAGGGATCTTGCCTGAAAACACAAATAAAGGTTCATGTAAAAGAAGCAGGGGCGTAGGACTGGGGAAGACAAGGGGGACAAAGTATACAGGGCCCTCATGTATGTGGATGTGGGGAGGGAGTCCAGAATTTTGTGCTTTGTCTCTGAAAAGAAGCACAGATATGTTATGAAGAAAGGGGGAGTCAACAGTTACCTTTTCCTTCCTTGCCATATGCCAGAGATGGAGGGACGGTCAGCTTCCTGCGCTCTCCTGTGCACATGTTCTGCAGGCCCTTATCCCAACCCTTGAGCACCTCTTGCATCCCAAGAGTGAACCAGACTGGATTTTGATCCCCATGTTTGCGGCTGCCAAGAGTCACAAAGATCCATCACAGTTTTCTTTGAGAAAGAAAAGTCCAGTACACACAGAATTGATATCACAAATATGTAGAGTCATAGCTGCCACCTAATAATAAGGACAGTCCAGTTGTTACGGTTGAGGTCTGAATTGGCACAGATTGGCTGCAGCATTGTATAGATAGATAGATAGATAGATAGATAGATGTACTTTATTGATCCCAAATTTGGAAATTCTTGTGTTACAGCAGCAGGTTATCCAGACAATGCACAGGAACAGTAAATATACATAAACACTAGAAATAATATGTATAGTATACACAATATAAAAAATAAATACATTAGAATACACTATAAATATACCAGATTACCACACCTAGCTTAGAAAATAGCACAATAGTAAAGGGTGCAATGACATCCTATATATAAGAAGTTACAATTTTTCTTTAAAATAACATTAAATGAGGTAGTCCATTAGATACATGCATTGATGTTTACAGCTGTAACAACCAGTGACTTTTCTTGCATTATTAGTGTAAGAAAATTTCACAGCAATGCATGCAGCTATAGGCATAAAGCATAAAGCTCCTATAGCAACAAATTACCTGGAATAAAACAGGGTGCCATTACTCTCCAAGTATCCCTCGTGATGAACAAGAAGCATGTCTCCATACTTTGACTTTCGGTAACACATGAAGGGTTTATGTATAACTTCAATTTTCACTTCTGGCTCAGGCAGTTTCCCCCCGGTGACAAACACAAACAGTGAGGGCAATATCGAACAAATAGAAAAAAGAATCATTTTGGATAGAAAATAGCTAACTTACTCGCAAAAATGTACAAAAAAAACTAAACCTTTCCCACAAAAAACATGCAGTACTTAAAATAAATACATGGGCAGGAATGCCAAATACGTGGCAGCCAACTCCTTTGCATGAACGCAGCCTCTGTTCAGCTGTCTTGCCCACCTCCCTCTTCGATTGGATAACTCACTCCAAAGCCCCGCCCACAATCTATGATCTCTCATTCTATTGGCTCTCCTTTGCGCCAATCACCGTAAGCCACACCCACAGTACTTAAACCCCTCTGACGTAAATGGGGAGGAGCTGTCTCGCGTGAGAGCTTAGAGCTCGTATTCACAACAAAGTTAACGCACTTTTATCTGCGTAGCTCGCATGTAAAAGCTCGAAGACGGTCCTCCCACAAATCACACTCGGGGGCCCGATGGAGTCGCTGCTGCTGCAATCAGCTGGGGCATCGTATCTTGTTATGATAAACAAGTAATGAACGGCGAAAACACATCGTAAAAAAAATGGAAGGAATGCTGCATAAATGGACCAATTACATAAGCGGTGAGTTAAACCTTAAGTCGCTGCGTGTTTTTTGGTTATTAGCGCTCGTTTTAAAGGCTGAGCTAGCTAGCATGACGACGTCACAGCGCACTTTGTGTTGCGTTGGAGATAACGGCTAAGCGAACGTTAGCCACCTTCAATCGTCGGCGTTTAAATTAACTAGCTTCTCTTTGACGTTGCCATGGTAGCCGTTTAACGAATTAGAAGTGAACCTTATTTATGTAGTCTAAACAGGCAGCGCTGTCTAATTTTGTTAGTTCCCACCAGCTGTCATTATAATCTGATTTAACTACTAATTAGCTAACATAACGTAGCTAGCTAAGTTAGCTCTTTCCAAGTTTATGAAGCTAGCCGTTAACGGATAAATAACGCTATAATACTGAGAAGTGAAATACCAAAGAGCAACTTTGTAATGACCTAAATATATATATATTTTTTTGTTTCAGGTTGGCAGCCTCGTTGGTTTGTTCTCGACGGAGGAACTTTGTCCTACTATGACTCGCAAGAAGACGCCTGGAAAGGCTGCAAAGGCAGCATTAAAATTTCCGTTTGTGAAATCCAAGGTCGGTATGAGCTCACTTTGTCCCGGCTACTGTGTTTCATTGTGCAAGTGTGTGTGGGAGTATAACTGGATGTAACTCCCCTGTGTTTCATTAGTTAACTCCTCTGACTCCACACGAGTCGACCTGACCATCCCAGGAGAGCAGTACTTTTACCTCAGAGCCATCAATGCAGCGGAGAGGCAGAAATGGCTGGTGGCACTGGGAACAGCCAAAGCTTGCCTTACAGACAACCGAACGAAGAGAGAAAAAGGTATTTTGGATGCCCATGACATGTTAATGTGATGTTGCGTGGATTGCAGTTAACACAGCTAGTATAGGATCCTTTTCAACAGCAGCCATGTCATAGCAGGGTAAACACAGGTGTAATTGATGAAACTTAATTAGGTCCCATGCACAATACCAGGCCTAAATGGAAAAAGGGCCATAATTAATGTCATTAATTACACCTGTGTTTACCCCACTGTAGGGTGAACAGGTGTCCTAATTTACAAGGGACTGCACAGCATTTTTATGCCTTGCCTCAAATCCCACATATTGAGACGATGTCCAACATTTTCATCGGCTCTAGTTTTCAAAAGTTAAACCACTGCAGGACAGTGTGGAAACTGTGCACACGTGGGTCAATACAGGTTAACCTTTCACCGTCTTTGCTACGCTATGCCCAACGGGGAAAATTGCGAGTCACCGCAAAGTCACAAGCTATGCAGATATAGACGGAATATGATGGAAACTACCACAAAGAAAAGGAAGAGAAGCTACGACAAAGACTGTGAAACTACTTAAATATTTATAAGCCGGTTGAAGGCGATTCTCAGAGTTTTTTGTTAAATTTGCCAGTTATTTTTCAATTTCAAACGGGGAATACGACATGACACGGGATCTGGTCACCCTAGCTTACTGGCTGCTGTGAAAAGGGCCTATTCTATTGTAAAATGTTGTAAATGTCTTCCCAAACGTTGGCTCATTTGCTGTTATTATTCCAGAGCTCCAGGAGAACACAGAGGCACTGAAAACTAAGATGTCTGAACTCAGACTGTACTGTGACCTTCTTCTACAACAAGTAAACAAGATAAAGGAGAACGATGAGCTTGGAGACACAGCGGAGGTAAGGTTAAAGTTTGGATGAGCCGATGAAATAGGAGAAGCTGCTGTTGGTGTGAAACTGCAGTATAGGGTAGCGCATTTGCGACTAGTAAGACATAGACCAGACTGGCAGCGAATGTTATCACAAGTGCATTTTCTTTAAAACTTAGCTTTATATTTGAGCAGATTTTGTTAGCAAACAACATACATTTAGGACAATGTTGGCTAAATGTGTTAATTTGTGTGCCATTTTCAGACAGAAATAGACACTGGAAACATGGTGAAGTCTACATGCACCACTTTCCTTAAGACTCTAGAGGAATGCATGCAGATAGCGAACCGTACTTTCAGTACGGATATGGCAACACAGAGTCCACCAGGATCTCCTCCAGTAGCAGCCATCAAACCTCAGAAGGTACATTTGTGTCACCAGTAACTAACTACAGTAGTATAAACCGTATGGTTTGTTTAAAATTATATTTATAACCCTCTTAATGTCTTGTTTCTCCAACAGATTAAACCTGTCAATCATTTAAATCAGAACCTTGGAGAAAAGTAGGTTACCTTTTTTTCTGTCATTATTTATTTATATTGCCAACACTGTTTCTCCCTCACTCAGTAACTGTCACATAGATGTTCAAAGTAGCACTCAGCAAAGTGAGTGATACAATAATATTTTGATATTAATGTCGCATTTCTGTGGCACAATTCATCAATTATATTTGCCCAAATGAAGTGCATTCCACGATTTAGAATCAACACTCGTATTCATTGCAGATGGAGAGATTCGGCTGAAACCTCAGGAGAAGCGATTGCACAAGACAACCAGAGCCTCGACTCTGGAGCAGAAGGACCAGAGGAGCCAGTTGGACCAGAACAGCATCATTCCCCATCAGGTTAGTCAGGTGTCCCAAACACTCACTTAACGTGCTGCAGAGTTACCTCACTGCATTCCTTAAAGGAAAGACCACACCCATCAAAAGGGGGCCTGGTGGTTGCGTGTACATCATGTGAACGGATGTGGATAGATCATTGCCTTTCAGTGAGCAGACAGTGACGGATGCCCCAGTTACATTATTGAATTTCTCTCAGCAGCCATGACCATGCCCAATTAGGAGACAGGAAGCGTATACCATTTCAAACCATTGGCGGCGATTGTGATGCATCATCTTTGTTTTAGAGCATCTTTGCTGAAACCATACTCTGTATTCCCTTTTGGTCTGGTAACATACATTGTACTTGTCTACTGTTTTATCTACTGTGTCACACAGATATTGATGCCGCCAACGGCAACAGCTCAGTCCACGAGGAGGGAGATGATCCTACTTTACACACTACCCAGAATACCTCTGAGATTGAACACTACGACCAGCCAGCAGAGGGGCAGGAGGAGGAGGAAAATGAAGCTGACGATCAAGAGGAGACGACACAAGAGCAGATGCACAACGTGGACCAAAGTCAAGAAGAGCACGACAACAACAACAAGGAAGCGAACGCCGTCCAGCCTCAGCACCAACAGGAAGCCGTTCCGGACCAAGAAGAGGCTCAACACGAAGGCGAAACCTCCAGAGATTCAACCGAGTCGGACGACACAGAGCAGGTGGAAACTTTCTTCAGCACAATGAGTAACAGGTATGAAAATGCCACTCAGGAAGGTCACATCCTTTAGGACACATTCGTTACTGTATGATGGTCTGTGATATTTCACTATGACAGTATTAGGGTTAACCAACCTAAGCTATATATATATGTAGTATTTTTGTCTTTGAGGCACTGCACTTCTGCTGCAACTTTTAACTAAACTGCACAGTTACTTAGTTTGTGGAAATATATTAATTGTGTTACCGTGTTGCACAGATTAGATATATAATAATAATAACAGAGTTTGGAACATTTTAACTGAATCCATTTCAAGATGTCATTATAAGTGTTTTATATTAGTGTGTTCTCTCTTGATCACATGACACAGAGAGGCCCTCATCTGATATTTGGGTTTGTAAAGCTTTTTTGTTTCACTCTGTATTTCAAACGTATTTTACTTTCTTTTTTAAAGACCTTGAAAAGTGTTACTGAACAATGGACTAGCCTGTTAATAATCAGTTATGTAATATTCAGTTATGACATAATGGAGAAAATCATTGTCTAACTTAACCAGTATTCAACTGCAAAATGGGGACTACAGTATGTGCATTTTGGAGTTGGTCTTTTTAAAATTGACGAGACAGTTAAAGAGCATTAACATTAGCAAAAAAAAAAAAACAACAACATCTCTGTTAAGTTGTAGACAAAGTAGCAGAATAGTCTCAGGTAATGTCAGGCATAGAGATTGCATGTCACTGTGTGAATCATTTCTCTGGCTTGGTTTTGACGTTTGTACCCTTTTCTTTTTTCTGTTTGAGTTGATCAAATAAAAACTGAAATGGCATACTTACCTCTAATATATTCTCCTGTTTGAATCTGTTCTACTTTTTTAGATTTAGTGATATAAGACTGGACGACGACAATGGTATCCCTACACAAGAGTTTTTGGACTCATGCTATGCAATAGTACCTGTATTAGGTAGGCCGGTCACTTTAAGTCTCTCCTCCTCTTAATCTGCCACTCTTTTCCTCTTTTTCTCATGACGCTGCTCATTTCACCCTTTATAACTTTCATAAGGAAAACTTCTTCTTCCTACTGTTTTTCTTGTCATTTGTGCATGCGCTTTCATTAATGTTGTCTGTAACTAATGAGGTGGCAGCTTTCTGTCCTGGGCTCATCGTCATCCTTTTCTTTCATGCCCTCATTATTTCCTTCTGCACCTGTATGTCTTTCAGTGGTTTTATTTATTTTCTGTAGCAGTCTAACAGTCGATCTTATTAAAGGAACAGTGTGTAACACTTTGGGGGATCTATTATCAGAAATGGAATATAATATTCATAACTATGTTTTCATTAGTGTATAATCACCTGAAACTAAGAATTGTGTTTTCGTTAGCTTCATATCTACATAGGTAGAGGGTCCTCTTCACGGAGTCCGCCATGTTGCTCCGTCATGTTTCTACAGTAGCCCAGAACGGACAAACCAAACACTGTCTCTAGAAGGAGCCTTTTACGCTTGAAGGCCACCGTAGTTCTCTGACACGCTTGTGAAACCGTGGTACCGCCAGCCGCCATCCATCTGACTTCCTTTGCTCCTAAAGTAGTGTTATTATGGTAAGGATGGCCTCTGAGCGAGACGAACGATGTTACCACGGTTTTGCACTCGGCGGCTCAAGTTACCGCAGTTTTGGAAAGGGAGGAGTGAGCGGAGGGTTACTCAGTTGGTTGAAATCAGCAACTAGATGCCGCCAAATCTTACACACTGTCCCTTTAAGTTTATTGTTGGCTCATACATGTTAATGTGGCTGCGTGTGTCCTTGTCTGTGTGCACTACACATCTACACAGTGTACTACACATAGATAAAGGTGGTCACTCACAGTCACAGTTACAATATAAACGTGCAAGAATATTTCTTGTTTGCCAATTTTGAAGGGAACTGTTTAGCGGTCGACACAAAAACTTTTTAGAGCTTTATCAGAGCTGGTCCGATAATTAGGATCGGAGCTTGGGTTAGGATTTTTGGTCATCAAGAATTACTTGGTGGTTTGAGAGATTTGCAGATAAACCACAGCGTCAAATTTGTACACATGTAAGATGGACAGGGTAATATTAGCCTGTTTCATATTAACCAGCATTATAACAAGATACCTTTTATAGTGATCGTCTTTGTAAATCTCTATTGATGACTAAATTTACATCCGAAGTGACGTGAACTTCTGCTCACCTCCAGCTGTGCTCAAACATTTTCACCCCAAATTGATGACATCTCTCCCATTAAATCCTGACACAGACCCAGATACCAGTGGTGTCTGTGTTTGATATCCTGCATGTCATGCAGCACGCCTTCAGAATCGCTAATGATCTTAGCGCCTCTATTGTGTCACAAGCCTTCATTATTTTCCCATCAAATCTGCAGTCAAAAGGTGAAATTTTCTTCTGAACCTAAAGGGTTTTCTGCCCTCTTTATCGTTACTTTAAATAAAATCAAGGCAGCTGCATCGTGCATCGCTGACTACTAAAGGAACGGTGTGTAACATCTAGGGCGATCTATTGGCAGAAATGGAATATAATATGAATAAGTCAAATTTTTCTTTAGTGTATAATCACCTGAAAATAAGAATTGTGAATAAGCCGTTTATATCTACTTACAGAGCGGGAGCTGGCATGTTTCTACTTCACATTTTCTCGCCGGCCACCAAACTTCCCCTACACGCTTAGCACACGGGACAAGTTTCAGTTGGTTGCCATCTGCAACCTCAGTGCTAGATGCTGCCACATACTACACACTGCTCCTTTAACAGCCACAACATCTTAAAGTCTTAATAATAGGACACAAAATCTTTTGTTCATAAGCAACATGGAAATGATGATGGATTTTCTCTTCTCAGACAAGCTGGGGTCCACCGTGTTTGCACCAGTTAAAATGGATTTTGTTGGCAACATCAAGGTATGTGTACATGTCATTGATAGGTTGTCTTAAAGCAGAATTCACTGTTCAACAAAAGAAATGATGACACAGTCCTTCAAAAGTGGCTCTAAATCTTGTGCTAAACATAGTGTGACAAACGGGATGAATGAACATTACTACTTTACATCTACTATAATATGTCAACAAGGAGATTTGCTGTACACAATACTGCCGGACTCCTTCTTGTTTAGCTTAAAAAGAATCAGACGTATGGCTTATCAGTCCTTGTGTTCCTGTTCTGTCAATGTACATTAGATCAAGTAACTTACTGAACTGTTTAAATGCATTCCTGAGTTTAAGAATGATGGCAGAGTAAAATCTCATTCCAGCTCATGTCACTACATAAACCTTTCTGTCTTTTAACCCTGTAGAAAATTCACCAGAAGCTGATGTCGGACCCCGACGGCTTCCCCACGCTACAGTCCATCGTGCTGCACGAGGTCCAGACGGACGTCGCCCGGGTGCGCAACTCGGCCACCGAGGCTCTGCTGTGGCTCAGACGAGGCCTGAAGTTCCTCAAGGAGTTCCTGTCGGAGGTCAACGCGGGAGAACAAGACATCCAGGGAGCGCTAAGTGAGTCCGACTTCTACGACGGACGAATCTACGAACGAGTTCAAATGAATGTTCGAGATCCGTCACGTTCCGTCTGTTCTCTCACCCCCAGATAACGCCTACGGAAAGACCCTTCGGCAGTACCACGGATGGGTCGTGCGAGGCGTTTTTGCTGTAGGTATTTTCTTAACTTAAACCCAATTCTTTTCCCCCCCTCTGAGGTTCACCTGTTCTTGGAGTGTGACATGCTTCTGTTTCCCCAGTTGGCGCTGAGAGCTGCCCCGTCTTATCCAAACTTCGCCGCTGCCTTAGTGTCAACAGCGGGCGACGAGCTGAAGGCCGGCTTCACCAGCGGCATGCACAGGGACCTGGGAGTGTACCTGCCCGCCATGGAGAACCAGCTGGCCATCCTAGACGCCCTGTACGAAGAATGCAACCTGGAGTCTGACGAAGTGGTGTGAAACCTGAACAGAGAGAGAGAGGATCCGGGTTCAAGGACCTGACCGCGGGGGGCAGAGTGGCAGCCGACTGCTGGGAGGAGGGGCGCCAGATGCATCGAGTGTATCTCGTGTACAGAGTAGTGTGAGCATGTCCCGTGTCAGTGTGAGGTGTTTCCAGTGGTTGTTTAAACTCTACGACGGTCGAGGTTTTTGAAGAAGGTATTAGTGTCTGTATTTTTAGGGGCGAGCATTAACAGTTGAGACATTATGGTTTGACGAAATGTAGTTTCTTGGGTCTTGTTTAAAAGACCCAGTGTACTGTAGGGGCGTCGAGCCCTATTATGCAGACTCCAACCATAATGATTCATTTGTTTCTGGTGCACATTTTGTGGCTGTTTTGTGGCTTTTTTTATGTACAGGTACATAACCACAAGGCTCTAGTAACTTCCCCGGAAGACGATTTTGTGATTTCCCCCCTTGAACTGAAATTTTTAATCCAGATCGTCCTCTTTCCTCATGAAACAGAGTGATACTCGCTACTAAAACAAAGCACCGTTTTGACAAAAGCAATGCCAGATTTGTTCCAATGCCCAATATATACAGTATATATGTATTTGCCTTAAGTATGTGATGGAATTACATACTGGGCTAACATTTAGTGTATTATGTAAAAAGTTAGTTATCGCACTGACTGTTGAAGTTTAGAAATTATGATTGATATTGATTATTTTTTTTTTTTTTTTTTTTTTTTTTTTTTTCTCCTTCCCTGAAATTTTAATATAAATCCTGCAGTTTTGACAATGTATTATGTACTATTATGTTTTGCATCGCTAACATGTTATGAGTTATAGCTCTAGAGACTTTCCGTGGGACCAAAAAAAGGAGCTGTCATGTGAATGTGGCTTTAGCCTCTGCTGCCTACAGTACCACAACACACAAGAATGAAATAGTACTGACAACTGCTGAATACTTTAGTGGACATCCTCTGCACAAACCTATGCATAGAATGCATTTTCACAATGTCTATTTATTATAAGTTATAAAGTTCACATTAATGTCACCGGGATCATTGCAGTCCATCTCTTTGTGTGAATGTATGGACGTTTGTTTCCATAGAGCATGTTTTAATCATTGCATGGTTTTATGTATTAAGGTGCCGATGGAAACTGAATAGAAGCCGAGGACTTGATTTAACCAAGTTAATAAATAATCCTAACGTGGATAGATTGATAGAGCGTTAAAACACATTGCTTTCTCCGTCATTTCTGTACTGATAATGAACAGTAACATTCAGCTAGTCTACTCATCATCTCGTTCATGCACTGTTCTACATTTACTTGAGCGTTGTTACCAGCCGTACTTCATATTTTACGATGTCGATTCAACAATGAAAAAATGAGTGGTGAGACTCCCGACCAGGTTAAAGTTTGTCCATAGAGTCACTGAGCTATTCGAACAAAGCAGGAACATCCTCATAGGGCTTCTTCTTTTTTTTTTTTTTTACCAAGACATACCACATAGTATTTTTTAACTTTATTCTAACTTTTCTTTTGTGTTTTCAGGAATGCATACAGTAATAATTCTCCAATTAAGTCATTTGCAGCAGGTTTACGTCACAGGTGTGCAATGGGCTGATTTCCTGTTGAAGGTAAATTCCAATGTCGATCCTGAGAATACGTCATTGTAATATTGCAAACATTTGATTTGGTTTTTCTATGACTGTATATAAGATGCTATTTGATTTTTACTGAATAAATAATGAAGTTGTCTTAGTGTGTGTTCGGTCCTATTGTAGTCAAATATATTGTCTTAGAGAGGTAATGTTACGTCCACTGATTGATTCCTCTGGCCTCTTGTTGGAAGAGAGCTGATCACCAACACCTGAATCTTATTCAACAATCAGTGGCGCTGTATTTCTACTCCCAGAACCAGTGTTCCTGACCTCTTGACCCCTGAGCTGTCTGTTGTTGAGTTTAACTGGTGAAACTGTGTTTTTTTTTTTTTTTTATACCACCTTGACACAGCTCTGTTAATCCTTTTGTCTTTGTTAGTCTTGCTGACTTTATAAAGTAAGCCATATAGGGTTTATTTGCTCTTTATTTTGCTTCTCCTTTTCTACTATTTTGTGGCTCTAGTTAAAGAGATTGGCAAGAGAGTTCATTAGGCCACTTTCTGTCCACCTTTGGCGAGTTTACTGATGGAACTGGACACAAATTGAGTGTATAATTGACCCTCACTGCTCTACATTTCGCTTGTTAAACCAAACTTACAATGACTAAGCAAAATCCGCACAGGTGTTCTAGTTTGTCTAAACAACAGTGGCACCGAGCTCAAGTAACACCTTTGCATACCTCGCTGTGAGTGTTTTGCATGTGCAGCAGTAGTGTGTCGTCCTCTGCCAGGACCGCGGCGCCCTGCGTGCCAACCATTCCTGCTTATAGGTCAGGGATTTTCACTTTCCTCGGGCCAACAGCTGGGTCCCCTGCCTGCTTCCTGTCCCTGTGGCCTCCTTTACATATATATCCCCCCTTCTGCTACAGCTGTAACGCTACACCGCCCAACGTGCACTAAAATAAAACCCTTTTGTTGGAAAAAGTGTTTGATTTCACTTCATCAACTAAAATACCTGTGAGATCTCAAAATAGATGCTGCTTCCTGCACGCATACCATCATGACCGGTGTCTTTGAGAGAGAGGAAACCAATCAAATAAAGCAGCTATTAGCTCGTATATTAAGTTGTGCCCAAGAGAACTGTTCAAGGTTCCCAAACTCCTCAATTAGTGAACTTCACTCGGGGATTCTTCTGTGAGCACGCAGCAGATCTTTTCATTAGTTAGAAATCAGGGTTGGGAACCGCATCTCCAGCGACATTTAGTGCTGCACTGAGACATCTGTGGTACAAATGCGATTGGCCTGGTCGGGGGAATGCACATGATGGGATAAATACGCCAAGGTAAGCTTTTACTCGGGCCATCTCAGCAGACAAATTGTCCTGATGTGATTTAGAGAAGAAATACGGCATGCTAATAGAGTTACGAGGCCAGCCTCAAACATCTCTGCTGCAACACTGGCTGGCTGCCTGTGCACCAACCTGCTCAGGCACAGACTCAGCTCTGAGGGGGGGTTTCATCGAGACACAATGAAAAGCTGAAGAAAAAAAACATGTCTGAGAAACCAGAGTTCACTGTGCGGTCTGTTAACTATTTAGTTCAACGCAGCACTCTGCAAGGAGCTGCTGCTGACAGCATCTTTTTTTTCCCACTTGATAAATATCAGCCTTGTCTTTTCTTTTTTTTTTTTACAGTGAGTGCTCTGAAAGAACATCAATAGCATCTCCATCACTGTCTATTGGCTCCCAATCACTGTCACCACTTGCTCACAACACACAGGAAGCAAAGCTGCTGACAAATCCCCCCCCCCCGTTTAAAGTTTAAAGATGCACGTGTGCAAGACAGACTTCGAATGGTTTCATGTTTTATTTCCTTTTTAAAAGTACCCACAACTACTGTATAAATCATATCAGAGTGATGAAACAAATTGAAATGTTCACTATCTATCCCAGTCACAGCGCATACTATATTTTCATAAAGCCTTACAGTATGTTACCACATGCATGTTATGTTTCAGCTTCGTTGTGCATAATATACTCGGTACAGGCCACAGACAGGACATTCAACAAAAGGTATTTCGGTTTTTGTGCAAGGCACAGTCCATCGCTATCATATATAAGGTGTGTCATACATACAGCTACACTCTGGGCAGATATTTCTTAAGACACCTGCTACGCCGATGAATGCATGATTTACAAAGCAAAAGGAAGCATTTCACACTCATTTAGCACGGTATCACAAGCATGCGGAGGCGATAATAGTTAACAGTCTTTTATCTTTTTACAGAACATCTAAGTATGGCTGAGAACAGGGTCTCCCTTGGCACTGCGACTCACACAGTAGCTTATGGAAAATGTCAGCTTATATCGGCAAAGTCATTTTTTCACCATTTGGTGCCTTTAAACACACACAGCAGACTACATCTACACTGTTAAGTTTACTGTTGAGTTTTCTCTGTTGTTGTTATATACTGTAAGACAGAAAGACTGGATAAAGAGGTATTAAGAGTAAATACAGTAATGAACCATAGAACAGACTGGAATTTTTTTTTAAATTCCTCTTAGCAGCTACAGACGATCCCAGCCTTTCCTCTGTGCAGTGAGAAAATTAAGAGCATAACAGTTTCAAGCCTTCGTGTACAGTGTATTTCGTCTCTCACCGAAGCACGTGGGAAGAAACTCGAGTTATCTGTGTGCTTCAGCGTACAGTCACTGCCATTTCATTTACAAAGAGAGTAGAGTAGAGGGGAGTAAAAGGTGCTATGTGGAGCTACATAACCTGTTGGTTCCTGAGAAGTCTTTGGGGGGGGGGGGGGGGGGGATTTATGAAACCTTGTCCAGACTGTCAAGCACGGTACCACCACAAGCTAATGAAGTGGGCCTCTGAAGTGTGGCATCCTGGTTTAACAGTCTCTATCTCCATCCCTAACCACACATATTGATCTTACATGCCTGGCTTTTAACCCTTTTACATTTGAAATTCTTGATGCGTTATTGAGACTACACAGTGCGAGCCTTGTCGTGGCAATGATAAGTAAAGTGATGGGTTACATGCTCGGATCGTGACAGCTGCTGTCACGGTCTCCCGGCCTCATGCAAATGCTGTGCACCGCCACTGACGCTGCAGTAGAATACCTGAGGCCACGGCTCTGGATGTCTTACTGCCTCTCCCCCTCAACAGTAACTGGGTCAAGATTAACACGCCTCTGGCAACGGCTACTGCTCCTCTGCAACATCTCCCACTGGCACATAATTAAGTCTCCTCGTGGCTTGTCACACAACTGTTGCATCCAGAGGCTGATTCATGGTGAGGAGGCCAGTCTTAAGTCCTGCTTGTTAAGACTGAGTGCAGTTGTCCTGTGCATTTCCTATGTGTGGGTGAAAAAGGTTTCCACTTCCACTGACCGACTATAACTCCGGGGGAGCTATACGTGGTATCTCAGCAGCAATATAGAGGAGTTATATATAGTATATATATATATATATATATATATATAGGTTTTGTTTTTTTCTTTCATCATAGAATTGTTGGCTGCCTCGATCTACCTGCAGAGTCTCTTCCTCGGAGCATTATTGTTCTTTTTTGTTTTTGCATGAAAATATTCCAAATAACACACAGAGGATCCCGCTGCACCGTCCAGCTTCCTCCTCAAGTGAAGTACTTGCAGTTTGTGGAGTCAATAACACAGTATGGTGTGCATTTGAGGTGACCATATGACCTGCGAATAACAGGAGAAACAGTCAATTTAACATGTCAACAAAACACTTCTCATACGGCAGTTGTTTAAATAAAATAAAATAAAATAAAATAAACTGAGGGGTAAAAAAACAAGATAAGACCCTGCCCTAGGTAGAGTTATAAAGAGAAAACCTCAATTTATTGTGTTTGTAATGTCATGGCTGGACTCCATCTCCTAATGAATTTAAGTATTTGAAGCCTCAGTGAGTGAGTTATTTGTTCCATTTCATATATGTCCCATAGTTTTGTTTCCATAATTTATAGGTGGGGGGTTGAGTTTTAACCAATTTAGTATAATACATTTCACTGCTGCTCTAAGCAGAATTTGGAGTAAATATTTTGACTCCTTACTATCCCCTCAGGTATCCTAACAGGGAGAGTCTTGGGTCTTGTGGTGTGTCAATATGCATTATTTCCCTAGCAGCTTGGAATACATCGTTCCAGTATATTTTCAGTTTTGGGCACGACCAGAATGTATGCACATAGTGGCCCACTTGCGCCCCACAATGCGCCCCTCCAGCAATTGCTAGACGCCGAGGGGTTTATCCTAGCTGTTATATGTGGTGTTTAAAAAACCTAGATATAGTCTTCTACCTGAAGTTTTTCCATGTATTTGAGCATGTAACTAGGTGTGCCTCTGAGCATATTTCTTAAGTGTCTGTTCCTGCTCCAATTCTGTCTCCCATCTGTCTTTTATACATATTGAATTATTTGGGTCCATACATAAAAACACCTGACATAGTCCGGAGATGACTTTATCCAGCCTCTTCTCCAACTGCATATTCATCCAGAAATATACAGCAAAGAGTTTTGTCAACATATAGTTGCATACTGTGCTTACCCTGGAAGATATGAATTACATGTCTGGTATCCAAAGTCCTTCCCATCACACTCCTCGGCCCCCTCGTAGCGGTATCCGTCTCCACAGTAGGCGTGTTTACACTCTGTGGTAAGGGGAGACAGCAGAGGTCGAGGGGTCATGTTATACGTGCACAGCAAATGCACAACCAAGGAGCTATTAGAGACCGCCTAACGTGGACGGGTGACTTACTGACGCAGCCGTCGGTGACGACTCTGTTTCTGTCATCACACTCCTCCCCGCTGGAGATCTGCACTGTCCCGTCGCCACAGTAACCGTCATCATCAGGTGCGTTTTCCATGGACTGGAACGGCGTCAGCTGGGATGGAAAAGCCTTTTACAGAGTTTAAAACAGATGAACAAAAAGGAAAAAAGAAAAGTTACCATGTGACAAACAAACAAGATGAGATAATAATCAGATTTAGCTGCATGCAGTGATACCTGGATTGGCAGCCAGCCATCAACGTCTTTGAAATAGAGAGATCTCTGGTCTTTGCGGAATGCGAGAGCGTTATCTGTGTGAAGGCGCTCCAGTTCTTCCTCATTGCTTACAACGAATATCTGATTGAAAAGGCAAAGGGAGGAAATTTAATGTCATGTTTTCAATATTTAGTGCATTTTGAATTACACGGTTGGAGTAACCGCCAGGGTGCAATTTTGAGATATTGAGCATCAAAATTTTATATCTCAGCTGGCAATATGTGTCTCAAAGCAATATCCATCTCCCCAATAGGCATACTTTCATCTGAATAATTAACTCAGAAGTTATTAAAACCCAATAACCCCTGAGTTTCTAAAAATGCACAAGTGAAAATATCATCTAGTTACATAGTATATACATTTTGATAAAAACCCTTAACATTTTAACTGTGATTTGAGTTTTTTTCAGTGATGTGTCAAGTGATTCAGTACATCACAAAATACTGCACAAGACTATTAAGTTCTCACCGCCGGTACTTTGGGATAGTTTCCTCTGGAAGGATAATCATCAAATGGAGAATTACTGAGAGAGCCGCAGCTACACTTCCCAGGAGGCCCTGGTGGACCACGTGTACCCTTTGTTCCAACCATGTATAGTCCTAAACGTACACAGAGAGAAGAACAATATTATATAAAAAGACACAAAGCAAAAAGAGTTTAGTGCCAAGTAATTCAAGAGAGTAGCTACAGTGATGATTCATCTATCAAGAAGCAAACACAATCAGCTTAATTCACTCAGAATCCTGATCAAGATAACAAATGTCACACTAATGATCTGGTGACATAATATTTGTTAAACTGCAAGGGAGGCTCGCCACCTGTGAATCCATTTCAGCCACGTGATGTCATGAGGACAGCATCTAGTTTCACCTTGGGGAGATAAAGTTTCTCTGGCGCTAATTAAGACTACCGGTGTTACCTCTTACACTAGTCTAAAGTGTGCTTCCTTTTGCTGACAGCAGTGTTTGCTACTCATCACACTGGTTGCACAGCTTTTCACACGCTCTCAGAGAAAGTTCAGAGAGCAACACACACAAACCGATCCCTTCAAAGTGGACGTGCCCTGACTGAACAGTATGTCAGTTTTGAAATCAGTATGCTCAAGAGTTAATGGAAATGGTAAAAGTTGTCACCTGTGGCAGGTGAACCAGGAGGACCAGGGTGGCCTGGAGTTCCCTGTGGGCCTGCAGGTCCCATAGGACCAACACTGCCCGTGTCTCCTTTCACTCCCTGAAACACGATTGACACAATACACAAGGTGGTCAGATTTTAGACATTGCTTCACAATGTTTCACAGATCAAAAGGTTCAAAATTATACTAATACTAATCCTGAGTGTGCAGTAGGACATTTCGAGCATAGAAAAGTATTTTTTGCATGGACGTAAATTACATTTTGACGAGAAATTATTTACACACAAGCAATAATTTAATTTGAGCAACAGAAATCTACTGTTCTCAATAATTGCGTGCGTATATAACTCCATTTATTGCTGTTTTGAAACAATGCAAAGAGAACTCCTCACCTGCTTGCCTCTCTTCCCCGGTCGGCCAGTGGGTCCTCTGTTTCCTGAGATCCCAGGTTCTCCTTTTGGACCCATTTCACCCTGCACAACAAATCAACTCATCAAATCAACAAATCAACATTCAATTTGGTCACATTTGAAAAGCTGTAATTCTGCAGAAGAAAATTCAAAAGTCTTTCTTATGTGAATGTGTTTCTCACTTTCTGTCCAAGCATTCCTGGGAAACCCATTCCACCCTGCGGATAAAGAACAGTAAATAATAATGTCAGCTTAGGTTACATACATCATACATGTACTATAGTGCTGCTACTGATAAACTCTGCCCACCTTGTCGCCTTTCCCTCCACTCTCACCACGATCACCTCGAGAACCCTGATGGAGCAGATTACAGTGTGTAACATCACATTAAGAGAAGATGTTAAAACTTATATCTTATTGCATTTTCTACTGAATGATAATTACCAAAACGGTCACATACCTTTTCCCCTTTATACCCAGGTAAACCCTAGAATTAAAGATACAAAATATCCAGGATGAAATAAAGCAGTTTGCAGGTGAGATCATGTCAGATCAGTGTATAGTTTATTATGGATCTCATACCCTTGGCCCAATTGGTCCTCTGGCTCCGGGCAAACCCATCAGCCCCGCGTCACCTTTCTCACCCTGACACACAGAAACACATTAGGAATAAGACAAACGTGGACTTGGCTTCATTTATTTAGACACACGTCCCAAAATATTACCCAAAGAAGAAGTTATGAGGGCAGACTTTGAATTGTTTTGTGTTCTATTTCAATCAAGCATTTCTATGGAAAAGTTACATAACAGAGTATTTCATTGTACAAATGGGACCCTACCTTGTATTGATCTTGGGTCATATATTACATCATCTACATTATGAGGTCTGACTTACTCACTTTGGGCCCGCTTGGTCCAGGCCATCCAGCTGGTCCCAGCTCCCCAGGAAGTCCAGGGGGACCTGTCCGTCCCTGACAGGAGACATCAATTTTAAATCAGGATCTCAGATATAGAAACAGCTAATAAAACAATTGCTGCGGGTGCAGTTGAGGAAGCAGTCGTCGGATTATGAAATCAGGGGGCCTCTTACGCCCTGTTAGCTTCGCAGGGAAAGAAATCTAAGTGCAGGATTTGCTGCATAAGCTGACAGGCTCCTTGGTACAGTATTTATCAGACGCTGCTGCACATGTAGGGGGAGAATGACTTTAACGAGCCCTGTCACTTTGCTCTCTTTAATTAAATGATGGGCCGTATATAGAACAGGAGCCCGTGCTTGTGGGAAATAAAATGATTTATGACCTGGCTGAAGCACTAAGCGAAATTGCACTGCAGTGCTGCAAAGCTGCTCAGTCAGGGCCACCCACCAGTGAGGCTCTCCCACTGGGCTCTCCTCTTCCGCCTGCCCTGGTCAAACGCTGTGTCCCGAGCTTTCAATAACGCTGTGTGGGCTTCTGTTCTAATAGAAAGGGAGGGCCACCTGACAGGGGAGGCGTGATGCAGGATGTCTTTGAGGGGTCGATAGCGAGAGGAGTACCATCCCTCTGCCAATCGGAACAAGCAGCAGCTCTGCATCCCTTGCATCCTGTCAGCGTTGTCTGTGCTGTCTCCTGTCAAGGTTGTGCTTGCACACAATTCCTTGATGCACACAACCAGGCACTGGCAGCGCTCTGAGTTACAGCTATAGCCAGCAGGCGGAGGCACGGTATCTCATGTATGAGTAAATCCACTTAGCGGAGAATATGGAGTGATTAATGGAGACTCTCACCTTTTGCCCAGGTCTTCCGATTTCTCCCTGACGACAGGATGCGGAGGAGGGGACAAGGACAGCAGCTATTTAATACACCTCCAGCAAGCGTGTTTCAGTCACGTGCAACAGGTCAATTAAACCCGAGCTTACAAAATATAGCTGGTAAAAATGTATAATGAGCTACATAAATGAGATGAGACTAGGGGAAGTAAACTGCTTACCTTTCCTCCCTTGGGCCCTCCTATCCCAGGTAATCCAGGTGGACCCTGATAAACATGGAAAAAACAATAAAATGATGGCATACGCTCATAAATCTCAGAGATATCTATCTAAATTAGTTCTGTTGTCCGCAACATCCAACCACAAAGTTGCGTCTGCTTCTGGGAGCCCACAGCAGCAGTTTCAATTAGCTAAAGGCTGAGTGGCCACTATTGATTTAAAAAGTGCCTTGTGGGTCTCTTTTGATCAACTGAAACGCTGCTGCAGTCCAGCTGGTGCTGTAACCGCCTGAGATGGGCAAAGCTTTAACAACAATCATTTGGTAAATCTGCTTTTCGCTTATGGAATGCCGGGCTACCGGGGGACGAGGTTGGGTTTGCAAGCACCTATTGAAGCGAAATTGTCTTTAGATCTTTCATCAACAGAGTACACAAACACACGGGCACATGCTTGTGTTGGTAATCCCTGGAATTTACGCAGCCCGGTACGCCTTTCCAGGCAGACAGCTCTTCGGACGGTTTCTGAGAATGATGTGTGGGGCACTGGCAGCCAGTGGAAAAAGGCTATTTGTGTCTGAGCTAAATGTAGAGCGTTAATGGGCCGCCGTGTTGCATGGGCCAGAGAAATCCCCGTCTCCTGCTTTGCAGGAACTCTCAAGTTTGAGGGGAGACGGAGGGTAATACGTCGTTGGAGCACTAATTCTTAACACCTTGAAACACCAGAGACAGTCTGATGAGAACAGTGAATCCTACGTACTGTAAGTCAAATTGTGGGAGGTGTGTTGGAATGGTGTGATGATGCTAACGCCTGATCTGCAGCACATTATTCATGCTGTGATAACCATAATGTTTGGGAAGAGTCTGGATCCTACCTGAGGGCCAGAGGGACCAGCAGGCCCGCGGGGGCCCCGGATGCAGGAAGAACCTTTGTCCTCATTGCCCGGCTCTGACTCAACGCCACCATGTGAATTGTCTTCATTCTGTAAAACGAAAATGAAAATTTCTTTTACAGCTTTGAATGTTTAGATAGAAGAGAGTCAACAGAATAACACCCTTGTGATTTCTGGTGTTGATAAAGAAGTTTATGTCGGAAATTCATCCCATTCTTGACGTAACAATTCACAACCCACGACCCATTTTCTTCCTGCAAACGTGTTCCGCCATCTGTGTGTTTTAACGGTATCACTCAGGGGTCAAAAGGCGGTATAAGCGTGGGGCAGTTTGGACATCGCCCAAGGACATATCAACAGTCAGATATTCCACAATAGAAGAGTCACATGACTTTGACTCACATGAGCGTGGCGGCGCCAAAGTGAAGGGGGTGGAGGGAACAGCGGGGGCGGAGGCGGACTCACTAAACAGCATGGGCTGAATCTCTTCTGCTGCTCCTGGGATCGGAGAGCTGTGCAAGGTGTGCACGCAGGCGACGATGCCGAGGGGTCCAAATCAGAAGGAGACAGTCGGGAGAGGTCAAAGGTGAAACATCCTCATCGAAATGAAAAGAGCAATGCTGACACACGGACATGCACACGGGCGACATAATGTTACCGACAAATATCACACGCATACAGTAAAAACAAATTGGACAAGTCAAAAAGGTTAGAACATGCAGGAGCAGCAGGGAAAACAGGTGCAAACTATCAGATCGTGACAGCCGTCCAGCAGAGTTCCTAGAGCTGGACACAGATATGAAGTGCCTCTCTCTGAAGGACTGGAGCTGGTCTCGCTATTTATAGAGGCATTTTCAGTCTACCTCATGGGCAACAAGGAAATAAACACAAGTGTATTTGACTAAGATAATGAGTCAAAGTGAATCCCAAAACTACACATTTAGTAGCCATGCTTTTACAGCCCGACTCCCTCAACACCTGTGCATGCATAGTACTGTATGTACAGTACAGTACAGTACACACACACACACACACACACACACACACACACACACACACACACAGGCTCAGGCTTGCAATATTCTTACCTGCTGGGAATGAAATAAAGCTGTCCAGAAAAGAGGACTGAGCCAGGCCATAACAAACCCACAGTGGCAGATACAGTCCAAGTGTTAGAAGAGTCATGCTGCTCCTCCAGATAGTTGCCTGACTTTATTTCTGAGCCACCAGCAGCCCTGACACGCTGCCTTCCTCTCTCCCTCGCTCCTCACTGTCTTCTCCCTCTGCTCCCAACCCTCCCTTCCCTCTCTGCTCGCTCGGCTCCGTCTCCTTTACGCCCTCACAAGAGGGTACGCCGACCAATGCCCATTAAATCTTTCCCTCTGCATCAGTGTGCGCTAAAATTACAGGAGACAGCCCGCCAGCTGCTTCGAGTGCCAATATTAGATCTCTACTACTGCAGGGGGGGTCTTTTTGTTGTTTCCACTCCTCTCTCACACAGGGAGACTCATCAGGACTGACACACACACACACACACACACACACACAAACACACACACACACACACACACACACACACACAGTGGGCTTTTCTGCGAGAGATTGATTCTGCATGAAGGTCTCATTCGTGCATCCTGAGACAACTTTAAGTGTATCAGTCTTCTGTTCTTTGTATTTATTAGTCTGTCTTTTTCTATGCAGCTCACTGTGCATCCCTCCTGTGCATTATGGTGTCCATTTAGTCCAGACCAGATTGGTTTTATTGCCCAGTCTGTCCCACAAAATGAAGTGCCTACATTCCCAGTGAGGCTCTTCGGGGAATGTGAGACCTATAAAAAAGACCTTGGAAATACAAGCAACATTAATTAACACTGATATGAAAATTATAAATTTTGCATAGACTGCTCTATGCACAAGTGGACAAAAATGTTTCATTTAAGTCTGCAGGAGATTGTGAGAAAGAATGCAACTTGACATAAACTAATACACAATTATTAATAATAATAAAATACACTGTGCACTCACTCAAAAAAATATGTAGATGTTGCATAAGATTGTCGCTACTGCTAGAAACCCTCCATCCAAGTGTTTTAAGATGTTCATGACAAGGTGTGAAACCAAAGGAGGTGTAAATGTATGCATGTACATGTGCAAACTTGAGAAATTTGGACCAAGAAGTGTTTTGCAGCACTGAGTTGACCATAAAATGACATTTTCACTTCCCGAAAATGTGAAACTGAGTGGCCATGTGGCTCAACCCACTCCCACATGACAGTATTGGCGAACTTTTGTTATATTTTGAACCCGTAAGTCAGTTTTTGGTTTTCTAGTAACAGTGATAGGGCTCCTGAAGGAGCTCAATTTTCTATTTTGTTTGTAACACTTTGGGTTAGGGTAAATAAAAAACCCTTCTGACAGTTGACTGCCTTTGATTGCTGTTAGGGTTGTCACAATATCAGATTTTCACTACACGATTATCGTGGCCAAAAGTATTCACTATAACAATATTATCGCGATATCTATAGAAAATTTGAAAAAAGTATAATGCCATCAGACAAATTCATTTTTAACTTTATTGTGTGTTTTGTCTCTCTTTACACTCAAAATACGAGTGTAGGGAGGTAAAGAGAGAGTCTGTAGCCACAACTGCATGTACAAAATGATTTCAAGAGATGCTGGATTATTAACAAAATATCATATGTGCATTATTAACATGATATCAATATTTCATTTTTAAATATCACGGTATATCGCGACCACCACCCAATCCTGTTTCAGAGCCCATATACTGTATCACGTTACCTATTAGATTTATTATGTGAGTGGGAAAAAAAACAGATTTGACATAAAGGAATAAAGCCGAATGACGTATATGATGATGAAAAGGTTTTATTGTCGTATTCATTATTTTGTTCATTTTAATACTCCTGTGTAGTAAAAATTGATATAAAAAAAAAATCTGTTATTTCATAGAAACAATCACAAAAAAAAAAAAAGCAGCTTTATATTCTCCCAGTTTGATTTTCTTGAGGAAAACGACCACTGCTGTTCTGATAATGTTCTGGATGGCGGAGGAGGCAGATCCCTCTTTCAGTCTATAAGTTGGCGCGTGTGAGCCAAGGGAACTCCTGCAAATACAGACAACACAGCAGTATATTAGACCTCCTTAGCTGATAAGAGAGCCTGTTTATGTAATGATCAATGTTGAGTCCATTTAGTCTCCACGTTCTACATCCACTGTCTAAGACTCTAAGAATAACAGTCAGGACGCAGCACACCTCGAACAAGAGGACAAGTCTTTCTCCTGGCTACAGAGAGCTCGGCGCCATGGATACGGCCCTCAATACAACCTTCAAACATGTCTGCAAAGGGTTGCATGGATACATTCAACATAAACAGAGGGGGGCCATGCTTTCTAATTATGAGGACCCTGAAATAGAAAGGTCAGGTTGGTGTGAGGTGGAGGGACTGTGAGAGGAATACAACAGTTCTGCGGTGCACCTGGAGTGTGCGGATTACACTGTTCAGTGAGGCACGTCGGTCACGCGGCCCTATAAGGACGAGACGGGAGTCGAGTAAACACCGAGCTGCGCTACCCGTGAACCGAGATGCTGCTGCTTTTAATCACGCCTGGCTTTGCTGCTGCGACTGTCAATGTCATTCGAGTCATTGACCACCTCCTTTCTGTTCTACTTCCTGGGGGGGCACCAGGTAAACATGAGACGGGCTGAGTCCTACTTTGTCATATATACTATCACGTGTCTGTGCTCACTGTCATCACGTCATGTCTGCGAGGGTGCCGGGGGGATAAAGGGGGATAAAATGTGGTATGAGACGAGACTTAAGATCTCAATCGTCACGATGACCAACGCCAAGTTCTTCACCCTTTAATCGTGACTCTCTGGAAGTCTGCAAAAAAGTGCTCATGAGTCTGGACATTTGGATTCAGCCGTGAACATGTACTGTGAAGCTGAAGGTGGTTATTCTGTTCTAATGACAGGCAGGAAACCTCTGCAATTATCCTCCTTGTGAATGAGGACCTTTCATCAGTTCAAATTCCACCTTCGTCAGAGTCCCAGCCCCAGAAAAGCCGACACGAGAGCGTTTTAAAGCAGCAGGAAAGTGGCGTTGCAGCATGAATTTACATCCTCAACCACCAGGAGGCATGACATTTCCACAGGATCTATGCTGAGGATTTCCTGCACATTACTAAGGAAGCCATTCAAGGGAACCAGGACTCCAACTTCACAATAAAACTCCAGTGGATTCTTTCATTTTGACCTCAGGACGATTGAGATGACTCACTCTACTACATATATTCCTTTTTTCCTTATATATTACCTGCTGCTTTCTGTCGGAGGAAGGGTCTATGAGCACATTCAGGAGACTCGGTCTCTCCCAGTCACTCAGGCTCAGCTGTAAAGCACTTCGCAGCTCCTCCACTGTCCTCACCAGGAACCCTCGACCTCCAAACGCCGTCATGACCTCATCATAGCGCGCCTCGGGCAGGAGGGTCACAGGAGGGGCTCTGACGAACAACACGATGACGTAAGATTTCATAACGTTACAGCTGATTACATGTAGGAAACCATTATAGTGACTTTGTTATGATCGTAACGTGTGACTCACATAGTGGTCAAATCTCCCATCTTTGCCATTTCCTTCCACGTCTCAGGATCCACTCCGCTGTAGATACCATTATTATTGACCACAATGATGACCACGGGTAGATTATACCTGTTAGAAAAAAAAACAAAGACAATGTGCAATTTAGTAGCAGCGAGGGATTGGAGTGTATATATTGTGTATGAAAGGGAGGAAACCAACCCACCTGCACATGGTTTCAACTTCCATGCCGGAAAATCCAAAGGCGCTGTCTCCTTCCACACAGACGATCCTTTGCTTTTTATTCTTGCTCATCTCCACGGCGGCCGCTGCTATAGCAAAGCCGAGGCCCACTCCCATTGTTCCAAACGTACCAGCGTCCAACCTGCACGTCGTCAGGATTAGCTAACAAAAATTTGCTTTAAATTTACACAAAGCTTTCTGGATGATGCTGGATGAGCCTGCATTTAGTTCCCAGCCTTGTACATATTCCTGTTGGTTATCTCAACAAGGATATGTTTTCAGCGGGTATCAGTATTAAAACCTCAGCATTTTCACTTAAAGAAGTAGTTCTTTCCATTTATCAAGACGGTTTTCTTCATCAGTTTGGGTATTTCATATTTTTCAGTGTTGTCTCTCACTATTTTACACCTCAGGATCTGAGATTCTCTACTCTCTGAAAGCCTGTGACACAAATTATTGTATTGCATAATTTGAAGATTTACATGGGAAGGTCTCCAACAAAATTCCCCAACGGGGTCTTTCAGGTGCCTACAATAATACAATGCCTGTCTTCTATAGTCAAATTCAGGAGAGCATTTGGGGACAGGCATGAACATATAAAGTGGGTCAAGTAAGTTAATACATAAACAGGGAACTGGGGCAAACAAGTGACACAATTGAGAAAGTGTGTCTGCTTCAATGAGACTGCCTTGCCTGTGTCGAGGTAGGTAGTTGTTCAACATAGTGCGTCCTATGTCCATAGTGTTGGCACCCTCGCTGACAATGATGCAGTCATGTGGCAGCAGCTGGGAAACGTGATGAAATACTGTGTAGTAGTTCATGGGCACCGGTGACCCAAGAGCGAGCGCCTGTGGATAGAGAAAAAAATCTCATAAAATGGATAAATAATACAATATGCAACATATAAAATGGATCAAATACATGTCATCACCCACCTTTGATATTTTTGCATTAGCAGCAATTTTGTCCTTCAGTGTGCTCCACCACATTGTGTCAGAGGGATATCTCCAGCCGTCTTTACGGACGCCCTCCAGGAGCTGTAAATCAAAGACATAATTACTTTCCACAAACACACATATGAGCTGTTCTCTCAGTATCTTCAATGCACATCAGACAGAAGCACACAGACCACAAGGTCAAGAATGGGAGAGTTTGTGTGCCGACTGAGTTGCAATAGTCACCTGAGTGACGATAGCGTTGATGTCTCCCAGGAGAGCAACAGCAGGGCTCACATTGTTCCCCATCTCCTCGGCACAAAGGTCAACCTGCATACAGAGCACAGGTGTATTATGTTATGACAGCACGATTGCAGCAACAGTGAAACACAGTTGCAGCAGATACGGCAAAGAAACACATAAATAAACTGCATGTATTTACACCAATGCTGAAATGAGTGATTCAATTCTTTATAGCTTTATACCAGTGAGGTATTCTTTACATTATTTTTGATGGTGTCAAAGGCAACACAGTTTTTCCACAAATACACTTGTCTTACCTGGATGATCTTGACATCAGGGTCAAATCTAGGTGGCATACCAAAATGCAGGATCCAGTTCAGCCTGGCTCCGAGCAGGAGCACAACGTCAGCCTGGAGGAGAGCTCTTTGTAGCAGAAACAATGGAGGAGAGTCAAGACAAAAACTGTACCGAATACAAACATTTTCTAAATAAAAATAATGATAATAAAAAATAAGTGCAACACATATACATTCGTTAATAACTAACAGAGGTTCAGGATGCTTCCTTAACTAGTTGAATGACAATGATGATATTGGCTAAACACAATTGTACTTCACACTTTTTGATCCCTGCACATTTTTCATAGCTAAAGGGAGGCTGACCTGGAGCGGGCAGCAGCCACACAGTTGGGGTGATCATCAGGTAGGAGCCCCTTCCCCATGGGGGTGGGCAGATACGGCAGACCGCTCATTTCCACAAACTCCCTCAGAGCAGTTTCTGCTTGGCCGTAGGCTGCTCCTGTTGGACACAACAACACTCATACCATCATGACTTATCTAATGAACTATTCACCAGTGACGGAGGAAATGTAGCTTATTCAATGTAACAGAGAGAGTGCAAATGTTTCTTTTAATGTTACCTTTGCCGATGATGACTAAGGGTCTTTTAGCTGCTTTCAAGACAGACAGGGCTTCAGTGATGGCACCGTGGTGAGCCAAACTCACCGGCGGAGTCGGACAGCAGGACACAAATCTGCAGGAGAAACACACCTCTTTGAATGTCAACACACCTGGAATCACAGAAGTGATATAATGCAGAAAAAAAAATATTCATATAAAACTTGCAAAAATGACAGCAAACCTGACTATGCTCCTGTCCACTTTAGCATTGACCATGTCCCCTGCAATATCCACATAACAAGCACCTGGACGCCCATATATGCTGGTGCGAACTGCCTGTAGTGAAACAATATAGTATTTAGTCTGCAGTGATAAAATGAAACAATGCAACACTAAGCTAGTATATTACCTTCTCTATCACTGAAGGGATGGCCTCCAGAGAGCTGGGTCTGGCAGAGAACTTGCTATAAAGGCGACACGCTTCCACCTATAGCAAACAAATGAAAAACTGTGTCAATTTAATGAAGCATCGGCAGGCAAAAAAAAAAAAATCCACACGAAGGCGTGCATTACCTGAGGAAACTCCTGGAAGGCTCCTGTTGTTTCCTGGCTTCGATCCGAGGAGCCTCCAATAACAACCACCGGCCTGTGCAAAGACACAACACACACTTCATACTGTGTTTATACACTGTGACCCAACAGGTGCAATGTTAAAACTGTTTACACTGCCAGCTGCATCAGTTTATTGAGTCATACCAGCAGTTCACATTGGCGTTGGCCATCCCACCCAGAGCATGGATGAGTCCAGGTCCAGACACCACCAGGCAGGAACCTGGTCTGGAGCACAAACAGCACCATGTATAAATACAACCAGCTGCTCACATTATTTCTGTTCACTCACTAAATGTCTTACCTCCCAGTGAGGTATCCAGTGGCAGATGCTGCATAACAGGCCTGTTGTGTGACAGAATTTATTGTATATTAAAATAGCATTGTGTTATTTCATTATGAGTGTAAATGCATAATAATAATAATAATATGTGTTTTTACTGCTTGTTCGTTGCGCATTCCCACATATTTGATCCCAGCAGCCTGAGCAGCCATGGCCACTTCTATGACAGGAACACCGACTATCCCAAACATGTAGTCCACTTTCTGCAGGGGAGAGGAAATGCTCTTTAACAAACTGACACTGAAGTGTACACATTTTAAGAAGAGGTTGGATTGTACATTGATGCAAACTTTGACTGTATTCAAAGTTTCAACTTGGCTGCGCAGCACTTGAACTTTGACACACTTTCAGAAGCGACAGACACCGCTGGTTAAGTTGACTTATAGTTTAGAATTGGATGTTAAAAACTTCATAAATCTTCGCAATGTGTAGTTTTTGACGGTCTTACCTGAGCCTTTAGAGACTCGGCAATCAGCTGAGCTCCTGTCACTTCGTCCATGGCTGTTCAGAGGCTGTCAGCTACGAGTTGTTACACCGTTGTGTTCCTACTGAGGTACAAGTGAGGACAGACTGTCATAAACTGTCGCAACTACCAGCTACATTAACAAATTATTCACTCTTGTTTACCACAATCTTCTCTGCCCCTGAATCCGCCCCGTTCCTATCGCTTCCGGGTTGCAAGCCAATCAGGGGAGCCACCACGTGTGACCTCACACATCTTCTTGCAGGCTGATTTATTACTGAAATAATAGATAACATGATGTGTATCATACAATTACTTATTATTTTTGGAAAAATTTCATTTTCATTAAAAAAAAATGGTCAGGAATTAAGCCAACTTTCCTGCATTTTATTAATGAATTCAAACAATATAGCACCATCTTACCCAATGTTTAAAACAAAAATAACATTAAGACTTTTAAATTATTAAATTAATATAATATGATGTATATAACGTAAACTCTGGCATTATGAAATGTATATATAATTATTTTTGTTTTGTCTGGTTTTTCAATTGTATCTGTTTGTAGGGGAGACTGGGGACGGTTGCAACACTTTTTGCATTTCTCTGTTACTCAGACTATTTGGATTTACACCTGTGCTTTTCCTACTGAGACATGTCTGTCAAACTGCTTCAAATGTGTCCCGTATTCAACAGAATTAGAGACAATACTCCATAAAAAGACTCGTGTTCATTATTAAATAACTCATTTCTTTATTACTCATAAAATATACAGCAATCTCAGTACTGAAAGAATCCATTGGAGCGTTGAATTCACAGTCATAATTTCTATATACATGCTAGTTTCATCCCTCTTCAAGAAAAAGCAAGGAAAAGAAAAAAAACATCTTTTCCGTTTCTAAAGAAGCTAGCAAATGTATTGTACATATTTCCAGTTAAAAGGATTTTCCAACAGACAGAAAAGGGGCGTTCTTGAATCATGGTAGGATCGAGTGGTTTCTTTTTCTGAAGTTAAAGCAAGCAAATCCTGTCAACAAACATTGACTAATATAAGAGCAAAAAATATCATTCAAACAGAAGAAAATCAAACGCTGTCCTATATCATTGGTTTACAGTGTTTCTTCTCACAAAGCGGAGCCTCAGATACCTCAGTACAGGATCAGTGCTTCTTAGAAATGTCTCATTACTTACCTAGTGCGCATCACTGTACTTTCACAGCTGCCTCAAACAAACTCATCTTCTCTCAGTAACTAATGAAGGCACGAAATGAACACATAAATAGGAACCGAAATTACACAAATAATTTATTCTTGAAAGACTAAACCGCAATGGACAGGTCAATATACAAAGGTAAGGTTGATCAACTTAAAAATTCACCTGGTGCAAATATCAAATGTTTTTTAAATTACTCAGGTCGCTAAATCAGATTTCTTTTCTTCCTAGAGGATAAGGTGTTTAAGACATGAACATGGGTGTATTAAAATTTTGATCTCAAAAAATAAATGATTTTTCCGCCTGTATGACTTACAGACTTGAAGGACAAGTGCATTCTGACGGATGTAGTGTGCGGATATCTACCTTCTCTAACTCATCAAGAAATCCCAAAAGTGAAAACTGGCCCCTTTCCCCTCCCCCCCCCGGCTAAACCCAACAATTCTCACTCTCCTTTACAGTTAAAACTGGGTTAAAATGCATCCATGTCTTTTGGTCCCTGTCGGTTTAGCTCTCTGTGAAGTGCTACCATCCTTCTTCAGCATGTTATTGCCGTACAAAAGTCGCTGTCCGCCCAACAAGTACAGTTTTTAGCACTCAAGAAGTCAGTGTTGGTAAAGCAGCGGTTGCTGCGGTCCAGTATCAGCTGGTGCTGGATGAGGTCGCGATGAGTGTGGGCCAGCCTGCTGCACCTCCTCCCGCTCTTCTCTGGTGGTGGTGGTGGTGGTGGTGATGGTGGTTGTATTGGGGGGGGTGGGGGACTCTTAAGGCTCCTGTGGGGGCTTTTCTTTCTTCTTTTGCCCTCCCTAGCTGGCGGTGGGTGATTTTTAAGACACAGTGTGTGTGTTTATGCATTTATCGCTCCCTCTCCCGTCCCCCTCAGTACGTCTCCGAGTCCGAGTCATTGAGCTCTTCGTCCTTGTAGAGGCCGTCGTGATGGCTGATGTTGTTGAAGCTGCAGTAGGAGCTGTGCTCGCCGCGCAGCACGGGCAGGCTGTCGAAGGTGACGCTCTTGGAGGGGCTGGTGGTGTAGTGGTTAATGGCACTGAAGGGGAGGGTGGGTGCCGGGGCGCAGGGGGAAACAGGCATCATGGTGGCCAGGATGAGGGCGAGGCAGTCTGCCACATCTTTGTTGGGGGCACAAGCCAAGGCGGGTGTGTAACCTGAAACAATGACAGCGAACCAGTGTTACATACAATACTCTAACCTCTACTATAAAAGTAATACACAGTTTCTAGTAGGGCTGGCCTCGACCAAAGACTAACCATTTTGTCGACTAATCGATCAGTTGATCATAAGTTCCTTGGAAATAAGTCATTTAACACGAAAAAAAGCATAAAAAAATGACTAATGGACCAAAGAAATCTTAGTCGACTAAGACCAAAACGACCGATTAAGAGGGTCGGCCCTAGATTCTAGCACTGGTGCTACTGTGTTAAATGATTTAGCCGTAACAACATGGCTTTTCAGATTTACTTTTCGTAAAATCATAATGAGTCTGAGAATTTCTCATTAAGCTGATCTGAAAAAATCTGTATAAGTCCTGACCAAGGCATATTTTAATTGCTTGGTTATCACCCGATCAAATTCAGATCCTGTTTTTACCTCTTTGTGGTTTGTCTACAGGATGTTAACGGTCATGTTTTTGAAATTAACATCATCCACAACATTAAGCACATGTTTTAAAAGGTTAACAAGTGTGGAACTAATAGAAAATGGAAAATAAAACAAGCCCAATAGCCATTTTTTGAAGGGATTTTGCTGTAGGTAACCAATCATTTATGATCCTGCTGTGTCCATTAGGATGCATGTTTAGCTGGGACTTCCTGGTGTGCTGCAATATATGAAAGGTGATGATATAGTAAGAGAAAAACAACATTGTGAATTTACCGTTTTCATCGACTGCAAGTACACTTGCTCCCTTCGCAAGCAGCTCTTGCACCACCACAGTTAAACCATTTCTTGCAGCCACGTGTAGAGGCCTTCAAATAAAAAAAAGAACATAAAACACGGATGCGCCGACAGGAAAGTCAATATTTTACAATTTGTATCTCTACATTAATAATTCAGATCCCCGCAGTCATCCACCCACAACACAACACCACTCCATTCCATCGCTCAGATGCGGCGAGAGACACTAATGTGATACAAGTGATACATACGTCTGTAAGGCGGCGTTAGTGGCATTTATGAGGTTTCTGTCTGTAATCTTCTCCAATATCAACAAGGCACTGGTTTCATGTCCCTGCAGAAAAACAGGTGTGATAAATATCAACAACAACCACACAGAATAGCTCCCAAATGTGCTGTAAATACAATTTGTTTATAGTATTTCAACACACACTGCACTTGCAGGAACATGCTGTACATTTGCTGCTGTGCAATGTGAGAACAGTGCCACCGTATGGCGATACCAACCTTACTGCAGGCGAGATGAAGTGCAGTGTTCTTCACAGCATCCTGCAGAGTGAGATCTGCTTTCGCGCTGCTCACCAGCAGTTCTAACGGTGAAACGCGGGGGGAAAAACAAACAGAACATCGCTGATTATTAAATCCCACAGAGATAACTTCCAGTCCGGTGGTTATTAAAGCAGAGAAGCGTTCATACCGACGGCGTTGGTCTGGCCATTTTCAGCAGCCATCATGAGCGGGGTCTTCCCCGCGGCATCGACGCTGTTGACCTGAGCGTTGTGGCTCAGCAGCAGCTGGAGACACTCCACGTGGTCAGTGAAGGCTGCTGCATGTAGTGGAGTCCTGCAAAAAATGTCATCGGAAAACAAGCCTCATTTTTTTTATCATCCTCCTGTTCATTGAGGTGAGCTTTTAATTACAGTTACAAAACTCTTGAGGCACTCGTCTTTATGCGAGCGTGTGTGTACCTGTTTTTACTGTCTTTGGCATTGACGATGGCCGGGCCCAGAGTGTCTATCAGCATCTCGGCAGCACCTTCGTTGTCATGGATTCTAAAGGGGAGGAGAAAAGAGCCGCGATTATTTCATCCGTTAGAGGTCCTGTCCTCGCACGCGCACGGATCGAAAGAGACAACGGCTCAAGAGCTTACACAGCGCAGTGGAGGGGGCTGAAAGAGCTGCCTTCGGCCTTGTGAAAAACCTCTTGTTCCAGCAAAACCTCCACGCACGTATCGTGACCTGCAGGGGAGAGAAAGCATTAACCAAATCAGCCTTCATCTCGGAGCCGCTCGCAATCAGGGCTCTCTTAAAACATTTATCCTTATCAAGCATGTGTCAAAAATCCTGCCTTTGGGCGCTTAAGGAAACGGCATAAAAGAACCGCACGAAGAACAAACATGAAAAATGATGCCCATTATATATATCCACACTTGCTTAAGTGCTCCTATTTACTTCCTTGGCAGCGGGCCTGCATTTAAGAGCATACATCACTAAACATCAGATATACATTTCCATAACTATATTGATTTTTTTTTTTTTTTTTTAAGAAGGTCTTCAAGCCCTCAACTCTGTACCGTTGTAGCAGGCCCAGTGCAGCGGGGTGTAGCCTTGGTTGTCCGTTAAGACTGGGAGCGTTTCCACTGACTGGGCAGCGTGCAGCAGGCCTCCCAGCACCCCGATGTGTCCGCACGCCGCTGCCAGGTGGACCGGTGTGCGCCCTTTGCAGTCTCGCACCAGGAAGTTGGCGCTGTGCTGAAGCAGGGCCTCCACGCATTCCTCGTGACCGGTCACCGCCTGCGGACAGAAAACAGTAGATGTTAGTGTTATTACTGTTGACTGATCGCATCCCGGGGGATTATGCATTTCACATGATTTGATGAGAGCTGATGTTTTGGAGTTCCACAGACACAAATAGGCCGGGCTGCACTGGCCAAATCAAACGTTTGCAAGTGATTGAGGTGACTAGTTGCCATCGGGAGGAAAGAAAGTCATATTTATATCTATAACATGCCTGGCAACATCTCAAACATATAAACTACAATAGCGAAAAAGCTCACTACACACAGACAGTCAAAATTAGGGTATAAAAGAACTGTCCCACAGTACATATACAGTGTGTGTCAGTGTATGCAAGAATGGTAAGATGTCCTTACTCCTCTATGTAGGGCCGTCCTGCCCCACCTATCTTTGGCTTCTACATTGGCTCCCTTATTCAGCAGAGAATACACACAGTCGGTGTGTCCACTCAGGACCGACAGCATCAGAGGGGTTCTAAGAGATAACAGACAATGATGTCAGCAATTCATTTAGAATAGGAGCAGGAAAAAAACAACAGCACAACAACAAACAAATTTCACTTACTGTCCATTCCCGTCTTGAATGTCTACTGCACATTGAAGATCAGCATTTCCAATCAGCAAACGCAAACATTCTGAATGACCATTAGTAGCTGCAGGGAAAGAATGAACACCACATTAGCATACTCATAATAATAACAATAGACTTTATTCATTCAGCACCTCTTAAAATAATGTTAGAAAGGAAAAAACAAATTATAGCAAATCCACAATACAATAAATCAACATTCAGATAGTAAAAGTACAGTGAATAAAACCGAATAAAACACCCAGTTCATTATATTATATTGTATACGGATCTGAAAATTGAGATGTAGGTAAGTTCATGAGCCACCAGCTCCGGGTCCATACCTGCAGCGTGGATGGGGGTTCGCTTCAAGGCGAAGTCTTTGACCATGATGGAGGCTCCCTGGTTGATTAGGACGTCCACGCACTCTACGTGGCCCTTAAAGGCAGCCAGGTCGAGGGGCGTGCGCCCTTGGCTGTTCCTCACATCCAGATCCAGCAGAGACTGCACCAGGACCTCCATAGCATGGTGGTGACCGTGGTACGCCTGAATGATTCATTTACCGTGAATAAGTTAACATATGTTAGATGAGATTGAGGAACAATGCCACAGTGAGGACCAGCAGGATGAGGATAATACACATCACTTACGGCGAGGTGCAGGGGGCTGACGGGGGCTTTGACGTCGGAGTCGTTCAGGATGTCCGTCCCTGAGGTTTCCATCAGCTGAGCAAACCAGGTACACAAGTTAAAACCTACTTCAGATATAATCACTTGCTGAGTCGCGAAGCTCAGTGCTACAGATAGAGATGGCATTGAGGCCTGTTCTGAAGGCAAAAAGTCAGACAAAAGATCCCCACGCTGTACCGATAGCTCACAGCAAATTCGATCTAACAGAACAGTTTCGACCTAGCAGAGATCTTTGTCAGACATTGTAAAATAACCATCACAAAGCAGAGCAAGCGATACATACGAGGAGGAGACAGGACAAATTCAACTCACCACATCTAGAGGTGTTTCACTTGCAATCTGTAAAAGAGGGTGGGGAGAAGCAGCGATGCGTTAAACCATTACAACATAGAAATACCGGAGACGATGATTGTTACGCGTCGTGTGCTCTGGAGGGAAGCTCTCACCAGCTCCAGACAGAGGCGATGTCCGTACGCCGAGGCGTAGTGCACAGCGTTGTAGCCCTGATTGTCCCGGATCCCTGGATTCGCATCGTTTCGCAGTAAATATTCCAGGCACCTGCAGACAAAACAAAGAGGCTGGCTGTAGTCAAGGAAACAACACCATCTTTCAAGTCTCGAACTGTTACTCGAGCATAACCAATAAATGCGAGCGACTGAGCTCTTATCCATTAAAACCCTCAAACGTAACCCGCCTCCCACACGGCCCTTTAAGAAACCACAGCATTACTGACTTTCCATCTGTGTCGGAGGCAGCGGCGTAGTGGAGGGGAGTGCAGCCCCGCTCGTCCAGGTCATTGACGCTGGCCCCGGAGCCCACCAGAGCAAACAGGCACTGGTAGTTACAGTTGGCGGCAGCATAGTGCAGAGGGGTCCTGCAAAAGCGAACACGGCTCAGTTCCCTCTTCAAAGTTGAACCGAGAAACTAGGAGAGCACAAACTTTTGAACCAGATCTTTGATTCGAATGCCACGAACCTGCCGAAGCTGTCCTTTCTGTTAAAGTCCGCCCCCGTGTTGAGGAGAAGATTGAGACATTCCAGGTTTCTGAGGGGTTAGGGAGATTTAGGAGATGATCTTTTTGTTATAGGACATGAACTACATCTTAACAGCTAATATTAAACACACTATTCAGCTGTCCTGTACTCACCCTCCGGCAGCTGCAGCATGTAAACAGGTTCTTCCAAAGTCATCAGGAGTATCAATATCAAATCCTGCAAACAGAGTGAAGGATAATGAACAACATCCTGCATACTGCATATGAGGTTTTACAGTACAGATGTTGCACAGTTTTAAAAGTTTGGAAGTGACAAACCTTATGAAACTGCAATGTCTGACCCGTTCAAATACAAGAATTGTGTCCTTTTGTACTGGGACTAGTTGAGTACTATTGTAGGCGGCCACACAACATGAATAAAGAGTTGCTCACCTGAAGACAGGAGCTTTCGGCAGCAGTCAGAGAACCCGCTGAGAGCAGCCAAATGCAGCGGGAACATGCCATGGACCCCTCGTCTGAAAATGACACAACCATGTCGATTTACTCACTGGTGCTAAACTAAAAAGGTAGGAAAGTACTATTAACAGTACAGGATAACCTATGTCAGCTACATAACAGACATTGCATCTATGCTCTGGAAAGGTTTAAACACGAAAAGTTGGAACGGTTGCTGAAAACGGGGCAGACGGGGCTCACTCACTTAGCCGTGTCAGCTCTGTTGGTGATGAGTGTGTTGATGAGGAGCTCGTGTCCGTATCGAGCTGCGATGTGCAGTGGTGTATTTCCGTTCTTATCTTCACAGTCAATCTCAGCACCTTCAGAAAAAACAAACAAACAAAATAAGCACTTAGCCGGCGTTACGCTGAGAAGCAGTTCTGGCTTTACAGTCCAGCGTGAGAAATAAAGTCAGCGAGGCTGAATTTTTTTTTTTTTTAGAGGAGCTCACCATTCTCAATGATTGCTTGAGACCTAGAAAACCTCCCGTGGATGGCCGTCATGTGGAGGGGAGTCTTACCGTCTTTACTCTGGAGTGAAAGAAAAACGTGGTTGTATCACAACATGGATCTAGTCCCCCCCCCCCAGAAAAAAACAGGCTCCAAATAACTACTAGAAGTTACACACAAGCAACAACTGTGACTGTTCAAACACTGACTCTTAACCACAAATATTCTTTGTTTTGACTATTCATAGTAACAATGACATAATTATTGCTTTCAAAACACAATGTTGGGCTCAGTGGTCGATGACTGTCAGCCGTCGGCCCAACCCTGAGCTAAATATCTGGAAAAGGAGTGCCAGTTATTAAGTAACAGCTCTCTCAGGTAACAATGAGCGATCTTCTTCCAAGTTTTGAAATTGCGAGAAGCGACAGTCTGTTTTTTTTTTTTTTTACTCACCTTAATGTTGACATCAGCTCCGTTGCACACGAGGAGCTCCAGGCAGAGCGCCCCGTGGCGCGAGGCGGCGGTGAAGTGGAGAGGCGCGAAGCCCTTCTCGTTCACCTGGTTGACGTTGGCTCCGCACTCGATGAGCTCGTTCACCACCACGTCCTGCCCGTTGTAGCAGGCCACGTGGAGGGGGGTGTTGCCGTACGCATTGGGCTCGTTGATCTAGACGGCAGAGGTAAACGGGGAGAAGTCATGACACCGCTGCTTCCCATCAAGTCACTCTTTTTTTACACACAATATAAAAATCTGTTATCCAAAACATAAGACGTGCACAAGGCCAGGTTATGTGTTATTACATGTCTGCTGATCTGCAGTGTGAAAACAATAAGCGTGTGGGTGGAACTTACATCCACCCCCAAGTCCAGGAAGTATTTGACAACACTGATCATTCCACTGGAGGCTGCCGCGTGTAGGGGGGTGTAAGATTTCTTATCTTTGCAGGCCACCTCGGCTCCGTGAGACGCCAGCAGCTTCACCACTTCTATGTGTCCTGACGACAAAAAAAGAGAACGATTTCTTTACGTGAATATGCCATCAAGACATCGTCGACTATTTCATTCGGTCACATCAGAACACAAGTATTCATTTTAACATCTAACAATAATGAAATTAAAAGTATTTTCCACTAAGTCCTGGTGACTTTCATTGACCGCGATACGAAGATGAACTCCTGAAGTTACACAGAAAATGAACAATGTGATGTAAAAATCTCCCTGTGGTTGATTTCTTACCCATGTACGCTGCCCAGTGGATTGCACGGCGGTCCCTCTTGTCAAAGGCATTGATGTTTGCTCCTCTGGAGAGCAGCAGCCTCACCATCTAACAGCAGCAACACAGAAAAAAAAAAAAAAAGAGCAGTCAGGAAAAATGTCAACCTGAACGCTACTAATTCTGCTGCCTTTCAGTCACTGTGGAAACACATACGACCACTGTGTATACATGGTGTTGAATGCTTCAACACTCTGGTCTACACCGCGTACACGCACACAGGTTTGCTTTGATTTAATCTAATCTCACATGAGCTTCCACAAGGCCGTAAATTATTTTTTAAATTGCTGAGCAAACGGAGGTTGAAAGGCGTTTGAACCCTTTGCACACACTCAACAGGACAAGAAGACGTTAAGCACTAAACTGTCAATTTCCACAGTGTACCTATGTTGAAAACTGTTATCGAGTTGAACATAGGCTACAACTGCGTGTCCTCATGTCTGTATTTGTTGTGTGTTTTACTACATAACCAACAGGTTGTATGAGCAGCTTTAGTGCACATGATTAGACGAGACATTTCCACTTTAAAGACAACTAATTTGCATGCGAGCATATGATTGCATTGACGCATTTGCATGCAAGCACGTGATTGGACAAAGCACCGACTCTGCACCTCGCGTCCTCGAGCGTGTGACCACAATTTACTGTATGACTGACAGCCGGAAACGTCAGACTGCATCCATGTGGAAAAAAAATTGACGATCTGAAAATGTGTTATTTTCTTAACAAGCTATGACCGGTGCATCGGAAAGCAGCTTTATTGTTTGTTGAGCTGTGGCTTCTCCAACTTAAGAGTTTGTCCAGGTGTTTGGATTTGTGCAACTGATTCTCACATCAAAAGGCTGACAATTATCTCCTTACTATACCGTACACCAATACAACAGAAGCTCAGTTTAGTCATTTGTTGAGTCGAAAGAAAGAATAATTACTATAGTTTGTTGTTAAATGTATATTTTTTTAGTACGTGCAGCACTGAAAGATTGCAAAATAAAAAAAGTTTAAAAATGTGTCTGAGCTAATCAGAGAGAAACAACCGATACTAAAAGGAAGAGGAACGACTGACTACACGTTTCTCTTACGGGCAAAAATGTAGCCATTGTCCAGTTGTTCTGTATTGCAATGCCCTATCGTGTTTACACATTTATGAGGCAAGCAGAAACGCTTCCTCTCAGTAAAGAGGAGAAGATCGAGAGCTTATACTAACAGCCAGACAAACCCACTTGACATCCAGCCTGTTGTGTCAATATGAGCAGAAGCGGTGACACTGCAACACAACAACAAACAAAGACAGGACAGACCGTACAGCCACACGGTCGGCAGCACCGACCCTTTAAGTTAGTGCACCTTTTGTTTCTTATAGCAATTGATATTCAAACTGTGCTGCCATTTCTGTCCATTAAAAGGTATACAACTAAATCGATACTAAAAGGCATTAGAGCACCTCTTCCGAGTACAGCCGAATCAAACAATACTTTAATATTACCTCCAGATGACCGCTGAAGGCTGCGTGGTGCAGCGCGGTCCGGCCCGCTCTGTCTGACACATTCACATTGCTGAGCAGCGGGACGAGGGCTTCGGCGCAGCGGACGGCTTTGTTGGCCGCGGCGATGTGAAGCGGCGTCTGCCAGTTCTTGTCTCGGGCGTTCACGTCCGCAGAGTGTTTCAGCAACACCTGGACGGCCTCCTGCAGATAGAGGAAGAATCACACGTAGGTTTAAGTTCCACGCTGTTTAGATTTGTAAAGCATTGTGCAGCGATATGCGTGTCACACACACAACATTCAGTTATTCAGTTATAGCATTGGCATACCTCACTGCAGGAGGCCACGGCCCGGTGCAGAGGAGTGAGCCACTTGTTATCTTTGGCATTTACTCTGGCACCTACGAGTCAGAGGACACAGGCTGTTAGGCTGTTTAAGGTCACACAGTTACACGACATCTAGTGCGACAAACATGACTAAAGCCTTTTCGACGGTTCTGTTTCGTAACATCTCCGTCTGCATTACCATGAGAAGAGCGCAGAGTGCAAACGGTGCACGTAGAGGTATGTTGAATGCAGTAGAGGTATGTCACAATATTGAATGCAGATGCACCATCTGGCCGCATAGGGCATTTGAAACACGTCATTACGCTCTCAGACAGGTTAAACCTCATTTACCACTCCTTTAACACCCAGAATTTAGAAATCAGTATGTCAGGACCTCTATGTACGGCAGGGAGAAGAAAGGTGATGATGACTTTGCCCAAAGTGATTTTTAAAGGTTTAAAGGTCATGAAGAACGATACTTCCCAAAAGGATACAATAAATTTGACCACATTGGTCACTTATTAACATTTTAACAAGCTCAAATTGTGACACAAAAGACTTTTGAATTAGATAATCTCTCCTGCTGATACCTGATAAACACATTTCTATATTGTAATGTTGAATTAATATTCGTTTCCTAAACCATTCGGCTTTCAGATCATCGCTGGATATCCGACATTAAGGGCGAGGACGAAAGGTTCCGATTTCTGAATGCTGCCTTTTAAATGCTCTACACTACACAAGAAGGACAGAAATTCATATGGTTGTGTGTTTTGACTTTTGAAAACAAACCTGAAAGAATCAGCAGCTCTATAATTTCGGCATCTCCGAGATAAGCAGCAGCGTGCAGCGGGGTTCGCTTCTCATTGTCCTGTAATGAGTGGACAGAAAGACATTACTAGGACTAAATAGAAACTAAACGGTCTAGCATTTTACAACCTTATATTCCTTCTTTACTTTACACAGCTTAATGTGGTCATGATCTGTTGTGACATTTCAATGCTAGAAAGGAGAAATAATCATTAAATGTTGACAGCCACACAGTCACCGTTCATCACACACAGTCATCGCGGCATGGCAACTTGAAAATCCTGCCAGTGAAACGCAAAGCGAGTACAAGCCAGCTTTATTTTGAAACAAACACCCCCACCGAAGCAGTAATGGTGTGGAATGCAGTAAAATAAGCAGAGCCAGATCATGCAGTGGGAACTGTAAAAACAAACTGGGCTTTTTGTACTAAAAAAACAACAACAACTATTAGCAGAAATAGTTATAAGAGGCCTTTCAAGGACAAGTATACATTAGAGGGTTTTAAATTCGGTGTTGCTGGGACGTTTTTAAAATACAACAATAATGTGAGGAAACAGATGCAGAGATTAGCGAGAGTCGGTTGGGATTACCTGTGCGTTCACATCCTCTTTTTTGAATATGAGCGAGCGTACTTCATCTGGGTCCACATTGAAGATAGCTTTCAGCAAAGCAGGCTGTAAAAAGAAAAGAGTCTGCGTCAAAACCAAGGGCTTCTCTGGCTGAGATACAACACTATCTCAGACTTTCATTATTACAGTGAAAAACTTAATGCAACGCCAACGACCTGTAAGGGAAAACCTTGTTTGTCAGACTATAAACGGAAACAGTATAGATACCGGATTTGAGAAAACAATAACCACTCAGACCTTGGAGACCTTAGACCTCAGAGAGTCTTCGGGATCCTCGTCGTCAAGCACCACAATGCACACGCGGCTCATTTGCTCAGAGTTTAATCATGTTTAAGCTGCTTAAAAGTTTCTATATATTGATGTTAAAATCCTTTAACGCATAGCAGTTAGTAGTCGGTGCAGACATTCAAATGTACATTTAACAAAACGATGAGTCCACAAATCAGAGGATGATGGAGGCAGACTGTCGGGATTGATACCGACAAATGCTGAGCAGACACTTTCTAATTCTGTTCGGTGTCGTTTAGTGTCTGTTGGCAAGCACAACCACATCCATCCCATGGCACGGAGAGGAATATCACAATATCTGAATAAATACAAGTCCTGCTCCAAATGACCGATGCGCTGTCCGTTTCACTTTTTGTCCAGACGTCGAGGTGACTGTTTGCATCTTCAACGGACACAGAGACGGAAAAAGAAAAGGAAAATGTCCACAGCTGGTCTGGTTCACCAACTTGACAACAGGTGGCAAAGGTGATAAAAGTCAAAGAAAGTTTCCAGAGTAAAACTGAGATAAAAGGAGAAAACTGTTGGGAGTTCTTTCCGAAGTCTGACTCTTATGGATCATGCCAATTCTGCCCTGGCTTCATAAAGAGTAGCTACGTTGGCCCCACCCTTCTTAGGGGTGTATACAAGGGGGAAAGTACTACTGTCTGTGCGTTTTTTTTTTTTTTTTTTTACAGAACTTGAGCTGTGCTATACAAGTAAAATACTGTATATACCATGATATTTTTCCTTATTTCCATTTTGCACATGTTCGTGCCTAAAAAAAACACACATTTAAGACATCTAACTGAAACCATATTAAAGATGCGGGCAGCTGAAGTTATTCATTGTGGCCCTGTTGCAGCATTTTGCCAACACTTGCTGTACTGTATGACAAGGTTATCTTACAACACTTGCAATGTCTCTGAATAGTGAGTCCTAACTGGGAACCCAACGCTCAGTGCTCCCACAACATTTAGTCCATTTAGTTGCCCACATCTTCACAACAGCTGTCCGCATTATGACAACCTCAAGCGATAGCTTCGATATCAACATTTCTACTTGTGACCACAAGCTAGTATAAATCACTCACTTGTTGGTAAAGCGTAATTATGCCACACCATAAATGACAGGTTTGAATCCCAAAGGGAGTCCATTTAGTGTTACCACTTTCTGGTTCACGTTGGATGGCCTGTTCCGACAAACCTCACCGAGCTGTAACCTGATTTTGTCAAATGTTTGCTTGTGATTTTAACCGGCGGTACATCTCTATGACTTGTCAAATTGATTTGGAAACGCTGCTGAGATCAATGCCCCTATTGGGGGCGGCTGTGACTCAGAGGTACAGCGGGTCGTCCCCCCCAATCGGAAGGTAGGCGGTTTGATCGTCGGCTCCTCCGGTCACATGTTGAAGTGTCCTCGACACTTAACTCCAAATTGCTCTGAAGGCTGTGCCATCGGTATGTCAATGAGTATTTAGATTAGATCCTGATGGGCAGGTTGGCACCTTGCATGGCAGCCTCTGCCATCAGTGTGTGAATGTGTGTGAATGTGTGAATGCTGACATGTAGTGTCAGCATTTGAGTGGTCGGAATACTAGAAGAGCGCTATATAAATGTCCATTTACCGTCAACAGTCCTCAAGCTGTATAATTGAGTTTGCTAATGTGTCATGTTAGCCAGCTCAACACTGCTGCACAGCCCTATCTGATCCGCCATAACACCAGCAGAGAGGCTTTATGATGAGGCAGTTTTCCACAGCCTGTGGGAGGAGGCTGGCATCGACGGGGAGAACAGTGAGGGCCGGGGATCCCGTCCAGAGGCTGCAACTGGTTACCCATGAAAGACCCAGATGGAACATTCCTCCTGGCTTCCACAAAAACTTAACTCTTCCCTGACTTCGGTCATGTTTAAAAAAAAAAATTAAGCCATTAACGTGAGTTTACATCTGCAACAACCACAGTCAAAAGTTTTTTTTTCCCCCACAAGTTCTAGCTGTGAAATTTGGCGATATTAAATGTGTGTCAGGTGAGCAATGTGCACCCATTTAAGAAGCAGGAAGGGTCCTGTTATAAAAAAAGTGCCAGCAGGTTTTAAAACCACCTGTAATGTTTGGCTGGAGTGAAAACCTGCATTATCTTGTCTTGCCTTTGTCTGCCTTAAGTTAGGTGGAGAAACTGGGAAATACTAAATAAGCCTTATGTTTGAAATGAAACAAAAACACTGACCAAATATTGTATTTGAAAAGTCCATCTCTCTGCTGCATACGATCATTTCCATGTGCTGGATATCTTTCTGCGTACAGTCAGAATGATGTATCATGCAGAGCACATTTGTTCATTAAGACTTCATCCCTCATTTAACACACTAGGCTGCCCAGCTAGCTAATTAGCTAATGTGCAGCCGTGCAGCTTATGAGGCGTCATGTGCAAAAGACCACTACTTAATACGGCATAGTTTGAGCCGCATACTTTACAAACCCTATCAAATAGAACTAGACTTTCTGCACTGCTTCCTAATATGTTTCAATGACTCACAACCACATTGTGACCCAGCACCATTCATTCGAAGCTTTTGTGGAAGTCGAGCGTGAAACCAAGCACTTTCACCTTTAGCAGACAGAGATAATTGTAGTGTATGCAATAAACTCCTTTCTGCTGCAATGTGACGTGAGGATTAAACAAACTCAAAAGTCAAACATTGTAAGCACTACTGTTTTTAATCAAATACAAATCTACTGTGAACACTTTGCTTTGGATATTTCAAGGTATACGTGGTGGCATGGGTGAGATTATTCCCTTTGAAGTATATTGAAACCAACAGGACAAGATAGCGATGCCCTTATAAAACTCTGAGCCACATGATGCATTTCAGCAGTCGAATTCATGCTCGATAAGTATTTAGAATAAGCGAGACAAAGATTACCATTACCATCTAGGGACGAAGGAGCTTACAGTCCCTTTTTTAAAAGCATAAGACAATCCTCTCATTCACTTATAATGCCCATGACTATCTGCAGGGTGCAATAGTGCTCAGAGAGGTACTCGGAATAAATTCAGGGTAACAAACGGGGACTTGTTTCATTTTGACGATTTCTGTATATCCCCCCACAGAAAAGGAAGGACAAATCTGCATGTTGTTGTTTTCAGTTCTCCAGTCCTGCACGACTGATGTAGGAGATTTTCTATGCTTCTCTGGCTGCACGACCGTGTGTGCACCTCCTCTCCTCATACAAGCCAGCCTAGTTAATACCATCACCATGGAGACAGCTCTTTGGCAACTCCACCGGCTCACATGAGCCCAGGTACACGATCACAGGCACACGCACACGCACACACACACACATACACACAAGGAAAGACACATGCACGTACATATGCTGTGAGAATTGCAGGCATGTCCAAAACACACAGCCCTTAAATGATAAGGGAAAGCTATTCTTGTTTTCACAAGTAGGTGGCAAGTGTTTAATATAGTTAAAGGATGCATGTCTGATCACATTGCCAGTCACTTCATACATGTATTATAACCATTACACAGCAGTTTACCTGCATGTATCCCATTGATATAGTAAAAATAAATACATGTTTGGGAAAGAAAATATATAGAAACGGTTTCATTTATCAGCAGCATTTACAAGGGGACAAACACTTGAGGCTTGTGATCAAGGACGTAACTTCTTATCTAACGCTATTACACTGTTATAAACCTGCTTTATAAATTAAAACATGAATAAAATCCCTAAACTGAGCAGGGGCACAAAGCCTCTCACAGATCCCCCAACACAGTGGTAGGTATTCAAACAAGATCAAAACCTTTAGTTAGGGGAATGGGTGCATAAAAGATACATTATTTATGTGTTTACATGTTATCCAGTCTTATCCAGGCTATCATAAAAAAACCTCACCAGCTGAGGTAGCTAACATAAATGTCAGTTGTCACAGTAACGTAAACGATCAACAGATAGCTATGGTTGTTATGGTAATCATCATCTCACACTACGTTACAGAGATTCGGTGGCTGTTATTAAATCGCAGGATCACTTGGAAAGCGAGAACTCGAGCACAGTGTTTTGTATTGTTTAGTCACAACATGCTAACTTAGTCACTTCCCAGCTGAGCAGCTAGTAGCTATTTCACGCAGGCTCTGGCTAATTGCTGAGATAAAAACACACACAGTGACATTAGCTGGTTTGCTTGAGCTTGAGCATGTGTCTCGGTGTCAACGTGATGCCTCCTTTATGACCACAATACTCTAAATGCGATCCACCCCAGCACCTAGCTTTCACCTCACAAGAGACAATGTATCACCTAGCTTTACATGAAGTAGCTTGAATTACATTCCGCTGTGATACTGTGGAAATCGGGGGCAGCTAACTAGCTTAGCATTAGCCAGCCAAACAGTAGCTTAAACTTAGGTCGGCTTTAAGACACAGCGATCACTTACCTGGTCTCGGATTTTGAGAACCACCATATTTCTGGGATTTTAATTGTTCTCATGCAGATTGCATAAAAGGGATATATTTGTCTCCTTCCCAAAAACAGCAGTGGTTTGATCTCGGGTTTAGCTCTCCCGCTGGTCTTACTGGAGGGCCTAGCGCGACGCTAGCTTAGCTTCTCTTTTGCTAGCTTTCCTAACCCGATGGCATGAAAGTAGCAGAGGAGTAGCGGAAACTCCATAGCGTTGCCGCCACCATACTACGCCTCCCCAAAAAGACGCGATTCGATTGGACGAACGCGCCGTACCTCCCAGTAAGCGAGTCAGCGATTGGTCGTCGCACAACAGCGCTCTGTGACAGACGCACTTGTGTTGAATATTGCATTGCCTGTATACGCTCGTGTCATAATAAATGTAGTAGATATTTTGTTAACAAATTATTTTAAACGTGCAATGCAATTCATTCACATTATGGCACAGCTATAATGCGCTCGTTTGAATAGATGCATCGAGCTATTTGGCTCCGTTTGAGCCGGCTTTTCGGTAACAGCTGCTTATTATTCTATTTACACACAGTGACTCATCTTGAAGTTGCAAAAAAAAAAGCGAGAACCATGCTACCATTGGCAGCAGTGCAACTCTAATGGAGCCACTGGCGTTATATTATATTAACAGTATTCGCTCAGGAAGAGAAGTTTTTCTCCGGACAGACTCACTCTTCTTCGAGAAGGTAGCCATGCCATCCTGACACAATAACCGTGCTGCGTGATTAATTAGCCCCATGGAAGCCAGGAAATCCGTTTGAAATTGTGTGGAGATATTACTAGCTGAGGAGGTAATATTCTTCTGGCCTAGTGGTCACAGATATCTTCTTTTTTTTTTGCAGCAGCAGTTCTAAATGCCCTAACTGTTATAATCCTGCAGTCTTCTTCCGCCCTTTTCCTTACCTTGGGGGCCAATTGGGTAAGTAATATTTTTTTTTGCAGCCATAGTTGGACACAAAATAATTGCTTCACAAACTGTTCTGAGGAAAGTGGTGGACATGCACAACTCAAACCATATACTCCTACTACACTTTCATACTTCTCATGGGATCTCATGGGTTTATTGTAAGATCATAAGGACAATATATTGTCATCTACTGTAACAAAAAGTGAATTCTGAAAAACCCACAGGTTGGAGGGTTTTAAATCCCCAGTGTGTTTCTGGTCCTGTAACCTAACACCAAAATGTGGTGCAATATGGCCCTCTAGTGACTTACCCTTCAACTACAAGCAGGCTTTGAAAGTAGCTGATTTGCATCAAACTGTCAATTTTTTTTTTATTTAACCTTATTCAGACAGGTTATCTCATTGAGACAGGAGGTCTCATTCTCAAGAGAGACCTGGTTAAGACACAAGAGCAATAGAACACGAGTCATAGAAGTGATAAGTGCCAAAGTGGGAGTTTAAAAACAAGAGTAAACCACCACAGACAAATTCCAGATTTCTTAAAAGTAGTTCCCCAGGGGACTCATACTGGACAGCTTCAAATGAGGAATACAAATACAATATGTAAACTCTTGTGAACGTAAAGCCCAAATCTGTAGACTTTTTACTTGTTATTTAGGCATTTTTAATTGACACAGGGTCAATTTGAGAGCACTAGACTTGTGTGACTTCATGCAACCCTTTGTAATCCCTGTGATACAACTTAAAACAATTTGGAACAAAAATATGAGTAGTGATTCCAGATCTAGACAAGATTACAAACTCATTTCCGCTTACACAAAAATTTGAGGAAAATAAGTGTACGCATTAATAATCCTGAAAATAAGGGTGTCTGTTGAATCGCTCATGGAATGTTGCAGCCACAACAGCTGATGATGTGGGACAGTGATTTCCTCTGTATGGTGATAAATACCACAGACTGGACTGGCAGGGATGGCATTATGGAAGAGTGCCAAAAGGCTTGGACACAAAACTGTCTGTTTATGGTGCACTCAGTGACTTATAGTGGTTCTGTCACAGAGTCAGTACATTGAGATTCAAAAGTTCACAGTGCAGCAATTCAAGACCAGAAAATCTGCTGCTGTATATGTTTAATAAATGTGTATAAGCTACTGTACTGTCGGATCGTATCGTGGCACGATTTGATTTTTGCAGCAGTTTCAACAGTTCAGTATAGAAATATATATGTTAATGTAGCATACTGATAATATGTAACCGCTACAGTATTAAAACACTAAGAGCGGTGACACTTCTATTTCTGTTTAAACCTCTTAAATGATAAATGACGATAAATCTTTATGCCACTTCCCTACAGAAACATGTTAGAAATAAGCAATACTGTAATATGTGTCTCACGCTGTCAGGCAGGACACAGATATGTTTTACTCCCTGTGATCCTCCAAGAGGCATCTGTGCCATTAAGAAATAAAACAAAGCAGTATGGCAAAGAAGTGCAGTTTTGTGAGTGAGGGCGGTATAGCGGGGGTCTTGTGAAAGAATGTGGCTTATGCTCACCAGGCGACTTTCCAGGGTAGTCTCACATTTCAAGGCACTGGATACAAAGAGAGGGGAGAGGGAAAAGGTTGCGGCAGCTATGTTGATGATTTTGGGTGTAGGTCGGTCGCCTTTGCTGGGGGTAATCCTCCTGGATCTGTCCCTAAGCCCCGCGAAGGCCACAGTAACCAAAGCGGCTGAGGTGGAGAGCGGTTCCCACAAATTAAATTAAGAAGAGGAGAAACAGCACAGGACAAAGGAGTAAATGCATAAATGGAGAAAACAGATGCATACTCGCATACCTCCCCAATCTGCACCCCTCTTAAAAACTGCACCCTGACCCTTCTTGTTTACAGGACTCTGCGTGTGTGTGGTGTGTGTGTATGTGTGTGTGTGTGTGTGTGTGTGTGTGTGCTTTTTACTGGAGCTTTTTTGAAGCTTTTGTTTTGTTTCTTTATTCAAATATTTTATGTAATGAATACATTTTGATTCTTTGCTAGACAAAAAATCCAAAGCACCAGTTTCTAGGTCCTCCCACCTCCCACCAGAACAGAATAATGTAGTAACATTAATAGAAATAATAAAAAAAAAAAAAAAAAAAAAAGACCAAATTCTTAGCTGGCCCTTTGCTGAGAAATGACATAGCTCTCATCGTCCAGGTGCCAGCTGTGGGGTCCTGCACAGCGATGAGACAGCCACAGTGACATGCATGCAGGATCATGCCTTAGATCCGCTGATGCTGGGCTGTGCCCCTGTCCGTCCAGCCGTCAGGATGAGGGATAGCAAACAGCTGGACAGTCGGGGTCCAGGGATGAAAGTGGTGTCACCCACTGGGTCATTCCCAGCTGCTGTAGGACAGTGGCTAGATGGGAGGAGAGAGCATCTCAGCTCACCGCTTCCCACCACTGTTCCTGGAGTGCTGATATTGAACCACATAATCAGCAGATAAATCCAAATCCTTGTCATATACTGTCTCCTAAAAGTCAAGGCTCAAATTATTCCAAGAAGCATTCATATTTATGGGGAACATGGCAAAAATGGATGAGGATGTATCAAAACACATTGAGCAGTGATGTGGGAAACAGGTGGACAGAGATGAGATGAGGTACCTCTGCTAAAGCGAAGACATTTGTCCTCTGGGCCAAACAGTAAACTAAGGAGAGACACTGAAGAATGCTTTGAAGTGACAAATAAAAATGTGAGACCGTAGACAGCTGTAGATTTATGACGATGACAAATCTGCATATAATCTGTGCTAATCACAAAGGCCTTGCTCCTGGTTGAGATAAAAAACATCTCCCTGTTTTACCAAATTCCCTGCCAGTAGGCAGTTATGCAACCAGAAGAGTGGGAAAGTGCTCAGTTTGTAGGTTCACATCTTATTGTCCCATAAGTTATGGACCGAGCGCAATGACAGATTCTTTGATAAGTTGCATTGCAAACCTTGTCTGAGCACAGGCTAAACCACTGGACATATGAGAATAGATTTATTAGTACTAGGGCTGTCAAAGTTAGCGCAAATTCGTTTTAACACCACTAATTTCTTTAACGCAACTTGCGATCTTTAAGGTTGTCGCGGGCTCAGTTTTAAAGCTAGTGAAGTTACTGTTATCAACTAACCTAAAGAACCCATTGGTACCAACCATGTCATACTAGCTCGTCGGGAAAATAACGCTCCAAACTTACGCTAAATTTTGGCGAGGAAAAACTGGCATGGCCATTTTTCAAAGGGGTCCCTTGACCTCTGACCTCAAGATATGTGAATGACAATAGGTTCTATGGGTACCCACGAGTCTCCCCTTTACAGACATGCCCACTTTATGATAATCACATGCAGTTTTGGGGCAAGTCATAGTGAAGTCAGCACACTGACACGCTGACAGCTGTTGTTGCCTGTTGGGCTTGAGTTTGCCATGTTATGATTTGAGCATATTTTTGATGCTAAATGCAGTACCTGTGAGGGTTCCTGGACAATATTTGTCATTGTTTTGTTCTGTTAATTGATTTCCATTAATAAATATATACATACATTTGCATAAAGCAAGCATATTTGCCCACTCCCATGTTGATAAGAGTATTAAATACTTGACAAATCTTCCTTTAAGGTACATTTTGAACTACTACATTTTAACTACGGACAATTATGTGATTAATCGCGATTAAATATTTTAATCGATTGATAACCCTAATTAATACATTTCTAATTCATAGATTATTGTTGTTGCAAGCGCAGCAGCAACTGATCTGACAAGAAAGCCAAAACACTGTCCCAGTCTAAGTCCCTTTGGAGTCCCAGTTGATGACAATGACTAGTATGACCAGTAGATGGCACTGTTTCCATTTTTAATAATCTTATACAAAGTCCCATTGGAGTCAGTAGAGTCCCAGTTTATGACAATGACTAGCAATGACCAGGAGATGGCACTGTTTCCACTTTAGTAATCTTTTTTGTGCACTTGTGGACGCTACAGGTGCTATTTTTAGGAGGCGCATCATTGCAAACTGTAGTCTGTAGACGCAGCTGTCGTCGCATTCACATCTTATGCAATAACAAGCAAATAATAGCCTCTTTACAAGCAGTGAACTACTCGAGAGTATCATACCCCTGTTATCACAATTCCCGGTGCATTCATCCATTGATATTGTGTGTTAAACAGTTATAAATAAAATAATAAAAAGAAAGAAAATCTTCCAGAATAGAGTAAAAGACACCAATTCTTTACATGCAATCCAGTTTTTTTTTTTTTATATGAGTAATGAGTAATATGAGCACTATATAGTGAAAGTTATCGCCAGTCTGCTTCATTTGTTTTTCCGCACATGGAGATGATTGATGAATTTTGCAGGAGAGACAGCTGGCGCACCTTGCTGAGGACAGACAGTGTCCGGAGCTGCCCTCGTCCCTCCATCACAGACAGACATCATCAGAAGACAGTGGAGTAGACGGTGTTCAGACCTTGGCTAGGATTTTATATCGTCCCCTCTTTCGACCGAGTTAGATTATTTATAGCTACAGTCGTCACAGACACTGTCCTCCAAACTACAACAGCAGCACCAGAGCGGCACAAACCCTCAACCCTGTCCCCAAGGTAGATAAATAGCGTTTCTAATTCTTATGTTTAGGTATGTGAGTAATGTTAGAACAAATTCGACGCGATATGTATGCAAACTAAATTGTGCTTCAAACATATGAGCTAAACTGGTGTTTAAGCTAAGAACAAGTAGGCTAACCTTAGTGTTTTAAATTATTAATTATTTTAATTGCTTTTTATCAAACTGCAGTTGTGGCCTAAACAAAACAATGAAAGCAAAGAGTTAATTTATGTTCAGCCTAACTGTTATATCTAATGATTATTTAAGAATAATAATGTTTTTTTCCATCAAGCTATTATGTTCTTGAACAGTAGCAAAACAGTTTTCTAGCTAATGTTATACATCCATGATGCTAACAGGTCGGCGCATTAATATTTGAAGTCACGGTCGGTTCTGCGGTCACAGGTGGTCGTTTTGTAATTCTATTGTGAGTCCGCCAACAAAAGTAGACCGGGACCGTCTGTGTCATAACAAGGTGCGACATTCTCCTCTTAACCACAGAAATGAAAAAACATTTTTTTGCTAAACTACTGACAGACCTTATCATTATTGCTTTTGCAGACTTGTTATTATTTCCAACATGTATAGGATATTGTTGTGCAGTCTATAAATTGACTTGCTTACGAATGTATGATCGCACCAAACGTGGTTGAAGTGTGAAAGTACTTATTTGAAAAACTCGTTAATTAACCAGGCTGCATCACCCAGAGGTGCTTTATGTTACAATACAGTATATCCAGTGGTGGAGGAAGTATTCAGATCATTCAGCAATACCAAAGAATATTCTGTAAATACGCCATTACATGTAAAAGTCCTGCATTTTTTTTTCTTCACTTTCCTGCATGAAAGGTTTAAGAAGTAGAAGTACTAAGTGGTATTAAGTGGCAAATGTACAAAATTATATGTACTCATAATGGAGAATGGCTCCTTTCAGTGTTGTATTAGTATACTATTAGATCATTAATATGGATGCATTAACATGTAGGCAGTACTTTAATGTTGTAGTTGGTCAAGGTGGAGTTAATTTTAACTGTAAAACATTGTTGGTTATAGTTCAATCTATGAAAGTGCATCATGTTTTATATACTGAACACATGTTCTGCATGTATAATCTCAATCTGAACTTAACTATAGATGTTAGATGAATGTGGTGGAGTAAACATACTTATATTTCCCTCGTGAAATGTAGTAGAGCAGAAGTGTACAGTAGCATAAAATGGAAATACTCAAAGTAGTGCCTCAAAATTGTACTTGGGTGCAGCACTTGTCTAAATGCAATTAGTTTCCACCACTGATTACATCTTACGCTTTACTTCTGCATTTCTGTCCTTTACAATGTCTATATCATACAGTATGGTGATAAGCATTAAACTGCACATTGTGCTGTTTCAGATTATATATGTGACGAATACATCTTTGAATCTACAACTGCTTTCCTGCATGTTTTGTATTCACAGATACTAAAGAACCAAAACCGCAAAGAGAAGCAGATGAAGACATGAACGTATCTGGGTAGAGTCAAAAGTAAGGAGCTTATTTTTTTCATCTTAAATATGTATTTGGATGCCAGTAATGAAAGTGAATTGACAGTGCCGCTGCTGTAATGAGGTTTGTATTATGAAGTTAGTTTGGTTCTCAGTTGTTTTGCTGGACACAATGTCACTCCAACCAAAACCTTTAGCAGATGTGTTACGTTTGAAATGGCTCTTGCATGATGGCTTTGATGACCAGTGCTCTTTCCACAGGTGTCATATGGTGACAGCATTTCAATCTTCGCTGAGCAAGGTAATAGGAAAACACAAGAACCACAGACCCTCCAGTGTACACATGACATTTTCACTTAGACAGCAACACAAGAAAAACACTGCTCATACTTGACATGAAAGCCTTTCACGTCCACTCCAAATGACCCTTCAGCCGTCTTTCCATTTCAGAATATTTATAATATTTTTACATCGGACTTGTTCTTGGCAGGTTAATGCTCACAGATGTCTGCACTGCTCAGATGGCTTGAGGGGGCAGGTACCATCTGAGCTGTGTCAGGGAGAGAAAGTCATTTTAACAGCACCTTACACTTAGCCTAACACATAATTTCATAGTACCAATGAATGTGTTAATGAGACAAAATGTTTTTCGATAGAACAAATCTTGGCAGGCATCTGCGAATTATTCACTGGACCCGATAAGTTGGCATGTTCGGCTATACAATTGGCAGGCGGTATTCACAGAAGCAGCATGTTGCATGACATTCCTACTGTGTAATGCATGTTATCTATAGTGGATTATTATTGTCCTGAAGTTGGCATCTGGCAGATTTGTGCCTTTAAAATATTCGATAGACTCCGCAGAACAATCAGTCAGCTACTAGCACAGATGACATAAGAAGTGAGTGCGAGCTTGTTTATCAAAGTGGAGCGAATACAATGCCTTTTCTTTTCTTTTTTTTCACAACTAAAGTGATGGAAGTGATGAATTACGCTTTGTCACTGTGGATTTATTTCCTGTGTTTGTGTGTCATCCTTGACTGACCGTGACAGTGTGAAGGCAGCCTTCATGTCACGCAGCAGAAATTGCAGCTCCAATCGAGAGAAAGAATGCTGTGGTGTTTTGTGCCGGGTGACGTAAAGTATGACATGACAGAATGATTAAGTCAATCTTCTGCTTGAAATGGGCACAAAGCAATTATAGGAAAAACACAGCTGTAATTCTGTGTGTGTGTGTGGCTGTGTACAGTACATGGTGTACAGGTGTGCCAGTGTAACCATATGTTAAAACATACATAGATAATTGACAGTCATGGTAGAATAGCAGTAGGATTATTTGCTTTGTGAGGAGTGTGTCAGTACATTGTAGTGTTTGAATAGTAGCTTATAATAGATTCTCCTTAGAGATGTGGACACCTGCTTTCCCAGCTAGTATAAAGCCTTGTGGTTTAGTATTTTTTCTTCTCGTGTATTGGCGTAAATGAAGTAGGGTGGCATGTTCTAATTGAGAAACCTCCATAAATGAAATGATGTCTTCCCAAAATAAAACTGAGTTCAATTTTATTTGACATCTGTGACAGAAAATGTCATAATACATTAATAGGGCATAATGAATCTCACACTGACAGGTTGTTTTAACACGGAGCGCTTCTATGTTTATTAGTTTATAACAATTTAAAAGCACTTAAAAGACCAGTGTGCAATAATTAGGGGGATCTATTTGCAGAAATGGAATATATTATTAACAAGTATGTTTTCTTTAGTGCATAATCACCTGATAATAAGAATCGTTGTGTTTTCGTTACCTTAGAATGAGCCGTTTATATCTACATAGGGAGCGGGTCCTCTCCATTGAGTCCGCCATGTCGCACTGCCATGTTTCTACAGTAGCCCAAAACGGACAAACCAAATACTGTTAACTTTTCCTGCTTGGGTCGGAGTCGATAACGTTACTCGCTCCCGTCGCCGCCGCTCTCTCTCTCTTGCTTCACCATTCACTTCCCACGTCTACGTACACTGTACGCACTGGCTCTGCTCCAAATGACCTACGCTACTCTTACAAAAACTGGTTCTAGATAGAGCCATTTGCGTTTTCGCGTTGGCCACCGTAGTTCTCCAACACGCTTGGCACATGGGAGAGGCTTCAGTTGGTTGAAATCTCCTCACCTCTCCGCTAGATACCGCCAGATTCTACACACTGGACCTTTAACACTTTAATTGCAATAGCCCCAGAACATATCAACAACATATTATGAGTTTGGGGCGACCAGGTTATAGCTGTTATAAGTAATGTATTAAGCAGATGATTTATTAGATAGTGCAATAATTATTATGAAGAGGTTGTGTATGTCGTATCAACCATACCTTTACAGCTCACAGTGAATGCATGTTGTTTCATTTCTTGACTCTTTTGCAACAGATCGTCTGATGTTTCTCTATAATTTAATAAGATTGTGGAGTTTAAGAAAGTTACACTGTAATACATTATGTGTATTACGAAACTCATAATAGACTTAATATGAAACTCATAATAGACTTAATATGATGGCATAAACAAAGCAATTACAGGTAAATATATTATGCCCAAAAGACTCATAACACCAACACATAATGTATTATAGCCTATTGTGCCAATTTCTGATACACTTAGGATGTCTGTCCTAATTGTAATGTTCTCATTTTGCATGCAGGAAAGCTATATTAAAACTAGCCATGAGCAGCGTGGAGCATTGCAAAGTACTGAGTTTTAAATAGTATGTCTTTGTGATGCCGTGATAGGTAAAAATCTGTATGTTAGCTCTCAGTTCTGTCACGATCCATATTTCTTGGGAGTCTGCAATTTGTATAATTCAGTAGGATCCAAAAGACTTAAAAACAGCTTTGGTAATTAGTACGCAGCATCCAGTGCCAGTCTGCATAATGTGTTCTTTAGCTGGATTTCACACTTGGAAATAAGCTCTCATTCTATCCATCATTTCACTTGAAAAATGACAGATGAATAATAATTATGTAATTTCACCAGCGGTTGCAATCACAGAAACACTTTTAAATTCTTAAAAACGCACCTTAAAAAGCAAGATTTGTTGCTTGAACGTACATCTCTCAGCTTCATGTTCGTGCTTGTTGACACCCTTAAACTATTTTTTGTGTGGTCCAGGATCTATTATTGGCTCTGGCTGTAAGTGTTTTCTGTTCCATAACAAGATGAATCCCCAACATGGCATTAGGTTACCAGGCAACAGTGTACACTCCACTGCTCGGTTATAATTTTCTTTGTATAGTTATGATGCTTAATAGTAAGTGACTACGTGGCAGTCAGCCAAAATTAACCGCTGTTAGCAGAAGCCGTAGAGCCTGATGTGTGTCAGGAGGCGCAGAGGCTATATTTGGCTGCTATGTTCCCTTCAAAGAGACGAGTTCTAGGTCTGGACTTGACATTTCTCCTAGACTGGAAAAAATGGGTTTGGGTCAGTGAGTTTTTGCGAGAGGAGGGGTGTTGTTGATGCCCAGAGGAAGGTGCTGGTCTCTGTTCTGCAGTGGCTCATTGTTATGTTCTCTTCATCGGTACGGCACAGGAAGCTTAAATGACAGGATAAAACTAGCAATTATATGTGCTGAAATACAACACTGTCTTTATCACATAACAGGCTGTCAGGACAGCAGATTGCCATTAATGTAATCCACACAAGAACAGGACAAATTGTCACTGTCAGGTTACAGCTTTGTACCTGTAAGTTCTATGTCTTCTAGTAAGTCAACATATCACGTTTTTTCTCTGCTTTGAAGAAATTCTCTAACATCTTAGGCTCATATAATCATTGTAAAACGTGTATTTTCAAGTGAAAGACATTGTCAACAACCGAAAACAAGACTGTTTTTCTTGGTTATTGAAAAGGTGACATGTTGGAGATACCAGGTTAAGACAAATTATGACATGACAGGATGGTACAATAGCAGCTTTGTGTCAGTCTTTAGTGTACATCACTGGAGTGGCCAGGAGTTGTGAGCCTTGTTGATCTGGCAGTGGGCACAACATATTCAGAGGCGATGTTAGAATTCAGTCAGCTAAGATCAGTTCGAATCACTGCTGAACAGCTACGGACCTACTTCATGATGCTGTTTTCTTAGTCCACTTGAAGCCTCTGAACTCACTGATTATTTGCATTATTGGCAAATCTCATAGCAAATGTTTTTTTGTTCAGTCTCTTTTGTGTGTGTTGTATGTGTTTTGAGGTTGAACAGAAGCATGCAGAGTGCAGTCCTGGGCTTTATCTCAGTGTATTGCCATGAAAAAGAGATGGAGAGTCATGTTCTCAACTTGTATTTATTTTGCTGTTCTTGGCCGCTGCTGCTCCAGTGGAAGCAAGAGTGTGGCTGTACAACAGACATTGTGCAGACTATCTGAATCCAGCCCAGATGCCGTGAAACTACTTTGACAGAAATCCGTTTTTCCTCACTCACACTCTCAGTGTTTGTTGTTTCTGTTCTATTTTTTTGCAGTCACGTTATTACAGCCCCGTTGCACAGCACTTTGTAAAATAGTCACAAAATTTAATGCATTGATTCATGTACATACATTGACATGAATTTCCCTTTTTTTTGTGATGGTCGGCACAAAATCAATTCTTATGTAATCCACGTAATTGTGAACTGGCAAGTATAAAGAGCGGCGTACGCCGCGTAGGGAAGAGGTCGGGGTGGATAGGTGGGTCAAAAAACACTGGACCTTTACCCAGGAGACTGGTGTTAGTCAATGTTGATTTATTTTTCATGTAACTTCCGTACTTAAGTTACGCCACTTCCGGAGTTATTATAAGCCAATCCACGATCTTTTCTTAAAGCTAACTAAGTATTTTTTTCATGTAACTTCCGTATTTGAGTTACGCCTCTTCCGAGTTATTATAAGCCAATCCACGATCTTTTCCTATAGCTAACTATGTATTATTTGTCACGTAACTTCCGTACTTAAGTTACGCCACTTCCGGTGTTATTTTAACCCAAATCACAATCTTTTCCTAAACCTAACTAAGTAGTTTTGTTGCCTAAGCCTAACCAAATCAATCTTTTCCTAAACCTAACTAAGTAGTTTTGTTGCCTAAGCCTAACCAAGTCGATCTTTACAGAAACCCTGTTCAAGGCAGTTGCACTGCATACACAGAAAACATTTTAATCCATTCCTAAACCAACCTGATAATGTATCTTATCTCCTCCAGCTCTCCTGCGGGGTGAAAAAGTCAGAGGTGTTCTCACAGTGCAGAGTTGGGGCTGGAACGGTTGGTGAATAAAGGAGTAGGTAGTGGTGTATGTGTGAGGAATATTTTCTCTCTATATAGATAGTAGGAGGAGAGCAGTGGCCCAGAGGGGGAATCTGGCTCCTGTTGCAGCTGAGACACAGAGCCTGCTGTTCTCAGTGTTGTTCATCCAGCCTCACTGTAGACCCCTGGGCTCTCTGGGGGGGACCTACCTCCATTTGTTTTCACTTCCTGTCCAAATGGAGTTGGAGAGATGAATCATTCATGTCTTTGAGCGGCCTCTTGTGTGGATGAAAAATGGGGAGATTTAAGGCTCCCGCTTTGAGTATTCAACTTAGATTAATATGCTTTTTGCTAAAGCAACATATTTATGACTTCCATTTGCGTTTTTTTACTCTTTAGTTGAGATTTTTTTAAAGGCTTGCTATTTTTAACAATCTATTTTTTACCTGAAATATACGTCTTGCCTATTTACTTAGTACCCATCTGCTTATCTGTCTGTCAGTGCGCCTATCGACAGGCGCCATGGAGAGCGCCCCTGCCCTAACTCGATCCTGGTCTGTTAAGTCTACATGGTGAAATTAGTGAAAGTGATAAATGAGCTGTGCTTCAGAGTTCTTGGTATGTCCAGCCTGACCGGGAGATTGTCACTTAACTGTCACAGGGTGGGGCCCTTTTCCTTGATGGCAGAAACAGACAAACTTCAGGCTTCACGGACCCATTAGTTGTCACTCCATGCCATCCCATCATCCTCTGGGGCCCTGACTGCGCTGCCATGTGTCATGCTAAACATCTCTTTGTTGTTACCTTTCATCTGCGGGTACCTGCCACCTCTCTCAGCCCATCCTGTGAGTTATGGGACTGCAGGAGGTCATGGCCGCGACCCCTCCCCACTTGGCGTGAAATGTGCAGAACAAACGGATCCAGGAATTACACAGAGATTGGACACACTGGCTGGATATCTAAGAGCAGAGCTCTCGTAAAGGCCTCTGTGGCCAGATAGGTGTGAAAGGGTTACCAGCCCATCTGTTACCGAAAAAGAAAAATGTACCCCCTTTGAGGTGACAACCTTAGAGCATTCTTTAGATTCTCCCTTTTAGCTTTGAGTGGCATCATCTCAGCAAAGCTGCTGACAAAATTTAAGGTTCCCAAAAAGTGAGGCTTCTCTTTAGACCTGAAACATGATAGTCACCTGGAAAAATAAGTTTTACTCATGAATAACATCAATGAATGGCATCTTGTGTCAGTGAGGAGACAAAAAAAAGAATGAAGATGCTAAGGATGCCTGAAGTTTTTTTTTGTTCTTTCTCTCATTTGTTAGGTCTGTTTTGCTATTTTAAAAGTAGGAATCTCCATACTTTGTAGTTCAAAAGGAAACACCCGTGTTCTCAACTTCATTTCATCTTTTGATTTTCACACACAGCTTTGAGGAGAAATAGTTTTTTTTTTTTGCTATTTTTTTCTACAAGTGTTATAAAAGAGACAGCCAAAGCTTGTTAGGCCCTGTGTTATTGAAGGGGCTGGGTTGAAAAGTCAGTTCGGTTACTGGATCCGAGATGAAAGGCAGAGGTCAGGAACGCTGCAGCCACTCCCAAGCACAGCATGGTGGCATTGCTATGTGGAATTGTGTGCATGTCTATGCATGTGTGTGTCAGTTTGTCTGTGCGTGTATATTTGTTTGCAGAATGAGTGTTTTGCTTTGTATTTCTACAGTATCTGTATTCCTTGGACCTCTGTGCTGTCCAGTTGCTTTAGCACAGTGTTTGTTGTGTGTCACAGTATTTGTCTTCCTCGTCCTTGGAGTCTGCTATGGAAAGTTCAAAGTAATGGCATTTCTAGCCGTTCTTGGTTTCTTCAGTTCTTCTTCCTGTTTTAATCAACCTGCAGGGTGCACTGTTGTTGAAGGATCCACCAGGGGTTTTACCCCGCTTGGACAGTGTCCTACAATTACAGCTGCCTTAGTTATTTCTACGCTTTTCGGTCTCAATCAAGCTGATGAAACTCACTAATAGGAGAATTGATTGTAGAGAAAAAAAGACGGATAAAGAATTTGTAATATCTTCATTATTACAAACCATCATCAGTGCTTGAAGCATCTGCTACTATTTTTTATTTTATTTTTTTTATTCACAATACAGTTAAGATACACATACAATCATAAGACATAATGGAGATATGTGAAATGGGACACCCAGATAAGCTATCTGAAGCTTGAGAATAGGGGCCTAACCACTAAGCAGATAGTAAACATATATTTTAAATACTAATACGTTGTCTAGATTTGAAAAAGTGCATGTATTATATAGTAACATTTACAACCTACAAAACATCTAAGACTAACCGAAGACCCTAGAGCACTAACCTAACCCTAACTACTAAATGGTCCCAAAACATCTATTCCATCAGTCTAAACATTGATTAATAGCTAAAATACAATAAATAAAGACATACGACAAGTGGAAATAACAGTACAATTTAAATGGATTTCAGAGTAGAGTAACTAGTTACTAGTTTTCCCGTCAATCAAAAAAGATGACCCCTGAAAGAAAATAGGGAGCTTTTTGAGTTGTTTAGGCACATAGGAATTGCAGAAGTAGAACATTGTCTTTATATCTAATATACTTGGGAGTTTGTGTAACATAAGCCAGTAACGTCCACTGCATAAGGATACGATAGGTCATCAGGGTGAATTTGTAGCTATGGTGGAAAAATGTATATGAATATGATGCCGTAATAAGATCCATAAACTCAAGGTCACCCTAGCAAAGCGTTTAAAAATACATCTGGAGCCCCTCCAGGTTCATGCATATGGAGCAGCCCAGACATTAACATCGTAACGGAGGTGGCGGGTGCACTGTGGGACATTTCCCGGTATGCATAGCGCTACCTTAATAATCAGAGGAAGAGCTATTTTTCAGAGGTATTGTTGCGTCTCAGACCTTTGAGACACCACAGGAGGCGAGTGCTGTGACTGTGCTGTGGTCAAGTAAAGAAGTGGTGGCGTAGGTGGAAGTGGCTTGGACAATAAGCGTCAGCCCACCCTTCCCATAGTAAACTTGATTTCCTGTTGCACTTTTTTTAGAGGGACCTTTAAAATCCATGAATGGAGTTTTTAAAGGTCATTGACAAATCCAGAATAACAGTCGAGCAGTAAGCATAAACAACTCCAGTTTTACTTTTGTTATGCTGTTGGGTTATTCCCTGTGCTTATTATATTCAGGTCACTGAAGTTAGATGTGTCCCTTTAAAAGAAAATGTGGAACTTGAGAGTGAAAACGGCTTGTACTGTTTCTGTGACTGAAATAACAATGCTGGTATTTTCCAAAGGACAAACAAGCCTGATAAAATGTGTTTTCCGGTAATACCATATTGGTAATACCAAATATATACATTTTGTTATCATATTAAGAGAATAGCTCCAAGGGACTTGGGAGGAATGATGCTATGATTATCCACTCATAAATGGGCTCGACTAGCAGGATGTGGATTGGAAGGATACCTCCGAACAGAGGACCTTTGTTTTTATTAATCCCTCAGGGATTTTCTAAGGTCAGCTAAACTTGGCTGGATTCCATCAAAGTCACATGTGCATCTTTGGGCCTGTGTGTTTGTATGATACAGATGAGGCCATTTGACTCCTGCAGGCATTTCAGTGATGTAGGTCTAAGAGCCACTGATGCAATGATTCTGCTCACTGGTTTCAGGCAGAAAAGTTTCCTCGGAACCCTGCGTCATGTTCATTGGTAAAAAGCTCGCTGGCATTAAGAATTATCTTTCAAAGGCTCTAATCAATGCTAAGCCTTATGGTGCTAGAATATCGTTAGAAGATCAATAGTCGTGTGTTGCTTTGAGAGAAGGTGCTGGGCAAGGTGGACAAAGTGCAACATAGAGTGGGCTTATCATGATTGAATGTAGGGTGGAAGTTGTACAACAGCAACATGGTCAAATTGATACAAACAGTGGATCAATGGTTTCCAGCAGAGATGAGCACATTGATCAGTAAAAATACTGAGAGCTGTCCTCTGTTTCCAATGGGCCTTTGTGCCCCATATCTATTTTTAGAAAGCCTATGGCAACAGATGAGGGCACGGCATCAGGGATCTATTCAAAGATAGAAAGTAAACTGACCTCAAGGTCAGTGAACAATAACTGGATGCTTTCAAATTGTGTTTTTGCCTTTTTGAAACTCTGTTATGGTTCAGTTTGTTTCTCACATCTCAGATAGAGGGTTCAATACAGATGAATGAACACAATTTTTCTGAAAGGTTTTTTTTTTTTTTACTTTTAAGGATATATGTTCATTCATCTCTTTGAAGAACACCATCTATGTCTTTTTTATGTTCGGCCTCTCTCACAAGAGAAACACATAAAGCTGCATGGGCTCCATCTAACTGCGGTATTAGCTGCATTGCAAAACTTTGTTGGCAATGTTTCAAGATTAAGTGCCAAACATGACTGCCTTTAAATGCTTTTTTCATGTTATTTGATCCAACCTGTTAAGTGCATTCTATATCACCCTGAAAGTCCAACAGGAAATACCACAGGACGCCAGACAGAGTAACCCAATAAAAACAAGAGCGCCCAAATCATTAGTGGGGAAACACGCTCGCATAACACATCCAGATGTACAGGCTAATTGGATTTTACCATCAAATCAACAGTTATAGTGCCTTTGTGCTTTTATGAGACTGACCGCAAGGTAGAGGGAAAATGGGCTGTTTGAAGTGACAAAACTTTACCCGTGGCTTTTAGCAGGTAGACTGGCTGGGCTCGGTTGCTAATAGAGCATGCTGTACTCCACATGCAGAGATGGGGCAGCATTCTGCCATGGACTCACTTCCTAAATTGTTCTAGGGACCCTTCCATAGTTGGCAATGGTGACTCATCAGGGGCTGATGCAAGTAAGATGGCGGGCATTGAGGTAATTGGTGTGGAGAGGTAATTTCCCTCCCGTACCAGGGCTGCCCCTAGAGCTGTGGGGGGGGGGGGGCACTAGAGAGAAGAAACCCATGGACAGTGAGCGGCATGGTTACGTCAGAAGTTGCTGTTAGTATGCAACCCCTCTCTTGGGAGGAACATCCCCTCTGACTGGAGAGCTCAGCACCTGACAATGATCACATCCGCCACAGTCCTCCCAGGGCGGCATGATGAAACTCAGCATCCACACAGGCAGGAAGACAGGCAATAGGTAGGAAGTCAGAGAGGTGGATAAACTAAGTCGGTTAAAACACATTCTAATAAACATGCATTGACTGAGATCGTGTAAGAGGGCCTTGAGAGTCACTCTGCAGTTTATTTTACAATAGACAACCCCCCCTCCTCAGAGATACACGGGGGCTTTGAAGTTCAGAGAGCACGGAGCAACAAAACATGGCTGACTCATTCCCTCCCACACACGGATCATCCGCTATTAAGGGGAACAAAACATTTTCTAGCCGGATCAAATTAGTTGTAAGAAGCACTGTTTGTCCACCACTCATTTCTGTCGCAACACTTAAGTTCAGCTCCCTTCCTTCTCCAGTCTGCCTCCCTGCTGGGTTTCATCATGCACAGTGTGTCACAAGGCAGCAGCGCTATGGTGATTAAGCCACAGAACTTGAGAGTTGATTTGGAACTGGTACAGTAACGGTGGTAATGTGAGTAGGCTTATTCGGTAGAAAAAAACAACTCCCCAGGTTATGACCACGGTTTCTCGGAAAATAGAGCGGAAAGGGCCGAGGTACCATGACGGGAATTATCTCTTTGTTGTGTTTCCGGTCCCAATAGATTATTTAAATTGGCTTAGTTGAAGTAAATAACATGTTGCATGCGATGTGTGTGTGTGGATGCATGCGTATGTGTGTGTTTACTGACATCTATAATGGCGTTTCATTTAAATTTGGAAAGTGCTCGGGGGCACTTCACTGGTCTGGCCCACTTGTTCCCTCATCTCTAATATTCCCCCGCTCCATGTCAGTGCTCTGATGTCAAAACGTACACACATGCACGTACACAGACACTCTCACACACACACACACACACACACGGAGTGTTGTGTTTGATATGAGGGAGGTGACAGACAGTCGAGCCCGTGCCCCGGAGAGCAGAGCGGAGTGGCTCTCCAGCAGGGACGCTGACGTTCACACTTAAATGCTTTAATAGGACTAAAGTAGACAAAGGCCGCCAGTGACGCAGTAGGAGCTATAATGGGCTTGCCACATTGCAGGTTTACTGGACCCTGCCTATTGGACAGAGCTATTTCCAATCCCACAATCCCTCATCAGCCTCAGGAAGCTAGTTATAAATGAAAAAGTGTAGGTTAATCGCTGCTAACGTGTCCCAGTGAAATGTCTCTGGTTTTCCATTTTTTTTATTTGAGGAGCAGTAGGTCAGGTTGACGGAGGTTATTTTCTGGGAACAAGCCCTAATTATTCACTTTCACACAAGTGCAGAGAAATTGGTTTTATTTCTTATACTTTTGACGAGACAAAATAAAGCACAACTCCATGTGTAGTGTGCAGAACATTCTGTGAAGAAACCACTTAACAAGTAGATAAATAAATAAATAAAATAAAACTTATCCATGAATGAAGAATTTAAGGGCAAAAATAGTCTCTGAGTTTGCAGCATATTGTATTTTTATTGTGTAATAGTGGAAAATCACAGTGCCAGGAACATTGCAAAATATATTTTGACCTTGTCATTTCAGGAAAATCCCATTGTCATGTCATTTAAATAGGGACTCATTATCATTTTCATGATAATTGTCATTCATGTGACGGCCTTACTTCCCCTTTAGATCAGTTATGCCTTAGCCCATGTTCAGGTCAGCCTGCAGGGTCAGAGCTGGCCTGCTCTGACAGATACTGTGACAGATGGAGCTCTGGGTCTTTAGCCATCATTACCTTGGACTTGAAGGCTTGTTATCTCTCACACCATCTTATCCAACTTGACTGCCAAAACTAATTCGCGAAGATCAGGAGTTTGCTAAATCTGTTCAACTAAAATGTGTCACTAAGGGGAGATTGGAGCAATCATTTCTTGATAGATTTGCCACAATGTTCCGTGACTATGTTTGCGAAAATCATTCTCTCAGCTATTACACGAAGTGAACAAAAATGAATGAATATTTGAAAAAAAAATGAAAAAAATATTTAGATTTAGATAATTAATTTGGGTTTTGAGATTACAGAGAAGTAGTACGGAATCTGAACAAACGTACGAGTTCTCTTGTCTCTATTTATGAATAACCAATATCAGACATTAGCTTCAGAGTTGTTTTATGTCTGGGGCGAGCCTGCAAGCTGTGCATTTCCTTCTTGGCTTCTTGGTTGTGCTGTGATAAAAGGATTGAGGGGTTAAATGTTTGTCCAGCTGAAACAACACAGTAAAACTCCTTCTCTGTGTCTCTCTAGCCAGTCGTCAGAGCTCAGGAACTAAAAATAGCCGTGCTGGCTCCACGCCCCTGGCTGGGGGACAGGTCAAATTATGAAGGAAGATGAAAAATTTAAAGGCACAGGCTGCTTGGCCACAAACCCAGCCCTGAATCAGTGGTCAGATAGAACATTTGACTTGACTTTTATGGGCCGGAGTCAGATTATATTAACTGCAGATCTTTGCCAGCTTGGGATGTCATATTAATTGAAAAAGTCCCACTGTATAGCTATTTGGTGCTCAAAATTCAGTATCCAGGTTCTTGAGACGTACTACATGTGTACTGTAGTGTTTTGTTTGTCTGCTTTATACAGTATCGAGTGTTTCTCAAGGAAATGGGATGTGTAATCCTGGAGAGGTGTTCTTGACACAGTTTGAGAGGTTTATGTAATTGCGATCATGCTGTCATGGCATCTTACAGTTGGCTTCCTTGGCTAGCTGAAAGCATGCTTCCTGAGCAGCAGTATACTGCCCTGGATTCACACTGAACCCCACGCACACATACACACTCTCAGCTAACACAGTTCATTTAGTGTCTGGCTTGACTTAACACATCGTGTTTGTCACACATGCAGATTTTTTTCTTACCTAAATCCCGTTGCATTTGTGTTTGTTGAAATACATAATCATATTTGTACTATTTGCCAAAAAACAAAAAGTCAATACACAATTTTTATGTTTTGTGAATCATATAAAAGACAAAACCCTTGACATAACAAATACTGCACAGAGGTGAACTCTTTTAGTACATCAAGGCAGAAACGGATCATTCCGCCCATGTACCTGAGAGAACAAAATGAAGACATAAATAGAGTGAGTGAGAGATACTGCTTCAACAAATCAAAAATGAGAGAGGGAGAGAGAGAGGAATCAAGCCTCCATCTGCAGAGAGGGAGTCAGGAGACATGCCTTCTGGCAGGAGCAGAAGAAGACAGCTGTGTTTGGTGTGGTATTTTTAAACGCATCAATGCTGCTCCAATCCCCGCGCCTCGCCTGACCTATTTTTAGCCAGGGCTGGCCATTGTTCTATTTCTGTCACCTGTGGGCCACGCAGTTGTTGATTCACATGCAAATGAAGCTCGCTCCCTCCCTGGCTTGCATTACTGCCTCAGCGAGGTGCTCAGTGTTCAGTTCACGGCTTTTCCTAGCAACTCAGCTTTTACATTTTTTCTCAGTCTCTTCTCTGAGGAGAGAAAAAAGCCACAGACTGGAGAGGAATAGGGAGAGAGGCAGATAAGAAGAAGAAGAACAAAAAAAAAAGCTGGACTTGGCCATCTTCTCTCGAAACTGTGTTAGTGTTTGGACCAGATTGAAGCAGGCAGGCAGGCACCGGGAGAGTGGCAGCCCTGCAGAGAGAGTGTGTGTGCAGTTTGTGTTATTGCTCTACGGTGAGAGTGGTTTATCAGAGGAGGAGGCAGAGGAAGGGAGAGAGTTGCCTGTTGTCGTGGTCTCTCCCCCTGAGTGGCTGAGGGGTGGCTCTTGGTGACAGGAAACGCAAGGCTTGCAATGAGACCTGAGCGCTGAGTGGAGTATGCTGCAGACGATTTACGAGGGCGAGTCAAGTTTCCCCACAACAGAACGGCGCGTTGGACACCAGCAGTTCCCCAACCAGAGCAAGATGCACAACGTGAACAACTCAGGTGATCACACAGCCCGGCGTTTCTTCTCCTTTTGAGGAATCTCAGTTTTTATCCTTTTTTTTTTTTCCCCCCCTCTTTGCATTCCTCTATCTCTGAATCTCTTCCTACTTCTCCGCTATTTCACATCGTCTGTGCCTCTCTCTCTCTCTCGCACACATTCTCTCTCTCTCTCTCTCTCTCTCTCTCTCTCTCCTTCTCTCACATACTCTCAACTCTTTGCGCTCAGCCGGTCTCTCATTCTGTGTGAAAAGAGAACTCAAAGCTTCTCAGCACAGCAACGTGGTAGGATCAGGCACTTCTTCTTCCTGAATCAAGGTATTTGCTCTTGTCGAGGTAAATGTTGCTTTGTGATTTGTCTTTCTCAGTGGGACTGTTACCTTAATCCGTGTTAAAGGATGTCTTGTAAAGAGTCAAAAAAGTGCTTTGTATCTTAATATATTTAACATGGATTGTGTTGTTTTTCTACTAAAATGAGGAAATGTGTTAACACTATTCCCATGCTCCGGTCGCCTGAAATGAGTCACTGTGAACATGAAAGGGATGTTGTGTTTTGCGAGCTTCCATGTCAGCGTGCACTTTTCAGGGAACAGGAAAAAACTGTGACAGAAATACTGAGGGGACAACTGAAAGGTTTCTCTCAGGATATTTACCACAGACATTGACTGTTCTATTTTTGACCTGAGAATTGAATTGAAGAGGACATGGCTGACATCAGTATGAGTAACATCTATTCACTCAAGATGAGTCACACCTTTTCAGCATGTAGCTATTGGTAAAATGTGAAAATCGCTTCTAGAAATGACTTCAGAGTTGAAGCATTGTGCTCTGTGAAAACATTTGTCATGTGGGTTACTGAGAAGTCTGTGTAATGAGAAAGTACGCATTGAGTCATGTGAGTGCTTAATTTACTGCAAAATGTATTGTGACCTTTTGAGTTGAGAGATCTACAATTAGCCAACAGCAAGAGGGGACAACATGATGTCCAGTAATTCAAACTAATTGTTAAATGTGCATTTAGTTGTTTTACATTGACGGTAAACTCAGTATTTTTGGCGTAAAAAATAAGTCAAAAACTAAAAAAAAAACACAACCCTAAGTCTGACTTCAGGCAAGCAAAACGGGTGACTGAAATCATCCAGAGGCAGTGGGCTAAAAACGTGAGTAGATTTAAAAATAAGACGGTGAGGGGGGGATGACAGGGGGATGACACATTCCATCTCTGTCAATAGAGCAGGTTATTTGACTATCAGGCTACAGGAGCAGGGCTTTCTTTTTCTGCCTTAGCGGCCTGTGAGCCGAACAACAGATACACCGAGCGCCTGAATTCGGGCTCCCTGCTTATTCTGTGGGTCAGCTATTCTTAGGTGAGTTATTTTCAGCTTATGGCATTAGCCTGCTAAGATTAGGCGTCTGTGCGTTATCATTCCATCTCGGCGTGCTCCTGATTTAACCGTGGTTTGGAACAGATATTTATAGAGAATTCTGTCATTTGCCTGTTTAATTTGTTCTTTCCACTTTATAGTAAATCACTTGACGGTGACTAACATTATCTGTCTAAAAATGCTACTCCGGGATGCCTTTGTATGAGTTTACTGGATGTCATGTGAGTGCTGTTGGTAGAGCAGACACAGTCCCCGGGGGTGGGACTATTATGTCCCGTGTGTATTCGTGTTTTAGGATATTTCTCGATGATTGTTGGTGAAGTGATCCTTGTGTCAGCTAAATAGTTTATGTGTGAATTGTTTTCTAAAGCAAACTTCTTGACATTTTATGTCATACTCTACTTGTCTGTTGTTACATTTCAAGTGGAACATGAAAATAAAGGGCATTTTTATTTTGATTAGTGTACGTGACATCAAAACAGGTCCTCAGATGGGCTCTCCAACAAGGGAAAACTAATTAGTTTCCCCCGGAGTACAAAATATTATGTTAAATATCACGCTAGCTCCGTTCAATAGGGACCTTTCAGACAATAACAATGCTGCAGCTTTCAAGTCCTCTTGTCTGTATCCATTCAGGTTGCCTCACCGTTCAATTTGGAGGTGCTCGTCGCAAAATAAAGGCCGTGCAAAATAACACAAATGAATATGAGATTTTGTTTCAGTGTTGCTCAGTAACCTATTATTTTTAAACTATTGGTAATAGCAAGGTGAAGAGCGTGTTTAACAGAAAGGCCAACTGAAAATACGTTAGCTTTTTTGCATTTTCTTCTGTTTTTCATAATATGCATGTTGTAGAAAAGCAATGTTTATGTAACGCTTGTGTTTTATCAGTGATGCTAAGGGATGCTTTTCCTGTGGCTGGAGTGTTTGCTGTGGCTCAGTTGACTCTTTGTGATGGATTTATTAGGGATTTTATTGACTGTAGGATCTGGTGCCAATGTTGTCCACAGAGGATAGGATAATGAGAGAAAAGTCTTGACAGAGGAACTTGCTAATTATCACCTACAGTTTCCTCGGTTTTCTCCTCATTGTTTTTGCTCGGATGGAGATTTAGTATATGCCGTTTTGTGTGTTGTTGATTTGCGAGACGGTTTGGCATGACGGCATGCAGGACATGAGACGACCGGACTCCTGGCTCGCCTCAGCGAAAGGCCCGTGGTGGTTCGGCTCGGCCCTCTTTGTTAGCAGATAGACTGCGAGCCGCAGCTCTGGCTCAGCTGCAAGGACGAGCCTGAGTCTTATAAATAAAGACCTGTTTCTTGCTTTAGACATGCCAGCTGCTCAAAATAACAAGGCACTTAATGAGAGATCCAGCGCCACATTGCAGTCCCAAGCATCAGCTTATTTTTGCCCTCAAACATCTTCTGTATCTCTGGTTCTATTTATACTGCCAGACAGGGATTTTAGATCAGCAACCATCTCAAGTGCACACTGAATGCATGCAACATACGACATGTTCAAAGTGTCAACACAAAGTGGGACACGATGTATATTGCCATTTTTATATTTCATTGAGAAAATATACACTATGTAAAGATGACGATCCATGGTCAGTACCACATTGGGTAAAGATGTTTTCAACACCAGTAACATGTTCTACTGGGAAACAAATGGAGCAACGGGTCCTTCAGTACAAATGTTGAACTACACTTTAAAATGTGGCGATGTTTTGGGGGGTTGTGCTAGTCTTAATTTGTTCAAGCCAAAAAGCAGTTGTGAGGAAAATCTGTGAAAAGCAGGTTACTTAACTACCTGAAACCATATGTGACATAGTATTTACGTACATTTTTTTTTATTTGTGGCAAAAGATTTGAGACTAATGACAAGGTAAATCAGCTCATAGGAATATGATTCTTAACATTTATGATTCAAGTTGTTTTTTTAACTTCTTGCAAGTGTAACTATTGCAAAACTGTAACAACAATATTAACATCAATATTAGCGTTAATGAAATCATTCTGAATCTTTCTCGATAAACACCTCTAATAAATATTCATGAATGTAAACATAAATCTTTAACTTTTGTTAAGACTCCACAGGGCTCCTTTTTAATAACAAGTGAACCAGTTCAAATCTGAATATTATCAGCCTTATTCGGTGACACCAAACAGTACCTCTAGTTGCAAAAGATTGCATTGAAATGTCACTGTGTTCTTAAAAACTAAAAGTTCAACATGAGCCTGCACAATGACTTATGTTGATAAGGTTTTACTATATGTATCTGTGTATTTCAGACTCCTCACATGTCATAGTAATGTCACTGGCGATGTGTGTCTATTCTCTCTCCGGGGTGGGAAGCCTGCTAATGTGGCCTGAGGCAAAAAAAAAGACGGCCATCCAACATCTCAAATTAAGGCTGTGATTGTCACTCTAACCACCACCAAGGCTAATGAGAGGCAGATCGGTTATAGAAATAAACACTTTGGGGACACTGGCGGTGCGACGCTGCAGTGGGAGTGTGGTCACAGGCTATGAGTCACCCTATCCCCCCTTGGCAGGCCCTCCACAGGGAGGAATTTGGGCATGGGGCAGGGTGCTTGTCGCTCCCTTGTGCTAAAAACAAATTTGGGACCTGTCATTCATAAATCTCTTGTTTACCAGTGCCTGGAGACACGTCTGTGCACTTTCCACCAATCAGGAGGCGCCTCACTTTCACCTCAAAAACGTATTCATATCAAGGGTCGCGATCGTAAAAATGGCACCGTAGGACCGCTGAACCAGAAGTGGCCCGGCTCTTTGCGAGCGATCATTTCAAAAGTGACCCGAAAGTTACATAAGTGCAACACTGCGCTTTTATTTTTGCCCGTGTTAAATTGAGCAGGCGGCCTCGCAACTGTGACAGTCTTTCGCACATTGTCTATATTAAGACCCTGCTCAGAAAAGCATTTATATTTAGCCCTAGTTACTGGTGGTTCCGTATTCTCCTCTGCCTAAGGAGTATTTTTGTAATATAGAAACAGCAGATTTCAGTTTCGGTATAGTTTCAGGGTGCGTTTGACTTAAATACGTCGACTATAAATGTGCGGCGGTAGATACGCGGGTCTAATGTATTCTGTGGTTGAGTAAAGTACATAGACAGAGGCATATATTTTGACCTTTTCTCCGTTTCAATCAGCACAGAGAATAATGTCAATCAGGAGGAATGTAAGTGGTAAATTATTCATTAGGTGGAGGCTTCAGCGGAGCTCGAACAATGCCCGCCTACCTTTAGGACCTTATTATGTTCCCTCAACATTGTCATTCCATCCAGCGTTATTCTTGCGGACACAGTGGACAAACAGTGGACAAGAGCAGAGAAGGCACATGAGGCTGTTGTGGTTTCCTCAAGGGACATTTCATACAGCCTTGGTTATCAAAGGTGGCTTAAGCTTTCACACTCCTCCTCCTCCTCCTCCTCCTCCTCCTCCTCCGCCCCCTTCCCATCCTGTTAAACCACTGTCTGAGATTTTTCTGATGGAGGCTCAGCTTGATGCGCTGATCAAAGTGGAGATCCTTAATGCCAGTCACAGTGAGGGTACGGAATGAAATATGAGATTAATTAGATATCTCAGTGGTGAATTCTCCCAGGCAGCAGGTGTTTTTTTGTTGCTATATTTAGGTCCATTAGGCAAAAAGTAGCACTAGGGCTGTCTGACTCTCTGAGCCCTTCAATGGTTCACAGGTTCTCATCTGTCCCTGGAACAGCGCCCGCTACAGAGGAGTCCTTTGTCAAGTACTTACAAGCTAAGATTAATATTCCCTGTCAGGAGAGAAGGGTCTGTTCTACAGGTGCCTGTTCTCCGCGCCTGCCGAGCCGTTGCCCTCCTCTGTCATTTCACGGGAGCTGTTTTTAGAACACAGGAAGAAAAATTACAGTACGGGAGTCCCCTCTAGCTCTCTTCACTCTTTGAACATGTTTTAAGACAAGTTATCACTTAGCCACCGAATCTGTGCAGTGTGTGTTGGGAGGGTTTTGTAATGCTTTCTCTCCGTCTCTCTCTGCTGGGGACTCCTTTCTTATATAAGAGCTGAAAAGCTGATATAATAGTCAACATGTCACATTGCCACTGTAGGCAGGAGATGACATGCAGTGAGACTCGATATCTGCAGGATGCATAATTACGTCGCCGGCGTTGCCATGGCAGCGGCAAGTTAGGGTGGTGGATACTAGGGGTGTGGGGGTTGTCACAGACCAGGATTGCGCCACTTGCTTTTATGTTTCTATTTATAATCATCACCGCCGCATACACATGGAATGGTGGCAATGAAAAACAGGCTACATGACAAAACAAATGGGCGCCAGTGAGCTTCACAGCATCAGTGAACAGGAGGGCACCGCTTCCTAATTGACGGCTACTGTAGACTGACGCTGCTTTCCTTTGGCAGGTTTAAACTCCTTTTTATTGGCATTTCATTATAGTTTATGAGGATAAATGCATGACAGGACCACCACAAAGTTTATCTATGTGAACATATAAATTTCTAACATGCTAGTTTTTTCTCATGCTTCAAAAAAAATACAGGTGGTGTAGTAACATTGCTTGTATTTGTTCCCTCCAATGTGACCCCTTGAGAAGATTACAGCAATGAATGCACTCAATAATTCTCCCTCCAACCACCGGAATTTTAAGTAGGTTTGAATGTTTCCCGGATCTCAAAATGGAAGAGACATTACACAGTCTGGACAATGCGTACCCTTCCTTGAATGTCACATCATGATCAGCATAGCTAACATGTCATTTTGACATTTTGTATTTAATTACTGATCAAATAAAGGCCTAAATACGTTATTTAATTTCCGAAATGGTTCAAAGATGTAATTCTGATTTCTTACTGTAGCAAGGATTGAAGTAGATACACTAGTGTGGATGAAAACACACATAAAAAAAGATAAAGAAAAATGCAATCAGCAATCATCCTCTATGGAATAGAGAGATGAAGTAGCCCTGTCTCCTCCTATGTTCTTAACTGGCAATCGATTTTCTCTGTGGAACAACCTATATATAGAGCTGACCAAAGGGATGCCCTCTCACTTTGTATCTGGCAATTACTTATAATGGAGGTAGTTGTCAAAGACAGTTCTTACGGATGCACACGTCGCAGCGTCTTCACTCAAGAACACAGATGGAAAGATCACAGGAACACGCGTTCACAAACATACGGCGGGTTCCAGGCTCACAAACTACTTTGCCTTAAATCATTTATGTTAACAAGGAGTATCTGCGTGATGTCCTGGTAGAGACCGGGAGAAGGACTCCTTTTATTTATTTATCAAACAGTGGGAAGATAGGATTTATGTAAATACTTTAAATGACCACTTCAACATTTCGTGCCAAATGTCCATTGAGTCTGTTATACAGCTGCTCCCAGTAGACTACGCCGACGGATGTGATCCCATGTTTGTTTATAGAAACTTCTAATTGCAGGTTTGTGAGGATCACGAGAGAGAAAGCCGTGCTCCTCATTTCTGACCCATCTTTTTCTCCCCGCTCATTTTTTTTTTTTTTTTTTTTCATTTTAAAACTCTTTTCTAGAATCCTGATTTCCCTGCCCACCTTAACTCTGAGTTAATTTATATATACTATACGCAACCACCTCTGGTTTCATGATTTGAATTGATGCAGGTAAAGGTGCAATTAAGGGACTGACAAATCTCTTTTTCTCTTTTATTCTCTCTGTGGGCTACAGTGGACATTAAACCAGACGTGCCACTGGCTGTGGAGTCCTTATCTCCGTTGGACCTGCGTACTGATCTGAGGATGCTAGGGTCAGGCTCTGACCCGGGTATGTGGGAGAGGCAGCTGCAGCAGGAGCTGCTCCTCATTCAGAAGCAGCAGCAGATCCAGAAGCAGCTACTAATCAGCGAGTTCCAGAAGCAGCATGAGAAGCTGACCCGTCAGCACCAGGCTCAGCTCCAGGAGCACCTCAAGGTCAGCATTGCACCGAACGCTTGTACGGAGGACAGCGCAGCAGTGTACACAGTGGCCCAAGCACAGCACCACAGTGTACAAAACAGCAGAGCACAACACAGCATGGCATACTGCAGATCAGTAGAAAACATTATAGCTCAGGAAAACAATACCGAGTGCAGAAAAGAAAAATAACAACTCAGCACAGCAAGGCAGGGTGTCGAGCAACACATTACAGAACAGTGTGAGTTTTGTTTTTACAGACGAGTACAGAATAGTCCATCACAACAAAATAGAAAGTGCAAAAGCTCACATAAGCCACGTTTCAAAAAATGTATTTTGTCAGTGTGCTCTCTTCATGCTGACTTGAGGCCTGCGTGTTTCTCAGCTCCAGCACGAGCTCCAGGCCATGAAACAGCAGCAGGACATTGCAGAGAAGGAGCGTCGTATGGAGCAGCAGCAGCAGCAGCAGCACCAGAACCAGCAGGAGAAGGAGCAGGAGAGGCATCGGAGAGAGCAGCATGTTTCCAGCCTGATCCTCAGGGGCAAGGAGCGCTCCCGAGAGAGTAAGAGCTCGACACCGCCATCATCACCACCTCCTTACCATCAGGGGTGGAATTAGTTATTTTGAGGGCCCGAGGCAAAAGCGAGCATGGGGCCCCAAATTGTAACCCTCGCCCTTTCCAATATTTTTTTTTTAATGCATTATCTTAGAGTGGGGTCTAAGCAAAATATACATATAACAGCTGGATAGGAATACTGTAGCTGCATGCTCCACTCTTATATTCACATTGGATCATGCAAATTATTACTAGGATAATAGCCCTTGAGTCATGTGGCAAGATTGCAGTAGAGCTTCAATATAGCCTCTGTAGGCAGGTTAGCCATAAAATTATAGAGTACGGTCTTGACCGGCTCTATATAAAAAGCGTCTCGAGATAACTTCTGTTATGATTTGACGCTATATAAAAATAAATTGAAATTAATTGAATTGAAAAATTCTATTTTATTGTAATATAAGGGGTGTTTTTAACTATGTTAAATTGTTAATTTCTATTTTCCATTAGCTTTTGTAACACCAGTAGCTACTCGCCCAGGGGTCCACATTAATGTATTTACTGTACTATAATGAAACACCCACACAATAATATTTGACAAAACTACCTACAAAGTGCTGAGATCAAAACAACACAATTAAAGTGTCAAAGGATCAGTCCTCCAAAATTACAAAAAAAAAAAAATGATTTTCCCTCTTACCCTTAGTTGTATCTAGTCATGCAGATATTTTGGATTTTATTTGCTAAGGTTTTGAAATATCCAGCAGTGAGGCAAATTAGGTTAAATATTGTTCCATTGTTCTGGGGTGGGGGACAGCAAATGCATATATAGATAGATATAGATATAGATGTATACAAAACCACTCTGACTTATCAGGACTAATGACACTCTCAGTGGGATCATATTCGACAGTAGAGCAGTAAGGTTAAACTTCCATGTATATTATATCATCCTCACTGCATGGGACAATGTGACTGCTATTCATAAGCAGGGCAAAGTGTTCTGATTTCATGTCTCTGGCAATTGGAGACAACGTTTCTCATTATTAGCTGTCCTGAAAGATGCCTGGGAACGAGGCAAATTACAAAGTTAAAATTGATTTAGTCATCAGATAAAGAGAAATATCCAACAAATAATGATGATGATGATGATGATGATGATGATGATGATGATGATGATGATTATGATGATGATGACATGGTATTTAACCAGAACATGCAACTGATGACATGAGGTTGGCCAGTGACATTTAAACTCAGAGTTAAGGAGAAAATGTCTTTCAATAGCACGATGAAAATAGCTTCAGATATAGTGTTTCATTTCTGTTTTTACCTTATGGCTAATAATAGAGAGATTTATGACTTTGTCAGGTCACGTAATTTGAAACTGTGACCTGCAACTGTAACCCTCCGATGGGAAAGAACATCTCTCTGCAGTATCACTTTAGCAGCCTGAAACTAATATAGTGCTCTTAGACCACTAGGGGGAGATCTTCCTACATAAGATGTGGCTGCTGGGGAAGAGAGTTTGAACTCATTCTGAAGAAATAAAAGAGAAAAAAAAATGTATGTACTTCAAGACAGTTTTGAATTCCTGCAGTAAGTTACATGTGTTACAGGAAAAAATAGGTGAGAGAATCTGTTTCAATAGGGTTAAAGTTTGATTTTGAATATTATCTAGGCAATAATATATCATGAGTCATAGCCCTAGGGTAACCCCAATCCCGTTGGTTCCGTCTTTTGGTCTCACAGGGGCTGTGGCGAGTACCGAGGTGAAGCAGAAACTCCAAGAGTTTCTGTTGAGCAAATCAGCCAAGGACCCTACCAGCAATGGAGTCAATCATTCTTTCATCCACCACCCAAAACTCTGGTACACGTAAGTATTTCCTGTTGTTTTAGTCTGAGAGAGAGTGTCATACAATACCGACACTATATTTAAATCACATAGAAACATAATCTAAATCATAAATTTGATGTGTTTTTGTGCGATTAGGTCCTCTCACCACACATCACTGGACCAAAGCTCTCCACCTCTGGGCGGCACATCCCCCACCTGCCACTATACTCTGCCATCGCCCATGGAGAGCAAGGACGACTTCCCCTTGAGAAAGACAGGTTTGTTAATTTGCGCACACACACACACACAGCACAGCACAGACATAAAAATGCAAATACACACGCATACATAAATCTACACAGACACAGACCTAGTTAAAGAGATTGCAGTGTGAGTGTTGAGATGTTGCCTTGTATTAGTCATTTTCCATTTACTACGCTGGGTTATAAATACAGTGAGTGTCTTTTTGACCCGTGTCAATCAAGAGGTCGGTGTACCCACGGAGTATTTCCTGAGGTTGCTGATGACCTGCTAATAACATCAGTTAGGCTCATTATGACCCCAGCCCCCCCTCCTCCTCCTCATCCCTCCAGGGCTCTACACCAAACTTTCATAAGAGGTGACGCATGCCACAAAAGTAACTTAAACCTTTCCTTATTCCTGTTTGGATTATTCTAAAAACACACATGCAACAGCACAGCTTAATTGTGTGTTTTCACTTCACAAGTTTAAATTTTAATTAGTGTTGTTGTACTGAAATTGACTTGCCATTATTTAAAAGGAACTACATTTGTCCCTATGTTACAATAATAAACCAAGTTCCAAAGCCTCTTTGAGCTGTTTAGTGGGTAATGGGAGAATTAAAGCGGATTAATTTCTCCTGAGTTATGGGCTTTAAGAGCTATTTTGAAAAGACACAGGTTCCCACCAAAAAGCTGCTCAGGTTTGTTGGTTTAAAGTTTGAGGAATCCTTTGGGGATGGTTGTATAAATAAGAATAATTCCTGCCTCTTGGTTTGCACGAGCGCAAGCTCGCCAAGCTAAAAAACCTTCATAATTCTGCAATGAGGTCACCAAATTACATTATGTTCTTTTCCCTTCTGTGTCTCTTTTAATTACATTGGAAAACAATTATACTTGTTGAGTTATTTAACTGCAGGCCTGTCATGTTGTGTGTGTACACAGTTTAGAGATCAGGCAAAGGAATTATATCTTGTAAAATAAAGTCACTGCATGGCAAGAGTAAATATTAGAAAGGTAAATGAAAGCTTTCAGAACTTTTATTTATTGTAATCTCTCTTAATCATACCATCTTCAGAACAGAGAAATGCCTCTTGTAAATATATATTTACATTTCTGGGACATTTAGACCAATAAGGTAAGGAGTTGCCTCACAAGTATAATAACCAGTTGAAGAGAAGTTTTCTAAAATAACAGAGAGACCATTTATGGTAGCATTGTTTGCCTTCTACTGTGAATACAAAGAGGCAGGTTTAAACAAATAACTGGACGGATCAAATTTCAGTCTCAACATTTTCATCCTTTAATTCACGGTTAAATCATCTCCCCACTTCTGTGTGTGCCTCTCTAACACTGATAAAACTATTTCTTTTGCTCTTCGGATTCCTGAATCTATATGTGGTCATTTCCTGCTTAGGCCTTCCTCCCCCACTTCCTGTCTGTCTTTATTAAAGTCCTCAGAGAGCTTGGCACCCGAGGGGGGACACACAAAGGTAGTGTTGTTCCCTGAGCCACGAGCTGTCACTGATAGCTGATTGGCAGGTGTTGCCGAGTTAAGACGGGCACAGGCAGGATGAACCTCGACAGGACTGTTTGTTTAAGCAAAGATAGCTCTCTCAAAACAAAGTGGAGATGACTCGAACGCTCCACGTTAGACTCCCCACCGCTTTACAGGGCGAGACGGCTGAGCGCCATCTTTTTTCTGGTTGAGGTTCACAATGAGGTTTATGATGTAATATATATTGCATAAGACTTGGTAGCTTGGTGGTCAATAACTATCTTTTAAAACTGAATTGAAATTTAGCTTCAATCCATATTAAGCACACTATTTATTATATACAGGAATACATTATAATACTCTGTAGAGACAACTGTTTCAACTATGGATCAGTAAATATCCCATTGAAGAAACAATCTGTGCGTTGATATTTACTTTTTGGTGCCCCATTAATAGTTCTATCATCCTTAAGAACACAGAATAGCTGTAATGCGTTTGGCTTTGCGTCACCCTTTCAAAAACTAGTTTAAAGAATTGCACGTAATGAGCTTGTTTACTCGGTGTATATCCTCTTTGTTTCACTTCCAGAGCCTAGAATAGACTGGACCGAGGGCACGCGATAGTCTGTGGCAAGAATAGTTGCAGCTTAGCAGTAAGAAGTGCAACACCCTCCCTGGTCTTGACCCAGTTACCAAATGTGTGCATTCAGCAGGTGCAGGAAAGATTTTTTAAAAGAATCCTACAGAGGTAAAACTGTAACGCCCAAAGTATATGAAAGTAAAGTTTGCGTGGAAACGCCCTACTGTACGTTAACAATATTACCTGATCTTGTATATCAGAAACATTAGTGAAAGAATTTAACTTATGTGATCTTACGACACGGAATGTCTAAACTCTGAGGGACTGTAACTTAGCTTTGCTTTAAGCGTTTACCGAGCATTAATTCATCAATTTCAGCATCACTTTAAACCAGAATGTCAGGAAAAATGCATAGCAGGCCTCTTTATGTACAGAACACACACCTCAGCTTTCCACACGGCCATCTGTCCAGGTCCGGGCTCTAATGCACACAGACACTCACAGTGACAGCAGAGTTAAAATTTCTGATTAAGCGGAGATAGCATAACACATTCACATGCACAGCCACTAGCCCTGCAGCACCACTTTCAGATGTAATAAGGTGATTGATTTATGACTCCAGTATATTGCAGCCATTACTGTATGTTTTCGTTAACTGAGAAGCCAGAGCAGCGGTGACCCAGGTGTTCAGTGTATGTGCTTTGCAGCTGCCATCGTTGCCTCCTGTTGCACCGTACATCAGGGCATTTTTTTTTTTTCCATGGAGACCAGTGAGAAAGTGTTTGTTCCCGAGGTGCTGTCTGGCGTTCCCGTGGCGACCAATTGGGATGCGTAGCTTGGTGGCAGCAGTGTGTAAAAATAGAAAGCAATCAAGGCAGCAGGGCGTGAAGCAGATTCATACGACTCCCAGCAGCATTTTCTCTCCATTTATCTCTCCTGCCTCTTTTCTTCCTCCCTCGCTCTCTTTCATTCTACCTCACACCCACAGGATTAGAGGTCTGTGCCACGTATTAGGGAAGAGGGTTTTGCTGCTTTTGACAAAAGCCAGAAATAGCAGCATCTGGCCCACTCTCCTCGCTGTGCCCCCATCACCGCTCCCTCTCCTCCTCCCTGCAGCGCTCCCACATCACAGCCCCGCTTCCCTATGGATAGCTGTACGTTGTACACATCGCAAAAGACCTATTTAATTATTGATCTGAGCTAAATAATTGAAACAGGTTGGCTATTGTGTAACAGGTTTACATAACTTCAATACGGCTTTGTGCTCTGGCTTTCAGTCAAAAGACCAGCTTATCTATTCTGCTTGTTTATTTGAGTGTGTAAGGCTAGCTGTGGGATTCCATGTCCACGGGGTTTGATGGGAAGTCCATATGAGACGTGTTGACCTAGTGAGTCACTGTCACTGTGACTAGACGAGAGCACGACTCAACAGTCAGGCACAAAAGCGTTTACTTGCGTTCACATAACAGATGCTTACATTATTAAAGATTATCTCCTTGCCTAGATTTCAACCTCCACTTAATTTCAAATTTTTTTGCATTATATAATCTTTGCATTGTCGCATCTGTGCCACACACATTTTTCAGACTAGTTAACTGATTAGTGATATTGTCTTATTTAATCCGAGGTTGGCAGGACTGTACATGTAAGGACTCAGAGGCCGTGATTTTTTTAAATACCCTTTCTGTTGTTTTTTTATCTAAAGTGACTATTTATTTAGCAAGAGACTCATTGGTCTGTAATATTATGTATTATATAACTCAAGCCTAATTTATAGATATTGTACAGGATTTTCACCCTAAATTATATTCTCAGTTATCAAAAATGGTATCACCAAATTAAAGGGAAAATAAAGAAACCTAACCTCAGTATTTCATAAGTTATTGGTTATGCCCCTGTTTAGTAGTTAAGCTTTTGTGTTAGTCTTTTAGAAACAACGGCATAGTGAAATAAACATGGGTCAAATAAGGCTTGATTGTGCAATGACTATACTCCCCGCTTTGTCCAACTTTTTAAATTCAATGTCATCAATCTTGGCAATCATCATCTGTGTGTAACAGTGTTAGTAGGGCGTTCCTGGAAAAGAGCACCTATGCTCAGTAAATCTACCGTGGTTAGATACATTTTTAAAAAAATGATTTAATAATCTAAAGTGAAACAAAACGCCAATTTTTGACAAATGTCCTTAAATCTATCATTAATACCAGTTGAAAAGATTGAAAGCAATTTGTCTATTGTGAAGAATATTACATCAGTATTTCTATCAACACTGATGGGCTGGATTTCTAAGCAAGTGTGGATCAGTTCAGGTCAAGCAGTGTGTGAGTGTGTGTGACTTTGGAGTGTGTATTTGGGTATCTCTGTTTTGCATTAGGAGGAGGGGGCGTGGGGAGAGCCTGAAACATCTGCCATGTTTTTGTGTTAGTTTAACTGTTGCTACTGTATCAGACTGTGGTCACCAGGGCGGCAGGTAGCGGACTATTTCACTTAGAGCCTGTGTGTTGCTCAACCTAATTTAGTCCAGATGAGGTGGAAATGGGCCCAATCCTGACTCATTTAATTTATCTGTAACCTGCTCTGAATTTCACTGGAACTGAAATTGTTACATGTCGAAGCGTGACAACATTGCTTATTTTTTAACTGATTTATAGTCTCTTCATTTCTCCTTTAGTTTCCTCTTATTTTACGATGTTACTATTTCTTTGATAATGTTCATTTCACTCAGACTGTGTAAAAGCACACAGTTTGACTCTATAAAAATAGCCACAGCACACTCACATGATTGTATAATTTATCTCCATGTGATGGGGCTTCTTTATTGTCCAAATAGTGTGAATTTAGACTTACAGAAAAAAATGTTTGTTCCTTATTTTTTAGCCTCTGAGCCCAACCTGAAGGTACGATCCAGACTGAAGCAGAAGGTGGCAGAGAGGAGGAGCAGCCCGATGCTCAAGAGAAGAGATGGAAACATCATGGCTCCTTACAAGAAGAGGGCTCTGGAGCTAATGGGTATGTTATATCGCTGGATATATGTTGACTTTTTCTTCTGTTACAACATGTACAGAAAATTGTCTACATCTTATTATCCGCTGTTTAAAATGTTCTGAAAACAATACAAGCCTGTACTTTAGTGTTATTATGACATACCTGCATAATAATCTGCCATTTTTGCAATGCAATAGCATATTATGGTCATTGCACTTTCATGTAAGAAAGACCATTGTAATCAGGCAGCCATGACTGTACACATTAAACTGTTGTGGGGCTGCAGCTGTTATGCCAAGCCTCTGTGTAACGTGTGTTGTGTGTAGAGTGTGAGCATGCATACGGTGTCTAACTCCTTGATGTTTTGTAGACTCTACGCCCACTAACAGTGCCCCTGGCTCCGGCCCCAGCTCTCCCATAGGGGCCTCCAGTGCCTTGGGGGCTGAAAATGGACCCTCCTCTCTGCCTACTACCACAAAAACTGAGGTATGTTTATAAATCATCAGCACTGCTATTGATTTGCCAAAAAAAACGGAGCAAAAGTCTTCACACAGCTGATGTTATTCTGCATGCAAATCATCTGAATATCAAAACTATACTTTTATGTCAGGGCACCGAATGCCTGTCTGCCCTTCTGCTTGCAGCTATAAAAACAAGCAGTTGTCCTCTGTCTGTTACACTCCAGTGAAAATGGCTCCCCACACTGACATTAAAGAGGCACAGCTTGACCCACATGTCTTATTACCCCAAGTTTGCTTGCGTAAAGATGACACATTATGCAGTGCAAAAACAACAGTAGAAATTAATCCTGCACATTTTTCTATCCAACATTTTTCTTCCAGATGTGCCGTGCAATCAGTTTTATGTTTGGCCAAAAAAAAAAAAAAAACATCTTTAGTTTGGCTGTAAGGTTGCTGTTGGCTTGTCATTGTAGCCCTGTCATTGGCTTGGCGGCACGCCTCTTCTGAGTTGTTCGGAGGCGTTTCCCAATAGATTCATGGCTGAGTTACTGACCAGAGCTCCCCTTGGACCGAGCTCACAAAGTAGACCATTATAGAGGGTGGCAGATATGACACATCTCTGAACAATCTTAACAGAACAGCTGTGTTTTCCTTAACCGTCGCTGTTTACTCTCCCAGGGACGTCCAGCGACACAGAGAATGGGGAGACGCCCTGACATCGGGCTGAAGGTTGGGGCTCAGGGAGACAGACGCACTGTGGAGTTTAATTGATATCCCAGGCACTGGTAGCCAAAGACACCCACATGCTAACAACATAAACACACAGGATTGCTATTGTATCAGCCCGAGCCGAGGCTCTCATGAAAGCCATTGGTGGACTGCGGGGCTGCCCGTGGACCTCATGCCTGTTGCAAAAGCAAGGCATGTTTGTGCACCGTTACATTAGGTATCCTTTTTCAGAGGGAACGGGTCCCCTGGGTCAAATATGGGCCGGATATCCACATACAGGTCACCGAGTACTGGTAGGGGTTGGAAGGATAAACATGGCTGTTCCAAAACCACATGCTGGTCCGCTGCTCCGCTGGGTACAGGAAGTATGCCCCAGTGCTGATGTTCTTTGAGAGAGTAGCCTGAGGGTGGGGACCGGGGAGCGGGAGCAGGCAGCGGGCCGACTGGGGACCGAAGAACCGAGGGTGGAGCTGTAGATTTAGAGGTTTGCAACGTTTTATGAAAGCGTATCATCCTCACCGGTGCCATTCTGTGAAGCCCCAGGAAACTTCTGCTGCCGGCCACTCCTTTTGTATCATCTATCATAAAAACTCCTTCCCTTTGCAGCAAGGAGGGCTGTTGTTCGTCATAGTGCGTTAACATTTATGCCACTGCTCGTGTTGCCTTTTGAAATTGTCCATAGTGGGATTTCTAAGTCTGTCGCCTCCTCCTAAATCTCTTTGCTCTGTCCTGTGTGTTTGATGCAGAGATGGCCCTCACAGCCAAGATTATTCCGACCCGAGGGCTCTGTGTCGATGCTGAGCTTATACACATCTCCCTCCTTACCCAACATCTCCTTCGGGCTTACAACTGCGTCTTCACCCATTAGTGTGAGTACAAATTTTGTTCTAAGATAACCTCTTTGTTTTTTCATGAAATAAAATCTTACTTAATACACACAGTTTAGCGGTTCAGTGTCGGCAAGTTTTTCCGCTTAGTCTACGAGTTGTAAAACCGGCCATCACCGGCTGTCTGAGTTCTCTATACGACCACGGGTCACCGACCTGTGGCCCCAAATGATTTTATCGCCCTTAGATAAATATTGTTCCGCAGTGTCTTGTGTCAGGCATGTCCTTATCTTCCCCTATTACCTCATTTATCACAGCTTTTTAAAAGGCCAAGTCCACTCAAGTGCAACTCATGATAACACAGCACATGATATATCATCTTTTAGCTCTCTGGCGCATTCCACAGAGGCCTGTTCATCAGCTGCAGGACCTTCTAACCATTGATGGTCTCTAATTTCATTATCGCCTGATTTGTAGCTACAAGAATCATTTTCATTCACAAAAAAAAAACAGTTGATACTATTTAATTTGGCTTGTTAAAATGGACCTGTTATATTTCCTACAAATGATGATAAGTGACCTCCAAGCCTGTAGTGTGAATTAAAGAATAACCATTAATTTATCATCCTTCTTTTCTCTCAGGCCATGGGGTTGAAGGACAGATCGACAGAAATCAAGCACGGGCTGCCTGGGCACCTGCTGGGCCCCGTGCCCCTTCAGACCAGCCTCGAGTCTAAAGTGAGCCCCAGTCACCAGGCGCTCCTCCAACACCTCCTCCAGAAGGAGCAGATGAGGCAGCAGAAGATGCTCTCCTCTGGTTAGACTACATTACATTATGTTGCATTACACTACATATTGTTATACTTTAAATGTACAATATGACTTTAGAGGAAACCTAATTAAACTAGTTTTGATTTTCTTTTTTTTTTTTTGTCAAGTCCAAGGCACCATGTCATCCCACCCTCAGTCCCCTCTGGCCATGAAGGATCGCCCCACCAGCAGTCGGCCTAAACTACCAAAACACCGGCCCTTGAACAGGACCCAGTCAGCGCCGCTGCCTCAGAACACACTGGCCCAACTTGTCATCCAGCAGCAGCACCAGCACTTCCTGGAGAAACAGAAACAGTACCAGCAGCAGATCCATATAAATAAGGTAATTGTGCTCTTCATCAATATTCAAATCACAGGGGAGGGTTTTGACTCTCAGATTGCTTTTCGCAGCATTCTTCATTCCTCTCTAGGTCTCGGGAGGTCTTATTTCACTGCAGGGAGTCTGATTTAATCATTTTAAGCACACAAATGCTGATCTATTTTTAGCGTTTTGTAAAAGCATCGGTGGTGGCTCAGGTTTACAGAACCGGGCTGTTGTCTGTTCTTCCCTGGAATCCTGGTGTTATTTCTGCGAAGCAAAGAACTTCTGCCTGACTTCAAATGGGGAAGAAATGCTTCCCCTGCACTAATTCTGTTATCATAGCTTAAGGCATCAGTGCCGTTCACATGCTAACTCTGTGAAATTCAATTCAGCTAAGTTCAAATGAACGAAAAAGTGCCCCGAATACATTTTGTTCCTCTGTGGCAATATTTGTGTTTCTGTTAGCTGGCCGAGGTGACCTCGCTACACACAGAGTGTAATTATTCTGGTGAGGGACGTGTGTGAGGTGGCAGACACTGTGAAAGGCAGCATTGTGTGAGCTCACATACTGATGTGTCCCAACGCTGGACCCTGAAAGAGCCAAGGGAACTATAGAGCAACTCTTACCTACAAGTAATAAAAAGCACAAAGCACCACAAGCTCTCACTGAGCTGTACAGTACAGATGTACAGCTTTGACTGTAACAAACCGTTTCAGTTTGAATTCCTCTGTAACACTAAAAATAACTAACATGTGTCCCTGCCAGGCAGCTGAAATTAGTTTTAATATCAGCTGTAATTATTGAAAAGTACCCTGTGAAGTTGATTTGATTTGAAAAGAGCTTTGGAATAATTGCGACATCTTGTCGAGGAACACGTAAACAGGCCCTGCTCTGATCACTCAGGCCAATGAGATCGCAAGTAAAGCCTCTTTAAGTGGAGGTTATAAATGGCCACTAATCAGGGATGAGCCCTCAGTGTTTATTGAGAGGGATCTCCGAAACATTGCCCTAATTAATTTCCTAGCAGAGGCTTGTCTGCGGTTGTTTTTAAACGTCCTTCAGTGCCTGCAACAGTAGGGGGCACTAGTGGAAATTTACAAGAGCTTAGGGATTTTAGGAAGTGGTACAAACAGAGTTTACTAATGCCAAGCTAAGGAGGCTAATTCTTATAGCGGAAAGGATATTTATATAAGGCCTACATTCTGTAGACTGTAATGTTGTTGGTTACCAGTGTTTCTCAGTCCTGCTCTTGGAGCCCTCTTGTGGCAGACTAATCAAATCATGGCACCATGAAAAGCTACGAGACACAGACACTGAAACATCCCTCTGCAAAGAGTTCCTTTGTCTGGCTGAATTTCAACTCACATGCCTCAGTTTCTGCTAAAAAATATTTAACAGCTATTTCTGCACTATTACCCTCTGAAAAATCACATTTTCATAGCTTTTTAACCTGTTTCCATGAATGCTAACATGTCCTTTTGACATTTTTACGTCTCTGACACCGACAAGTGCACCTCTGAATCAAGATGGAGAATTAATACTCTGGTTGATTCAAAAATCTTTGATATAAGATATAACATATGGATGATGGCATGCTCATAAATTGGTGCCTTTAGAGTGGACTTTTGATGCAGCAAAGCGTCATATGCTCTCATGATATCCTCTTTAGCAAGCCTATACAATAACATGCTCCCTACACATTGTACCGTGGTGGGACTGTTTGCAGAAAATAACCACAGTTAACAGGAGAAAACACATGATTTACCACAGGGAAGACTTTGTACATTCTGAACTTTACTTTATAAATAATGAAGCAAGTGAGTGACAGTAATCTACTTACCTGGGGCCAACACCAATAATTAATTCTATTAACTCTGGCTAATCTGCTTCCACTCCTAAACCTCCTAAAAATGTAGTTTACCGACGCCACTAGCCAGAAACTTTATCAGTTTGACATTTGCCTTTTTTCACATTATTAAAGTTACAGTAGCTTTATTACATGCAGATACAGATGGGCGTTAGCAACAGATGGCAGGTGGCATTTAATACACTTCTAGCCTGCATAATAAAAATATCAGTTTGTTTTCCAAGTCTGAGTTTTTGAGTTTTGTTCCAGTGTAAGAAGTGAAGAGTGCTAGAGTTAGTGTTACCATGTCAGACTGGATTTATCAACATGAAAATGCTCACTATTATCCATCACACAGTATCTACTGTATCTTTTTCAATCCCATTTTTGTTTTGTATGTTTTCCAATTGCCAGATCGTTTGAAAATAGCTAAGTATTATTAAATGGCTATGAATGGGCAGATGAAGACTGCTACTCTTTGGATGTATTTGCATGCTTAACGTTTTTCATGTGGTGGAAATCTTAAATGGCTATTCTTTTTTTGCTTTGCTTTGATAAAAGCTTGATTGTTGGAGATCATTGGCTGCAGGATATCACCATTAATGTGGAGCCGATGTGTTTTGCAGCTGCTGTCCAAGTCCATCGAGCAGTTACGTCAGCCCAACGCACACCTGCAGGAGTCGGAGGAGGAGCAGGAGGAGCAGCACAGAGAGCTGACGGAGAGCATGCAGGAGGACCGGCTGCCCCCTGGAGGAGTCATCCGGAAGCACACGCTGAGCAGCAGCAGCAGCAGTGGCTCGAGCGGCGAGCTCCCCGACGCTCACTACGGGGTCATCAGGGTCAAGGAGGAGCCGCTCGACAGCGAGGATGAGGGCCTGACCAATCACGGCTTAGAGCCCGAGCAGAGCACCTATCTCCACCAGGTCAAGGGACGACTGGTGATAAGAGCCATGATCTGAGAAGGGAAGAGGATGAGATCACACACTCGCAACATTCGCAGATAAACAAGTCTCTACAAACGTGCATCTACATCCTTTCAGTTTACACACACACACACACACACACACACACACACACACACACACACACACACACACACACACACAGCAGCCATTGCACAGTAGGCCAGCTCTCCCTGTCATGACATACGACCCCTTTTCACTCAGCTGCAGCCCACACTCTAAGACTCTCCGTTTGTGATCTTTGTGTAGTGATCTCTGTAAAATATGTACGTTTCACTTTTGTGTATATAATATGAAGACAATTTAGACCGTTCTTTTTAAGAGCTGCTTTGGTCGTCTGGAGTCCGCTCGACAAAACGACAAAAAGTTGTGTGTACATATACTGCGGATTTAGCATCCAAGATGATTTCTAGAGGGATGGTCGAACAGGTGTACAGCTTTGAAGAGCCAACTCGTGTTCCCATCGTGTACATTTTTGCCATAAAATATTTGAACGCTCTCTAACTTGGAGAGTTATCGTAAAGTTTGTTAACGATTTTGAAACACTACATACTTCTCAGAAGTCTGTGATGATCTTCCACGTTAAGTGGTCTCAGAACTGAAATAATAATAATCTGTCTTAGAGAGAATGTATACTTAAATCCTGACCGAGGACGCTCCCTTAGGGCAGACTTTTTGCGCTGGGAGTGATATTGCCATTGGAATATGGTCCGCTGCTCATATTGCAATTTGAGGGATAAAGCACTAAATCCATGCTTGGGTGTGCAGGCATCTCCCAACACACCCCGAGTCTCCATGTCTCTCTCTCTCTCTCGGAGCGGTCCCAGAGCCAGGGCCCTGTGTTAAGCCGAGCTCTCCTCCCTCTCTCCCTCTGGGTCCAAATCAAAGCTCGGCGGGTTCCTGCCCAGCTTTCAGCAGAGGAGTCAGACAGAGAGAGAAAGAGAGAGAGGGCCGGGCAGGAAATGCCTTCTAGAAGCCAGGAGTTGGAGTGATTCATGTGTGCAGGAATGTTGAGAGAGGAGGACCTAGGGTTGGAGGAGTCCAAGGGGCCAGGCTTGAGAATTGATTTACTGTCAAGGCGAATTACAAAGTGAGTGGGGATATGGTTAAGGGAGTCCCTTTTAAAGGGAATCGCTTCCTTCGTATTCCCTCGTGGCATGCTTACCTCAACATGCAGGTTTGATGTTACTTCAATGAAAAAAAAAAAAAACCCGGACGGGACCTTGCTTCTTCTTTTTTGTTTTTTCGAGCCTGTTTTCCCCTGAAAGTGCCCATTGCGACATGTATAGTCCGTCTTAAAGTGATCAATCAAATGTATTGCATAGCCGTAAACCTTCCTGTTTCATTTGTACCGTCGACTAAATGTTAAAAAAAAAAAAAAAAAATGCTAGTATGAGGTTCTGTGTTGGATTCATGTGAAAATTCAAAACTGTCTGTCTTATACTGTACATTCAGATTGTCCGGTTTTAATGTTCTTAGTGTAAGTAAACACAATCAGAACAATGTGAGTCTTGTTGTCTTGCTCCTTTTGATTTGGTTGTAACGAGAACCCCTTTGCTGCCGGTGGGTGGTGGTGGTGGAGGTGGTGGAGGGGGGTTGGGGAATCCTGTGGTCTGTTCATAGCAGTTTGCATTTCTTCTCTTTCTTGCCTTGTGTGATAAACCGTTCTTTTTTAAAAATAAAGTTCATTTACCTCTGATGTTCTTTTGCAGATTATTTGTTCTCCATCGCGTTAAGAGGTTGCACGAAAGCAAAAACTCTACTAAGTCTTTCAAAAACCTTTAAAACTTTTTTATATTTCAATTCACAAATTACATTCTTAATACTCTTGACATCATCATCTCAAAATGGACTGCCTAAATCATTAGCCCAGCTTGCTTTTCCCACACTAGGTCCTATAACCCAGCTCTTTATTTTTCAGGGGATCTTTGTAACCCTTTAAAGGGAGCTTAAGAGGCTTTCAAAACACGTCTTTGATGTTAGCAAGCGAGGCTTCTTGTGGCAGTATTAGAGCAGTCAAGATAAGGTGAGCTGCGAGAGGGTGATATATTACTTGCGCAGATTCTTTCAAACCAAGCTTAAGCAATTTCACAGCAAGCTTAGTTCGTGGGACTGGCCTGATACGCTATACACGCAATGATGAGACTGGAAAAGTTCACTCATAGTCTAATGTTGCTCTCTGCAAAACACCACTGAGAAAAGCTTTCAGAGGCCTGCTCTGTGCTACAATTTGTACACAATGGCTCAAGTAAGACCTTTAATAGATAGTATATTTAAAAAAAAACAATGCATTTTATACAAACTCTTCCATGAAACTTTCATGAGAGCTCCTAAAGCACTTTCACAAAGATGTAGAATTACTTCCTATAGGAAGTATTTGAGATAAATTAGACACTGACTCTTTCTTAAGAAGATTCCATCTGTCTTGGGCTTCAGGCCCTTGTGATTTTAAATGAGCTGTTACAAAGGCAGAAAAAATAACGAAGCCCAAATCCATCTGCGCTGCCCCTCCCCAGCTGCCCACAGAGCCAGTTGTAAAAGCAAACAAGCATTTTTAAAGGTGTAAGGAAGTAAGGAGGACATAAGCCCACCTATTTCCTCTAAATGGATTAGACTCTTAAGGGAATTTTTAGCACCTTCAGTGCAATAAAAACTGGCCATTTGGATGCAGCGTGCACATATACACGCAAGAATGTGTTGGTAATGATGACTTTGTAGAGTCTAAAATCTCAAGGCGTCAACTCAAATGGCTTTATTTCTAACGCATGAGGCTCAACAAGAATACATATTCTTACACTCAAAAAGCCGGCCAAATCATGAAATAATGTCTCAGAGTCAGAATAAAATGCACTCTAAGCACTGCATTAAAACCCAGAGATTCATACCACATGAAATAGACATAATAGCACAAACCTCATGAATTAAGTTCAATTTCTTGGGTCAGCTTTCTATTTAGGATGCATCCTGGGCTTTTTTTTCCAAGATTATCTCATAGTTGAGAATGTAAAAATGTAGGTCCTTGCAAAAGAAAAAAATCTGATTCTCAGTGTTGGCTCTTTTTCAAAATTCAATGAAGATTTTAGTCTTCCTGCAACTGTTGTAGCGTTGCCAAACATGGCGCCCTTCTGGCTCCTAGACCCCTCGACTGGTTGAATAACGTGAAGCTCAGGCTGTAGAGATTTAATGTTTCAGCATCATGCTAAATACATGCTCTGCACATTACACCACAACCTCTAAAGGAGACTAAATACCACAAAATGACAGGTCTCGAATTTGAAAATGACAAATCTTTTACATTTGTTTTCCCACTTTACCTCTTAGTGTATCCCCTTTTACCACCCATCCTCTCTGAGTTTCTGATTGATGTGATCAGTGACAGGCTTATGAATATAAAATAATTCTCAATTCATCATCAATTATCAACATTATCACCCATAGAGCAGGTCAGCTCCACAGCAATTCATAGCTCATCCCATGATAACTGTTAAGAGTCACTGGAGCTTTGCGGCTGAGACTCCAAAACACCAGGTCAGGCTACTCACCTGACCACCAAAGGCAGTAGGCTAATAATTTATATACATGGTCAGTATTAGTAATTCTAAATCCAGAATAACCCTTAAACACCATGCATCCTAAAAAGGCAGTTTACTCTGGAGCTCCATAATGTAACTGGACACACTCCCACAACAGTGTCTTTCTGACTCCAATTGGATCCGTTCAAGGTGTAAAGTTATGACATGACGTATAGGACATAGATAAGTTGTGAAGGATTTGGTGATGGGTTGTCTCGGTGCAAAGAGAGACACTGATGGACTTGCTAGATGGGTGCAAATGGTTTTCAGCTGCAATCTTCCTCAAACTAGTACAGTAGTAATATGTGCACAGTTTAGGGTCAAAGAGGTCAAATCCCTCTCTCCTCCTCCACCTTCTTCTTCTTCTTCTTCTTCTTCTTCTTCTTCTTCTTCTTCTTCTTCTACGTTTCTGACTCCTAATATATATATTTTTAGTTTACGACAAGGGAAGTGATACAAAACAAAAGTACATAACAACAAATAGCATAGATTGTGCCTGTTGATTGTGAAAGTAGTAGAAGTAAGAAACCCCAAAGAGCTTATTGTAAAACCTCCCCTCTAGGTTTTACAATTTATCCTAATACACTGGATCTTTGTTACCTTAATGAAATATAAAAAGAATATTGAAAGCAAACATGTAGCAAAGAAGTGGTATATTGCCAACCTTGTGATATACAACCTTTGTTGCCATTATTACAAATGTACAAGTTCATATGACGTGCCATCTAATAAATTACGACCTAAAATCACCTGGCCTTATATCTTCTCAATCATAATATGTAGTGATGGTTGAGGGGACTAAATTCTATTATGTCAACAAATTAAATTAGTTTGAGGTTTTCATCATTTGTCTTATAGAGTTTGACACTATATATAAATATATATGTTTTCCTCATGAGTCGAGGTGAATGAGGAAGTCATTTGTTTGATGAACCTTTCAAACCCTGCCCACCAGAGTTGAAGATGACAGAGGGGCTAAAACAGCACATAAAGGAAATTTTCCAGCTTTCTTGTGTGCACGTCAAGATTTGTATGAATCTGGCATCTGGTAGTACAACGTGGTGTTTTTCTTTCCATGTGCTGTTAACCGTACTACTGCTCAGGGTGCACAGGACAGTGCAGCGCTGGCAGCAGACCGAGGAGGACTGTTTAGTGTGCTGGTGTGAAAAAGTGCACCTCAAAAAAGAGAAATAAAAAAGACTGATGTCAGATGCGTGTGCAGTCCGCTCGTTTCTGTTGGATTCGTTGTGGCCTGTGTTGTCTGCGAGGCCAAGATTTCTTTCTTTGATGGCCCTGTGTGCCTGTCAATTCACATTAAATCATATACTTTACGAGATTAATACATCTATTTCAAAGGTAAGGCTGGATTTGTTCAGCATTTCAAAGTATTGGAATATGTGTTTCACACTTCACGCGAACACCAAGGAGGCCGCATTTTTTCCGAGAGCAGAAGAAGAATTCCACTTCCTTTCTTGTCTCCTGAGATGAAACATTGATGACCCAACATAGATAGCGTTTATATTACTGTCAGTCTCCCTGACTGGTGTCATCCATACTGTTATCTTAGCCTTTCAAGGATTAATATACCTTTTCAAGTTTAATGAGATAAGAGACCTGGGGGAGTCCTCCCCCTGCTGTGTTCAAAGACCATCCGGCCTGAGGAGCTGCTTTATCTCAGCCACTGATTGACCTGGCTGATAGGTGATACTGAGGAACCACAGTGGCCAGGGGAAGTGGCCTCTCCTCTGAGGAGATGGGGACTGCTGGCAAACTTGGCCTCTGCCGAATCCCATCAGAGGGGCTCCGGCGTCCCTGAGATGCTGTCTCCTCTCTTTGATTCCTGCGACCCGGCACTTTTACGTGCCTACCTCCCTCACACCGTCCAGTCCAGAGCCCATAAAGCAAGTCTGCTGCGCTCCAGCTAGTTGGACAGGACGTGTTTGTAAGTGTTGCCTGAATGCACCGCCAGGCAAAATGACACCCAGAGGGCTCGTAAGGCTTGTGATTTCTTCTCCAAGCCCGTGCCAAGAGACCATTTTGAGCTCCAGCTCGGCTCTCCTAAAACTTTGCCATTTGTGGCTTGTGACCATGCACCGCTGGGGTTTGTCTCATGATCTATATGGCATGGCAAACGCAATGTATTAACTAGGGACATAATCATAAGGGAAGCACAGAGAGCCAAAAATAATGGCCTGAGTGAAAGACCACATAATAACCTCACTCTTCAAAGGAAAATTGTTATTGAAAAATATATTCAAATTCTAACCTCTATAAATAACAATGATATAATCATTCAACAAATATACATTCAACACTTTGCCCATACTATAGAAAGCATGCCAAATGTCTTATTCTGTGGTTTATTTCTACATTTTAAGATATTCCAGGAGATTTAAGACACAAGATAGTGTGGTATGCAGCCTGAAGGAACATTGCTCCGGGGAAATATTTTTCAAGGAGGCTTTAAGGGCTCTCTCATTATCACTATATATTGAGAGAATAAAATGGGGGGCCCCTGAAAAGGTCCCCTGGGGGCATCTGCGTGCAAGGGAGTTCCCGCTACACACTATATCATCACAGGCTAATCTCTGAGGGAATCATCTGTGTGTGGACGTATGAGGCACGTGTTGGTGCAACTGAGTAGCAGGTCGGAGACAGTGGGAAAAGCAACGCTCCAAGCTCAATTAATGTTGCTGCTGCCATGTTTGCTCATCTGTGCAATTTCCAAATAACGTCATCACTCAAATACACTGGAGGACACGCCTGAGGCCTGCGGGCTGTCTCATGTTAAATTTACTGCTACTATGTAAAATGTCATAGTCTAAGATAGATATAAGTCAATAGATATAATGTTGAAGTACTAAAAGTATACTTTTTCTGAACAGTTTATTTAAATGTAATGTTTTTGTTGTATTTGTTAAATTATCTTTACATCATTACAGCAATCAATAAATCAGTGGTTCCCAAACTTTTTCACAAGAAGGACCCCTAAACTGACACAAATTAGACCACAGACTTGTCCCAGGGTCTCCCATCTGATAGGACTTTTGCTTTTAGATGTTTTATTGCAGTAAGTGCATGAAACCCATGACCAAAAATAGTCATAAGAGAGATTAAAGAGAACTTTATTATCCCAAAGGAAATTCTTTCCTTCTTTTGCCAGAGATTGCTCAAAAATTACAACATAGTGTAAGAATAAAAACACAACAGAGTAATAAATATAAAGTGAATAAGAAGTCGTATTAACACCAGTGCCAAATAGAATTACAATCAAAGTAAAATACATTTAGTAAAATGGGTAAACTAAAATAAAAAAGTAGGCTAATATTGCACATGATATTGAAAGTAATATTGTGTCATCATGTTACTTATAGAGATGGAATTATAGTGAAAATAAATTATTCCCCTTTTATCTAGGGTCCCCTCAAGGACCCCTGGGGGTCCCCAGGCCTATGGAAAGAAGGGTGGGGTCACGGGTGGACATGGGTCTTGGGGTTTGCGTTATAACACATGCGCAGTGTAACTGAAGCTGCGGTCGTGCGTTGCGATTGGCTCAATTTCGGCGAGAGCAGGCCAGATTTTACTGCGCATGTGTTATAACCCCAAAGATATGACGCGTTGATGACGCGTGACCCAGCCTCCTTTCTATAGGCCTTTCGGGGGGGTCCCCGGAAGTGCTCTGACAAAAAAAGAAAACAAATCCGGTAACCGTGTCTGTCACAACATCACATCTCATTCTGCCTACCTGTCTTTCTACCTGCACGCACTCTGCTCGTGCACTAAGTGTGCGTCACCGGAGTCTTCCACAAGCCGCTAGCTTGACAGCTGTGAGTACAAACTATAGCCATGTTAATTATTTGTGTACGTTCATTATGATATGTTTATGTTCATAATGATAATTGTGGGGGAGTGGCTTTGGAGGGAGGCCCGAAGGGACGGACTGTCAGCTGTTTCTCCATTGTGTAAATAAAATGTAGCCAATAGGTGTACAATTTTTTGTAGTTTGTTTCATCCCGCTATTTTCGCGGGATCTCGCGGGAACCCAGCTGCCGTTCAAGGTTTTCTCCCATGAAATTATATTGTCAAAAATCAATTTTTCGCTGTTTTCAATTGTTCTGTAAAACTGGTAGCCTATTTTATTTTTTTACTTTTTTTATACAAACTGTGGATATCTCATTTAAATACAAAAATATAAAATTAAATATTGAAAGCTCTGCTCTCCAAGTTTATGAATGATAACACACTGACATAAATGGTCAGATTGAAATAGATTCAATATTCAGGGAATTGAACAGTGAGTGGAGCTTGAAGGTTCATTCGTGACCTTGGAAACAGCAAAAAAAATCTCAACATAAGGTCCAACTTACTTGTCACTCTGCAGCTTTCAACTAGGGCTGGGCAATATAGATATTATATCAATATCGCGATATGAGACTAGTAGATATCGTCTTAGATTTTGGATATCATGATATGGCATAAGTGTTGTCTTTTCCTGGTTTTAAAGGCTGTATTACAGTAAAGTGATGTACTTTTCTGAACTTACCAGACTGTTCTAGCTGTTCTATTATTTGTCTTTACCTTCTTAGTCATTGTATCCACATTACTGATGATTATTTATCAGAAATCTCATTGTGTAGATATTTTGTAAAAGCACCAATAGTCAACCCTACATTATCATCAGTATATCGATATTGAGGTATTTGGTCAAATAATATTGTGATATTTGATTTTCTCTATGTCGCCCAGCCCTACTTTAAACCACATTTAATGGTCTTTTTCAGCGATAACTAAAGCAGGAGGGCCACAAGAAGTAAACAAAAGGGTAAGAAAGGTAAGTTGGAGCTTGTGTTGAGATTTTTTTTGTCAAATTGAACAATTCTTAATAGTTTATAACCTTTTTTTAATGTTTAAAATTTTAAGTTTTCCTGATGTATGGAATTAATTATGGATCTGTAGCCTACATCCAGGAGAGTATATATTTTATGCTTCACTTTGGTAAAAGTTGTTTGTCGTCGCTGTGTGAAACCACAGTGGAACCCAGAGGGAGCATGAAGTACACGTTTCTGAACAATATACGAAAAGATTTAGTAGTCAGTACAGTTGTGATGTGCTCCGGAGAGTCGCTGTATAATATATATAATTCACATAATTCATAATGAGGAATGAACTCCACAGTTTCATGTTGTGTGACTGGTTTGGGTGGAGGCCAGACTGTGAAGCAGCACTGTGACAGATCCACGGTGCTACATCACAGTTTTAACAGAACAGCACAGTGTAGGCACGCTGTCGACTGAACATAGCGCACCACCAATGTAATGTAAGAATGTGTTACCCGACCAGACGGGAATGCGTGCCCACGCTGGTGCTAAGAGTCGTGACAGAGCATTTCTTTTGACAAAGTGGGAAATCACCATCTATAAGAGGGGATCATGTGATTTAAATGCATAGGATGCCGCAAATTGTGGTGCACTGAACGTTAATGGCAGTTTCCCCTCGTGTTTTGAAGCTCAGCTGGCACTGCCACCTCATATGGCCTGGTGTTAATCTGCCATGAACAAGCCTGCATTATGCCAAGAGGGTAGTAGAAGTGAGTGGGAAACAGGTGGCCTCGACTTTCTCTCATTCCTGGTCCGAGCGCTGCAGAGCTTCTGGACGCAAAGTTGGACAGCCTGCATTCTTCTGGGGGGAATTTCCTCCCAGGCCACTTTATTAGTGAGTGAAAATAACCCTCAAATATTACTCAAGTGTTTACACGTGGATTTGTGCAATGTCAGTTTTAGTGACTGGGCTTAAAGGACAAGTTTGTCATTTTGGTAAATACGTTTATTTGCTCTCTTGTTGAGAGTTATATGAGAAGATTGATATCGCTCTCATGTTTGCATGGTAAATATGAAGCTACTGCTAATGACTGCTTAGCCTAGCTTAGCTTAGCACAAAGACTGCAAACAAGGGAACACAGCTAGCCTGGCTCTATCCAAAGATAAAATCTGCCTCTTCTCATGAGAAGGCACATGAATAGCACATTACAAAGACATTCCACGAGTCATTAAGACCCATTTTAGGCTTTTCGCGTGACGTTTGTACGCCACGCAACAAAACTATGGTTACATCCGCAGTTAGGTTGAGGCAACAACACCACTTAGTTAGGTTTAGGAAAAACGTCATGGTTGGGCTTAAAATAAGTACGGAAACTAAGTAAAATACGTACGGAAATTAAAGTAACATAAGTAAGGAAAACATGTCACAAATGTCACTAAAGTAACTTACAAAACAAAACACCTGTCTCAAACACCGGTTCTCTGGTTAAAAGTCTTGTTTGTTGGACCCATCCACCTCCCTTCCCACCCACCATAAGCTGTCCTTCTCGCTTTTTCTTCTACGTCTCTAGCTCTGAGCGTAGCATATTTACGCGGAGCGTTTACATTGCTGTCAGTACAGACTACATGGCGTACAAATGACACGGCAAAAGCAAGAAAGGCGTTCTTATTGCACGCTAAATGCCTTGCGCATTACTGTGTCATTCACATGCCTTTTTGTTTGATTTGTTTAATCTGTTTAGAGGTGCTGGTAGGTGGATTTAGGCTGGCTGCTAGTCATCTGAACACATATCTTCGACAGCTCCAGAAATAAAAAGAGAGCATAAACATCACTGTGTATAAATCACTCCATATATACATGAAAGACAACAGACAGCCTCTTTTGAAAGAATGTCCACTTCACATCTTCAAAAGACCTTGTCCACTGTTATCACTTATATCTTGGCCGCAGCGCAGAGTGTAATTCCACGGATTTGAAGAAATTGATAGCAGATTGTCTGCGAGACTTCTCCTGGCACGAGAAAAATGGGTAGTAACACATCACGACTGTCTGTTTTCTCGACAAAGTGGTAAAAAGTCAGAATGCTCTTTGTGGCTAGATGAAGATGAAGGGCTGTCGCTGTGTGGGGTTTTGGAAGCGTTTCAGGTGGAAATTTGATGAAAACAGGAAACGATATTTGGCTCTATATTGAGTGGAACCCACTGTGAGCTTTTGGTTACGCCTTATTTGATTGGCTGCTACATGAGGAAAATAATCTTTATCCCTCAGAAGTAAGAAGTCATTGGTGATTACTGAAACCGAGCAGTTCTTGAGCGATTACTGCGCTACACTCGTCCCCTAGACAGCATCATTCCTGCACAGGTAGTATGTTGTAACCCCAGTTTTTCACACTAATAGACACAGTCAGGTGTCAGTCAACAATACGCAGACGGACTGGGGAGTCATGGCAGCTCCAGTCCTCTGGTGCTGCACTTGGACAGAGATGAGAGAGCGCGGAGAAAAAGAAGGGGCCTGCTTTCCATAAAGTTCTGGTATCCCGTGAGGCAGCTCCACTTCATAATCATAAATCGTCTAGATGGAAATTGGGGGTTCGTCATATCCCAACATAACAGGGAAGTTTCAAAATCAAAAGATGGACTGGCGGTTCTCGTGACACTTTAATATCAGTGGAAAGATTTTGAAATTTCCCAAGGTTTCTGCTCGGTTTTATTTGAAGTTTTGCAGCGAGAGAAGTTCAGTGCGAGTTCAGTTTGCGAAAAAACTTTTTTTCTTCTTATGAAGGACATATATTTCAGCTCGTTTTCTCTTGAACTAAAAGATGTAAAAAGTTAATATCTGTGATTCTGGGTGTTTGAGTGTCCGTGCGATCGACCCTGCACCTTCATCTCTCTCTCCTGGAGGCTGTGGAGGACTTGTGCTCCGGCCAGCTCCAGCCCATGCGTGTAATGCTGTTTGTAATGAGAAATCTAAACAGGGAGCAGCAGTGAGGCATGACAGGAATGTGTTTCCATTGGAGGGAGCTCCATGCAAGAAAAAGAGAGGAGGAGAAAAAAAAAAAAGAGAATAAGAAGAAACGTTGAGGCAGCGTTGCGTCCAGAAGGAGCGCTCACTTGGGCCAAAGCGGAAGACTAATGTTATTGTACATTGGCTGTCACTCTGCCAGCCCTCCCTCACCAATTGGTTCTTACCAGTTTTCTCCCCCGCCTCTCTCCCTCTCTCTCTCTGCTTCCCCGAGACTCTGTTTGCTCAGGTGGACAGTGACACAGTTCTGAATGAGCCCCAGTCGTCCCCCCCATCTGCACGCATGGCTGTGGACTGTGTCATCGAGTCGGAGTCCGGAGGGGCCCGCGGAGAGCTGGAAGTCGAAGCTCAAACCCGGGTTCACTCTGGATGGGAGGGAGCAGGAAGTCGGGGGACAAACACTGGGAGGAACAAAACAGAAATGGAGGGAAAATGCGAAGAAGCGAGTGGCATAAACAGAGGTTAGAACAAACAAAGGGAGAGAAGACGTTTGGGGGAAAAAGGCGGAAAAAAGGAAAGATAAAGACTGAGCGAGATGTGGAAAAAAATCCGACCACCCATTTTGAAAATTAGAGAGGGGTGGTTGTGGACTGTGGAGGCCGTCTTAGTTTATAGTCCACGGAGGATGTCTTGAAACAGCCCTGTTTAGAGTTTATTTTACCATGCCACGCCGTCTCAGACCCTCTGTCAGGAATCTCATTCTGCAAAGACTAATTACATGTAAACACTACATTAAAGTCTGCAGGCCACTCCACTTCACTATTTACCTTTTCTTCCTAACAATCCTGACATCCCTCCACGGATTGATTTTTTTTCCCCCATAGAAACCTCCTCTGCTTGTGTTTATTTGTTTTGAATCCTGCATGCAATTCACGCTGGAATGGATGGATACAGATTTCAGCGAGAAGATGAATAACATAGCTCGGTTTTTGAAAGGCTGCGGAGTCGGTCCCACCTGCGAAATGCAACTACACTCTTGAGCATAACCAGGTTTTCCAGAGTAGAAAATACCAACGTTCCAAGTTGCCAAAACATTCAGCAGATACAGTATATTATATAACTGGTGAGTGTCACTGTCAAAGCGGTGCAACACTCTTTTTTTTATAAAAAAAAAAAAAAAAGACAACCAGGAAACTGTGCTTCATTAGCACATGCATGGGTGCCGAGGAATGGTCACTCAGTGTCAGTCACCTGCGTGGCCGAGCCGGAGAGCGTAATGACTACCACATGGGAGCCAAAGGGCCGGAAGAGAATGCTTTTAAGGCAGCCGGAGAGTTATGGCCCCCCAGATCTCTTAGCATATAAAATAAACAAGGGAACTGCTACTGCGTGCAAGTGTATGTGCGTCTGTCACTGTTTGTATCCTTTGCATTTTATTTTTCCATTTTACGATAGCTGTAGAATACCCGACCCCTGCCCGATAGTCTCGTTTGCTGATACAGGAAGTGAGTTACAACAGTGGTGTAAAAAAGAAGCATTGAGATCTTTCACTTTAGTAAAAGAAGAAATATTACACCAGTCCAAGTAAAAGTCCTGCGTAATATAAAGAGTTTGTAAAAGTATTACAAAATTGACTTTTAGTATCTAAAGTAAAAGTACTCATTGGGCGATAGGAAGGCCTTCATCAGTGTTATATTACTGATTTAGTATTACTTGTGCATTAAGGTGTGAGCGGCTAATTTGAACTGCTTCATACACTATTGGAAAGTGAATTTGCACCAATGCATCGCATATTATCAGCTGATCATATGTAAAATCTTCAAGTAACTATATCGAATAAATTTAGTGGAGTAAAATGTACAATAAAAGCCTCTTGAATGTAGTGAAATAGAAGGATCTAGTAGCATAAAATGGAAATACTCAAGTAGGGCTGGGCAATATGATGATATATATCTTCAAAACGATATAAAAATGTCTATCATATATAGTTTTCTATATAATTTCTCTCGCGACATAGGCTAGGCCTTTATTTCTCTCTTTTTTTCTCTATAATTTCACTCAAAACAGTTCATTTTGCACTCAAGTTCTTAAAATGAGAAAATACTTTGTATATTTTTATTTGTCAAGTAATTCACACAGGAATATACAAAAGAGGCTTTACCATGTGGTTATTTCATATAGACTATTTATTGAGTTACCAGAAAACATGCTATATTGTGATATATATCGTTATGGAGATATGAAATGACCTACAGTATATCGGGATAGAAGATTTTGGCCACATCGCCCAGCCCTGTACAAGCTCTATAAAATCATACTTAGGTACTTGATTACATTAACTACTTTTCCTTTCATCTCTGGTAAATCAGGGTTAATATGTAATTAATAAATGAGTAAAATAGGAAACACAGTTACACAATAAATGCAGCTCCGTATTCGTCAGTATATGACTTAAAAATAGGAGACTATAAGTGTTGGTGTGTGTTGTGTGATTCTTGCACTGACACCTGAGGAGTGTTGATATTCAGGCTGGGCCAGTATACCCGGCAGCTGCCTGGGAGGTGTAATAGGTTGTCTTACAAAGCACAGACAGGAAATGAACCCTGGTATCAAGCTTGAATCAGCCACATCTGGACTCAATTATTCATCCTGGTTGTTTTTGGCTGGTGATAAATGATTTAGTCGCACCGCTGACACCATTCCTCAAGTACAAATATAACTCCGATATAGGAAAAGAAAAGAAAATTTGGTCCTTAGATGGGGAGAACGTTGCAGTTATTCACCTGCAGCTGTGAGAAGATCTATTAAATTATAATAAAAAATATTATTTTGGCTCATTGGTGATTAAATATTTGCAGCGTTGTATCACCGCTAAGCCTTCTTTGTTGCTTGATTTGTCTCCTCGCTGTGTTTTCCCGATCTGATTAAGTGTGTTCTTGGACAATCAATCCACACAGTGACTTCTGTAATTTCAAAATAAGAGCAAACGCATCATTATCCTTATCTTGACACGATGATCTGATGTCGAAGCTGATTCCAGTATTTTGTTGTACTTGCACGCAGGGTGGAGAAGAGCAAAAACATTCAAATAGCGCCCCAGTCCAAATCAAACACGCCATTTCTGGTGTGACCACAGGAGGAAGTTTAATAGCTCCTTGGAGGTTATGAACTGTTGACAGTTAATAAGTCATAAAATTCCCCCTTAAAGAGGATGCTAGATTCCATCTGCAGGGCACCCAGTACAAAGAGCCGGAAAGTAAATATCTCGCGATGGAAGTGGACTGGAATCTCTCAGTGGCTGCTCATGGAGAGTCTCTAGAGCATGTCCTTCAAGGTTTCCTGATTTCTAGAGGCATGGAGGAAAAATGACCACATTACTGAGTAATTTTCCCTTAAAAGTACGCTGACTTTTTTCACTTTTGGAGAATCTGGGGCCTTGAGAGTGGAGGCAGCACGTTGCAGGCAACTGACCTTCGTGATTACACCTCGTATTATTGTACTTGTCATCTATTTTCTTTGGCCCTTGGGATGTTTGCCATGGTAACGGCACACAGCGGGCTGTCTGGGCTGACCCGTGCTGTCCTCTGCATTTCCCAGCTTGGCTGTGATGAAGGGAAGTCTCTGCCCATGATCCCTAACCCCTGATGAGGAGGGTTCTCAATTTCAGCTCCAGGTCCTGCATGGGCCTCATATCCCTCTCTGCTCCTTTGCCATCACCGTCCCAACCCCCCAATTCAACCGCAAAGGGCATCCCTTCCTCGAATAAGCAGCTATTTTCTGAACCTAACCGTACCAGATTATAAACTGTCCCCTCTGGCCTCTCAAAGAGAACAAGTGCTGGTCGTCACAGCCTGAGCACGCTGGACATTTTGTTTAAAGAATTAGTTCGATATTTTGGGAACTATACTTGCTCGCTATCTAGCAAGTTAGATGAGAAGATCGACACCACTCTCATGTTTGTACAGTAAATATGACACAACCATCAGCTAGTTAGCTTAGCTTAGCACAAAGACTGGAAACAAGGGGCTGTCCTAAGGAACAAAATCTGCCTACCAGCACGTCTTAAGCTCAGTAATCCACATATTACAACACAGCTTTAGTTCCTGCAAAGGGAAAGAAAATCGGCAAAATAATCAGACTGCTAATAATCAATAATCAAGTTGTATTACATAAATGTAATTTCTAGGAGACAGGATTGGCTTTAGTGATACGTATCATAATACAGGGGTTACGATTCAATATATTGCAATACTGTAAGTAAGGCGATATATTGCGATTTTTTTTAAATCAAATTTTAGGAAAACTGTCATAGTATAAAGAACACACCACCATATGCATCAAACCTGAGTAAAAATACTTTTTTATGCAATCAGAACAGTTGGATCTGCATTTGCATTTATCACAATAATGACATAACGTATTGACTGAGTTAATCTTTGTAAAATATTAATTAAAAATCGATACAGTATCACAAAACAAAAAATGGCAATATTCGATTTTTTCGATATTTTCTTACACGCCTAGTTTCCAGTCATTGTGCTGAGCAGTTGTGGAAGAAGATACTTTACTTAAGTAAAAGTAGAAATACCACAGTCTAAAAGTACTCAATTACGCGTAAAGGTTCTGAATTCAAAATGTTACAAGTAAAAGTACAGAAGTATTATAAGCAAAATGTACTTAAAGTATCAAAAGTAAAATTACTCATTATGCAGAATGGCTCCTTTCACAGTGTAATATTATTATAGAATATTACATTATTCTGTTTTTATCATTAACAAATACATGTAAGAGGATTTTAATGTTGTAGTTCATCAATGTGGAGCCATTGATACTATTGTATACTACTGGGACTGGGTACATTAGTAGTATAGTACTCCATCATATCATATAACCATATCATATTTCTTATGTAAAAAGTAGTGGAGTATTAGTAGGCTAAATGTATTTAGTAACATCCCACAGCTGGTGCTCTTGCTACATATCGAATGGAGGGATGTGAGAGTGGTATCAATCTTATCATCTAATTCTGGGCAAGAAAGCCAATAAGCGTATTTCCCAAAATGTCGAACTCTTCCTTTAATAGTGCCTACTAGAGAGGCACTAATGACCACTAATATTTCAGCAAAGAGTAGCGCTGTTAAGGCTATAATTGTACTGTACATGCTGCTTTGACAGGTGTCCGTGCCATATGCCGTGACACCGGCCGTAACAAGCCTGGAGCACTGGAGCAACCGGGCTCCACGTTGGTACGTTGGTGATGAAATACAGCCACAGATTGGAACGAAAAAAGTACAGACGCGCTCATGAGAGCTTCACCTGAGAGCAAAACTAACAATGTTTTGGCTTTGACTCCTCTCAAAATGTCCTGGGATACCCAGAGAAAGAAAGTTGTGTTTTTTGTGTCCTGTGGGGTTGAAAGAAGAAAATCTATTTACAAAAGCATGAAAATATTTTATCACTAGCAGCAGGGGCAGGAGTGTTTTAATGACCTGATCCACAGGCCTCTGGCTGGCTGCAGGCTCTCTCAAACTGCAAAGAGCACACTGGTCCGCCTGCCAACCCTTGGGGCAGCATTGAGATGAAACAGATAAGATGATTGTCTCTAATGAAATCCAGATCTCTAGGTCTGTCTGGACCAGGACTAGCTGGGCCCTTTTCTCCCTTTTTCTCCTTTTTTTTTTTTTTTTTTTGAAGGGGGTGTTCCATATTGATCTTGAATTTGAAGGGAGACTGTGGAAGTCGCTCCCTAATTCAAACCAGAGCTCCTGTAACCAGCCCTGGTGGAGCTTTGATACCGTTTGAAGTTCTGCAAAGCGAACACGGCACCGTCGGCCCTGCTGGACCCCGTTGTCATGACAACCCTAATTATCTTCCTTTACGGCCTAGTTTTTACACAGGAAGGGAACCATTATGTTCTTTGGGGCATTTGCATCTCTCTGGGGCAAGTGTTAAAGGTCAGGGAAATGAACCAAAATAACACATAACATGAACACGGCAGAGCAAACTTATGCGTGTGCGAGAAGAGGTGACTCACTCCGACATAACCGATACTTTGGCAGGCATTTCTTCTGTTAAACATTTCTTGAATTACTCATGTTCCCAAGGACAGTTGAAACTCCAGCTTTCTGCAGTGTTTTGTCAAGGTTACAGTAAAGAGCCTCTACGTACCTGTACATCTCACTGTACTTTTTTTCTTTCTGTCCACCATTAAAACTAAATTCTACATATTCTTTGCCCAATAAAAAAGTGCAGGAAACTGCATGCGTTGTGAAATAATGAGCTCCTGCTTCAGAGGAATATTTTATTAACTCTTTTGAGTTTGCTCCTAAAAAAACAGCAGTCTAATCACAATACATTATTCATTCTCATAATGTGATAAAACACTTGTAACACAAAATAAACACAACGCCGTTTTTCCTGATGGGGTTTCCAATCGCGTTCAGATGTCGTCCGCGGAGAGTTAATGTGCCACGTGTATTTCTTTGCCCTTTGGACAATGTACGCTGGTACCAGACTGTTTGGTTCAAAAACAGCAGAACGCGGCCCAGACTCAACTGCAGCTTTTCACAACTGCGCCTCTGACATCTTGTTCAGATATTTTCAGGAAGGGGAATGACTGCCAATCACCTGCATCAAATCATTCAAATGATAAACAGGGATTTAATTCATTGCACGAGTGATTTAAACTTTATTTCCTGTTTTATATACTTTGGATGAATACACAAGAAACACATGCCAACCACTGAAGTCATGCACGAGACCATTTCATACATTCATGCAGTCGTTGATGTTGTTGAATGGAATGAAACTCTCAAACAAACTTTAAACATTTGGAGCGAAATAAATTATATTCGGTTAGTCTGTCTGTGAATTTATTACCATTCGTATACTCTAAATCTAGACAGGTAGTGGTGAAAGTGTTTTTCAGTGACAGAGTGGACTTATTTGGGCTTACTGCTCCAGAATCCAACCACTCACGTTAACATTTCTGATCTAATATCTGTCTTTTACTAGAGTGGGGCTTCTCTATGTGAAGGATTTTCTTGATGTGCAATCGTGCATATAAAAAAGGGCAGGATATTGTATAAAAATGGCAAATACATTTTTTTTTCAAAGAGACTGAAAGTCAGTTATCACCGAGCAGATCTTATCAGACTGACCAGTGTGGCTGAATGAAGGGCCTTAAGTGGTGTCGCTCTGCCAGGGGTCACAGAGAGCTGCGAATCAAAGGGGGAGCCAGAGGTTGACCAAACAGACTGTTCTCCCACTGCCCTCATGTAAAACTATCTGCCAAACAACCAGTGGTCCTCTTTGAACTTGATTTAGCACTAAGGTCACAAACAGCCGGCCCTCTGTTGTGGAGGACGAAGCCAGCACCCTGATGACATGGAGATAGAGGAGATAAGATGAGGTTTATGTTGTCTTACACCGAGATTAGCGCTGCGTCCTCAACGGGCTCTCACACAGACTTCACTCTTATAATAGTTTAATATAACTATTGTAACTCCTCAGGCTATTAAACTTGTAGTTTTTTCCACTTTTATGCGTAGGGAAGTATTCATTTCATATGAGTTAAAATGACGATTTTGAAAATGTGTAGATTTTAGGTACACATATTTACACAAGTTGTAGTCATAATACTTTATAAAAATACTACATTAATACATGATTGTTTTTCAGAATTACAGCACAAGTTATCAGCGAAATACAAAACAAAAAAAAACGGACAAAATGCTTTTAATAATTAACATCCATATAAGTAATCATAGCTGCTTATATCAAAAAGCAAACAAACTTGTTTTTCATGATGTTGTTGTTGTTGTTGATTTCATTTTCTTGGTCATCTGTCCAGGTGGCTGGTCTGTCGGTGGCCTGGAGGATCCTGACGCCATGTGCGAAGAGTCAGCGTCCTGCACCGACGCTCCTGCTGGGTTGTGAGGAAATGCATGATGAGTCACGACTTATACAGAACATTAAAGCCAGGTGAGAACTTGCCTAAAGCAACACATATGAAAAAGTATCCTGTTTATTACTCGGTGACTATGGCAACAGTTGGAAAGATGATTAATGTTCGTAAATTAGAGAATAAAATGTCACATCCACTCTATGTGTCGTGCGTCACAGCTGGTTGTCCAGAGTGCAAATTTTATTCACTTATTTATTCTCCATAAGCAGTTCAACTTCCTTTTTTTCCCAGTTGGCTGTTCTATAAATCAGTTTGTTGGTGCTCTATTTGATTTTTAGCACAATTTCTGTGTTATTATAGCTTTTTTCTTTTTAAAAAGCCACTTAACAGTAGAAATCCTCGGGACTTTATTTACAAAGTTGAAGAAACAAATTGCCTCTTCGATTTCAACGACGGTCAGGAGGGACGCATTTGAATGGATTCTTCACAGCAGCAAAAGTACATTAATTAAGTTAAAGTTTTGGCTCGGCATCATGCTGACCCTCAATAACCAGTTATCATTTAGTTTTTTAAGGCCTCACTAAATATATTATCCATTACAAATCATGAGGAGTTGGTTTGTTGTGCATTTTCGTTTTTATCCCACTAAACCGACTAACATTCTGTATTAGAGCACGTTTTTGCAGTGATGGGCAGTTCTCCTTATACATCCACATAATGCCCACTAAGAATTCACTAAATTGGATGAGAATAAAGCATTTAAGGTGGTTCAGAGGGAATAAGGAGATCATTGTGACTCTAGGTAACAACACATCAATTATCAGCGTGACATTAGAGTCCCGGTATTCAGTGTTGGTGGGACCGGTGGGCCAGCAGGTTAATGAAGGCAATGGGATTAATACCCGGGGAGTGGCGGAGCGCCCTCGGGGACAGGAGCAGGGACGCTGCATCATTAGGGCCCCATTAACCTCCGGGCCATACACAACAAGGACTGCATGTTTCACTCAATAAGGGACAAATTGTGCTCTGCCTTTATTCACAACCAGGAAGAAGTTACTTCGAATCAGTTGGGATTAACTTTTACACACACATGTTTATTATAAGAGGATGATATTGAATATATATAATAGATTTAACTTTTCACAGTGCGTTGGGACATTTACTCAGAGAACTGATGCTTTACTGTGAGCTTTGCTAAACGTGCGGTTCAGTTTCCCATAATGAGTGAAACACTCATCAAACAGTTTACATTCTATAGTGAGGTATTCTTTTTCTCTCTCCCCTCAGAAAATAATCCTTTGTATTTCATGCTCAGACTGGGGCTACAGTTATATACTCCGTCTTGATTGAACATAAACAGGAATGTTTGAAATCACTGCGTTGGACTGCGACTGCCCTCCACTCCGTCTGTATGTTTATACTTCCTGTGAGAGGCCCTCTATTTATGGACAACTGAAGAACACAAATAATCATCCCCCTCCGGTGAAAAAAATCTGCTTTTATTATCTGCAAAGTTTTGCAATGCCTTTGTGTACGCTCACGCTGCCTTCTGATTGCCTGTTTATTATTCCAGCGTTTCTGCTGAGCCAATGGGGATCCGGCCAATTCCAAAAAGGTGCCAAGCCTTTTCCTGTCTTGTGACATCATTGCGCGTTCCCCTAAAGCACACTGATCCGTGTCTCGTCTGCAGCCTGGGTGGCACACATCACACGCAACACAAGGTTAAACACAAGGTGCACGCGTTTTAGACTGTGCCCTTTGGACGTGTATCAAAGGGCATCTCTGGTCCTGGATACGATCACACCGCATGCCTAAACCGTGGCGTCATTCTTCACGACCAGTGTGCCTTTTTTTTGCTGCTGTGATGAAACGCTGACCTGTTATGGCTTCACATTTTCAGTTGAAATCTGTAATTTGCCAGTTTAAACATGGTGTGTGTCCACAAGCCTTCAACCAGATTCAAACAAGCATCTATTTAACATTTTCTCAAATGTCCAAAGGCGTACAATCCCTCCGTATCGTGTCCACATTTATCCAAATATCTCAAGAAATAAGGTTTCAACGTCGTAACTTTGACATGGATCATTTACCTCAAGGGCCGTGCAGCTTTAAGACAAAAGCTTTATGTTGTTTTATGATCTCAGGATGAAAATCTTTGCAAATTAATGTTTCTCTAAAAGAACAGAGACATTTCATTCATTGTTAAAGTTTTTGGTCTTCTTTCTGCAAGTTCACGTTCATTCTTGAATGCAAAAATACATGATCAAAACAAGTTTTCTTTGTCTTTTGGAAGATGAGAGATAAACAAAAAATGCAGTTTGAGGTTCTCTGAAAGCATGAGCAGTAAATCGACGACATTTTTAAACTTTCAGTCAACCATTTTACCAAATACTTTAGAAGCCAAATCACCCATCTCATATTTTTGTCCTCATATGTTTACATAAATCAAGTAAGTGCAGCACAGGTGTCTGTGCAATTTAAACATCAAATGCTGCTGAACCTGCACAGAAATGTTTATCGGCATAAAGTATCCTTCCTTCTCAATGCCAGGTTAGAGATACAGTATTAGAGCCTGTCTTGGATCAAACTGATTTATGTAAAGACAATTTTTATATATTCGGGGGAAATTTTCATTTATTTAATTTAATCCTTATTTAATCAGGCAGTCTCATTGAGATTACCATCTCTTTTCCAAGAGAGACTTGAGAACAAGAAACATTCACAAGAACACAAGCAGCAAAACGGAAACAACACAATAAACAGGCATTAAAATACTCCTGAAAGTTAGATTCCCAAGTATATTTCCACCGTGTCATCCGCTGACAACTATCTGGAACCGACAGTTGATTATTAAGAGTGTAATCTGTGATTTCATTAGATAAGTTTTGAATTGATGATGTAAAAAGGAGACAGTGAAACCTTCTGAACTTTCTAAATTTGTTCAAACTTCTATTGCCAATTGAGCTTCATTTGGTTGCAGAAGTAAGAGTTCTGAAGCAGGGAATTTCATAAAGTGGGGGTCCAACTCAGTGTGCAGTGAATTCTCAGAAACACACCTGCGCTTGTGCATAAAGGGCATCCACGGTTGCATGTTTTTGATTTAAGAGAGGATTCTCATCCTAAACTTGACAGTTAAATGTTAATTCACAGTAAAACAGAATCATCTCGCTGCACAAATCTGGTGACAAATAATCCGACGATGCGCCGTGATTCTCTTAAACTGTTGTTTTTGTCTGTTTCAGTTACAAATGTTTAAACAACTATCAGATGTGTCATTATCATCTTCTTCCTGCAGTGCAAAGATGATAAAAGGGGGCGGAAATATGAAATTCCATCCTTATGCTTTCATAATTTGATGCCTGATCTCATGGTGCTGTCACACAGCTGCTGGTAGCTGCTTATTTTCAACAGCAGTAAAGGTCAGTCGACCTCTAACAGGTACTCAGAGCTGCCACATGCGCAGAGATGCACACATAATCATATTTTTTTTTATATATTTGTGTCATATTTTCAACCAAATATTTCTTCAAATTAATTTCCTCTTCCATTTTGTTTGCCGCAACTTTTTTTTCTCAGCCACACTAGAGTTTCCATATTGCCCCAAAAAGTCAGATTTTCCAACTTTAAGAGACTTTTTATTATTCACCTATTAAATGAAACGGTATGGAGTCAATGGTACACAATATGGCTACTTTTAAGTCTTTTTTGTGGAAAACAACTGTTCTGAGTTTCAATGTGTGTATCAAATAAAATGCCCTCTCAACAAAGAGCTGCATTCTAGTTGTTAATGTATTCAATGATCAGCAGACTCCAGATGCAGGAGGTATGTTTCTGGTTCTGTTTAGCCTCTCCTGTGTTTCCTTGCCTCCAGTGCAATCCTGTCCTCTGATCTTATCATCTACTCCTGTTTTTAATATTCACTTTCTGAGGCATTGTTAAAGGTGTGGATGAAGCTGAGTGTGGGCCTGAAAAAAGTTTGATTACCAACCAGAGGACCTTTCATTTCTCACTGAGACTCAAAATGGAAAATCTGGAATTCCACTTAAAATTGTGGGACTGGCCATAAAGTCTGCACCTGTTGAGCTCAGAAATAAACTTTTTTAATGCAACAACATAAAACAAACTTAAGTCATCTTGAGTGTGTATATCGTTAAAGTTATTCTAACTCTCTATTGCATTAATTATCAGTTATTTTTTTCCTGGAAGCTGCACTTTAAAAAAAAAACTGATTAAAGATTTTTATAAATGCAAAAAATAAATACAAGTAAAAAAATCACTAAAACTTGACATAATTGAAAATATGGAGGCCAAAATAATGAATAATAAATATGTTATTGTAATTTAATTTATGGATAACCTGTCTGACGTGATATGTCACTTGTCAGCCGCTGATGCACGTGAATGCACTGTCATATTTGGTTACAAAACCGTGAGCTTTTATTATGAAAAAAAAAATCAATCTAAAAGAAATTATTTGTTTTTTTGTATAATCAGATGATTACAACCAATGTCAAAAACAAAATTAATTCATTAATTTAACTTATTAATAATAATAATAATAATAATAATAATAATAATAATAATAATAATAATAATAATAATAATAACAACAATAGAGGTTGTTTAATAACATTTAATTTAAATCGCAGATTTACAGAAGTTATAGGTTTATATAATAAAATAACCTTCAGAGCAAATGAATCATTTGGAAACATGGAAATATGTTACTCAGATAATTAAAGAAATAGAGAAAAAAAAAAGTAAAATGTAATTTGATAGTGCAGTCAATTTGCTCTATTTATTATTATTCAACTTATCGTCCGTGTCTGACACAACAGTTCTCGTATGTAGGCTTAGTCAGGGGGTTTATATGTGTCATGCATTTCTTTTTTCTCCCCATAGCTGGATCATAAATTCTCGTGCGTTTTCTCGGTTACTCCCCTCCTTTACGCCCCCTCCCTCCCCCCCAAAACACACACACACACACACACACACACACACACACACACGCACGCTGCAAAGTAGCCTGAACCGTCGACGGCAGTAGGCCCGTTAAAGTTGGAAGCTTTGGAGAAAAACATCCTGATCTCTGCGCATCATTTTACAGCCAAATAATCAGTAACTCAACATCTCACACAGTCACCAGTATCACAGACTTTCTACCTTCTTTTCTTCCAGCCTACCTTTGTCTCAGCGCGGTCAGTCTGCTCCACGTTCCTCCCTGCAGGTGGCCCCCTTTTCTTTTTTTTATTATTATTATTAATCCGTGTTAATCAAACTGATCTGAATGCAGCACTACAGCACTCTCAGCTCACTTCGCGTCTGTGTGGAAGCAAAGCTCCTCTTAGCTCTCTCTCTCTCTCTGCAGAGCAACGCGCAGCACGGCGAGTCTCTGCTCAGTCTGAACATCTGCTCGTTTCACGTGACTTTTTTTTAAAAATACTAACATCTGTTCTAAATAGGTTTCATTCTGTGCCTCTGCATCGTGTCAATTGCCAACTCCTCTCTGCTGAAAAAAAAGGGGAGAGGGAACTTATTTGAGCCTATTGCATTGCGTCAGGGCTGGAAATTAAAAAAAACAAAAAAAACAACAAACTTCAGCTTTTTATTGTACATATCATTTATTGTAGGCCCTGTTTATTTATCTGGTATTGAGTGAAAACTTTAAAAGTTTTGTTTATTGATCTGGACTGTGTGTGTGTGAAGCATTCCAGTGAGAATATATGCCTCCATGTGTATATACAGACCTACACAGGGCTATACCTTCACGGCCTCCTTAAATTTCATAGACATCTGGGAATTCCATACATGCCTCGAAAGCCAATTACACACCTTCAAACGGGCACACACTTTGATTTGGACAGTGAGAAACACTTTCCCACATCACTGACATCAATCACAGTACGAAAGATTTATTTACTGACAATAATTATAATTAAAATCACAAGAGATTATTGCCAGTAGTGTACAAAATAATCCCATTTAATTGTTTGATTTTTGTCATCATGGATATTTACTGTATATATATATATAGGATTTACATTGTTTTGCTGCAATAAAAGAGTATAGAAGAAAGTTCTAAAATCCTGAGCACTTGAACTACTTGTTCTGTTTATGTTGAGCTGCAGGCAGAAGAGAGACTGTAGCCTATATGGGCCCAATAGCAGGTTGACTTGACCCCAGTGTAACTTATTTACTTATAATGGTGAGTCTCAGCTCCTTAATCCAACTGTAAACAAATCCAGGAAAAAGAGAGAGTGAGAGAGAAACTGGAGACTTCATGAGGCTTTTCAGATTTTAATTAAAATGGAACTTTAACCTCGTTTATCCAGACTGACTCTTTTTTGCAGCAGCAGCAGCAGCAAGAAAACGTTTTTTTTCCTCACGTTTAAATTGTGTCTTAAATAGTTATAAATGACGAGAAAAACGTATTTTTCTTTGTTCCTTTTGGATGTGTAACAATATATATATATATATGTATATATGAAAAAAAATAGCTGCATGTTTCTCCACCGCTTTCACTCGAGCCAATAATAACTCCATCTGTTTTCCCAAGTGACATGGCGATATACTGGAAGCTTTTGTCATTAAATCTGATGTGAAGCACAGTCCACGTGATGCATGCGTGAAAGATATTTAATTTCGTATATGTTGCCTACCAAATTCCAGTGTGTTTTGTCTTAATTTTAGCCTCGACAACAATTAAATTAGCTTAACACAAAAAAAAGAAAGTCAAACACTTCATTCGTCATTTTCTTTAATGCAAAAAAATATACAAACATTTACAAAAAAACGATAATAAAAAATAGGAATGCATTCGTATTTCACACAATTCCCCCAATGTAACACGTTTCACCAATAAATAAATAAATGTATTCTGAAAATATTTTTTTTTTTGTTGCACAGGTTAGATCCACACAGTCAGCCTATAATGTGAGCTACACCACCAGTTGACAGTCTCACAACTGCTTCAATAATGCACTTTGACCTCCACAGAAATACGTCCGAAGACGTGCATTTAAAAAAAAAAAAAAATGTCTTTTCCTTTTTTAGAAAAACCACATGATATTTTCAACATTCGTCGTCAACAACATGAAAACGCATCAGAGTGTATGGAGCCATTACGCGCGGCTGGCTGCAGGTCCCCATGCATCGGGCCTCTGCTGCGCGATCAGCTTCTTTTTTGTCCTCTTTGGTTTTAAATAGAGTGATCCCATGTATCCAGCATTGGACTCCAGATTTGTCCCGTAGTAGATTCAGCAGTCACCTGTAGGTCAGACAAAGCATTTTGATCACTAAACTGTGCAGTAGAAGTACATCATTTGGTCGCATTAGACCAGCCATAAAAGAACATTTTCTAGTGGGTTATTTCCCCCCCACACATTTTTAGGGCTTGGATCATGCTTTTTTTTAGCTGAAAACGAAGCGTACCATTTAGGGCATAATTTCTCCAGATGTTAGTGAGATGTTGACATGGACCAAGCGCCCTCCATCCTCCACACGGAGAAGGCGTAGCTCAGCCTCTCGTGGGCCACATAACTACAACTTGCCATTTTGGAGTCCAGCTCGTCGCTCTGCAGCACCTGGTAGAGGAAGTCGATGTATCTGGCTGCGAGCTTTAGGGTCTGTATTTTGCTGAGCTTGTCCGAGGGCAAAGTGGGGATAATTTTCCGCAGGGACGTGAACGCCTCGTTGAGGGACTGCGTCCTCTGGCGCTCCCGGACGTTGGCCATGACGCGCTGCGACTGGAGCTCCTCGAAGGACTGGGGGCTGCTGCTGCTGGACTTCTTCCCTCGTTTCCCAGGGGTCGGGCTATCGGAGTCCTCCCCGTTCTTCCTGCTCGGTCTCCTCTTTCTCCCACACCTCTTCGGCTGCCTGTCCAGCTCCTCTTCCTCGCTGTTGTTGCTCAGGCTGTCCACGGGAGAGACAGGGGAGCTGCTCGACTCTTCCCCCAGGTTTTCCTCAGACATCTCCACTCGGGCAGGCGGCGGCCAGAAAGTGTCCAAAAAGCGTTTGCCCTCTCATGAAGTCACGGAATTGGTCCACCTGTAGGTCTGTCTGGCTTTTGAGGACACCAAAGTATCCATAGATGGGTTCCTGGGAGGACAAGTCTTCTCTAATACTTGAGGAAACTTAGGCTGTTCTTATAGGCTGCATGGCGTAAACTTTTTGGGGAGGGACGGGATTGGCTAAGAAGATGAATTACGTGCAGCGGAGGGGTGGGAGCATCCAATGAACAATCAGAAAACGCTCCTAATACAAAGTCAGAGTTGGAAAAGATAACGTTATTTCACATCATTACACTATTTAAAAGAACTTTAAAAAAGTTTTTCATTACAAAACAACCAAAATATATGCTTTTTATTAGATATTTTCGTTTAAATAAGTGCACATATGCATATGCTAAAAGGGACTTCAAAACGAAATCACTTAAAAAAAAAAAAACAGGCAAATTTAATTTAAATTAACACATCATAGCAATTGCTTTTCTTTCAGGTCTGTGCACAAACACTGCATATTTTCATCCCTTCATCCATCCATCGGCATCCCAAAAAAATGCCTATTGTCCCATCGCACCGCTGCTGCTATATGTTTGCTATAATCTCCAATAATTGTATGAGCTGACACTTCTTTCTTTCTATTATGCAACCTTGGCACATCTCTGTAGACCAAACCCACACAGATTTTGGATTTATGTTTCCATCTAGTCTTTCTTAAACCAACTAAGATCAAAAGACTTTCATATATAGGCAACATATGATCCCAATCTTACATTTTTGACATGCAGCCAGTTCTGCAGATTTTCAAACTTTTCCTCAGAGGACTGCTGCATGCTCTAATTATATCCCCCCACAAGAGGGCATGCTTTTTTTTGGTATGCTGTAATGTATATTCTACCATAAAATATATGTAAAACTGTGGTAAAATAAAGTTCATGTTTTTTTTTTTCCTCCATAAAACAATACAAGAAGTGATTTTTCCCCTGTTGGCTCTAGTCAGAGAGGAGGAAAGGGCAGCTCTGTGTTTAAGACCGTCTGGTATTTACTAGGTTGGTGATACAATATCCATCTTGTTTAGTGGAGGATTACTTTGTTTAGGTTGAGATGGCTGTGGTCCACAGGAGCAGCATCTGGTTCAGGAAACAGGGGGGCAGTCGGGGTCAGAGGTCGCAACACCAACGAACATCTATTTACATCCTCGTGGAGGCCTGAGAGTGAAGTATTGTTCCAGGGGAAACACAGGCTTGTTTAAGTGTAACATTTTACATTTTAGCTAAAGAAAATGTCACATTTGTTCCATTTTCTGGCTAAAAAATGCACGCTCATTCGTTTATGTCACCGAGCTGCAAAGTAAAGGTGGAATTTATCTGTTTACAGATGACGATGCTGACTGGAAAAAGCGAGAGAAAGAGCAGCTCAAGCCTCTTCAAGGTGAGTGTACCTGTCTGGTGGCTCTGTCCATGGTGCTGATCTCAGTACACACACACACACACACACTCTCTACCTGCTGCACCTAACAGGTAAGCAGGTGGAGCTCCAACCTCCTTGTCTGAATCCTTTTAGCGTCATTTTTCTTGCTGCGTCTCGTACGAAAATGGCAACAAGTCAGTAGGTTTTACTTTTATATTTAATCTTGACAGCTTGCTTTTGTTCCTTTAAAATAAAAACCTCATTACTTGTTACATATTCATGCAGCGTTAACTTTTCACACCTGTGAATGTGTGACTCCATATGCTTTTTAAGTATTTTTTGGCTTTCGGTTTGCCTTTACAGTGGTGAAATTTAACTAAATACATTTACTCAAGTACTGTGCTAAGGCACACATTTGAGGTACTTACACTTTGCTTGAGTATTTCACGTCTATGCTTCTTGATTCTACTGCATTTCAGTGGGAAATATGTTCTTTTTACTCCACTACATACATTACTGTATCATGAACTGTAGTTACTGGTTACTTTTCAGACTAAGATTTTTCACCCAAAACATTATGATCATTTTATCAGTTATGATTCATTGTTATAAATTGAGATACCGGACAGTGAAGCAGTTCAAATGAGCTCCACCTCAGCCAACCACAACACTAAAGCACTCATTACATGTTAATGCATCAATAACAATTATCCAATAATATGATAATATAACACTGGCAGGGGTCATTGTCCATAACGTGTATGTTTACCTTTGATATTGTAAGTACATTTTGTAATGCAGGACTTTTACTCGTAAGGGAGTATTTGGACGGTGTTGATACTTTTGCAGAGGGCATGCAACAAATGTCTGCTGTTTCCTTTACTTTCTCTTGTTATTTTTGTTTGTTTTTCTCTTGTTGACTGATATTTATGATTACACTTCATTGTATCTCAGATTGTCTTTCTTCCTCCCACTGCACATATCAACTGAGCTTCATGGTCGTATGTCTTTTATCATGGTGAGCAAATAAAAAGAATAAGAAAGTCCCCACTCCATCCAGGGATGTTTTGATATCCTGGTCAACATCTCAGACCCCTCGGCCACGAGGACACACCATCATCCCATACTTTAAAAATAATAATAATAATGCAAAAGCTAGTATTTACTCCCACTCTACATTTACATTTCTTGGCCGATTTTCTCTGCAGAGTTCAGCTCTTTGCTGCTGAAGTGACTCTGAGAAAACACAGCTGCTTCTCGGGAATATGATGTCATCACAGGACGACTCCTCCAGTGTTGATCTTTAATAAAGACGAAACCTTCATCGGTCAGTCACAGACTGTCATGGCCTGACAATTACAAGTACATGAAGAGGAGATAAACAGCGCTGATTGTTTTTCGGTGTGATTTACGGTACGTTGCTGTCCGCTCGGCCTGGAGCGGTGGCTAATAACTGATGAAGAAAGCCTTTGTCCTTATCAATGAGCAGTGAGTGGGTGTTATGATAAAGTCAAGTGTATATTTCTGACTCATGCAACTTGACACAGCGCTCATGAGTGACCCCAGAGCGTCATTAACCACCCCTCCCCGAGGTCACATCAAGGCAGACACGACTCAGGCTCTCACTCAGTGAGTCCTGAGCCACAGCCAGATCCACGGAGACCTGTCTATTTTCTCTGCTCCAGCCTCGGAGGGCTGTGTTTCTCTATCAGCCTACTCGTATCTATTGAAATAACAAACCGCAGTCCTCCACATGCACAAGGCTCCCACAATTGACAGTGATATTCATGTTCACTCCATTAAACTTTAACCGCAATGAGCGCAGTGCCAGCTCGCCAAGATGGATCAACTGCACGGGATGAGAAAAGACAGGGGTGCGTTCTTCAAAGAGCAAGTCCCAGATAGCCTCTAATCAACCCTCGGGACTAACAAGGTCAAACGGCGGCGCTGGATGACAGCATGTTTCCTCAGCAATCGTCTCAAAATGTCCCCGTTCTGTAGAGAAATCCAGACATCATATCGGGGGATTTGTGATAACAGCAGCCCAGCGGTGGTGAGAGAGGATCTGGGGTGTTGGATCGGGAGGTGGGGATGAAAACAGGCCTTTATAAGCTGTCTGGACACATAGGAGCCAGGACTCCTGAAGTTAGCTGTAAAAGAAAGCCTTTGAAAGCAGAGCGCTTTGATGTTGCAGGTTCTAATCGCGGTTCAAGTCCTGTATTCCTGCAGCACAGTTTCACCTTGTCAGAGAGCAGAGCCTGCCCATTCCTGGAGTCTTATCTCATAAAAAGCTTTCATTTTTGTAGAGGGAAAGGCTGATTTTGTACACGGAAGAGGTGCACATGTGCACATGCACGTGTGTGCGTGTGTGTGAGTGTAATAGATGTTCTGTTAAATCTATTCACGCCGTCCTAATGACTCTGTGGGATATCAGACAGCTCTACCGCACAATGACACCTTATTAGCCACGAAGAACCAACAAACCTCCAGTATGTTTTCACAGCTTGGAAGCTCGGGCTGATGTGGGGTCTGTGGAAGACCTGGCATCCCAGCAGTGCAATCTCTGTTTCTCACATGCGCACACACACATGCACACACACACACAAAACAAACACAAACCTTCCTCCAAGGGTTTGAGAAAGTGATTCACTGGTCAAACTTTACTCAGAAAACAACAACACACCACTATGAAGCTCGGAGAATCACTGAATTCTGCATTTAACCCCACATAGCTGTAAGATGAACGTCAGCTCATATATTGTGCGTCCTGACCACTGCTAAATCCTAAACCTCGAGACCACTGAGCCGTGCCTTCTGCTGCCTATAAAGCCCGCTGCCACCCTGCAGACCACACACACACGTCCACCCAGGCTGCTGCAGCGTGGAGACCAGACCACTGACCCATGCAATGAAAATATCTGTTCACAGAGTTACAGTAGCTTTACCATATTGTGGCGGGCTTGACAGGTGCTACTGTGATTTTTAGAGATACTCTGTCTGCATGTAGCTCATAAGGAAATGTGATTCATTGTCAGTGTAGGTGAGAAATACACTCGGGTCCTAGTTTATACACCATTTTGGAGGCTGTAGTTTGGGGTGCGGTTGATTTGAAACTGAGAGATGTTTCTATAATATTTTTCCCACCCTATTTATATCAGTGAGGGTAGACTAAACAGAGTACATATCAGAAAAATTCCAAATAGGCTGACAGTAATTTGCATTAGTGGTGGGGGAAAAATCCATACAGCATAGTATTTTGATATTTTGCCCTGCAATATTGTATCGATACACAGATGTCAAGTATCAATGTTTTATTAAAGGGACTATTTGTAACTTATCACGGCATAAATCTTAACGGGTCGCAATCCCATGCGCGCTCGCGTGTGGGTACGCGAGCGCGCAGCAGCTCTGCTCCTGCCTGCTTGCACACCGCGCTCGTTCTCAACCGCTCGGCTCACTCCACCTCCACGTGAATGCGCGCACACTACACACTGCAGAAGAGTTAGTTTAGCTCTTAGAATATCTGGTGAATGTGCAGTGGACGTTTTTGCAGAAATAACTGCTGCAGCTCCTCCAGACCAACAGAGGTTTCCCGTGTCTTGTGAAGTGACGGGGCTCCGCAGCGAGTTACGTTATCCCGACCGGGTGTCGCGCTCCCCCGCTCCCCCCCCCGTTCCCTCCGCGGTCGGTATCGGCTGAACAGGAAAAGCCAGCACTAGAATCAGCATTGATTCATGGAGAGACCTTCCTCTGGTCAGCTAACATTACTGCCAAGCAGGTGAAATATAGAGTGATATTGTGTGTTATCTGACGTGTGTCGCCTCACTGTTTAGACCGGTGCTCGTTCATGTCAATGTAGAGCGAGCGCGAGCAACAGGACGCTGACTTTCGTTGACATTGCGGCCACAGGTGTCGCTGTGAACAAGCAATTTCTGATTCTTACATATAGCCCCTTTAAATAAACTATTAACCTCCAGCCAGTGGGCCCGGCCGCTATTCTGTCTTTCAGAGGTTGCATCGGGCTCAGTGTTAAAGCTAGACTGGTATCATATGAAAAGCATTATGTCGCAATATATCGTATCGTGATACTCAGCATATCGCAAAATGTTTAGAATCGCAATAAGATCGTATCGTGACTTAAAGCTTCAGTATAGGCAACAATTCTTTGGCATCATTGGGAGAAAATTCCATAATAACCTTTCAGCATATTGTAATTCAAGTGTTCTGAGAGAAAACTAGACTTCTGCACCTCCTCATGGCTCTGTTTTCAGGCTTTAAAAAAATCTAGCCTGTGACGGGAGACTTTGGCCAATCACAGGTCATTTCAGAGAGAGAGCGTTCCTATTGGCTGTTCATTCAACGGAGGCAGCTGTCAATCACTCCATCTTGTAGTGTACTGTTTAGCTGTTAAATGAGAAAGTTTGCTCCGGCCGGTGGGCGGTGCTTGGTATTTCCTCCACAGATCTTAACATGGCTGCCGGGTCACAAACTTTCTCATTTTACAGCTAAACAGTACAGTACAAGATGTTTCTGAAACATTTGAGGCGAGAAATAGTCATTACAGTAACAGAATATTGATTCATATTTGATCAGCGCTGCCTAGTTTGACCGTTTGATCGGAGTTCGCGAGTGATTGACAGCTGCTCAGAGACGGCAGGCTCCAGCTCGGCTCTGATTGGTTGTTTTCCTCCGGTCTGTAAAATCTTGCAGATGCCATTAGGAGCACCGGAGGACACAGAGGCACATGATTTTTTTCAGATTACCTGTCTCATGCGCTACTGTCAGGATATAGTCAGGTATAGGTGTATTTGTGTAATAATGAAGTCTACATACACTAAAAGGCATGTTAGATAGGAAAATACAGTGAACAGTGATAGCCATGGCTGCATGTTAGTGCACACTATACTGTCAGTGAACATTGTTAAAGGGTCATTTTATCCAAATCACAAACTAGTGGTATCTATACAGATAGTTGTGGTTTTGGCATCTATTTTTGTGGTTTCTTTCGCCGCCCTAATACAATGGAGTTTTGTTCGTGGTGCTCATAACATTGAAAAATAACATTTGTGAAACTCAACAGCGACACGTCTTTTCAGAAACAATGCCCCAGTTACCCTTGATAATCCACAGACGTGTTTTTATAGGAATTATTTTCCGCTGATGAAATAGTCCCGATGAAATATATACTGAAATATATAACAGGTCACAAATCCTGCACAGTTCATCTGATGTGGACGTAAATGCCCTCAAATAAAAGCTGAATGTCAGCACTTTAACCTCATAGTTACTGCTTTACTGTACATCACATCAAATGTGCTGGAGAAGAGCGCCAACACGACAAAGAATGTCTCTTTCCTGACTGCACTGTGCAGAAGATGAATTGACCTTTTAATTGAATATGTATAAGAGTCATGCTATTGAATTACATGCATTCAACTAAACAATGCAATATAACTCTAAATACAGCAGCACAGGCAACTCTGGGTGCTGCTCTAAAAAATTTTCCCCCTTACAAACCTCTTACAGTAAATCTTGGCACATGTCTTTTCACAAGAGCACACCCACATCCAACAGGGCTTTGCAGGTGCATGCTGGGAAAACAATCACAAAAACAGGAAAATATAAATTATCCTCGTACACTGCTGTCATGCTCCCACGAGCTAGCTCTTCTTTTATTGTTTCATATATTGAGCATAACTGACAAGATGTCTTGGCAGAGACCACCTGGAATGTCATCAGTCATGCTCCCGATATGAAATAATAAAAGAAGAACTAATCTTCATCTGGGGCTTAAAGCCCGTGCAACGAAACAACCCATGGCAGAGCGCGCTGTTGGAATGCAGCGTAACATGCCATGTCACATAGACTTATGGAAGTGATGAGCATAATGTCAGTAGTCCGGTGTGGTTCTTCACTCTAACCGCAAGTGCTGCGAGGAGTTCCACCACAGTCCCTGTTAATAAGGGCTCTGTGAGGAGAGAGGAGGTCAAACAGAGTGCTCCAGCTGCACGCGAGGATGAATGGCGTATACAGGGGGATGATGGGCAGAGGTGTGGGGGCGGGGGGTACGAGGACCTGGGGAGTGATCAGGACAGAGGAGGGTCTCCCATCCTTTGCCAGAAAAAACAGCAGGAGTGTGGAGGATCATAGATACAGTAGATAGATAGATAGATAGATACAGATACCGATAGATAGATTGATAGATAGATACAGATACCGATAGATAGATGGATAGATAGATAGATGGATAGATAGATACAGATACAGATACCGATAGATAGATTGATAGATAGATGGATAGATAGATAGATAGATAGATAGATAGATACAGATACCGATAGATAGATAGATATATAGATAGATAGATAGATGGATAGATAGATAGATAGATACAGATACCGGTAGATAGATAGATAGATAGATAGATAGATAGATAGATAGATAGATAGATAGATAGATAGATAGATATTTCAACCCAACAAGCATGCAGCATAATAAATTCAAAGATGCTCAAACAGCCCTTTGCAGGCAGTCAGTTCTATATTAAGTGAGTTAGTAAAGGCACTAACTCTCCTCCGAACTGCAGCTGTGTTCCCATCTCCCCCAGATTTCTGCTCACCTCTGCTCCTCCCTGTGTGTCAGTTAGAGGCGACCGACCTCCTCCTTCAGTCAGACCAATCTATCAGGACACAATAGGCTACCTCTCCAGCTATGTTGTTTTTGGAACGGGAACCCTTCAGCCCCGCTTGTTCTCCCTCCTGGTTGACAGAAATTAGTCATGAAGACACTCTTCTGCGAGGGATTCATCTCGGCTCACTGTAGATGTTAGGTTTTTTTTTTTTTTTGTTTACTTTCACTCATCAATGTGGAAGTTGTGTGATCGTGGCCACCCAGCTGGGGATCTCTTCAAGATGTGAAGTCATTCAGCTTGATTATCACCTTCAGTATTTCCAGTTAGAAGAGCATATATAAGAATAAAGAAAACTATAATTACTTGTACTTTAATTTTCACAAACTAGATATCCTCATCGTTATAACCAGCATTAGAAAACTTCTCTATCGGGATGACTGACGGCTGACATCTGTTAAAGACATTACCTGCTGTTGTGAAGTGTAGACACCTGCAGCTTATGGCAGACAGTCTTTAAATAGCAGGTAACAGGAATGTGTCTATATTCTACAATAATAAGCAGCAGTGGTTGTGATGCCAACTTGAATGTTTACATACAGTGGAAAGTATTTAGTCTACTTAACTTCAAAGTTAGGTACATGTTCTTTACATGAATATTTCCGTTTTATGCTACTTTCTACTACTCCACTACATTTAGTCTGACTTTTTACTCCATTATTCTTATTTGATGGCTAGTCAGTTACCTTTTAGATTAAGATTTGACATTAAGAAACATATACAATACAATACTTTGTTAAAGACTATAGATGATGTTTCCCTTCCTTTTTGCATTGTGACTAGGGCTGTCAATGTTAACGTGATAATAACGCGTTAACGCAAATTCATTTTAACGCCACTAATTTCTTCAACGCATTAACGCAATCAATCTTCCTCAGGGCTCAGTTTTAAAGCTAGAGTGAAGATACTGTCATCATATGAAACTAGAGAACCTAAGGAATCCATTGTCATACTATCCCATGTCATACTAGCTCGCCGCAAAGGAGGTTAAATAACGCTCCAAACTTGGAAGGGAAAACTGGCATGGCCATTTTCAAAGGGGTCCCTTGACCTCTGACCTCAAGTTATGTGAATGGAAATGGGTTCTATGTGTACCCACGAGTCTCCCCTTTACAGACATGCCCACTTTTTGATAATCACATGCAGTTTGGGGCAAGTCATAGTCAAGTCAGCACACTGACAGTTGTTGTTGCCTGTTGGGCTTGAGTTTGCCATGTTATGATTTGAGCATATTTTTTTATGCTAAATGCAGTACCTGTAAGGGTTTCTGTACAATATTTGTCATTGTTTTGTGTTGTTAATGATTTACAATAATAAATATATACATACATTTGCATAAAGCAAGCATATTTGCCCACTCCCATATTGATAAGAGTATTCAATACTTGACAAATCTCCCTTTAAGGTACATTTTGAACAGATAAAACAATGTGTGATTGATTTGCGATTAATCGTGATTAATCATGGACAGTCATGCAATTAATCGCGATTAAATAATTTAATCGATTGACAGCCGTAATTGTGACCCCTTGCAAAAAAGAATTGTATCACCTGTAGCACATTGAATTGCAATAACTTGTATGAAAGGTGCTATACAAATAAAGTTTGATTGATTTATGAGTCGTTTGCAGTTCCACCACACAAGATTTCTCAGATGGTTTCAAATTATCTGTTCAGGCCAAAGAGGTAAAATCATGCCATTACAAAAAATGCAAAGTTTAGGAGCCACTGGGCTATCATAAATGAGTGTGACCTTCGATATGGTCTAGCATACTTAGATAATCTGGTGTTTTTCAGTTCAGGTGTTTTCTTAAGGATGTATAACTTTATCCTGTTAGTTACATTATAAAGGCTGGTGCTTTTATTTTGAAAGAGTGTTGCCGGTAGGAGATCAGGTGTGTCTTCTAAAGAAGGAGGGTCTCGTGGTCGTACCTTTTGTTTGTTAAGCACCTGGCGGGCACAAGGTTAGTCAATCGTTAGTCAATATTTGATTTCCTATTGTGATTATTGAGTGACATTAGCCTAGTCTTTATAGACGGTATAAATGTTAAAATATTATTCATGCTGTCAAACTGCAGCTTACTTTGACTTGTTTTAAACCAATAATTAAACAATTTGCAATTCATTTTCGTCCTTGAACGTTACTTGGTGACAGCTCTGAAAGTAACCAGCTAACATAACGTTAGTCTGTTTCAAAATCAATTTATGCGCATTTCGTTAAATTATTTGAATTTTCAGGCTAATAATTAGCAAAACTTTACGTGAAGGAAGCACGATGCTAGCCGTGTGCAACACCTTTTAGTGTCCCCCTGGAAACAGTTTCCGTTCTCGTGTGTGCTACTTGCAGCCAACGGATTTCTGTTGTGTTTTCTCTGTTTTGTAGCTATGTGGTGTCAAATCGGTGACGATGTTTCTGAAATTTGCTTGAGTTTGGACTATTTGCTGTACAGTACAATGTATCGTAATGTCTGTCATGTTAACAAGCAATTAGCATTTCTTGGATTTGCTACATGTAACATTAGTCTGAAGAAATATACTGTAGGCTACTATGGAAGTGTGCAGTAGCTACAGTAGCCTATGGGGCAAAGCATGCTTGAATTGGGATGTTTGGAGCTGCATTTTATGTGTGGTTTTCATTCACTGTTTTTGTTATATTTTGTGATTTTAGTTCAAATAAGATGACAAAAATCATTTATACAGTATATACACCTATTTTTTCAGTACTTGTGTAGCTACATAACAATCCTGTCTATTCCTCTCCTATATCTGTCCTGCTTTTCTTTTTTTTTACCAAGTTGTTGGTGTACAATTTATTATTTTAATAATAAACAACTATTCAGTAAGTTACATTTTGTTTTACAAAGTAAGGATAGCGATGTTTAAGTCAAGTCTGATGTTGCCTTAAAAGAATGATCTCAGTCACTTCCAAACAGCGAGGCATACAGCTTATTAATGAAACACTGGTATCGGATTGGTACTCTGTATCAGCCGATAACCAAAGCCTAGGTATCGCTATCGGTGTCGGGACTAAAAAAGTCGAATCGGAGCATCCCTAGTTTTTGGAGCTCCTGTAGGCCTATTATCAGTGAAGCTTTTGTGAACCATCAGTTGGAGAGTTAAACCGTCATTCAGCCGGGGATGCTTCAACTAACTGTTTGTAAAGTAGGCTAGTAGCTCCACCTCCTCCAACAGTAAACTGCTGATCACACACTGATGAATCAGTATTAACAATCTAACAATGTAATGTTTAAAAATATCATTCACAGGGGCAAATGTTCTGCAGAACAAGTAGGCTACTTTTACTTTGAATTACTTTAAGTACATTTTGGTGATAATACTTCTGTTCTTATAGTATTTTGAATGCAATTTACTTGTAATGGATTATTCTTACATTATTTTATTGGTACTGTTATTGAAGTAAAGGATGTGAATACTTCTTCCGCTATCCTAAAAGTATCCGGAGTAATATTCATACGGAGGCGGTTGTTTATAATAATTGCTCATATGGTACGAAGGCCTGAGATCTGAGGATGGAATGCACTCTGTTAGAGTTTGTGTTGTGAGATTTGTGCACTTTTTTTAAGAAGAAAACCGCCCAACTGGTGAAGTGCTCATCATCAAAATGTTGTGCTGCAATCCTGAACATTCCCATGTCTCATTCCCGGCCCTCCTCCATCTGTGTTTTAGATTATTGACGAACTGGGAGTGTCACGGCTGGTACATCAGGCCTGTCAGCGGACACGCTCTTTGCACCTCCCCCACACCATCGTGGTACACCTGACAAAACCTCTTACTGCAAGATAGGATGTGATCACATCAACAAAAATAAACTGAGGTTGAACCGGAGAAAGACTTTGCCATCATTCCACCGACGGGAAAGTAATCTCAGTAAATCAGGGACTTTGTTGTGGTCTGAGGTGCAGATGCTTCTCTCGGATGTTTATCAAGAATATCGGGGCTTATTTATGTCTTCTAATTTTCCCTTAATCTTTATCGCGGTGTTCTGCCATGACGACACTTAGTTACTGTTCGGTCGGTTGATGGAAAAAGTGAGAGTGAGTGAGAGCAAAGTGAGGTGTCCAAGGATGTGGATGGTGATTACTCACAAAGCCGCTCCGAACGCTGCCAAACACTTCAGGTTGTTTTTTTTCCCTGTGAGTCATTTGGTAACAGAGCTTCCTCCTTCCCAGCGGTGGTCATGGGAAGAGGCTCCAAGCAGGCTGTTAGTCAGCAGAAAGGCATTGAACTCTGGGCAACGGTCGACACCTTGTAACACACACCACAAACATTTTCAGCTAAAACTGGAAACAACCATTACAGGTTTACAAAACTTCAACCGTGTCTTTTCTTTTGTGATACTGTGTGAATAATTTAGATCCCTGGTTTTATTGTTCTGTTTTCAGGCATATTGTGCATCACTACGCAATGAATTACATTTATATTTCCCATTTTAAAACTTTCAGCAGGAATTTTGCTGTAGGTGTTGCCTGGTGGTAGGATTTCCTTTTCTTAATGGACTCCTACTATAGTGCAGGTTGCTGTGGTTGATCCTTTACTGAGTGACTAAAGTGATAAATGAAGTGCTACCATAGAAACTATAAACCTTTTTCTGACTTTTCTAATTGCTGAACTTTCTCTTCTTTCACATCATCTATTACCGAATTATTACGGCGCAATGAGAACGGGAAGGAGGGTGGGGGAAAGAGACACCACCACCTTTGCAGCATGCATAAATCACCAGGCTAATAAATTGAAAGCTAAATGACTTCTTGCCCTCCACATATATCATGGAGGCAAACCAAATGAAGCCTTTTATACCCTGGAGGACAGAGGAATGCTTCTGTTCATAACAGTGATTTGTGGATGGCCCCCATGCTGTTGGCTTCAGAAATCAGAGTCAAACTGTTTGGACTCATGCATGTTTACTTATAGCGACATGGTTATGTATGTCAGAAATTAGTTTATTAGGAAAGAAATACAAAAAAAGTCCCCAAAATCCAACAATTTATTTTTTCATTTATCCTTCTCTTTTTTCAAATATCCATCAAATACTCTCTTTTTCTCTGTTCTCTGATTCTCGGTACAACTGCAATTCTTGCATTTTTTTTTTACCATAAAGTGAAAATATAAGTATAATAATGTGTAGCAGAACTTTTAAAAACTATTTATTATTATTTTTTATGACATGACATGCTGAGAAGTTCAGGAAACTGAAGCTGTCATGAGATTATTTCTTTATCTGATAAGAAACGATGATACCATCGTGATGTTTTCATATTCATTAAATAGGTGTTGGTTAGCAATAACACATGAGACTTAACACATATGAGCAACTGTGGACAAGTAGCATTGAAACTCACTCAACATCGATACAATGGCGCCACCCACTGGACTGAAACCGCCAGGAACACACAGTACTGTATTGCAGATTATTTATATAGTTGATTTTTTTAATTGTTTTTATCTATTGTACTTTTTTATCATTTTACTTTAGTTTTGTCTTGCTTTTATTTAGCCTCACTGTTTGGCTTTTTGTTATAATATTGCCTTGTATCCTGCTTTTGCTTGCTTTGTCTGTCAAAGCACTTTGTAAACTCTGTTTTTAAAGGTGCAAGATATATAAAGTTATTATTATTATTATTATTACTATAATTATACTTTACAAGCTTCTGCATAGTAAGGATTATTTTAATATTCACCTTAATAGGAGTGAATTAAGTAAGGGATAATGTACAGCGAGCAGGTCATTGTTGTGAAATAAACCCCAACAGGGTGATTCAGGACCACTGAAGGGGTTTATTTCACAACAATGACCCTCTCACTGTACATTATCCCGCTTATTACACGGCTACTTACTTAAGAAATAAATATTTTGACACAAAAATGGTCCTCCAGAGTCACAAGATCAGAACTGCGTCCATAGCAACGGTCTGTTATACATAGCAGCGGCCTGCTATAAAGAAATAACAGACGTAAAATGCCATAATTGACTTGATCGAGTATTGAGCAAAGCCGTGTATTAAAGATCAAATAACTGTGATTACAGCCAAAATGAGAACTCAGTGATAAGAAAACATTTTGAAAGTTGTGTTTCTGGGAAAACATTTATCCATTTGATGACAGGAAGCATAAAATTCATCACCGTAATATGAAGGATAGTCACCGTCTTCTCAGTTAATGCATCATCCAAATTTCTATGAAAAAAAGATGCACTAATGGACTAAGTTTTTCTTGGCAGTTAGCTGGGATAAGAGCCAGATGAAACAGCAATTTCAGCATTTTTTCTTTCTTTCTCCTCCTTAAAGAAAATGAAATCTTGCCAACCTCTCCCGCCTTAATCCCGCCTGGATCTGGATCACCACAGCAGACTGAGCAGCTGAGATGGGCTTTGTTTGTGAGGTCTCACCTTGTCCGTGGGCCCAGGTGAAAAATGTCTGGGACATTTCTTGAAATGCAATCTGCGGTGAGTATTTGCTTGAGCGAAGAAACCAGAAAATATACATGACGTATGCTGAACAAACATAATGTGCATAGCAGAAACAAAACCTTAGTATTTTGGATGTGTGCCTATAGTTCAATGCATTACTGGAATTCTATAAATACTGCAGTAAAGTGAGAGGACATTTTCAGTGTCACATTTTGTCCTGCTAAGAACGCACAGGAGACAGAAGATGCATTAATTCAGTTGAATATTCTCACACTAACAGACAGGGCTCGTTGTTGGTGCAGGTTTGGCAGGAGTGTCAGTGACAAGGAGGACTATATTAATGTGTTAATTTGTTGATGTGTTATGAGGAACAGTAGTGGCTCATGTTGGCAGGGAGCTCTGAGTGAAACACAACAGCTGGAAGAAGCTGTGGACATAAACACATATTCTGCGGTGACTCATATATGATGTATTTTTGATCATATAGTTTCACTGAGAACACTCTGTCCAGAGTTCAAAGGAGAGATGCAGCTATAGTCGGCCCTTGTTACAACTAAAAATGCTCTTTTGTGAGTGAAGCGGTAAAAATAAGACAGACAGCGGTCTACTGAGAAGTGGATGAGTAACTGTGGGATGTAAAAAAAAAAAAAAAAAGCGAGTTGCTTAAAGGCGAATTGTTGCGGTGGCTCTATTGTGGTTCATTTTCCTGGTGTAAATTTCCTGCTCCGTAGACTGGGTAAATGCCAGAAAACTCAAAGCAAGCGAAATAGTTCTCTCCTAATGGGAACTGAGTCATTCAGTGTAACAAAGCCCACAATTATGGTGAACAAAGGCTCAATTAATGGTAAAAACAAAACAAAAACAGAAAACTTATGGGCTAAAAGATTCTAAGCAATTTTACACCACCAACATCAAAACAACTGAAGATTATTGTGCAAGAATTACATACAGTATGCTGATGTTTTCTTTTTGTAAATGGATGACAATGACTTTACTGGAAGCTGAAGTTTGTTTTGTAATATTACATAAACAGAGCATTCAATGTGGATGCCTAATTTTGAACTCATGAGCAGGGATGGAGGTAACAAATTACATTTACTCATTATAATCGCTATAACAAAGTTTTTTGTGGAGTTGTACTTTTTTGAGTCTTTTTTATAAATCTTTAATTTTACTTTTACTTCAGTACTTTTTTTATGACAAGTATCGTACTTTGCTACATTTCAAGTTAATCCATTACAGAGTAAAAACAAAAGTCTTGATAAACTGTGTGAGAATGGAACAAAAGAAAGGTGATATACTGTATCAGCAGCTGGGCCGAGGCTGGCACTTAGTGAACAGTACAAAAAATGAACAACAATGCAATCAAGTTAAGGATCACGTCCTTATAGTGTTGTCACAATGCTGGCATTTCTAACTTCGATACAATACCTTGAAAAATATAGATATTCAAAATCATTTTTCTTAGGTTTTTATTAAAAGATAAATAGCGGCGTGTTTGTCAACTCTCTGTCGGAGAGAGGAGAGAGCAGAAAGTGCAGCTGGTACTCGTGTATCGATATACTGCAGAAAATGAGTAATGAAACAGTTTCAAATATTCAGTATCGATATTTAAATATTTTTGATAACACTACATCCTTATGGAGTTATGGTTATGGTTAGCATTACTGTACCTCGGCATAGTTTAAAAAGCTAATCACTGATTTACTGCACCACCGGGCGGTCACGTGACCAACAGGTGCATGCTGGGTATGGCTAACATGCTGATGGTGGAGCCTCCACTGGTGATTTCTCCGTTCACTGCAAGTTTGTGACAGTTAATCTCAGTCACAGTTGTAACTGCAGAACCTCATTCAAATTAAAATGTTTGAGGAGCGCAGTGGGACAGAGAGGCCGAGTGAACTGGTGTAGTGGGACAGAGCAGCCGAGTTGACTGGTTATAGTGGGATAGAGAGGCTGAGTAGACTGTTTATAGTGGAACAGAGAGGCTGAGTGGACTAGTGGCCAGCTCTGCAAACTTATATCCAGAAAATGTTTCTCTATGTCATTTTCTATTTCACTCATTTTGTGGTCAAATGCAATACATCCTCTGCTGTTTAGTAACGGCAGGTAGACAGGTGAAACGGGTGAATGGCAAGCCGTCTCCGATACCATCTAGTAGCACCGTCATGAGAAGGGCTGTAAACCTCGAAAATGTATTTATTAGCAGTGTTTTTTCACGCTTTCACACTAAAATTACAATAACATAAAAGACAAGAGGTGTAATATTTTCTCACAAAATATAAAGCCTCAGACAGGCAGCGATATTCATAATGAGTAACTGCTGTCTGCACTCTCTCACTGCTGCTATAATAGGCTCCCAAAACAAAAGTTGTCACGTTTCATTAGTCACAAAGTTGAACGCCTCACCGCATCTGAAAAACGGGGACCTAAAAAGGCAGTGTCCATTTTTAAATTGGACGCCTCGAACATTTTTCATCTGTGTCCCTCATTTCGCTGTCAGTGCTTCACCCTGTGTCTTGTTGTGACAGCAAAAGCTACATCGTTGAGCCATTTATCATCTAGGTTTCTAATTCTGTAGCTCATTTGTAATTGGATCAAGCATATACTGTATATACACTACATATTCATACATATTTCTTTACAATAAATCCTAAACAGTGTTTATTGTAAAAAAAAAAAAAAAAAAAAAAAAAAAGAAGCTTTTTGGTAACTTTTGATATTTTATACTGTAACTGAGAACACAACGCTATGGTCGTATCTTAGATATTTACAGCAACAGTGTTCAGTATTGATATTTAGTCATTAATGTTTGCTTCTATAACTTCTATAAATTGTTAACTATTTATCTATGAGTCATACGTTTGAGTTTCAGGTAGACGAACTGAATCCTTCCTCTGAACTGACCCTCACTCACTAAAACAGTGAACCTTTGTCCTCCGTGTTCGAGGGAGTCCACTATTAAATGCTTAAAACTTAGGTACATTACTGTGTTTTATATTCATATCCATATTGCAGAATTCATGAGAAATACCATTGTCCACTTAATCTAAATACTTTTTTTTATATTATATTATTTCTTTAAGTTTAAAACTAAATTATGAGGTACAGCTCCTTGATATTTCTTTACTTGCTGCCAGAGAAGTGACATAATTGTGGCTGATCAGGAGGTAAAGGACGTATTAAAGGGTAATAAAAGTAAGAAGGATATGACCTCTCTATCTGATGGATGTTTATACAAAAGTAGTTATTTTAGTGAGAGAAAACTCGGGAGTGAAATAATTCCAACTCCAGTGTTTCATATCCCTGATTTTGTCCTTGATGTTCCCTCTAAACTCCCACACTGTTTACCGTCAGCCCTTACAAATAAAATACAATCTCACAATCACTCTCAGCTCGGAGATTGAATCAGTGCCCTCTGTTGCCTGATACCAGTTTCCTTATTTGATTTACTTTTCCCGCGGTGCTTTCAGTGAGCCAAAGTAAAGTCAGTTCAGCACTCTGTGCTCTCTGTTTGATAGAGAACTGGCACACAATGCTCTGAGCTGAAACTAGCTTAAGTAAACAGCGTCGGGAAAAGCAAACAGTCAGAGAAAATCCGTGGAAAACAGGGAAAAGTCATTTGTTTCTACGGTGTGATTTAACAAAACTAAAGTGGAAAAAATTATAAATGTCGTAAGCTGTTGAGTATTGAAATATGATTTGAATAAGTATAGTACTTTAGTTGCTATTAGTTATTTACTGCAGTTAATATTTATTCATATCTCATGCAACACATCTCCATTTCAGTGTCAAAGATATCAATTATCGTCTAACATTTCAGTGACTGAAAGCACTGTGTGCTGTTTATCGCACCACTCTAAACAATGAGGTTTCCATTTGGCAAAAACATGATCATACAAACACAATGTGTGTTACATTGCATATCTTATGAAATGATCTGCTTTGTACATATCTAAAAAGTTACATTACAGTATAAAAAAATAACACGCTAATATTTAAGAAACAATAGTTTATGACACTTGTATAGTAGCATCTTTATGCTTTGTTTACTGGCATCAGGAAACTTTCACTTTGGTAGAACATTCTCATTTTCAGCACACAAACACCATTTAATGTAGTGTCGGCACTGAAACCTTGAGCTTGTTAGGTAGCAACAGTGTTCACATTATTATCAACTACTTACAGTATATTACAGAAAACTAAAACTTAAAAGGAACAGTGTGTAGCATTTAGGAGGATCTATTGGCAGAAATGGAATATAATCGTTGTGTTTTCGTTACCTTAGAACGAGCCGTTTATATCTACATACGGAGCCGGCAGTCATGTTTCTACAGTAGCCCAGAACGGACAAAATAAACACTGGCTCTAGATAGGGCCATTAGGCTTGCCGCAGTAGTCGGTCTTACCGGTGTTACACGGTGTTCAGGCACACACTGATTGCATTGCGTACCCACCGCCCCCACCGTCGTTTTTGTTTTGTTTACAGAAATAAAACCCTTTAAGTTAATTTGCTCCGTACAGAGTCTCAGCAGAGAGCAGCAGGAGTCAGATTTCCCACACACTGGACGAGAGAGAGTTGACAGACAAGACGATGGCGGAGGATTTGGCATCGAAGCGAAAAGCAAAAGCGCGTATTTGGCAATATTTCAGATTTAATCCCAATGCTATCAGGGAACCGTCATGTTAGTGAGGTTTGATTGCCGTGAGGAGGACGGAGCGGTCACGGCCGGTGTGCGCGGCGAAGCAGCGCCGGGCGGAAACCTGCGGCCCCGCAGCAAAAGCTCGACCGGACAAGCCAGACGGCAAAGATCAAAGTAAGCGCGCTACACATATTGACCGTCATCTTTTCTTGTAAATTGTCCGGTGTAATCGGTAACACCGCTGCTGTCACAAGTTTATAAAACGGTGGGAAAATTTCCTCACCGGCACATCCCTAAGGGCCATTTGCGTTTTCGCGTCGGCCACCGTAGTTCTCCTACACGCTTGGCACACGGGAGAAGATTCAGTTGGTTGCAATCTGCAACCTCACCGCTAGATGCCGCCAAATCCTACACACTGCACCTTTAAAAATCCCTCTGATACAAACCTTCAGAGGATCCATAAATGTGATGTGGATCCTAATAATTTGGATCCTTAAAAAAAACAACTAACTAACTGAATAGTCAGTGATTTAAGTAATGTAGTGGAAGAAATCAAATTAGATCCATAAATAATAATTTAACCTGCTCTTTAGGTGATGCTCATTAGCAGAAACAGTAAATGCATTGTGTAGCATTAGCCTATTAAAAGGCAAAGGAATACATTTTAGATTATTGATACCCCGGACAGTTGATGTCAGTCAGGAACTACTGACCTCATAAACATCTGACTGAAAATGATCTACCAAAATGAACTTTCCCGTTAAGGCTTCATCACATTGGCACAGACATATATAGAGAAAAGAGACAAACTAAACGAAGTGATGTTCTTTCACATAACATATTTTACATTCACCACGTGAGATCCAAACATTTAGTGCAAGTACCTGATTGAATTTCAACAAAGTAGCTTCTAATGTGTAAAGAATGAGTGAGAAAAACTATACGACAACAAAAAAAAAAGAGGAAAGTAACAACATCAAAGCCTTATTGCTGTGTAACAAAACCTCTCTGTTTTTCCCAAGTGCGTAGATGTTGCTGTCATCGCTGGAGTGCGCTTGCATAGAGTTTAGGAATTTGGGTATGCGGAGGCTCGAAAGATATCGAGACAGTTCGCTGTGATGAGGGCACCGGTCAGCTGCCTCCACTGTCTGGTGGCAGGGTTTTTCATTTTGTCCAGGACCAGGTGCAGATCCTGGATCATGTCCCTGTAGCTGTCTCCGTACCGCAGACTCCAGGAGTACAGTAAGTCATAGGCGGGCTTCCACATTGCCTGAAACAGAACAGGAAATACAGGAATCAATTTGTAGAATAAAACCTATATCATATTTAATGCAGACATGCTACAAGATCAGTATTATCTACTCAGTGGGCAACCTCTGGTTCTGAAAAGTGAAGCCAATGCTGAAGTGCCTTAAACTTGCATTATTTCTAATAGCCAGCAGGGGGCGACTCCTCCGGTTGTATAGAAGTCTATGAGAAAATGAGCCTACTTCTCACTTGATTTATTACCTCAGTAAACATTGTAAACATGAGTTTATGGTCTCAATCGCTAGTTTCAAGTCTTCCTCAATACAGCATGTTGTTCATTTAGTAAATTATGGTCCCATTTAGAGTCAAATAGACCATAAAACAGGGGATGTTTTTGGGCGTGGCTACCTTGTAATTGACAGGTCACTACCACGGCATTGCCCGGTCTGGGAGCTGTCCGTATTTTCGCCTCACAACTTTAACCCTTTCCCAGTGTGTTTTCAGTTCATGGAAGTTAATTGTAACATTTTGGTCGCCTGAAAAATGTCTTATTCACCGTTCGGTTGTACTTAGCTCCACCCTCTCGTGTCACTTCTGGTTGCAAAAAAACAAGATGGCGACGTCCAAAATGCCGAACTCGAGGCTTCTAAACCGTAGCCCACAAACCAATGGGTGACTTCACGGTGACTACGTCCACTTCTTATACACAGTCTATGCTCTATATATTCATTGCTTGCTGTGTCAATGTGTACCGTTAAACTGACCTGGGCACCGACTTCTCCGTTCTTCCCTCGGTGCGGCGCCTCATAGCCCGCTATCTGAGCGCTGGACAGTTTTCCCATCTTCTCAGCGAGCTCCCGCCATCGCGATCCCAGCTCCACAGCGGTGGACAAGATGACTGTGTTCTGAATCAGCTGGGCCACAAGTTTCACAGAGTCCATCTTCAACAGACCCTGTGGTGATAAACGGAGAGATGAGCTGTCACAAAGCCACAGAAAGCGCAGGACATCAGAGCATACGGCCTGTAAAATATGCTATAGCATGAGTGGTGGGTTGTAATTTTTCTTGTATGTGGTGCACACAAAGATTGAGATGTTAAATAAAAATATTTAAATATATTATTTTTTACTCTACTCACCACCATGAGCTCGTGCAGAAACTTTTTCCCGCTCTTCTCGGCGTGGCAGTCTTCCTTCAGCTGTTCCAGCACGCAGGCCACTTTATCAGCCGCAGTTTCGGCGTTCCTCCGCGTGATGGTGTCCAGTGACAGCTTACTGTACCCGAAAGCATCAGCCAAAGGTCTCCAGCTGGTTATGTGTTCAGTGACCAGTGTCTGGATGGCGGAGTACATGTAAGTAAGCTTGTTGAAGGGCAGCGTCATGTTGTCCAACAGGACCTTTGTGGTCATTTGAATGCCGGTGAAGTCGATCACCTGGTCTCTGGTTATGTGCTTGACGTTCTTGCAGTGGATCAAACCGGTCCTGCCTCGGAGGAATCCGATGTACCACTCCTTAACTTTGGAGTTGCCCACTGACCTGACAGTCTCTTTGGATAGGAGAGCCACGGTGTCCCCCTTGAAGTACTCCAGGAGGTAGTCTACACGTGGCTGACGGAGGACTGACTTCAGGGCTACGCCATACCACTTCAGGTTCACAGGTCTGTCTTTGAATTTTGGGAAATCTGGAACACTTTCCTCGGGAATAGGTGAGCTCCTCGCTACTTCGATCCGCTTTTCTATCTGCCTCGGCGCTCGCTTTTCCGTTCTGATGGGCGCCGCGGGAGGGGAAGGCACCTGGAATTGTGCAAGGGTTGCAGCGTTCGATTCCTTCACTTGTAGATCTAATTTAAAAGGAGTCATTTCTGCGTTACTAGCACAAGATAAGGCAACTGGCAGATGCAAAACGGTCCCTATTTTGAGCTGACTCTGCCTCACTTCTTTCAGTTCGTCCTCCGGTTTGATTTTAAACATCGAGTCTGTGAGGCTAATACCGACATGCAGGTTGCTCAGTTTGTCTGGTTTGAACCCATGTTTCCCCCAAAGCTGCAGCAAAAGTGAAGGCACGTTTTTGTTTCCTTTGCTGTTGGCTGAAAACGAGAGCCTTGGCGGAACGTCCCCGTGACCGCAAACCACTATCACGACCTTGAATGATGGATGGATGTACCTGGGACCGTAAACTGCTACTGTGATCTGGCGATCGAGGTAATCCCACACTGACGTGGCAGGAGACTGGATCGCAGAGGCCTCTGCGACTGCAATCACATAAAAATGCGTCTTCAGGTCCTGCAGCTTTATCTGCATCATGTTCTTGAAAATGTAACAGTCGTTCACTTTAAGGTAAGGTCCCTCTCTTTTGTTGGACATCAGCCCGACCACTGTAGTCATCACCTGACTCAGCGGGTCGCTCTTCACCTCTCCAGCCAGTTTCATCTCCAGAGAGATGCACTCCTTTATGTTGATGTTGCTGAGGACCACCTCTAGAAGTGGACTCATGGTTGTCACATAGTTGTTATTGAGTCCAGGAGGAGGGTCTAGCATTGCTTTCAGTGTAACTTCCTGGACTTCTCCAGGAGGAACATGGCCTTCTGGGATATGGATGCTAATTTCTGAGTCTGGCAGCTGCACCGAGCCTCCGGCGTGGCCGATCTTGCAGACGACCTGAGAGTCCGTCGCCTGTGTCTGAGCCCAGCCTGGACTCTGGCTCATCAGATTTAAGTCCAGACATGAGCGCGTTAGCTGCCTGTGGCTCAGCCAGGCTATCTTGTAGGCCTCTCTGTCATTCTTGAGCCACTCAAAATCCGGGTTCAGCACCGGCCCCGGCGGTCTGAAGCTGTCCTCCCGCTTCGGCTCTTTTCTCTCCAGTTCGTCCAGGATGTCTGAAGCACTTCTCCATCTCCCAGATCTGTTGCCGCCTTTGAGTTTGTTTTCCAAAAACTTCCCCACGTCGCCTTCATCTGAAGACGTGCTGATGGCGTCATCGTTATTCGTGTCCAAATCTTTTTCATTGTCTTGTTTCACATTTGATGTGTTGGAAATGTGATTAACTGTGTTGCTGTGCACGATGTCATCTAAGAAAGGATTCGATCCAGACAGTTTGTTCCAAAAGGGATTTTTCGAGTGAGACGAACGTGCGACTTCTGGCTGCAAAAGTGGCCACTCTGAGTTCTGTGTCACATATCCACCTGTGAAAATATTAAGCATTTGGTTAGGACGTCTGTTATTTAAGATTTTTCAGATTTAGAGCACAGGCTGCCTCTGCTTCAAAGTGAGAATTTTACCATTCAGGTTGTCACTGGTTGAGACTTTGTCGTCCAGATCAATCAGTGTCCCCTCAGATTTACTCCGCATGAGACTCCCGACACGACGGAAGGAGCTTGCCCTTCCAGCTGCCATATTTTCATCTGTAAACATAAAAACTATATTGTTTTAATTTCTAAATTAACCTGCAGCTTTTACTACTAGAAAACTTTACTTTACTCCTTAAACGATGCAACTAGTGGTCCTGAAGTAGAACAAAATGAATACCCAATATACTGATATCCCAAACAAATTAATATAACCAATCTAGGGCTGAAACAATCAGTCAATTAATTGATGAGTTGACCAACAGAAGAGGGATCAAAGATCCAGGCAAAGATACTCAGTTGCAAGACAAGAAACCTAATGGCAGGGCACAAAAGGAGGTCTGCACACTGTTATGCTCCAAACGGTTTATCAAAGTTAGTCAAAGTTAATACGCTAACGCATTAACGCAAATTGGTTTTAACACCACTAATTTCATTAACGCAACTTGCAATTTTTAGGTTGTAGTGGGCTCAGTTTTAAAGCTAGAGTGAAGATACTGGCATCATATGATACTAGAAAACCTAAAGAATCAATTGGTACCAAACCTGTCATACTTGATGCGAAGGAGGCTAAATAACGCTCCAAACTTACGCTAAATTTTGGCGAAGAAAAACTGGCATGGTCATTTTCAAAGGGGTCCCTTGACCTCTGACCTCAAGATGTGTGAATGAAAATGGGTTCTATGGGTACCCACGAGTCTCCTCTTTACAGACATGCCCACTTTATGATAATCACAGTCAAGTCACAGTCAAGTCAGCACACTGACACACTGACAGCTGCTATGCTAAATGCAGTACCTGTGAGGGTTTCTGGGCAATATTTGTCAGTGTTTTGTGTTGTTAATTGATTTCCAATAATAATTATATACATACATTTGCATAAAGCAAGCATATTTGCCCACTTCCATGTTGATAAGAGTATTAAATACTTGACTAATCCCCCTTTAAGGTACATTTTGAACAGCTTAAAAAATTTGATTAATTTGCGATTAATTGTGACTAAATATTTTTGATTGATTGACAGCCATATTTATAAGAGAAAGAGAGATAAACCATTTGGAGTTTAACAGTGTGCAGACCTCCTTCATGCCCTTAGTTGACCGACAGAAAATGAATCGGCAACAATATTTTTAATTCATTAAGTCATAAGCATTATTAAAGCAAAGATGCAAAAATTTTGACTGGTTTCTCAAATATGAATATTTGCAGGTTTTCTTAGTCTTCTATCATAGAAAACTGAAAGTCTTTTGGACATATAATTTGAACATGTTATATTGGGGTTCTTAGATATTTTCATGTGCATTTTTCATTACGTTCTATCTACTTTTTACAAAAAGATTATTCAAGAAAAATAATAAGCAGATATATTGTTAAAATAATACAGTAATCTTTAGTTGCAGCCATAAACATAAGCAGACATTATGAAGCGCTGTGACACACGACCAACAACCGACACCACACAATGAAAAGACATAAAAGTAAAGTTATTGTTCTGTCTCAAGTTTCCCCCACAGTGAGCCTCGGGCTTTCTGCAGTCTTGTTACAGGTGAAAAATGTTCCAAACTCTTCAGTCTGTCAGTGTTTGTGTAAAAGGACACTACCCATTCATGACTTGTCACAGTGAGTCAGTCATTAATAATGTGGTTTCTTACACCAGTGCACAAAAACAGGTTGTTCTTGTCAAGCCTATATATGACACAGTAGTCGGCTGTCTCTGCGCTTCTTGCAATGATCAAAGTACACTGTACTACTGACAGTAAACATGTATACTGTGATCACATACTGCATGGCTTATTGACTGTGCACTGTACTGTCATTCCTGTTGCCGCCCTACTCAATATTAAGTAATCTGATTACAATCTTGTGCAATGTATTTTTTTTTTTTTTTTTTTTTTTTAAGATTTAATCAGATAAATATACTCAAACAAATCTGACATTCATTAATAATATCCAGACAGAGTGAGAAACAGCCAGCAGCACAGATTCAGACATAAGAGCTCCAGCCACAGCAGCCACACTGACATGCAGCCTGTCAGTGTCAGCGTCTACCTGAACAGGTGTGTATCTATGTACTCAGTAGTTACACATTAATAAAAGATAATCCTGTATAGGCCACTTCCTATTGTGAAAAGTGCGACACGAAAACCCCGTCAAATCCGAGAAAAGAAAAACAATCTCACCGTGGGTTGTAGTTTTTGCTTCGGAGCTGTGGCAGGAAAAAGAGGCCGATCCACTATCATTTACACTTCTTTTTTCTCTAGGGCGTATCTACGATGTTCACCTTCTCACGTTACAGCTCTCTCTTTGCTCTGTTTGCTCTCAGGCACCGAGCATTTCGGGACCGAGAGTTTAAACCAATGCAGGAACTCAGGCGGAGGTGTGGCCTCTCACGGGGGTTGCGACTACGATACCCAGAATGCACCTCTCTGTTTACGTACGGGACTTGAACAACACCTGAAACTGAGCGATACCTGTGTAGTTTCGACAGGAGTCTGAGTTTAGTGATAAGCACGCTGGCAAGGCTGCGAAAAAACAAGCACACGGGAGACACAACAAAGCAGGTTAATTCATCCAGTTAGCATTTAATTATTATTTAAATATATATTTACACTTGTGAAGTCCATACAGCATATAGGGAACATTTGGCAGTAAAAGCAGGTGCCTTTTTTGCATTATATTAACATAACAAAAGAAGTGTCTCTAACAGTATTTCCTCTTCTCCTTGCTTGGTTATTCATTTGAAACTTATTCCAGTACAGCTGGCTTTTATTGTTTTTTTACTGTGTGTCATTATCACTGCTGTTTTGAGTTGCCTGTGTGGATCAAAGCCAAAATGAACTGAGAGGTTAATCTCATCAAGACACACAAGTCATGTTATCTCACTGAACAGGTTATACACATGTACTGTGACGAATGCCTGAATAGATCACCAACTGAGACTTCTGTGTCATATTTAATCTTTATAGAAAATAAACTATTTCAGCTGCTCACGGCTTTGCGGTTGCGTGCCAAAGTGTATGAAAAGTAATAACTTCAAATGCCTCCTGCGGGAGAAGCTCACTGTTTGTTTTGTGACTGTTATCTATGCTGATGAATATCCATGCTGAAGTTTAAATGTTCTGTTGTGGTCTTTGGATGCAGGCCCGTGGCGTCCCAAGTTCTCATGGAATGCAACTAAGCGCTCTTGAGCAGATTAGGAATTTTCATAGCAAATGTGGTCAGTGGACTTTAGCATGACTAATCACAAGTGAAAGTATTTTGTAAAATATATGATGTTGATTCTGAGCTGTGCGTGCATGATGTCGGTGATAACTGCTTGAATATGAAACAAAATAGACGAAATCTGCATCCCACATTCCACCAGTTGCAATAATTTCATTATCAGCACTGACCCAGATAATTTCTTATCAAGTATCTGAAACAGAAGACAGATGAGTGAGCGAACTGTGCTCCCTTGTGGCTGTTTTAAGAATTTGGCTGGTGGCATGCTCTATTTTTATTTATGTATTTTTTATTTTCAACAAACAAATCCCACGAAGGACCAAAACCAACAATGAACTGATCTGATAAGTATTCCCAAAGCTTATTCCTCTGTAGCCATAGACTTCCATTGTTCTTCAAAAACTATTAAAACACATAAATGTTGCTGTTTACTCCGGCTGTTTTAGGAAATTACTGAGCCTTTTTAAACGGTAGAGCAGAGAAGTCAGAAAGTATTGAAAGATAGACTTAACATGTTGTGGTTTTTTGTTGTTTTATTTCAAGGGATTTGTTGACATCAAGAAGAAGAAACAAGAACTTCAGAAAATATTATTTTTTATTACAGTAGGAAAAGCATAGGGGTAACTAATAAAAAAAATACTTATGGCTGAATTCCATTTAGCTGATTCAGTGTCAGGGTCTTGGTATGGTGCAACTCTGTGTCACACTGTCGTGGTTAGCCATTGTTAACGTTAGTAACTCCTTTGCTTTATGACAGGTCAAAACGTCTGCTGTTGAAAGGGACAGTCACCAATGATAATATGTGTATTATGAGGAGTTATTAATGAAAATGCTCTATTAGCTGCACATATTTTTCTGTCTACGTTCTAATCCATTGGCCTTGAAAGTAAGAGTAACGTTTAAACTTGCATGTATGTTCCCTGTAAATATGAAAGGTCGTGATATGAACACAGAATTGTGTGTTTACAGTATTTCACACAAGTAGCTACACAAATCAATTCATTGGAGTATGTACATAACAGTATTTTTAATACTTTAACGAGCCGCTATCCTTTATATCAGTTAAAAGAATGGCTGCTTCTTCATGTTGGCACTGTTCATAGATTAAACAGAAAAGTATTCAACATGTTCAGGAACAGATTATTATATAATATGCATTCAACAACAGTATAACTATGATGCCTCTTCCCTACTCTGCTAATATAGTATTTACACCTTGGGAAAATTATTTTTAGTGTGGGTACCCTTCACATCTAACTGCACTGATAACTTTTGTCAAATCAGATTTGAAGATGACTTTGTGTTTGTTCAGGAAAAGAAGAACGATTCTGTTCCATTTCAAATTTACATGTAAAAAAAGGCTTACAGGTAGAATGACATGTAATTCACGACTTCTGTCATTTCCATTTCTGCAACAGTTTTCAACATAGACTGCTAAATTCAGTTCTTGCAAACAGATTTATAGATTTCAATGAATCAAATTTAGGTGATTTTCACATTTCACCAGAGTTGATGGTGAACATGAAATAATAATAAAATTTCCAACTTTAGGCTACTGTGCAAACCTATTTTATCCCCTGGATAATTAAATGCATTGTCATCAAGTTAAAGAATAAGGCAAAGAGAATTTTAGGCTCATATGTAGAAATGGTGAAACTTTCATGTTTGTGCCACTTGGTGGAGCTATTTCTCCACCGTTCATATGTTCAGTGATTTTTATTCTAAAACCAGAGAGTGGATGTCTCATCTGTTTGTTTTAGATTTTCACCAATCCAACAAGTAAGGACCTGTCTGCTAACACCAAAGCAGAAGCAGTGATTTAGAAAAGAAATGGTGGCAATCATGACTCTGGTTATTTTAAAAGCCCTAAATATAGCTGTGTACAACTTGGTATACGCTGTCCCTATCTGCTGATGAAATGCAAACACAACAAGTATAAAAATTGTCTATTACAGTTTCCCAGAGTCCAAGTTGACGTCTTCAGATATTTTTTTTTGTTCGACCAACAGTCCAAAATCCAAAGATATTCAATTTACTGTCATGTAAGACCAGGAAAAGCAGCAAATCCTCATGATTGAAAAGCTGGAACCATCAAATGTTTGGCATTTTTGCTTGAAAATGGAGTTAATTAATTGATTATCAAAATAGTTGCTAATAAATTTTATGTTGATCGACTAATCGACTGCAGCTTTCATTGTGATATTTGATGTTACAGATATTCCAGTATATATTGTAGTATAGTGGTCTCTAGGGCTGCAACTAATGATTATTTTCATTATCGATTAATCTTATTTTTTTTAGATTTATCGTTTGGTCTTTAAAATGTCAGAAAATAGTGAAAAATGTCCACCTCAGTTTCTCAATGTCCAAGGTGATGTCCTTAAATGTGTTGTTTTGTCAGTCCAAAACCCAAAGATATTCAGTTTAATATGATATAAAACAGAGAAAAGCAGGAAATATCCATATTTGAGAGGCTGAAAACAGCATTTTCTGCCATTTTTGCATAACAATTTACTTTAACGATTAATCGATTATCAAAATAGTTAGTTTCTGTCGATCAATTAATTGACTAATCATTGTAGCTCTAGTGGTCTCCATCCATCAGTGTCACAGTGAAAGGAAAACACTTTTTTTTTAAATGCCAAGGAAACCGAATAAACAGTGAAAGTTTGTATCACTTTCACCAAGATGCTGGCTCAGGCCTTAACCTTCATCTTGAGTGGAGCAGTCTGTCACTTTGTTGCCATAATCTTTATAAAAATCAAATGGGTTTCATAGAGAACCATAATGTGATCGTGTCTTTTAATCTCATGCTTAGACCCAAAGACTTTGAGGTGATTCACCCAGATATCACGGGAGAAAACACATGTTTTTGTCTCTCCTTCATTGCCGGCGTTCCCTCAAACTTTTATGGTCAGGTAGAAAAGTAGTTCACTTTGATCCTGTGATGAACGGTATTTATTTTATAGACACTCGTGTGATGAAGCCATTACGATCTGGGTCTGCAAAACCAGCAGCAGAGCTCAGTGAGGTTCAGTCTGCAGGTATTCCACTCAGCGATCAGACAGGTGAAACACCACCTGTGACGTATAAATGAATCTAAATTGCCGAAAGCATTGTATAAGGGCACCGCTGTCAGTGTTGCAGCAATTACTGTTAATTATTTTGACTAACCTCTTAGCCTCGTCAAATTGCCTTTCCCAGGAGATTGGTTGGTTTGATGACAATGACAGTGCGGTTGGTGGTTTTAACCACAAAATTGGCCACGGATGCATCATCGGTGAGAGGTGTTACCACAACACTGTGATTTGCTGCTAGAGCTAGAAAACCCAATAAATCTCCATCGTACCGACAGCAGTCAAGACCGCGATTCAGCTTGACTTTTATTAAAACCTCAAAGTCACCGATTCATCCAAATTTCTACTATCCAGATAATATTATTTCTCTTTCTGTTTTCTAGGTGACTGGATCAGAGCTGGGTTTGGCTGCCAACACACTGCTGTTATTGTGGCCTTTAGCCACAGTTGGCAGCTCCTCATCATGGCATGTGTGCCCTTCCTCTCTGAGGCCAACTTCATTCAAATGCAGGCAGCGGCGGGACACTCCTCTGAGGACCAGGTGAGGCTGCAACAGTCTGGGAATGTGTTAATAACATGACAACACAGAGCCGTGCACTCCTGAGACATTAGGCCCAAATGACTCTCTTCATATTTAATGATTACTTTAATGACTGTTTATATTTTAGTCGCCTGTTGAGACAGTTGAAAACCTCAAGGCTGTTGTTTTTTTGACAGAAAATAATGTCTTCTGTTCAAGTCCACTTTGAGTAAAACATATAACTTCACACATTTTAATAGCAGTTTGTAATATGGTAAATCAAGTAATACATTGTCAAATTAATCTAATATCCTCCAGTCCAGGTTATTGTCTGTTTATGAAATATATATTTCCATTTTTGAAACTACCCACTACTTTGCCAGTGGAAAAAATGCCAATGCAGCCTTGTCTGGAATTTGAAAATGTTTTTCTTTAAGACAAAATCTTATAGATAATACAGTATGAGCTAAACAAAAAAAACTAAATATAATATATAATATACTGAATATGACAAACCTTTTGATAAAGATAAAAATTGACTACACAACCAAGTAGTCATGTTTTACCCACGGTCTTTCTGTGAATATATCTGCTGCCTTGAGTGATGAGCAGCCTTTTTCTTGTATCTCTGACTTTCCCCAAAACAAAGCAACAACTTCAACGATATCTTGTTACAACAGGGACATAATAAAGCCTGTTAAGTACACATGGCACCTAACAATGTCAGGCTGTAGATACTTGTTGTTTTGAGAATATTAAAACATAATTCAAGGGGCTTTAGTGTAGCGTGTAACTGTGCTGCAGACCTTAACTGTTTCTGCAACTCAATCCCAAATGCAACAGTGCTTCAGTGACCCACCAAAGGAAGAATTTCTTCATCTGCGACGGCATTTCAGTTCCTTGGTTCCCCCTGAACCACCTTGGTTTCACTTATAACTTTTCTATTGTCCCCGCAGCATTTTCTGCTTCACTCTACCATCGCAGGAAAAGTCTGAACGGAGTAAAGAGGAGGCAGGGGAAGAGGATACGACCAGCTGCAACTTCATCCCACTGAGTACGTATGTGTCTGCACTTTTACATTTTATTGTGTGTAAGAAGATAAATTTGAAAAAGGAAGAGAGAAAGAAAAACTGGCAACTAAATGTTCACAATCATTATGGGCTTTTTTTTTTTTCCCTGAAATCCCAACAAAACAGTTGGAGAGTGTTAGGGCGACGGAAACGGAGAATATCCATCGCTCTGCTGAGATGTCCTAATGTACTGCAACAGTAAGTACTTTGACTTTAATTTCTAATTTGCTTCTTATTTGAAACATTTTGAAAGCATTATCGGAGACACCTGAGTACACGTAATTCTAACTGGGTCTTGTGATCACCTTATGTTGTCCTTATCAATGCACATGTCTCATAATGTGGAGAAAGGACATCAGATAGTTCCAAGTGTTCAATTGAATTTGTTGAAATAAAAGCCTCAGTGTTTAGTCTGAGAGTTCTGCACAGACAGTTAAAAGTGTGAAGATGGTTTGATGCAGCAACACTGAAAGAGAGTTTGCTTAAATAACTCAGAATAAGCTTTCTCAGCTGAAATAACACCAGAACCCGAAACCATAAATTGCTGGTAGAAGTGGATCAAGGTTGGACTTAAAATTGCTGTCGGTTGAAGGTAGAAGCGCTAGATGGCGCTACAGAGCTGCGCACAGAGAGCAGTCTAACAGAAGTTTGAGAGGAACTGGCTTTAGTTCACCCTTCAACGATAAACCCGAGAAACACAAAACACAATAGTTTACTTTAAAAAAAAAAAAAAAAAAATAGAATAATTAGAACGGCTGCTATTTTCAATGCGTATTATTTTTGTAACAGCGTTTAGAGGATGATCTGAACGTCAGTGCGCACACTATTATGGGATTTTAGGTGCGTACATTTAATGCGTTAAAACCCCAGTAACAATAGATAAAAAAAAATGTAAATAGGAAAAACTGAAGTTATATCTATTATCAGTTGTAACTGACAGAAAATACTAAATACAAGCTGCTAGCTTAAATGGAAAAAATGCCTGATTTTGTGACCTCAGACAGGTGTTTAAATCCAAATATACATTATTACAAAAGATAACAATAAATAACAAATAAAGGTCAATACATTGCTAATAAACAAAAGAAGTTTGTGGTAGTTTCTTAAAGCTTATACTGGTCATTTTCAATTTTAGAAATAGGCTCGAGAGATCAAGTCAAATTGAGCCCAACCTTAAAACAAGAATTATCTTTTCTTAAATTGTATTAGACTATTTAAACATTTACAGAATGGACTACTGTCCATAATGTAAGCATTTATCTGTAAACACTAAATCTACTTCTGCGCATTTATTACCAACACGAATCAACAAAAGCTGCGTGTTTTGGAAGAAAGTTTGATTACAAAGAGAAAAAAAAAGCCTCTAAATTAATAATTTGGGAATTTGAGAAAAATTAAAAAAATAAACCAAAAAGAGAAATAACCGACATTTTGGCTACATTTGGGATAGTATTTAATAATTGTATGATAAATAGCACGTAAAGTTAAGATAATAAGGCGTGTTTGACCTGCGTTGACTTCAGGGAAGTTTTATTTTTACGCTCAGCAGAGAAACTGACATAGACCGGGAATTGTGCCTGAATTTAAATTACAACACTTCACCTTCTTTTACTTTTATTTTTTAAAGCAGATGCTCAATTTAATAGTTTGATTTTATTGAAATGTAAAATGATTTCTGGGTGAGGCCTCGATAGTGCTGCAGGGCCTTTTCCCCACCCTGCCCGGAAAAACGTGTAAAAACCAGCAACTGTACGGAGGTCATGAAACGCAACACCGGTGTTGTTTCATTAGTGATAAACAATTTTTAAATACATATAATCATGTTATAATATAAAATAATAACAAATAATAAATTCTAGTCACTCTAATAATTTCAAACGTTCTGAAAAATAGATTTCTATCGACTCAACAATCAAACAAACTGAGTCGATCAACTGCTTCTGAATTCATACTGACTTTATTGAGTGGCTTACATAAAAAGCCATTCTCGGAGGGAGGGAGGAAAAAAAAAATATCATTGTAAAATTAAAATCACTTTACAACATGCTTACTTAAATTAAACGAGTGGGTAAACAGTAAATGATTTCAAAACCTTACAAATAAATTCAAAGTGCGCCTAATGATAGACCCCTAAATACAAGTAAACTCGTGGTTAAATATAACTCCCCACAATACATTTCATATCATGTCAAAGAAAAAAAAAAAATCCAAGTACATTTCCGTATATTTTCAAATATTTACTAGAGTCCATATACAACTAGAAATACCTATACAAAATCGTCTCCTGGACAAATACATTACTCACCTTTACATCGGGCTGTAATTATTCTAAACTACATTTCTCGTTATGTACAACACATTTTTGCAGCGAAGTGTAAGTAACCTCGGCTGGCCTGACGCTCGTACTGTAGGCTGTCGAATAGCAATATGTGATATAAACCTACAACTGCTCCTCCATTATCAAACGCTTGATAGGATCAGACAGATAAAACGCATCTTACCACACTCTACAGGTATTTGTTTCCTACCGAGCAGTCCGTCCACAGGGACCAAAAAAAAAAATGAACAATTTCTCCTGCTCGATAATAAAGTGCCAGAGTTTGGTTTTTGAACAATATGTATGACAGCAGTAGCACAACTTTTCAGGCCTACATTTTTCACAGCAGTGTTTGTATCTGTTGCTTCTCCTATCCTGGGAAATAAAACATCAAGAAAGGAAGATTTCTGGATCAAATGCAAAAAAAAAAAAATAAGTTCCAGTTGTGCCCTTTTCCAGTGTGCCCACAATAACTTGATTACACTTTCACACCGCAGATGTAGGCTATTAATGAGAAGTTTCTGATGGTACAGCTATGAAATTATGTAATTAGTAGTCTTAAACACTTGAGGAAAAAGTCAAAGAAATTTTCTCATTAAATGACAACACTCATTATGAAGCATTTCGCATACACCAAAGGTATGTCCACTTCCCAGTCCTCTCGGACAATCCCATCACAACACTACCTGTTGTTTTTACAGTTTTTACTTCACTGAGGGGAAATTAGAGGCCGTTCATGCCTACTCCCTGGGTTGACTCAGGTGGATGCAACAGGTCGGGGGAATGGCATCGAGGGCTCCCCGGCGCGCTGTGCTCGCTGTCGGTATCGCTCCCCCTCTTCCCTCCGCTGCCCCCGGAGCCAGAGCCGGCGGATCCTCCGGCGCTGTGAGTTTTTACATGTTTGCTCAGGTGATCGCTCCGCATAAATCTCTTGTTGCACACCGGGCAGGCGAACCTCTTCTCCCCGGTGTGTGTGCGTAAATGTCGCTGGAGCTCGTCGGAGCGCGTGAACCTCTTCCCGCAAAAGAGCCAGTTGCACACGAACGGCCTCTCGCCGGTGTGCCACCTCAAGTGCGCCTTTAGGTGCGACGTCTTCCCGTAAACCTTCCCGCAGCCGGGGATGTGACAGCTGTGGAGACCTTTCCTCCGGAGGCTGGCGCCCGCCGGTCCCAGTCTCTCCGCCTCCTGGCAGTTCGGACAGTCGCAGGTGGCTCTGCCCGAGTACCGCCGGGCCGATGACCTCGGAGACCCCGCTAAAGACGCAGGGGGACCCCCGGAGAGCATGGTCCCCCCCGCCCCGGCTAACGGAGACGGGCTTGTGTCCGGATAAGAGGATAGCACCGGCTTGAAGCCGTCCATCAGGTGCTGGCCGCTTGTCAACAGGTGCGGAGAGGGACTTGTGCTGAAAGCAGAGTGACTTAAACTGGAGTAATCAGAATTATATCCGCCCAGAGGAGAGTGCAAGGAGCTCTGGAGTCCACCGGAATGCAAGGAGGTTTGTAGTGCTGCTCCATTAGGGTTCTGAACATCGATCCACCCCGCTCCCACGTCCCACCACGCAGAGGCTCCGGCGGTTCCGACCTCTCCTGTTGGGATACCGGGATGGGACGACTTGAACCAGGACTCGTAGGGATGCGCAACGCTCATCCTCGGATATATGCCCTGCAAGCTGTCCACCGAGGTGTGCACCTTCGAGATGAAAACCGGCTGGTGGCTGCTTTCTTGCGAGCCGCCCGACACCGACGCTTGGAAAACAGAGTAGTCGTTTCCGAAGTGCGAACCGGACGAGGCGCCGGACGTGAGGGAAAAGGCGCTGGATCCGCTGGAGGCGTTGGTGCCGAAAGAGTCCGAGATGCCGGCTCCATTGCGGGACACCCCGAAGCCGGACAGGCCGGATCCGAGGCTGCAGCTGCTCGCCGCCGCGGCTCTTTTCCATGGGTGGAAGCCTTTTCCAAAGGACGAGGAATTATCCGAGATCGTCGAGGGCGAAGGGCTCGGACTCCCTATTTTGTTACATGTCGCAGCTAACATGGCTAAAGGAGTCGATCCTAATCTCGGCTCCTCCTGAAAGGGACAAGACAAGCTGTGAGTGGACTGGTCAAGTCTGTAACAAGTTTAACAGGTTCATTACGCACACATTTTTTTATGCAGTATTTCAGCTCGATCGAGGAAGGGTAAGTTGGTAAACAGTTTTGAGCAGATGTCTAATAAACTGTTTTTAAAGTTTGTAACAGTAAAGTATTATCATGCACTTTCCTACCTGGACGAACAGAAACGCGACACACAGCGCTTACAAATGCATGCCAAACAGGACACCGAGGAAAAACATGCGTGTTTTTTTTGGAGCACCGGATCAAAACTTCTTTCCCCCGTTCTACAGCTTTTCTCACACGAACTGGCTGCTTGCTGGAAATATAACCAAGCCTTTGCTGCTACTTTGCGGCCGCTGTAAGTTTTAATCCCCCCTCCGCCGGACAATGACAAGAACTAATTAAACCAGTAAGAAAAGTCCCTTTCGACTCACCCCTAGAAGTGAAGTTGCCATCACACAAAAACACTGCCCTCCTCAGAGGATCTTTTTATATTTATGAATCAGAGCACTGTTTTTTTTTTAGAGGTGTGCAATACAATGATGCGTTCCGCCCATCCTTCCACAATTGTAGGCTCCTCTCCGGCTTTGAAGTGCCGCTGTGACACGGGCGACCAATCAGCGGCCGCGTCCCCGCCGCACCGCCACACAGTGCCGTGAGGTCATCAATAGAGCGCCCTCAGACAGCTCTCCAACCCTCCTCCATCCTCCTCCTCCAACCCCCCCCGCCGCCCCCTCCATAATAAAAGACAGCGGAAGGAAGGTAAAGTTAAATGAGAGTGAATTAGGAAGGAGGAATTAGGGGGGCCACTTATTGAAATTTTTACAGAACATCACCGTTCCATAAATTTAAAGAAAAGCGGGATGATGATGACCTGTGCTCGGTGATGTAGCTGAGGTTTAAATACATAAACTGTGACCACACCACCCAAAAAAGCTAAAGAGCCATGCATGCGCCATAATACTTTAAATAAAATGAAACTCACATTTATTTAATTCAGATTAAAATGAGTCAGTGCTCCTTAACTGTGGGCCTATACTTAGCTCGAAAAGTGTTATAAACTCTTTCCCCCAGATATAAACACTGGTAAAACTTTAAGTGGGTCAACTGCACTTCATCCCGAGCATACTTTATCTTTTTAAGCAGCTCAGGTGTTTTATTTTATAAAAAAAAAAAAAAACTCCCCATGTTTTTTTTCCAATCTTCCTGATATTTCTGGCATAAATCACCCCGCCGGGATTTTGCACGTTTTTAACTTCTTCTTAAGAGTTAATATACACAAACTATTACACAAGATATGAAAGGCTGCATTGTTCTGGTGGTGGACCGTCTCAAACTTTCACATTACTGTAATTGCGTTCAATTATCTTAACAGTTTTGATTAAAAAACTGCTAGATGGTGCATTCCGGTGCAGGATTATTCATTTTATTATATTAGTCTAAAACAACAGATGATGAAGAAGAAGATGAAGGGGGGTCGATGTAGTTGACTTTAGCCTCAAAATGACAAAATTCAAAAAAAAAAAAAATCTCAGGATGGTTTATTGGCCATATAGAGACTGTTGGTGCCCGCAGGTTAACTGAGATTATTTATTAAAGTAAGTGCACTCTGTGTCAGAGGGAAAATAAAATGATAAGCTGGTTATATATTGAATAGGTTCATCACTTTGCCCGCTGACATTTAGTTAAAGCTACGGAGGGAAAAGCTGCTGTTACATAATAAGAACTTGTAGGCAAACCGTGTGTGTTGAACCCTGGGACTCTCTGTGGGCGCTATTAGCATGCAGTGCGCACTGGGAGCATAAATTTCATTTGAATTTCAAATTTAATAACGCAGGAGGTTTTTAATCATCCGCAGTTTTATTTGTTTGATATTAACATGCTTATTGACCGGGTCTGTTGACCAGCTTGGTCATTACAGGACAGGGAAAAGTTAATTAAAACGACCAGGGATTATTCATCACATCATCTGCCTAACCCATGTCGCTTCCTTTATTACACAGCGTGATAGATGGACTACCTGATTAATTCTTGTGTTTCTAGGATTGGACAACAGCCTTTTTGGATTAATTTACACCGCTTTGCCTTCAGGTGTAAAAAATGAAGGGACTAAAACAGCCGAAATTATTCATAATGTTGCACAGTTTTTAAAAAACCAACTCCGAAACAGATGCAGCAACATTGTAGTTATCTTTTTTATTATTCTAACAGCACGTATTATTTAGTTACCAATATTCAGACACATTTTTTAACAATTCTCTGACATTTATTTAGTACATCTATCTTTTATTTGAAGATATTCTTTAAATGTGTGTTCTCAAACTAACGTGTCGATTTAATTATTTTAGGGGAAAAAGACAAATCGCGGTAAATTTATAAGAAAGCAAGGGCAGATTTTTAGATAATCGGAAACACACACATTCACTTAGCTTATTGACGTTGGAGATAAGAAAGAACTCGGATCGATCTGCTTTCGGCTCATTCATTATTTTATTCCCGACAAACTAACCAATCGCACAAACTATCGAAAATCATAGCAAAGCTGTGAACATTATGTAACCGCGTTTAAAGGGCGAATAAAATGTGACAAAGTAATGAGGAGAATAAAACCTACATACCGTGCTCCTCCGCTCCGCGGTGCATTGATTGACCCTCGACGTTTTCTCTCAGCAGAGTAAAACACAACATCCTCTGCTACCGGTGTGACAGTGGACCATGCCAGATAAATGTTACTCTGGCGATTCCATTAGGAATAACTTGTAAAAAAATATCCGCCGACCACTGTTTCCTCTACATGCCCCCAAACTCCTAATTTGGCATATAAAGATTACATAAATATATTATATAATTCGAGTTTATATATTTCAGCTTGAAACAATTAAAGCACCTGTGATCAAACTGGTTTTCCCCCTCTCCTCTTCCTCCTAGAGTGGATTCACAATATTATGCGCAATAGTGATTTTACGCATTTGGAGAGCAAGGTATAGGGGCTGCAGCTACAGGGGGACATGTTGGCCTCTGGTGACAAATTACCCAGCGATCATACCAGCAAGACTGATGTCAGAGGTCAGTGTGATAACTGCTCGACAGGAAACGTCTTGCTGCTGAAGCTACAAGAGATATTTAATCCATGTGCACTACTAAAATGTGATTGTCTAATTTATTCTTAGCGCACACACTCTCCAAAAAAAAAAAAAAGACCCTTTTGTTGCCTGTTGCGTTGAGTAGCTATAGAGGGTCGGTCCTGGTTCATATGGTGCGCACAGGTTGTTCTTATCGCTCGGCTGTAACTGTAAGCCGCATTGAACAGATGTCCCCATTGAAGGCTTTCTTCTCCTGCACACATGGGCTATATTACCATCATGAAATCAAACTCAAAACCTGTCCCTTTCGCCACCATAATGACCGAGTTATTCTGGGCCGCTGAGCACGAACAAAAAGTGTGTTCAATATTGCGTGCTCCAGAAATCACTCCGCTTAGAGGACCGGGAGAAAGGAGTCAAGCCAGAGATGCAGAAATATACTTTAATGTGGAGATTTACAAAGCAACTCGGTAATCTGAAGGCCCTTCCTTTTCAAAGGTTTTTCTGGGAGAAAAACCGAAGGTAATCACTTGTAGCGTTCACCAGCAATTAGAAGAGCGCTGCTGCTGCTCAGGGTGCATATAGTCATACTTATTACTCACTCATTTTTTATGCACAGATATTTAAAAAATAGAAATAGATAGGGTACATTATTAAAACTCTGGTATTAAGTCATAATAATTAAGAAACGGATTATCCTTGAGTAAATTAAGCGTATTATATCTGACTTTTTCTTGTTGCTGCATCAAAACATCACTGCCCCAGCAGACAATGTGTAACTGTATATGCGGTAAACTATGCAGAGAGTAAGAGAGCAGGGTCTGCTGGTTGTTGTTTTTCTCTGTTCACCAGGAGGTTGGAAAGAGCAGATGTCCGTCTGCACCGTGAGCTGCCAAGTGGGTCCGGAGCGGTGGCAGCCACAGACACAAGGGCCCAAATGGTGTGACAAAAGATGTGCAGGAAGCCCCTCTCCGCCTGGGTGAGCCACAGAGAGGGTCTCCCCTCTCTGCCAGCCTGCGCGGACACTCACAACACGAGCCAGAGTGGTGGCAGCAAAGCCATGTGTTGCCGGCCTGGGGATGCACGGTACACCACCACCAACACTCATATTCACACAAACATAAACACACATGCATATGCAGGAATGTGCAAAATACAGGCCAATCCCATCCTCCGCCGCCACCAATGCACACTCCACACCTGCACGTTGCACTCAGCCTAAAGCATATTGATGCTTTTTTTTATAAAACCTTCATATTTATAGAAAGCTAGTCAGCTATTTTCAGGGTCACTTTTATCTTTCAAATGAGCTGCTGACAATGACGCACAAATGTGATGACATGAATATTAATGATGTAAAATAAAGCAGGAAAAAATATTAAACAAACATAATATCCTCTATCTATATGTCAGTAGCTCAACGTGGAGACGGCGTGCCATTTCCCCTTTGAGGTCACGAAATGAGGTTGATGAGGCCCTGAAAGTGTTCGAAGCACAGGTGTGCAGCATGGCCTGTACTGAAGGGGTGCACTGAACCATAAACAATGATATAAATGTCTGGCAAATAAAATGGCTAGTTAACAATCTTTTGACTGCTCTAACCTCTGAGCCTTTGTCGGGTATCGATCAGGCAGCTGTTCCTGGCTTTGTCTGGCAGGACGGGAGCATCTGGTTCCTCCTGGGATGAATGGAGAGAGCCGCCAAAAAACTTTATTCTGCTTTTTCAAGTCGGGAGCAAAAAAACAAAACAAGAAAGCCGGTCATCACCTCATAGGGTCAAAAAGAATGTATTTATTACAATCCGCATAAAATAAAACCATAAAATGAACTCGTCAGGCTCCTCAGGCTGCTTGAAAGCTTTCATTTAAAGTCGCTTGTTATATTTAACAACCCCGCCGCTCTTTGTTCACAGTTGCCATGTTGTTGGTTTACATGGAAACCATGTACATGGTAATTTGGACGGGCACAATTTGCCTCCCTATATTAAGATAATTGCATGTTAAATAACGGACATCCTCAGATTTGCAGTGGGTGCCGTATGATGGGTCTTGTCGCGCAAATATGTCAAACCAGGGCTGCTAATGATCCGTCCTGTCAGTCAGAGCACGCCTGAAATTCTCTGGCCAGGACTTTATAGTTCAGGTTATACGTTGTTGCCATCCTATTAAAGCCCACCACGATCTATCTCTTCTCTCCCCAAAAGTCTGTCTACTAGTTATCAAAATAAAATGAGCTGAATAATTAATCTAGCTATTTGTTGGATGGCTTTCGTTGGATGTTGCGATCTGTATTTCCCTGGCCACTTGTTTGCCTGGCGGTGGTGATGGAGTGTTTCAAACACAGGCTGTTTATGATAAACAGAGATAACAGTGTATTTTGCCGCCATTTGGCTTGACTGCTATATCTGTGGGCCACGAGGTCTTCTTATTGACTTTCACTGAGCCCAACATTGCACTTTGTCAGCGTGAGCGGCAGTCTAAGAGACAGGCGGGCGAGGCAGTCATACAAAGTGAAGTACTTAGGATTAGCCCTGGCTCTTCAAGTTTCAGTAATTATCCTCCTGGAGGCATTCTTGCCGTGTTGGATAATAATGGAAGTCCGGGTGTACGCCTGTCACCTCTCAAGTGTGGGTGGAGGAAGCCAACGAGAGGCGCAGGACAGAGAAAATGTTTGCTTTTCTGTTATGTCATCCGAGGAGCCACAAGAGTAAGGCAAACTTGTATTGTTCCCTCCGAGCTGCACACAAACGCACCGATTTTATTTCTTTGCTTTAACACGTGAGAAGCACAACTCCGAATCTTTTCAGCCGTGTGGACGTGATAATGAAACATGTTCTCCAAAGGTGATAATGTGTTCTGAGATCAAGCGTAATTACCGAGTGTCAGGCGTGTGTTTTTCATAAACAAATCTGTTAAAGCACACAGTTGCATTATTTTGTTTTTGACAGTGCGTGTCACCTGATTGGCGTTGATTACATTTGCAAGCCGCACAAATATATGTGATCCCTATTCACACAGGAAGAATAACTATGTATTTTCTTTCCGCTCCTGACGTGTTGCTTCGGCTTATCTATCACATCATCCTTAAAGTTTCACTCAAGTGCATGTTGGAATAACAGAAAGGCCCCCTTCATTCCAGCAAAGAAAACACAATGCTTTAATTAAGAGTCGGTCCGATTTCCCAGAGGGGAGATTGTCTTCTTCCATTAACTTAGTTTATCATATAATAAAGAGGTTGCCTTGTCCTTCTCTACCCAGACAATTGGTTTTAATCAGCCAGCAGGCCTTTCATGGCTGATAATTTATGCTAAATTGACAAGGGTGGAGGATATCACAGAAAATCATTATGACAGGGCTCAGGTCACTGCCTGTCACCGTCTTGTTTTATCCCGTCCATTGAGCTGCACGGACAACAACAAAATTCAGAACTAAATGTGATGGAAATATTAGCTCGGGGAAGGCCGCTCACCTCACGTCTTCGAAAATAATAATTCAGAATATATTTGTATTCATCGTGTGAAAGTTTTGGGCATATAGGTGCGGTAGCCATTGAGATTATAGGCTGTTTTTTCATTGTTATTTTTATTTAACCTTTATTTAACCTGGAGTAAAAACTCACTGAGATTAAAAATCTCTTTTCCAAGAGTGTCCTGGTCAAGATAGGCAGCAGCACAGCTACTCTACAGCGATTTAAAACAAAGACAAAGAGCAAATTACAGAATCATAAGATTCACAGCATTCAAAACATCTACAGCCAGATGGGCTTGTTTCCAAGACATTCAGTGAGACAAGCTCTTGAAGTTTCAGTTAATTTTGTAACTATTTACATTATCTACACAACATCATCTACAGAGTAAACAGCACACACACAGGAAGTTACAACTGCAAAAGACATCAGCTTTTGCAATGTGATTCAACAGGTTATTCTTATGATAAAAAAAATACATCAATAGCGTGTAAAAGTGAGTCAATTTCTGTGTCCAAACAAAACCTCGACACACAGCAACAGATTATTTCGGTGATTGTACGCGTCCAAAAATGCCTGTTTCGACTTTAGTTTTTTGAGTGCGACTGTGCGAAGTGTGAAAGTTGAAGTGTGAAGAAACAAATTGTGATTTGAAGTGAAGGGGGGGGGGTGGTGGAGGGTGGGGGGGTGAAGAGAGGGAGACGCAGGATGAGCGTGAGGAGGAAGCAGGGACACACTTCTCGCCTTGCAATTTAATCACTGTATACCCAGGGAAGTATTGACAGTTGTCCTGTGGAAGCTATTAAAGTTGCTGTCCAAGGTTAAATGAAATTGCAGTTTATCAAGGCAGCATTGAGAAAATAAGGGAATCTGTTCATGGCTGTTGATTAATGTGGAGCGTGATCAACACAAGGGGTTCATTAAGCTATACATCACCGGGGTAATTTAACATGTCATCGCGCCTGCTGTCGCATCCCCTTCACACGTTCTGTGCATTGTGTACGTTCGGCGTATGTGTGAGTGTGTTGAAATCAAGAACTCTGACCTCACATTTTCAGACGTGATTGAGCCCTGCGCGCCTTTGTGTTTAGCATGATCGAAACTTCAAAATCCCTCCTGTAAACCACGCGGCATGTCTGCAGAATCGCTTATGTTGTATGAGGGCATAATATAAACATATAGCATGATATATTTTTATTAATGTGTCAGTAGTCAATCAAGCATCAGCCTGGAGGGCAACTCTTACCGAATCAGGACACTTTCTTCCAAAAAATGTTGTGATTTTAACTAAACCAGACTGTTTTTTATCCTGATCATCATCATCACATACTGTTCATCTCTTTGATCACTTGTAGTTGCACATGCAGCAGCTGATGAGCATACATAGAGGTATGCTAATCAGGCCTGGGACCTGGAGCTGTGTTTTTTTTTTTTGCCTGGTGGATTTGTTTACTGGTGGATAATTGATGGTGCTTGAGGGACAGGCGTGAGTCGGACATGAATCACGGGCGACATGGCTCATGATAAGGAGCTGAAAGTCGCCTGTAATTAAGCCGGGCACTAGAGACCAATTGTTTGCAGAATGATTTGGTCGGGGCTAATTGACACTAATTGTTTAATCAGATTTTCTTCCCCTCCATACCGCAAAGCAAGTGTGCTCTACCAGCACCTCCGCCGACAATGCAGTGAAAGAAGCTCTTGATGTGAGATTCTTGAGGGGGCTGGAGGTGGCTGGAAATCTAGACGTCTGTTATGACAGCTTCTCAAATACCGCAGGACTGTCATGTTTAGTCGTGTGCCCCATGTGACAACGAGAAATGCACTCAGTTGGAGTTATACTCCAGTTTTGGATGTGGTGTTTGACTCTTTTTATGTATCCTTTATCCCTTCATATATACAGGAACTTGACTTTTGAAGCAAGTATTATAATGTCACTGTTACTGATATTAATAGGGCTGCCCCCTCTTAATCGAATAGTCGATTAAGCGGTTGTTTTGGTCTTATTTTGTAGTTATTTATTAGTCGATTAGTCGTTTTTATAATTTTTGTTTCATGCTGAATGACTTATTTCCCAGAAACTTATGAGAACATCTCTGGTAGGGCTGTGTATTGGCAAGAATCCAGCGATACGTTACGTATCATGATACAGGGGTTACGATTCAATATATTGCGATATAGTGCGATACTGTAAAGAAGGCGATATATTGCAATTTTTTAATCTCATTTTAAGAAAACTATCATTGTATAAAGAGCACACCGCCATATGCATAAAATGTGAGTAAAAAAAAGTTTACTTTCTATATGCAATCAGAACATTGGGATCTGCATTTGCATTTATCACAATGAAAATCCAACATCATAACACTTCTTTGAGAGGGCACATACACTGAGAGGGTGCATCTCCTTGCAAATGAAATAAAGTATTGACTGAGTTAATCTTTGCATGTAAACTATTAATTAAAAATCGATACAGTATAACAAAACATAATATCGCAATATTAGATTTTTTTCAATATTTTCTTACACCCCTAATCTCTGGTAAACACAAGATTTAAAGTGGTGCTTTTGTGTGATTCTTTGTGGAGAAACTCAGTTTCACAGATCTGTCGATTAACCTGTTTGTGCCCAAAGACTATATTTAGTATGATGAGGAAAAAATGCCACAACATTTGTTCTTCAAAGTCTTGAGATTTGGTACAGACATACTTTGGGCAAGTATCTAACAATACAAGTTTGACATTTTTAGATCACATGAAAAATCATACTTTTATTAATAGTCAAAGTCAGGATTTTAGAAAAATGCTAACATTGTATTTATTAGATGTTTTCCATCTGAAGTTTACACTGCATATGTGTGCATATCTTTCATATTCAACTTGTTATGAGTTCATAGATACCAAATACTTGATTGTGCTCCTTGTAGTTTCTGAGATACAGACATTTTCTTATTATACTATATCTAGTATTTGGGCACATGGGCCTACCGTTTTTTCCTAAAATATAATGGAGTCTGTTGCCAAAACAGTAGTCCCATGTGTCCAAAGACTACGAATAGTATGATAAGAAAAAAACTCACTTTTCAGCCAAACAGTTTGACCGATTTTAAAATTTTCTCCACATTTCTGCTAAGGCAAGCCAAGAGAACACTTCCACCAGGAAATTCATAATTTCAGTTGCGGGAACAAATGGGTTAAATCAACAAATCGGTTAGTCACCAAAAGTGTAAGTCAACTAAGAATGTCTTTGGTCGAGGACAGCCTTATATATTATCTATTTTAGCAAATGAGAAACACATTATTGACACAGCTCTCTGATAGCTTTCTGTTATGAGCGATGACGTCACCCAAAAGTATTCTTTTGGATGAAGGAAGAGTTGATTGATCTCGTGTGTACAGTTACCGTGCAGGTACTGTGTTGTTGAACAGAGCAGATTTATGACATTTGGAAAAGGCTCATAAATTAGCGCAGTAATACCCACGATCCTCCTCCACGCTCGCTGCAGGACCCGTCCCGTTTAGCGTACGGTTGCACAACAGCTGGATCTGCACTCCGTCGACTAAATTACAATGCAGAACGTCGCACCGGGAGAGGCCATTTTGGGAGAATGGCGGATAATCGTTTTTTAATACCTGTAATACTTTATGAGTGTGGGTCAGCATCAAAGCCACAAAACACTGTGTGGCTCATTTACCAAAAGTGTTACAGCAACTTGACTTGTGCTAGCTCTCACACCCTGATCATGATGTTGTTTACTGTGAAACAAGTGACAATTGGAGCGACGCCATGCTCACTACATAAATGCTCTGACATAAAAATTTGGAAGTGAGCTCACACCGCTGGGGGGTACCGTTCTGTCGGCGTGAATTCACCTCCTAAAAATCCAGCCGAGCACTCATTTTCATTGTACATGATACTGTCCTGTCTGCGCCCCAAATGTAGCTGATTTTATGTTAACACACAAATCATGTGTTTGTGTATGCTAAGCTAATTCAATGCTGCTTTTTTCTACTCTGCACTCGCTCTGATTATCAAATACATTCAAGAAATAAACAGTGGTTCTAAATATACACAGTAAACACTTTATGTCAGCGTTTCATCATCAACGCTCATCTCGGAGAAGACGTATTGTAAGTCGAGGCTGCGGCACACGCGAGGAGCTGTTTTAGTGAGATTAAATGATGAAGCGGAGCAGATAATTAGAGACAAGTCTTCCTTCTCTATCTGATTAAATCCAGCAAGTCTGAGTAACGAGCTGGTGATGGGTGGAGCCGAACACATGAACATGAGATCTAACATCATTACATTTAACGGCAATTAAACCTGTAGCTTTTTTAATTAACACAAACTATGATGGGAAATTAATGGTTATTACTCGGGGGCCAGCAGAGGGGAACATTGGATACTCCCTCACCTAATGTAAACCACACTGAGCAAGTGTGAAAAAAAAAGCCCAGACCGTCCTGAGAGGTTCACATACAGCTGGTCGGGGTGATTAGTAGTAGTATAGATTTATTACAATATTCATCTCCATTTGTAAGCTTCGGCACAAATGACAAAGAAAACCCACAGATTATTTGATCACACGTGTAGTGTACTTGCAGTTTAACAACATGCAGGGATTATTAAAGGATCAGTTCACCTAAATTACCAAAGAAACATATTTTATCACTCACCACTAGCAGTGTCTTCCCACGCAGATAGTTCTGGTTTTATGTGTTCAAGTCTTGAGATATCAACTGTGAGATTTCGGCAGCCACCCCAACATGATGGAGGTGAATGGAATGGAAAAATAATACCGTTAAAAATGTAAATGGAACACCTCTCTTTTCCAGGTTGAACATGGAGGGGAATATGTTGAATAGGGGAATATTTTGGGGTAAAAAGTAGCTCCAATTAAAACCGGATGTTCGGTGTGTTATCCTGAAGGGACATCGTTTCTGGAAAGACAAGATCCTGTTCATATTTTTTAAATGTCCTTTGCAATGAGCACAACAAATGAGATTCGATTGAACTCCTTTGTATTGGGGTGGAGGCAGAAATCTCAGAGACAGATATCTCAAAACCTGGGTAAATAAATCCCAAACTGGGTTTGTTTTTCCAGTTGGGGTGAGAACCAGAGGGGCGTAAGTGTGACATTTGACCAACTTTACAGGAGAGCCAAAAGAAAAACATACCATACTTGATTTGATATCATATTTGATATATAGTTTTATTTTAACCCAAAATGTCACTTACGCCCCTTTGGTTTTCACCCCTCATTATGTTTGATTCATTTATACCACCAGAGGTAAGTCATAAAATATGGTTTTAGTCATTTGGGCAGTGGTGGAAAGTAACTAAGTGCATTTACTCAAGTACTGTACTTAAGTATAATTTTTCGGTACTTTATACTTAACTACTCCACTACATTTCAGAGGGAAATATTATAGTTTCTACTCGACTAAATGTATGTAAAAGCTTTAGTAAGTTGTGTCTTTTCAGATCGAGGTTTCATACACAAAATATATGATGACTTAATAAGATATGATGCATTATTGCAGTTTAAAGTACCCAACAGTATGAAGCAGTGAAAAAATGCTGCTTATATACGAATCCATCAATGATGATGATCCAATAATATAATGATACAACACTGAGAGGGGCCATTCTGCATCACAAGCACTTTTACTTTTGGTACTTTAGGTTAGAGCTACAACCATTAATCGATTATTTGTCAACTACTAATTATTCACCAACTTTTTTGATATTTGATTGATTGGTTTGAGTAATTTTATAAATAACAAAACCAAAATTCTCTGATTCCAGCTTCTTAAATGTGAATATTTTCTGGTTTCTTTACTCCTCTATGACAGTAAACTGAATATCTTTGAGTTGTGGACAAAACAAGACATTTGAAGATGTCATCTTGGGCTTTGGGAAACACTGATCAACATTTTTCACCATTTTTCTGACATTTTATAGACCAAACAACTGATCGATTAATCGAGAAAATAATCGTCAGATTAATCGACAATGAAAATGATCGTTAGTTACAGCCCTACTGTAGGTATATTTTTTTTGCGTATACTTCTATACCTTTACTTAAGTAGATTTTGATTTATTTTATAGTGTTTCCAACTCGCAACCTAATTTGGAAACATCCTAGTTGACCGTCTAGGAGACGTGTTTTAATAGTATTGTTTTTAGTATTGCACTTATTCACATTCCAATTAGCATTTATCTTGTCTTCGTCGCTTTTCGATAAAGTTTTCTGATTTATCGTGGACGGCTGCCTTTACTTTGTGCTAATAATTGGATGCTATTGAAAGGATGAGTTTCATTGATTTTGTGGATGACTGGGAGCATTACTGGCCCAGACCATAGATTGTCAGCAAGGTCTGTGTTGAGCCGGGATCGATGCCGGTGAATCTTCCCCTCTGGTTTTTATTTACTTCTGTCTCCATTGATTGAAACATGCAATAGTTCAGGGGCTATTATCACACTGACGCTAAGTTTCTCTGTCTCCCCATTGAAATAGCTCCCTCTGTTCCTCAGCAATATCTCACTCCAGCAAGTGCTCCCATCTTTCCCTTTCTAACTAATGAGTTAAGAGTATTGCTATGACCTGTAAACATCAATCATGGAGAAAGAGGGAGACAGTGACTAACTGCACCAGCAGGAGGGGGACGAAATGAAATGAAAGTGTACAATAAAAGAAACATCCAGCTCGGTGTTTGTAGGAGAAACCGAAATAAATAATACCCCAAATGAAGTTGGATAATCATGGAATGATTGCTAGTTTGTCGATTTATTTATATAAATCATCTCATCTGAGGAGAACGACTTGAATTGTCTTATCAGTTTAATGGAGGGTGACTAATAATACCCTGAGACTTGAGGCTTGTATAAAATAGGAGACAAAGACACTGAAACTTTTTTGTTCAATCAATTGTGAATTCAGTGGTGTGCTCTTAATCCAATTCAGTGCTCTTCAAGTCTGAAAAAAAAAGCCATGAATTTCTATTCAACTGTTAAAATTAAACTTCTTTCAAACGGATAACTTGCGCAATCTGCCTTGTAGTGGCTGCCTCGCTAGATTGTCTCCACAATGCAACACAGAGACGGTCCCGTGTAAGTGGCCCATCCTGCGTTTACATATCTTATTCCCTGACAAGCCGGCAGAAAGGTCAGCGTCCTATCCAACTGGGACTCCCATGATTGAATGTAATCAGTATGTACTTGTTATTCTGAGTGCTGGGCCTTTTCTTTTATTTGCTGGCCCAGAAGTTAATTTCCCTGGTGACCTTTGTGTAATAAAACAGTATTATCTGTTTCTGGAGCCACAACAAGGAAGCAAATTAGCTTCCTCAGCAGCGTTTTGTCACCGCGGAGATCGGTTATAAGTTTATTTGCTTTAATTAGATTAAGGGTGCAGTAAAGGCATGTGTCTGTGTGGGCATCATCCCTTGTCTCCTTGCATTATCTGATTGTCCCAGCCTGTGAATTGGACAATGGTTACGCATTTTAATGATTGTTCACTCCACGCAGTCAATGGAGACACTTGCATGTATTAGATAAGTGTTTTTTTTTTTTCCCCCTTTTTTTGCTGCATAAAAGATCAATCTATGCACTTTCTGACTATTGCCGTGCTTGAAGTATTTTAAGTTAACCTGAGCATATTGGCAATACTTAGCTTAGACAAATTGTGCTCACACACTTTAAAAGGAAATAATCAAGCTGTTGATTTCTCACACTTCTGCACGAACATATGTCACCTGATACTGAGGAATTCCTCTAATCCTTCCCCTACTTTTAGTGGGAGTGACACTTTTCCTTTTAAACTGGATCCTTTTTTTCTTAAGTGCACTCAAACAAGCTCAAAATGAATACCTTACACTTCCTCTTAAATATCATGTACAATTTGTACCAGTACAACTTCTACTACTGCTGCTTATAATAGGCAGTGGTGGAAGAAGTACTCAGGTCTTTTACTTGAGTAAAAGTAGTAATACCGCAGTGTAGAAATACTCTGTTACGAGTAAAAGTCCTGCATTCAAACTTTTACTCAAGTAAAACTACAAAAGTATTAGCATCAAAAGTAAGTACCCATTATGCAGAATAATGTAAATTTTATATGATATACTGCCAGATATTTTAATCCATAATAATATATCATAATTCATTAGTTGATTTATATTTTTTATTAATAAAAAGTAACAGTTAACTAATGTTGTCAGATAAATGTAGTGGAGTAAATAGTACAATATTTGCCTCTGAAATAATGTAGTGGAGTATAAGTATAAAGTAGCATGAAATGGAAATACTCAAGTAAAGTTACTCAAAATTGTACTGAAGTGCAGTACTTGAGTAAATGTGCTTAGTTACATTTCACCATTGATAATAGTAACAATAAAAAGTAACATTAATATTGTTTTGTTTTTTTAACATATATTCTTCTTTTCTACATTTAAAAAAAAGTGCTAAATAATGGGTTCCAAGGTATTTAAATGTTGCTTGGATTTATTTCTAGACAATGGAACAACACTTGCACTTCACAGATATGTTTGCGGTTTTAAATACATCCAATAGCTGTTGCAGTTTAGACTAAAGGTGAATGTGAGAGGAGAGGCTGTGAGCTGTGGAGGCCAAAGTGAATGCAATGCTTTACTGACCCGAGGAATCTCTTTTATTACGGGCTCTTTGTGCCTCTCCCTCCGCTGCTCTGTCAGCCCATTCAGACCCAGTGGCAGCCACCTACATTATATCCTGGATAGGCAGGACATTCATGCCTTTTTAACCCATTGTCCTTCCCCCTGGGGTGAGGGCCCAGAGCGGGATGTGAGAACCCCAGGCTGGGCATTGTGTCCCTTTGCGCTCTTCACACACCCGGCGGGGGACTTCCTTTCTGGTGTCACCGAAACCTGTGTGGTGTAATCCGCAGCTCCCTGCTGAGCAGGATGGGAAGGTTATTAAAAGTGCCTCTAATGTCTCGTTAATAAATCGCTTCCATTTTCCGCTTCATTTCTAAGTAATCGCGTTGGGGAGTGTGGACAGGAAAGGAATGTGTACCCGTTCCTGTGTTTTCAGTATCAAAGCGGCATAAAAATTAGCATGTCTTTTTTATTGTCAGCTACACATATCACGGACACACGAGTACAGATCCATTAGAGATGTGACCCTCGCATTAAAGATCAAGTGTCTGGGCCGCTGTGTGACAGGGTCAACCTACAAGGTGTTGATGCCGCCGTGATTGCCGGAGGAGAGATTTTTAAACGCACCGAGTCCAGCTTGGAGGTTTGGGGTTAATGGTGTCTTATACCGCGACCCGGTGCATGCTGCGTTTAGGTCTCCTCTGGGGGGGTAGCTCTATAAAGCAGCAGAGGTCACTTCAGTTAAAGTGCTGCTGTGTTAAAGAGGTTAGAGAGCAGAGGTCCCCACAGCGTGGTATCACAAGCACTCTCTATGATGCGTTAAGGATGCTGATGTCTCTGATTGCCACAGTGGGACCTGGAGGTGAGGTTAGGGATGGCTCAGGACTGCTGGGGTAATCCCATTAACTGTGACTCCTGTAGCCCTCGCTCCCAGTGTGTGTATGTGTGTGTGTGTGTTTCAGAGGGAGAACGAAAGAGACAGTGTCTGTCTGCGAGTGTGCAGGGGGTGACCCCGAAAGACATTAGCCTGCCCTGGAGGTCAAAGGACAGACGAAATTAAAATACACGTGAATCATTCATCAAATATGAGCGTCTCCCCCGTTCTCGGCGGCCGCTCCAGCGTGAGTAATCACCTGTCACAACTCGCGAGCCGTCAAGCTCCAAGTTTGTTAGCGATGACCACGTTCACTCATCTTTCCTCTTGAACCACTAACTTGTTTATTGTCTGTTTTCTTCTCACTGATGTTTCAAACTTAATTTCACAACAAATATGCACATAATTGTTTGCGACAACCTCTCGCGTGCCATGTAGCGCATCATACAGAATATTTCTGAGTTCGTTTTCAAATGACTTGTTTGACGGTCGGAAGTAAGAGTGACTCAGTCGGAAAGCAGAAAGATCCTTCTCGACAGAATCAGGTTTGTCAGATTCATGTGGCGATGCGCATCTCAGTCATTAGTTAAGGCACAAATAACAATCGCAGAGAATAAAATAGCATGTCCGACATGGCTTGTAAGGACAATGCTTATCGTCTGTTAATTGTTACCAATTATCACGTGTCTTAGCTTTAAGTTCCGCCTCGACTCGCACAAAAATATGTATTGACGTCCCTGACAGCCGCTGAGAAGTCGCCATTGAGCTGATTTTAACAGCATTGTTAAAGGCTAAAAGATGGTGGCCATTATGTGCTATGCACTGCTAGGCTATCTGCATCGCTCCCGGGCAATCAGTCAATGCAGGACTGCACCCGTGGAAATATAAGTGGGGCAGTTATGGCAAACAAAAAGCTATCAGTGATTCTGAATAGAGAGAAAAATACTGAGGGGGTCAAACGTCAATGGCGGGGAGTAGGAGAGTGTTTGGTATTGTCAATAATGGATTCTCTGTTCGAGGGTGGGATGTTCGCGGGGAAAAGCTTTTGGTGGGCGGGATGTGGTGGGCCAAAGTCATTCATGCAAGAGCACTATATCATGTACATACTGATAAAGCAGAGCAAACACATGGTTAAGATTGAGGATCGTTCTTCCCTCTGCTGAAGGAAAATATGAGCTGTTTCTTTACAAAATCAACTATATTGTTGTTGTTTTTTTGCCTTTTTAAAGATAGTGATTTTGATGTTTTAACCATCGAAAATCACGTCAAGGGTTACTGAACAACTGGACATAATCACCCATTCTCACTTTACAAGTAACTGGTTGTTGCACTTGAATCACTTCAGGATTTTCTTCTTTAGACAGTGAATTTAATTATACTGGTGAAAACGTACTCAGCTGAAAATGTACAATGTTGTTGAATGTTTTGGTTACTTTATCATGTCACAATTACAATAAAAAAGTAATATTTTTCAGATTTGCTTTATGCGAACCAAAAAAGGAAAAATAGATTTATTTCTAAGCATCTGACAGGTAGGATCATCCGTGTTTAAAAGGGCACATTTAATTATTTGACTGTAACTAATGCAGTTAAGATGGATATTCACAGTTATTGGTATTTGGAACAATATGGTGAGTGTGTGTATTGATCAGACTGGAGTCTTGTCGCGTCTGTCAATACCAGTAGATGAATCTAATTATGGTTCCTCTCTGTCTACTAAGTTAACTGTCAGCATGGGAGCCCTTATAGCCTGTATGTCCAGTATGTGCTCACACACAGACAGAGCTGTCCCAACATTAGGACAGTTGGCTTAGAGTCCCACCTCCTTCCTTAACATCCCACCATAAAGCCTTTAACAGCGGTGCTAAAGCCAAAGCAGCTATGATGACATCTCAGTCACAGACACAGATTTGTCTGGGGGAAGTTGTCATTCATTGAGCCGTATTTCTTGATGATTATTCTGGATTTCTTCTGAGTTTAGAGAGACTTATATGGAGCATTTAATCTGCGCCCTTATTTGTATTTTCATGTTTCGCTGTGACAGAGCCAGCCATCATGATCTGTTTACCCACAGTGCGATCTGCAACCAACCCTATTTACATCTCACGAAAGCTCTAAAGATGAATTTACTTTGAGACTTGTGTTTGGATAGACACAAAACAGGATGCTGTGAGAGCCTATAGATTTAACACATCCACTAAACAGATGTGCCCCCCCTTATAGATAATAATATGCTAATTATTTATATAAAAATATATTTTTTTTTTAGTCTAGATGGACCACAAAGTAGAACTCTGTTGTTTTTATTTTATTTATTTATTTTGTGTAATTTTTTTGCACCTCAAACCAATGAATTTCCTTGATTTTAACTTTTTTTTTATGTGACATCATCGGCTCTAAATCTTGATCAGTAGTATGTAAGTTATTCAACAGTTAAACAGTGGATATTTATTTCCGTGCACACGTCTATTATGCAAAAGAAAAAATGGTAAACAACATGAGGAAAAACAGTTTGGTCCTCTACATGGAGACATGGTGCAGGGTAAAGTCCTACTCAAATACAGAATACCATGGCACCTACATGTCACATAAGCATCAATGCCCCATTTTCAAGGATTATTTATTTTCACGCTTTCTCACACGTACAAAAAACAAGCTTACAAGTCACACACACACACACACACAAGCTTGTGCCTTTGTTTGTTCAGTCTGTCACTTCACTCAGCCGCGTGTGGCCGTCCAGGGACTCCCCTATCTCCACAGGTTTTTTCGAGGGAAAGTCATTTGAGTTCGAAATCTTCTTTGGCAAGTGCAACACTTCATCAAGGGTGAAGACTCCCCGGCTATCAAAGATGTATCAGTTGGTCTGATAAAGCCCTTGCCCCGGTCCCCGCACAGCAACATCCCATCATAAATAAAAGCAGCAGAAAAGAGGCCTTTGTCACTGTTTATCTGGACTGCTTTTCTTCCTCGCCCTTGATTTCCTCTTCAGAAAATTGATGCACCCTTAGATTGAAGCGGAGGGCTTGACAGGTAATGGTTAGTGTGATAACTGCTCAGATTTCATCAGCCGGGGCTTTTTTTTTTTTTTTTTCTTTGTGTGCAATTGTTGGAACTTTCAGCTAGATTACCTGTCATCCAGTGCATCAGATAAAAATGCAGAGTTGAGCAGATATAGCCAACGCTGGAGCAGATAGGAAGAAAAAGATCTGGATGGAGAGTGTTGGATGTGAAAGGAGCAGCGAGGACACAAATTTACATTTATCTGATAGTGAGGCAAATAGAACATATTATTACCATCACAATCACAGACGGCTTCCTCTTGGCATAGAGATGTGTGATTTATATTATGTGGTTTAAATGGTGTACATACATACGCATATAAATGTGTGAATTGGCCTGTATGGTTTGTCTTCCACTGGCACTAAAATACTATAGGGTTTAAAACACTTTGGCTATTCAATAACTTTGTTATATCTAAGAAATCTATAACAATATATAAGAATGTTTCCTTTATCCACACAAACATTTTCAAATATATTTAAAATGGCTAATTCTTGCAAAGAAGATCTTTTCTGTTGTGTGAAAGGTTATTGATTTTTTTATTTTTTTTTGTCAGGGAGAGACAACCTATTTATGTCTAAAAAAAAAAAGTCAAATCTGCATTTGGTCGTCTCGATGTTATGGTAACCACTAGAGCTGAAATCTTTGGCAGATGTGTGGCAGCGATTTTTTTGTCAGCTATTATAGCATTATAAACACTCGGTTAGAGTTACATAAAACATGCATATTTTTGACTGGGAAATTTTCTGACGAGGGAAACAGCTGTGCTGGCCTTACAATGCATTAAGTATTTCATCCCTTTTAGATGGTTAAATTGTGCATGAAATGTTGCTGGCGCAGGGTTCTCCCGAGCTGGACTGATTAGGCAACATCTGTTACATTGGGAGAAATCCGTGTCGTTTCTAATTAGCTGTCAGGCTGCGGCTACGTTGTGCCTGATGGTGCCGAGGATCTGCCACAGGTTCCTCTCCTCGCACTGTCACCTGCTTGTGTGTCCCCCCCCTCCCCACCTCCCCTCCTCTAGTTCCCCCTTTCCCTCCCCCTCTCCCCCTTACTCTCCCTCACACACACACAAACACACACACACACACAGTCATCAGCTGTAATTAGAGAGCAGGGTCCATACAAAAGGAGCGAGCTGGGAGCCAGGCTCGAGCCCATCTGTGCAACCCCATCATCAGCGAGCTCACAACTCCTCCAACGCTGGGGGCCGCTCCCGAGCCGGGGGCCCCCGCACGCTGATCATCCGAGCACACAAACTTTCTTCCTCTGCCTCCCTCCTCCTCCTCCTCCTCCTCCTCCCTGCCTTTATCTTTCTTTTTCACTTTGCTCTCTTTCACTCTGCGCTGAAAGAAAATCCATCGCAACCGGGCTAATTCATCTTGCTTTAATAAGGCTCAGACGCTGGTAAATATTAAATACACCGCAGCGAGGAACAGACAACACTGTGGCCAGCTATTGACAAAACGCAGCATTAGAGGGATGGAATGAGCTGAAATCTATACGGACAAATTAACAAACACAGGAGCCTCAAAGAGACACTCACAACTGATGGTGTTTTCATTCACACACTTTGTGCCTTGTTGTTTTAACACTATATATCTTTAAGATTTTAGCTTCCTTAAATCTCGAATTGTTTATTTTTAGCAGAATGGGGTTTTTTTAGGTTTACTTCCTTTTAAACATCTCAGTGACCTTCTATCTGTTTCATTTCATTCATTACTTACCGTGTACGCAATATGCCATTTCTATAGGTCAACTCCAGTACTAGTCATCACAATATCTGTCAGGTAATTCATTTCAGCAGCTAATCAATAATTCTAGTTTGCCAGTGAAAGAAACACAGCAAGTTGCAACGCTTTTTCAATCTTTCCGTGTTTCATTCATCAAATTCTTTGAGTCTTTTTAATTTTTCATGTTTCCTTTATTTAACCTGCATGGTAAAAGTCTTCCTTAAAATGATTTAAAATATATTTTTCCTGGCAAAGAGGCTAGCATCTAACATTGTTGCAAGAATCAATGCAAACCACAAGAGAACATGTCACAACATACAAAATAGTCAAAATATCCATTTGAGACGCATAAACGAACATGAGTTCCCAAAACTATCTCAAATAAAGTATTAAATAGAGCTAATATTTAAGCGTGATTAATCACATGATTGTCCATAGTTAATCACGATTAATCACACATTTTTTTTATCTCTTCAAAGTATTTAATACTCTTGTCAACATGGGAGTGGGCAAATATACTTGCTTTATGCAAATGTATGTATATATTTTTTATTGGAAAAACACAAAACAATGACAAATATTGTCCAGAAACCCTCACAGGTACTACATTTAGCATAAAAAAATGTGCTCAAATCATAACATGGCAAACTCAAGCCCAACAGGCAACAACAGCTGTCAGTGTGCTGACTTGACTATGACTTGCCCCAAACTGCATGTGATTATCATAAAGTGGCCGTGTCTGTAAAGGGGAGACTCGTTTGTACCCATAGAACCCATTTTCATTCACATATCTTGAGGTCAGAGGTCAAGGGACCCCTTTGAAAATGGCAATGACAGTTTTTCCTCGCCAAAATGTAGCGTAAGTTTGGAGCGTTATTTAGCCTCCTTCACAACAAGCTAGTATGACATGGTTGGTACCCAAAAAATCGCAAGTTGCATTGATGCGTTAAAGAAATTAGTGGCATTAAAACAAATTAACATGTTATTATTGCGTTAACTTTGACAGCCCTAGTATAAAACAATAAATTTAGAAGAACAAACACATTGACCAAGCGCTTTAAAACTGACTTGAATCCACCAACCAGTATTTGAAAGCAGTCTTAGATAAATCAGGTTTCTCTTTCACAGAAAAGCATGAACACTTTTTTGTCATCTTGATCTTTAAATCAATTTTAACACTTTGCGTCATGTTAAACAAGAATAGTCTTGCTTCATTTGCAGATATTGAGTTACAGAGAATTACTCCTGTTGTTATAAGTATCAGAATATTTACGATTCTACAGTTAAAATGCATGAAAGAGAAGAATCACTAGCATGCAACCCTAAACACTTACATCTTTTCAAGTAGCTGACACACAGTAAAACTTTAACCCCTCAGTCTGGCTCTTGCTCTGTCATGACATAGTCAGACAGCATACACATCTGTCGCCTTTGGCAATCTCTGACAAGTTCAGCTGGAAGGGGCTGCGAGACGAGGGGAGGAGCTGCTAGCCGAAGCCAGAAGTTCTGCTCGAGCGGTGCCTTAAGGCGGCAGATCAGATGAGACACAGAGATCATTTTGAGTTGTTATCACAGGCACTTAACCGCAACTGAGAGATGTCCTCCTGGCAATGCCACCTTTTAAAAATCAGATGTTTCTTTCGAGAGCTGTCATGTACGGCGGAGTCTTAGTTACTCATGTTCTTTCAGGTGTCATCAGATGAGCTCTTAAGCAAGACTACTCAGCTTCCCGTCAATGTTGAGACAATTTGTTGATTGACTAATCCAATCTGGATCATGTTCTGTCCGTTTGTAGTGTAGGTACGTGTAAAAGATTAAATACAGGAAAAATGTGACAGATTTATTTTAATTTAGTGGGTCATACACCTTTACATAGACAGAATTTATGTGTCTTTTGAATACATTTTCTTAGTGAGTAATTCATGTTTCCCAAAATGTATTCATAGCATTAATAATAGTCATATGCTGTTTTATTAAAAAACCTGATTGCACCAGATATATTTTTCTCGAGGGTGAATTTAAGATTGTCTTCATGTAGTGAATATAAACCGTACTATTTCTTTTTTTTAGTAGTTTGCACTCCTAAGTCCGGCACTGCTGTGAGAATATTATTCATATTTAGCTAATAATGTGTCAGGTCATCCTGGATCCACCATCTTTGCTCCGAACACTTCATTATTTCTTTATTTTGTTTTGTGAGAAATCAGTGCACCCACATGAAATTGAAATGGAAAAATATCTAAACCTAGACCTGACCCCCGAGATACATAATAGTCGTCCACCGAGCGGAGGAAAGATGATGAGGGAAAAAAAAGTTAGAGGAAAACAAATTAGTCTCTGAAGTATAGACGCAAGTGCTGTCACAATTCTGCTGCGAGCAAATCAAGGCAGGGAGAGGGAAAAACAGTCTGTGACCAAGAATGACAGGCCTGAGAGAATGTCACAGCAATTGTGGGGCCATCACTGGCAAGAGATGATGGGTGATTGCTTTGCGTTCCATGGCAAGTCCATCCTGGAGGACATTGCGTACCCTTGCTCATCTGTGGCCCAACCTTTGGCGCTGACATTTAAAGTGTTGATTTTGGAGCACTTATGCTAATTGTTGTAATTTTCCTGATGAAGCGCCATTCTGATACCTTGATGTGGCCAAGATAGTTTTACATTTTCTATGTGCTCCTCTTTGCCATTTGCACCGTGTAGTGTCAGCTCAGAGTGCTACTGAAAGCAGACAAAATTGCAAGCAAATTGCATCAGATTGCCAACATTGTGAAAAGGTAAATTGCTTGCAAATCTATTTAAACCACTGGCCTATTTTCATCAGCTATGGTACTTGGTATTCATGATTGCTTAATTGACGACCTTTTCTATTGTGTAGTGCTTTATGGTGCGATGGAAAACAATCTTTACCAAACCAATTACCCTTTTTTTCCTCCTCACTACTACATTAGAGCTGTGATTGCAACAGCTAGTCCTTTGTAAATGAACTTTCTGGTTTCAGGGAATAAAGTGTCATTTGTTTGATATGATGTTGTTGAGCGGGGGGGGGGGGGGGGGGGGGGGTTTTGTAGAAAGCACTGCTAAAATGATGGACTGTTTTAGTTATACCCTGTCCATGTGTGACAGTAATAAGCCTATAATAACCTTGTCCATGTGAGAGACTTGTTAAATATAGAAATATTTGGTCACACTATCAATCACGAACATTTACCTACTGCTCTGCAGCTTTGGATGTGGCCATTTAGATTTGAACATTTGTGGCAGTTTTGTTCATTATAGCGGTCGGCCGTGGAGCTAATAATGACATTTGACGATAAACAGAATTTCACCTGAGGTTCCCGATGCTGAGATCTCACTCACACTCTTGTGCTTTTTCTTATTTACAGCATAATTATTTCCACCCATGCAACGTCTGAAGGCTTACAAAACACTGTCCAGGACAAGTCGCTGCCTCACTCAGAACTTTTCTGAATACTGAGAAATGAATTTTTATTCTGCTTCAATCAACACATCTTTCATCCGTCCAGTTGTCAGCTACAAAATTTCATTTTCATTCATTACTGCCTCAAAAGCGTGATGATGAAAAAGTGCCAACCTCCCCAGACAGACTCAGTATTCCTGTATTGAATGTACTGTCAGTCTGCTCACATCTCCGCTGCCAGACAGGCCAATAGAATTAACCCTGGATTAACCCTCCAGGCCCGGGTGCAAGGTAATGGCCTCGGCTAATGGCTGTGTGCGCCCAATGCCAGGTACCATTGACTCTCGCTGGCACAGTTTGCTCCATCTGAGGGGCAGCACGACAGCATGGCCATCTCTGTACAGCTGGTCGTCCGAGTGCCACTGCCAGGCGAGGATGATACTCAGCCGTGCCATCCCGCTAGGATCATAAGGAGCGGCGCTCTCTGGCCTTGTCTCAATACTGATAAACATGGGAAAGCATCCTTTAGGACAGGGGGGGCCCAAACTTTTTCCCTTGGAGGGCCAAAACTGGAGCTCAGTGGTGGGCCACAGGCCAAAAGTAAACACCTCTTGCATTATATTGTTGCGATGCAAAATGGTAGGATCCCCTAATTGAATATTATTTTAGCTTTTACATAGTTAACACCTTAAAACCCATCTGCTGAATACAATTGGGCTCATTTCCAGTCATACCCAATTTATGCATTTCCAGGAGCCCGGCATGCAGAAATATTCAAATACACCATTTTTAGAATAGCTGTAAATTTGTACTGCTTTCAAAAAACAGCAGGGGTTTTGCCCAAAACTGCATGGGATTAGTATAAAGTGGGCATGTCTGTAAAAGGGAGACTCGTGGGTATCAAATACAACCCATTTTCATCCACATATCTTGAGGCACCAATGGGTTCCTTAGATTTTCTGGTGTCATATGCTACTAGGCAACGTATCCTCATACAATGGTTTGTATGATTCTTCATTTTTTTGTTTGTTTTCCTACGAATGTCCAGCAACACGTGTCAATTTCCGCTCGTTACATGCATAGAATCTTTTCAAAATAAACTTCTGTCTTCACAGGAAACAACTTTCGTAGGTTTAGGCAATAAAACTACTTAGTTAGGTTTAGTAAAAGATCGGTCCCGCGGCGATCCAGCGGGTCTTTTAATTAAAAAAAACAAACATCTGGTGGGCCAAATCAAACCTGATGATGGGCCAACTGTGGCCCGCGGGCCCCACTTTGGGCAGCCCTGCTTTATAGGAGAACATGAACGAAACTCTTCATCTGATCCAACAGATACCGTCACACTCTTCAAAATGAGTATGTACTGTAAACCCAAACGGCTTGTCATTTATATCTCAGATTGATTCTACACTTACAGGACTTTGAGATATTATAGTCAATCATCTAAAACAGAAAACTGGCACTTTTGAGGCGATGACAGGCTTTCCTTTAGTCCAGTCATATCCTGCTCTGGCAGCTCTCTGCGTGTAGCCGCTCTCGTATATAAACAGCTCTCATCCTCAGTTCTTTTGTGCTCATGTCTTTGCCTGAGGTGAGGGAGTGTAATACAGTCAGGAGGAAGGGGGGGAGGATGAGAAAGAGGACTCAAATCAGTCTGAACAAGGAAGCGGTCTTCTCCTCTCTCTTGTAGATTAGCTTATTTTAACTGCGGTCAGGCTTTTACACAGACAGAGGATGGCTTTAGTGTGTATGTGTGTGTATACGTGGGTGTGAGTTAGAGGAGGGGGGTGGGGGGGGGTTGGGGGGATATAACCCCTCCTGCCATTTTAGCAGATCAGAGCTCCCTGAATGTGGAGGTTGGGGAGGGGGCTGTAAATTTTCTCTGAGTCAGGGCAAAGCTGATTGATCTCTGAGTGTAAAATCGATAAGCAGACACTGTCATTTTTGTAAAGGATGAGATGGAAAGAGAAAATAAATTAAGACTCCCCAGATCGGGCTGGATGTGCACACACGGAAGCTCTGGCCTCATTAATTCAGTGCAGTCAGGTATTTTGGTAATGTTGTGTCCACAGCTTCAATCTCACAGGTGCCTCGCCGTGGCAGCAGCAGGCCCTTTATTACACTATGTATATTTCATGCAGAGAAATCAGACACTTGCCCTTGCACCCCCTCCACGTCTTGATTCCTGATTAATCTATTTTGTTATTTTCAGATGTACATCATGCCAGGGGTTGATTAAATCAGGAATTGAAAGCCATTGTCTTTCTTGCATGTCCCTTATCAGAACTAATGCGCTGGCTGTGGTCATTTGTCTTGAGTTGTTATAAGAAATAAAGACTGGTGCACTTTTCTCTTCCGCGAGATATTGCAGGAAGATTAATTTACTTCCTCTCATCTCTTAGCTCCTCAGTTTACTGTCTGCGATGTCTCCTGTGATATTTTTCATGCTTAGATATGCTGTTTTCACTTATTCATTCCTGTTTCACCTTGATCCTCTCATCTATTATATTACACTTCTTCCGAGCACTGAGAGAATATAGTCCTCATGGCCTTATTGGATTGATGGGTACAGAAACCGTTGCATAATATCAACTTTCAGCGGGCCATTTTTCACCGCGTGCCCTCCTGTGTTTCATTTGATCAGCGCTCGTGATTCGCTTCATGCTCGCATCTCCGGCTAGTGTCTTTGTTTATACCCTTGTGCTTTGTGTCATGTAGGACATCGCTGTCTGAGGCGGTGTGTGCGCGAGCAGTGTGTGTGTGTGTGTGTGTGTGTGTGTGTGTGTACCTACCCAGTGGCTTTTATCAGCTGGTCTCTAATGTGTCAGTTGTTGCTGAGGATCCACTCATCACCCCGCTGTCTCTGCTGTTCAGCGGGGCCATTAAGGACACATCAAGCTATCAGGAGGCAGCTCTTGGGGGACTGGCAGGCATAAAATACACCCTTTGGCCTCACTCTGAATAATCTTCAGGTCAGAGGGGCTTTGCGTAGAGCCGGGGGCTTTAGAACAAGCGCTGTGGGACAGAAACCTGACAGATTGAAGACTCAAACAGTCACACATCATATGTGTGGGTCAACTTTTCGTTTTTTACAGACCTTGGGGGATTTTTAACGGCGTGACCTTGTGGACGGACCGTGTGTAGTGTTTGCTCTGAGTTTCATAACTCTCTCGACTGCGCTTGAGAGGAGCAAGACTGAACTGGGCCAGATTTATCTGGATGTGTAAAACAAAGCAAATCAGAAATGCCCAAGAGGTTCGGGGACATCTGTGTTTTGCAAACCAAGAAGAGTAATTCTAAGTGGTGAAAGGAGATAATTTGTATGTGAAATACTCATTTAATTCGCATTCACTAAGCAGGTTATCAAATTAAATCAGGGCTCTGTTAGGCCTGCCACTTGGGCTTTTGGGCCCGGCTTCATGTGTAAAATTGGCCAACAAGAGATTTGGGGGAGCGCTTTGCACGCCCCTGTCACGTCATCTCTTGGCTCTCCTCGGGAGGCCGATCCCAGGGTCAGTGCTTGTGGAGAGATGCCTCTATGGACTGCCACAGGGAGACAGGGCCACAACACCACCTCCAGCTGGGCGACTTATTACAGCCCCGCTCTTTCTCACCCCCTCCTCACCTGCCCCAGCCATTCACTGCATCATCAAGCCATCACATATTCATGAAGCTGCGGGCTGGTGGTGGAGTGTGTGTTTGTGAGGGATGGGTGGCGGTGGCGGCGGCGGCAACGGTGGTGGTGGTGGGGGGGGGTTACCAGTGCGGTGACACTGTGCGGTGGTTGTGGCAATGGTGCAGTGGTTGGGAGAGTGCAGTTGGAGACAGTAGGGGGGTGAGTCTGCAGGTGGCTGTCACATCCGTAATTGCCTCATACTTCCCTCTGCAGCGTAAAATTGTTTTCATTATGTGTCATGCACACAGTGCCAGGCAAGGGCCCCTTGAGAGCATTCCCAAGAGCCAGAGGGAGGAGGCACTCCACTTAAACAGCCGCTTAGCTTCAAATAAGAAAGGAGAAAAGGAGCGGAGAGAGGAGGTGGTGGAGGAGGAGGACAGGAGAGAGGGAAGGGGTGTGGAAAAAACAGAGGAAGCTCATCATTAACTGTGTTCGAACAACAGCAGACAAGTGTGAGCTCATGCACAAAAACCCAGGCAGAGCTTATCCCAAACATCTCAGTTACCAGGGGGGAGTTGTGCGGCTTCAACCACACTGTGAGCTCCTGGAGGGGCTTCCGCGGTCGGAGGGGGGAGACAAAAAGCAAGGAGCGGGAAAAGAAAAGGAGAAAAAGTTTCCACCTGACTGGAGTTCCCATGGTTTGCCATGCAGGAGGGTAAGCAGGTTTCAGCAATAAACTCAGGCATTGTCAGGCAATAATGCTCAGTCAGGTCCCTCCATTGGGATTCAAGGGTGTCTTTTTCTCTGCTCCCCGCGCTGCACTAATCACAGGCCTACTTTGTTTAATTGCAGCAAAAGGGAGAAAATGTGTTCAAGAAGTCATCCTAATCCCTCCCCTTTACCCCCTGCTCCCTCACAACAGCCCCGGCTTTGCTTCTCCGCACTCTGTCCCTCTCTTCTGCTCCCCACCCCCTTTTCCTTTTTTAATGAATTGTGGAACTTTACGGAGACAACAAACAGCTCAGCCCCTGATAAATAAAGGACGGACCATGAGGGGGAGTGGGATAGGTAAGGGCCTGAGGTGTTGGCTGCTTATCTATGAAAAAAACACTTCCGCTGGATTTAAGCGCTTGCAACAAGTGCCATTACAGTAGTTTTTGGATTCTGCTGCTGGAGATGGGGGGGGGTGGAAAATAAATCCTGCATGCAGCTCGCTGCTGGTAGCCCGCTGGGCACGCAGCCTCGGAATAATCATCTCTGTAAAAGCACGTCAAAGCTCCCTCAATGGGCACAAATTCGCTCCTTCTATTTTTCAATCGCAGATTTAGAAACTTAAGGTGCCGTGCATTGTACTTGATGACTCCGGGGTCACAGGCGCCAGGGGGGCAAGGGAGGGGATTTATCAATCAGGACTCCTCGTCTTTCTAAAGCTGAATAAAAAGCGACCCATGAAGAGACAAACCAGTCCCCTTTTAACCAAAGGCTTTTCTTATTCATTAGATCCGGATTCTGGCTTCTCCCTCTACCTCCTTTTTCTAGAGAGCGAGGCATCTCAAGCATAGAAAACCGCTCAGTGGAAGGAGACAAAATTCAAAAAGATCCCTGAACTAAGGTTTAGCATATAGCGTCTTGGGCAGTCCTCTATGACTAACTGCAGAGTGAAAATAACAATAATTATTATTATTAGATATTTTTGATCAGTGAATATCATGTCACTTAAAATTCCATAAATAGTGATATGCAATAATTTAAGAAAAATTGTAGATATCCAAGGATTCGCTGAAAAAAAAAGTTTTTATTTAAAATCTATTTTTAGAAAGTAGCCTGTCATCATTTGCTGTTCATTATTGTTTTGCTGTCAATCACTTTTCTTTTGTGTAGATTTTGACTGACATATGGAATATTCAAACGTCATCAGTCTGCTTTGCAAATTAGAGAGAAAGGTGTAAAATCACAATATGAATATAGAAGAGGTACCGTGTGAAATCTCTTCCACCAACATGCAACCGCCATGCAATCTTCTCTATCATCACAATTTAGTAATGGTAATCTTCATCAGCAAAAAAACAATACAGATTAAATATATTTTGAGCGATTAAATTCACTGTGCAAGCTGCTTATAAAGCACACGTGCAGTAAGTATTTAGTCATCGTCTTCTCCTGATGTTTTGTTATGATTTCAACAGTCCCGTACCAGCGTTTATTCATGTTTTAGGGAAATCAAATCCAAGTTATCCCAAACTGGTGCAAATGAAAGCACAAATCGTCGCCAAAAGATATGATTTTGTAGAACTTCAAAGTGGTATTTCCTATTTTCTACAACCAAACAGTCACTTTTACTCAGACATAAAACACAAACAAACTTGAAATAATTCATTTTGAATGTGAACCACAGTAAGAATTCAATGAATTATCTTTTTAGAGGAATGTTATATAGAAACCCTTTTGGCCTAAGTGGATGAGGGTTTAGATGTGAAAATCCACCCTAAGTAAACGACTTCCCATCTGACCTGGGGCAAGTCACTTAACCCCTGTCTTCATGCCCACCACCCGAGTTTAAACAAGAGGATTGCTCAGTTCGATCCCCATACACTCCTCAAGTCCCCTTAGACCAAATCATTTTGCTCAGGGTGAAAAGCCCTCAACACACAGCTCTCACAGAGTAAACAAATATACCATTTTTATTATCCAACCCTTGACAACACTTAGAGGTCACATCTACCGCTAAATAACCCCGCTGCGTTAATGATTTGCTGTTTTTAATCCGCCTTAACCACTTAAAAAAATATGCTCCTGTTCTGGTTTAATCTTTTGAACCAACGTGTTGACGTCTTTTCCTCTCACAGCAAGTAGAGAATCCGTGGTCATCTTGTGATATTATCTTAGTTTGGTGATTCTTCCCCTGGTTTGTCCCTTAACTTTTGTGAACCTACAAGAGACTGTTGCGAGCCAATGAGGGCCACCGATGCCTGTGAATGTAGCTCTATGGCCCAATCTCTTTCTCACTCCCTGAAAGACTGTTTAAATGGTTTGGTTTATTATTGGCCAGGGAAGGCTAAAGGCTTCTGTCAGCATTTGGGAGAGGGAATCACTGCCTCTTAACTGGACAGCTGTTCCGGCCTTACCCCACTTTTCATATGGATATGTATGTTAATGACAGGCAATGGACTGGAGATGAAGAGGCCTGAGCGCTAGGCCCTCTCTTCAGCGCACTTCTAAAGCCTCCACAAAAGGAGCAGTAAAAGAGGCTGCAATGGTGAAGCTCCCACTTTTGTGCCCTGAATTAGTTCTGCAAGCAATGAAAGTGATCTTTTCTGGACGACAGGGGAAGTCTGCCGATGCCTGGACCGGCTCATTAGCACAAAAGTCTGTTGGGACATATAATTGACTGATGCAGATCCCCCGCCTGTCACAACACAGGCACAGGCTGCTGTGGGACCAGAGCACATACAGAAAAAACACCTTTCCTCTTCAAAAACTCACCTAACAGTTTACATTAGAGCGGCCCTCCCCCCCGTCTTTAGGTGCTGTTGTGTTTACTTCCTTCATGCAAATGTTGCATCCCCGCAGCCTGCTGACAGCTATGCAGCTCCGCTTCCTGTCGCTGTCGACACTGTTGATATCACATCTATTGACTTTACTCAGCGGGAAGAGAAAAACAGATATCACAACCTGTGTTTGGATGTGTCGAGTGCTCCGCCTCAAGTCCTCTATATAAAGGAATCCTTGATTGTAAAATGTTGATATTTCATTATCATTTTATTAGATTATAGTGCTATGGTTCTATGGAATAGATAATATAATTGTAAAGATGTTATTTATCAGAACAGAGCCAGTTTTGCATTAAATTGCGTGAATGTTTGGATTTTGTAGTCATGTTTTTTTTTTGTGGATATTTACTTTGCAGATTTTTTTTTTTTTAAAAAGGAGGAAATAACTAACACGGGCTTCTGCTGGAATATCAAAATCGCTTTCCTGATATGCAGCAGGAATCTCTCTCTTTTTTCGTTTCATTTATAGACTGGAGACCGGAGTAACAAACATGCTCAGCACACCAGAAGCCCCTAATGGCTGCATCATGGTTAAATTGACTGGAAAATGCCGTTTTAATTTCCATGTTAATTGAAATGGACTAATTGTTAATATATTCCGAGAGCAAAGTACCAAAACGGAATAATTTTCCCAAAATGTAATCCATTTAGAAATGGCTTTGGAGCTGATTTCAGAACGCTTGTCTGGCCATGCGTTAAAAAACGAATCGCAGATAACAAAAATAATTCAAGTCTCATAAAGTTATTTTAACTTTGTTTTGCACAGCAGACATTAATAGATTTTGTTTCCAGTTAAATTCAGAGACTTGGACAGTGTATAGGAGTCCACTTGAAAACAATTGCCATTGTTTTTCCATTTTTAAGCAAAAGAATTTTGTCAAGCAGCTAAATAGGGTATTCTTCATGGTCTCCCCTTCTTCACAGGCAACTATAGAAATTAGCCCTACGTTTCTCGGCTCTCACACATGGATACACACGCTTGCATGGACACAAGAAAAATTTCTTTTCTTCTGTCAGCATTCCTGGCCAACAATGGCTAGATTAGTGGACGTGAGGGCCCCCTCGGGGGCACGTATTGTGGCACAGAATACCCTCGGCAGGAACAGCTGGTAGGGGTTAATGGCTACTGAACCTCTCAGCCGGAGCCCTTTCTCTATTGTGTGTTCCGCTCATGGGAAGGAAGGGGGCCACTGACAGCTTCTGGGGTGTGAGGAACCCACAGAACAGCACCCGGGTCACCCCAAATGGGGAGCAGGGCAGAGGGTGGGGGAAGGAGTAAGGGGAAGGGGGGGGGGGGGGGGGGGACCTCGATGGTGAGGGTGGTAGGATGGTGGCAATGGGGAAGTCTCTGTGGACCGGGGACCAAAAGCTGCACATCAACACAGCCAACAGTAGAATTAGCATCAGTGTATATTCAGCAGATAACAATAAGGGCTGGACAATGGGAGGGGCAAACTGTACACAAGGAGGAGTGTGTGTGTGTGTGTGTGGGGGGGGGGGGGGCTCTACAGAGGCTAAGCGACATCAACACATCATGTGATTTGATGTTTACATGGAAAAAAAAGCACAACCAGTTTAATTATGTTCCTTCCAATATGTTCAAAGCGTGCTATAAAAAACTAAAGAAACATTTTTAAAAAACCTTATCACTATTGAAATATTTCCACTCTTGTTTGTTTTGTGTTTTTATTTAAGTAATCATTCGAAAACAGTCCGGGGGGTAATGAGCTGACAATTTGTATGTAAATGTATACTGAAAAACACCTTCAGAAAGCATTGTCAAAGCTCCCTCTCACACAAATGATGTCTGGTCCAGTTGCATCTTAATGATGCCGTTGCCTCATTTGGGTGATAGCCTGATGTGATCCAGGGCTGGGGTCACTCTGCTGGGGCTTCTCCCCTCTGTAATGGCCCCACACATTAGTATTCAAAGCTGAGGATACACAGGAGTCCTCCGACGCTGCCTCTCTTGCCTGTGTTTCAGCCATAAGAGCAGCTCTCCCCTCCAGTCCTCCTCCTGATGTGTGTGTGTGTGTGTGTGTGTGTGTGGGCTGCGTCACCTTGTCTCGTCAGCATCACAGGGCTCGAGCCGTGCCACCCAGAGGAGCCCCTCTCTGTCGGGGCCCGAGAGGGACCGCAACTCCGATTTAATCCCTCAGCTATACTCACCCCCCGCTGGGCAGCGTGGAGAAGCCCCTTCTCCCCTGATCCATCCAAGCCTCTCACACCAGCGGCCACACTCATTAGACGGCTGATTATGATAGTGTGCCGGTGTAATGTTTAATCGAGTCTGACACCTGATTCGCCGTGTTACAAATCCTGTCATGCAAATTGAGCCATTTGTGTTGTTTGATATGGAGAGATGGGCTATGAAATGAAAGACTAGCCCTGAAATGAGGCACGGGGGACGTGTGCCCTCTGCTCCTGCCGCTGTGATTACAAAGATGAGAACAAGTATCTTTTTTTCCCGAGCCGCTGGTGTATCGCCTTGGGCCAGGACACATTAAATTAAACATGGTGTGTTCACCCCCCCCCCCCCCCCCGCCGGAATCAGGAAAAGCAGCCGAGAAAATGTCTCATCACCCCCTGCAAACAAGGAGCAGGATAATGGGCCTCTGGGAGCATGTTCTTTGAAATCACGCCAGTCTGTGACAACTGATGTAAATAATTCAAATGTCCTCTCAGGTTTGGAGTCTTTGCGTGATAGAAGCAACAGTTAAATCGGTATATACATGAAATATTTCTATAAATAATTTCAATCTTTTAGTCGTGGGGAAAGAGTCATTGGCATGCTGTGGGAAAGTATTTCAATTCCATTGCAAAGACAAAACAAATTGCTGATCCGAGTGCTGCATTCAATTGAAATTGTAGGGGGCTGGTTGACATACAGATGGGGTAAATTAAATGGGGGGAAGCGCACAACTTGCCATTTCTCACTGCCCTGTAATGACACCTGTTTTAAGAATGACCGCTCCTCATCTGTAGCAAAAAGTGACAGTCCGAACAAGTGCTCTCGAACGTCTCATGTGGCCTCACTTATCAGCCCCCTTACTGTAAACATTTCATTTCCTCGCCCTGTCAGAAATGTCTTTGTTGCTGCTTGTTGCTGGGGCTTTTAATCTGAAAGACAAAGTCAGCCAGATAGCTCCTTCCCCCCCCCTCCCGCTTTCTATTTGTCTCTCGGCTTCCTCCTCCCTCATCTCTTGTGACAACCTTGTCTTTAGAGCGGCTTGAGTTCATGTTCCAGTTTTTCTCGCCCTTTATTCAGAGTGCAAAGGTCCTCTAAAATATGTCCTTTTAAGTGGCTCACTGTTTGTCTCTTTGTCAATCTGAGGTTACAGTGCTGATGTTTATCTCCCGGCCAACAATGGATTACATTACCACAAACATTGTCAGATGCCTCCAGTCAAACAGGGACCTTTTTTTTTTTTTTTATATTCCCTCCTGTGAGGATATTTGTGCAAATTAAACACTGCTGTGATTTCAACGTCTCTGGGCAGACGGCCAGGACTCGGTTGTGAGTTATTGCAGCAGCAGAAGCCTTTTATGTGAGTCAATTTGCGTTCGCAGTGGAAATCTACCTGTTTTTACAAGTCATCTCCTCTGAGAAACACCTGTACTGAGCAACAGGCTCATTGTTTTCCTCTTAGCTACATCGTAAAGATTGAGAGAGCAGCGAGACAACGCCGGGCAGGTTTGCTGAATCACTCATCCTTCCTGGCGCCACTCGGCTGACTGAGGAGTTCCTGTCAGAAACACTCCATCATGAGTGATGTTGGACCCGAGATCCTCTAACTTGTTAGTACCATTACACTGTGCTGTTTTTACCACACGGGAAACATAAGCTCATCTTTGGGAAGCATTACAATATAAAGTCACTTTGATTGATGATTGCTGAATTACCATTTTTTTCATTACTCAATGGGTTATGTGGCAAAATACAAATGATTTATCTATTTATTGAATATTTTTGGTAAATGGGAATTTAACTGGAGTTGGTAGATCTGCGCACACAATTTGAATACATACAGAAAAATAGAATAGATGATAGCATTTCTGGTTGGAAAACTGGTTTATTTTTATCAAAAGTTATTGTGAAGGACAACAATTTCTCTCCCAACAGGCAGTGCAAACACAGTGTGACTTATTTTCATCCTAAGTTACAGTCAAGCTCCTTTTATCCGTATAGTTTGTCGAGTATAAAAGAGTGACTTGCTCTTTTCTGTTAAATATAAATGTTACTGTTTTCCCAAACTGCCCCGAATATTGTAAAGTTATTGATTCGTTGTCACGTTTGGCGGCTCTTATTGATGGCACAAGAATGTGAAAGTAGCGAGCAACCTGGATGTAAAGATCAGGATTTATTGCCCAGAATCTCTTGAACAATTTTATCAAAAGCCCATTCCACTGTGACATTTTTTTTCTCCCATAAATCAGCGAGGGGAAATCTATCAGTGGACAGTAGTGAGAGATAGATGAGCGGAGGGATGAGAGGGTCAGCAGAGATTTTTCACTGGTCCTCCCCGTCACAGCCGCAGCCTCACTTTTTCACCTTTATGAATTGGTCTTTTACTGACTGGCCGGGCTTTTAATTTGTTCCACACACTCTGAAAAAAAAAAAAAGCCTCTGAACATTTAGACTTTGCACATAAGATAATGTATTGATTGTTAAAGCACTGGTGCATTGGGTTTCTGGCTCATATTTAGATAGCACAAACTTTAGATAAATGGTTCTCGGGAGATGGATCAACCCCTACATTATTAATATCCTGGATGTATTCCACTTTGGCAGCAAAGATATGAAGCATCAGGGGTCTTAATACGTGTAATTTGTAAAATCCCCTCAGTGTAAATTCAAATAGGTTACATAAAGAAAAGAGCAAACAGACAAGAGTTTGTATAGCAGTTAACATTTTGCAGTAATGACAAGGTAGTAATATATGGCATTATTAGTCAGATGTGCATCCCTGTCCTCAGGCGTGTGCAAGAAGAATTGCATTTCTCATACCGAGGAAAAGTATTTAGGGTGAGGCAGCTACTGGGAAAATAAAGGGAAAGCACGCACACAGCAGCTCTTAGTTCAGATAGGATTCTTATGCTCATTTAGTTTTAATTATATCAATTTGATGCATATATGTAGCACAATGTAGCCTTTGAGCTGTTTGTAAACAAAAGCGTGCCTATTTTTTTCATTAAAAAAAGGCCAAACACGGTATTATATTGTCTTTCTAGAAACAGTATTGTGTTGACCTTGAAAGTTTTTGTAGTTCTCTCTTTTTTTTCTTTTTTTATTTGATGGATTTATTCCTTTGTCATTACTCTCAGTGCTGTCTGTGTGTTGGTGCACCTATAGTCCATCCACCCAATCCCACTTGATTGAAGGCCTTCATTTGCTATGCGGCCATGTAAAGTAGAAGCCTTGAAATATCACACTGACCTTGGTGTTCCTTCCTGATTCATTTTTCCCTGACACCCTGTATCCTCAGACGGGGTTTCTCAATTGTTAGACATCCGACTGATATACTTGCACTGTAACTCTTCCCGTAATTCTAAAATTTAATTCAGCAATGAAATACTGTAAAGTTGTTGTGCAGTATCACAATGTAATTTTGACCTCGTTAGTGTAGAAAATTGTAAAATGCATTTTGTGTATAGTAAACATAGAACTGCATTGCATTCATTCTGCACAAATATTCAACTAGCACAGTTGATAGAAAATTTTATTTTTCAACATGATTTTATGCAGTGATAACTACTGGGATTACTGTACATGACATCATTTAATTCTTTACACACAGCATATAGTCAGCTTTTTGTTTGTTTTACAATAATTTACAAAAACCAAGAAATTATCATTCATGGGAGCATTTCTGTTACTCTTCAGTCGTCTTAAAACCAATTCTACAAGGACTTTGCTGACATTTGCTGATATGAATGAATAATGCAGATCCGTTATAGTAAAAACATGTTTAAAAATGGCCAAGTTAGAACAGAGGGAGACACTCCTGGTGAATAGGGTAAAAACAATAACTAATATATATCACCAAACTTCCCCAGTTGATTACTTACATTAAGACAATTATTTTTTGTATTACAAGTTTTCTGAAATGTTATGTTTAAATATGAAAATGAGGCATTATCTAATGCTAACTTTTGGTGAATTTAGGAGAAATCTGCAGACACAAACAGATAAAGTGTAGTAAAATAAACACCTAAATGTGTATTTTTCCACTAGTCTGAAAGAAGACATGTTATGGAAGCAAAATAGCCTAAACTCCAAAAATTGAACAGTGCATGAAAAACTATTTTTTTTTGCTTTAAATCTAATTATTATTCTAGTTGTTTACTGGTGTTAAGACTTTGGTGGCACAAATGTAAATAAACCTCAAAAAACCCACCACTTACTAAATCTCTCACCTGTTATTGCCACTGCTTACAACTTTACACTCAGAATTTCTAAGTATAAATTACAGTAAATAGTAAGTAAAATAGTAATTTACTGTATTTTGTCGAAAAACAAATCTAATTTTCTGTCTCATGCACATTTTCCATTTTCTCATGCGTGACTTTTGTGTGAAAGTCTTCACTGTGTTTTGGAGAATTTCTCCCAGCGTATAGGCACATAACTCCACAACACTCGTCCTCCCAGCAGCCCTGTAAAATGGTTTTGTGGTGAAATGGCTCTGCGGTGTTGTCAGGTGACATTGTTGGCATACTTGCTTCCTGTGCCCTCAGGGACAGAGGCAGTGAAGACGAGGGATGAGTGAGCAGCCTAGTGTCGTCTACCCGTCTGATTTACTGTCCTGCTGCGTTTGAAGTAGGACAGGCGGAATTCACTTCACTCTGCTTCTTTGTGATCAGTCCAGCCCAGATTACAGCCCAGGTGAGGCCCCTCGCAATCAACCACAGGATACAGGAAGTCCCTGTCTCTCATAGCCCCTGGACATTGCCCCTGAACTAGCTTTCCCAAAGTGTGTAACGTTGCACGTTCAGTGTGCGACACCCTCCTGCTTATACATCGTGACTAACTTTAAAGAACGCAGTGTGATTTCACAACGCGATGGGTTAAAATATGCATGTAGCATGAGAATAGCCTGCAGCAGCTGTGGCACTGTGGTGTTTTAACCTGTTGTGGACCCAGACAGCGCAGCGTGAGCCTGGCGTCAGCGATGTTTCCTTTGTCAGACCTGTTCAGCGCAAGGAAACACAAGCCAATACTTGTGATGTGTTTGGCGGTAGCTCTTTCTGACAACAAGCTTTTATGACAACAGCAACAGTCACCGCGCCAAAAATCTTACCGGTTATGTTTCCGACTGTTGGTGACAGAGTGGAAACATTTCAAAGCACACGTGACTTGTTACATATATGCGTCAAAACAGCCTTCGTCGTGTTAATAGAGCATCGAGGCAATGCTAAATATTTATGTATTCTTCAATTCCCCAGTCTTCCCACCTAATCAGCCACCAGTGTATACGTGCTTCAGGACGGAGTGATGTTGGTATGGTGTGGCTGATTAGAGTCAATCAGCGGGGGGGGGGGGTGAAACCAGCATTTCCTTCAAAACAACCACACAAACCGAGGTCTGGAATTTCTCCTCTCGGCACATCAGCTAATGGCGCAGCCAAATTTTCAGAGACCAAATGACAGCTTGATTGTGAGCAGCATGTCCATGTGGAATTGGGATGCTGATTTGGTGCCGTTAGAGGGGATCCAGAGAGGGAAAAAGGCAGAATATAATCAGCACCTCTAAAAGTTCAACAGAACACCGGCGTCCAAGGAATTGATTGGGGAAGATGTTGTAAGGGAGCTGATATATCCCAAGAACAAATCAGCCTTCAACCTGACATTTTGTTGCGCTGCACAATCAGATTGTTGAATCAAAAACATTTTGTGTGATCGTTGTGTAAATTTGGAACATTGGTATGAGTTGATATTCAGATTTGATTATGCCAAGTGCAAGCGGGGAATTCAGTCTCATTTAATAGATTAGCAAGCTTGCAGAAAACACTGCAACTAAAAGGAAAAGTAGGGTAAGCACACACGTTTGTACAGTTAAAATGTTTCACATATTCCTGAAAATTCCATAGCAATACATTTCTGTCAATGAAACTCGTGCCACACATCTCCCACTGTCTAAATATCTAGAATATAACATTGAATACATTCAGCAGAGTGTTAGTTTGTGCAAAATGTATTTTGATAACAGGACAAATTAGGCTGTCATATGACGGGTGAAGACCAGTGATTTTCTAACGCTGCAACAGTAATGAGGTGGCTGTTGGTGTCGTCTTGACATCCCCAAGTCTCCGTCTAAGAGTAGTCTGAAATTCTATTTTTAGACCGAGACATATTTACATGTCACTTACAATTGATTGTTATTGTCAGTTATGTAGAAAAAAAATTAACCTGCTTTTTCTCAAACTAAACCTATTGTATTTTTCTTTTAATTTAGCCAAAATAATATCTCTCGATAGCACAATGAGAACAAAAATATTTGTTCTTTTTGCCTGTGATGAGGTCAAGGGTCAAATTCACAATAAGAAATGAGATTTCAGATGCAACAACAGTCTTTTATTTCACAATAAAGCGAATGACTGCTGTGAAATAAACATCAATGCAGTAACTGGCATTACCATGTGTCAGATAAGAGACTTTCAAGTGTCTTTAGAGGAACTAAATAACTGCTATTGATATTTTAGCATCTCAATGGCCACCTTAACTCTCAAAGCTGTCATTGTTTTTATTTAAGGCTCGGGCTTTTTGCTGCTGCTATCAGTTAAAGTTTCCCATTGAAGAGGAAATCAGAAGAAACCAACATTTAAATGAAGGATAAGAGGCCTCTGTGTGTCAAGAGCTAAAAAAAAAAGGAGCTTGCATCACTGTAGTGCCGTCTCAATGAGTTACTTCAAGGGAAAACAAAATAATGGTGACAGCACTCACGTTGTGCAGCTAACAAGGACTCAATTTATTTCTCCATAACCGATATCTGTGCCTTCTTGATTGACACTTGATAATGACATTTTTTTTTTCCTTTCAGGGAAATTCAAGACAAAGACTGACATTTGCAGTTCTCATCACTGGTAAAAATGTATTTTCTTTATCTTCCTTTGGATTTAACAAAATAAAATAGTCTCTTGTATTTTGAGTGCATTCCCCTCCGCCTCATCTTATTTTAAAATGTTTGGTTATAACAAAGGTTCACATAATCAATTCACATGAGGTCATTGTAGGTCAAAGTTTTGTTTTTGGTGATGCAGTAAAATAGTATGTCCCTATTCGTTGTTTCAAAATACAATTTTTGTAGTTGTCAGTTTAATGTCCTATTGTAGATTGATGACTGTTGCGCAATAGACCGGTATTGAAATAAATGTGACTCATCAAAAAAAAATCTTGATTTGAAAACAGACACAGTACAATGGGTGTCTCTTTAACTGTATCGTCAGTATTCTTTGCGGATCAGTGTGGTCAGTGTCATCAATATCAACTGCTCCAGCTGTGTATGAACTTACAGTGGATTGACTAATCTCTGTGTGGGCTTCTTGAGGCAGCAGCGAGTCCCAAATTGAATTACATGCACATTTCTCAGCCACAAAGGGGAGCCATCACTAATTAAAACCATGTGATTGATGACACTGACGCTTCATGCCAAAGGAGGATAAATCACTCTCACAGTCACTTTGCTGCATTGGTTCCTGTCTCCACACCAGAAGCTACTGTAAGTTCAACACTTCCTCAGCTGAGGGGAATAAACAACGCAGCCGAGATGCCGCTGGTTTGTTTATAATGTTTTGTTGTGCATTATGCCCTTAAGACTGCAGCTTCTTCGTCACATATGTGAAATAATCTGAGGAAACAATGTCACCTGTGAAGGCCAACATCGGTGTATGAATCTAATGTATGTGAATTTGTCCGTCTATGAGCGTACAGTAAACGCTCTTCATTATGTTTGAAACTTTGACCCATTAAAAGGGAAGCTGTCCACCTATCCATCCAGGGACAGCACTTTGTGAGTAATCGCTGTCTAATGGCTTTTATACCGAGTCATTGTCTTATACACACAAACCAACATGCATTTACGTACACACACATTTCTGAAGCTTCGGATCCGTTCAACTTGTTGTCTTATTCGCTGATCAGAGTTTTGCTTTTGTGTCCTACATAGATGAACAAAAGCAAGCTTGGTACAAGTTTAACTGAAGAAACTGAGACCAGAGACACTGAAATAATCAACCAGAAGTGTCTTCAATGTTCATTAGATGAACAGAAAGGTAATGTGATTTCTTTTCACATGTTCAAGATTTAAATACACTGATTTATACTGTATATCAAATAAAAATGAATACATTTCCTGGTTAAATATATAGAGTATATACTGATGCTAAGTAGTCAACATGACTGTCCACAGTCAGCACACACACTATTATTATTTTGTTTGTGTACTTTATTTTTGTAATTTCTTATTTTTCCACTGAAAACAATATAGTTGGGACTCTTGTTTAATGTACATTTTTTTTATTTACTTGAGTTGAAATGTCGATTTTTAAACTAGTAATCTTACCTGAGAAAATATTAGTAAAACAATAATACGTCGTTGTACTATTTCCACAGCGGCTTACGTAATATCAGTCAAAATTTTCAGCTCAAGTGTGACAGGAATCAGCGCAAGTCAGAGCATGTAAATCTAGCAACAGCACTTCTCGGTGCAATTATTTTCAAATAAAAGAACCAAACGGTAAAAATGAGTCCCTCCCCGTTTATAAACCCTCTAAATATAATCGCCCATATGTTGTACATTTTAAGTTACTCTATAGGTGGACTATTACAGTGGTTTAAAATGACTGTCTTTGGAACAATTTTGCACTTTTAAGCTGCATACAAGTCAGATCCTGTCAGTAGGTTAGTTTTGTTCAAAGGACCAATTAGTGGGTCCGACCTTAGCCTGCAGCTAAAAGGCCTAATGGTGGGGGCATCCACCTGAGAGGTGCAGAGCTCTCCCCACTGGGCTTTAATTTGAGAGAGGGGTGGGTGGCAGCTTCTGAGGCTTTTACCATTACACAGGACTTCATTGTGGCTGCTGACCGTTTGATCTTAAAATAATTTACTTAATGATCTCACCACGGGAGCAATTGGTGCTGCTCGATTAGTCTGCAAGGTCTAATGGACATGGGAAAGAAAGAAGAAGAGGAGGAGGATGGGAAGGAGGGAGAGGGAGCAGGGGGTGGGGGGGGAGGCACAGTAAGAACTAAATGAATCTGCTATGTAACCTTGGGGAGGTACATTTTTTAGCATAAATTCAGAGGTGAAATTCTGACAGTGACACAGAAATTCAGAGGCTGAGACGGTAGCAGCAGTTTAACAAGGCAAAATGACAAGGAAACAAGTGTTAGTCGTTTAGTTACAGTAATATTTTAGCACATAAAAGGCTAAAAAAACATTTAACTTACATATATTCTACTTGGAACTTTGCATTTGCGTTGTGCAAGCTATGGCAAATGAGTTGATGTAATATTGTGGGTAATTTTACCACTTAAATATTTACATTCATGAACAGGATTTACATTTAAATTTTGATATGTACAGTATGCTATTCAGACCATCTGTGATTTCAATGTGATTTGGATTTTACGTCATCAATTTACAATTTATTTTTCAAAGGTGAAATTTACCCTTAAATTGCAGAGATAAATTAAGAGCGTTACATTAACACTGATGTCTGTTTAATTCTAATAAAGCGCCTAAACATGATAACATCTAAATGCGATAATTCCACATATTACTCCAGTCTGAAACACTGATTGGAATAAAGATGACACACTTGAATACTCAGTCCCTGAGTCTGTGTTATCCAACATACTGTATGAAGACTTACATGAGTGAAAGACCACAACAGCTTCAGGGATTCACAGTAAAGAGAGTTGAAAAGGTCACTCCACTTCCAGCACACACTCTGCAACACGACTGAAAGGCCTTCCTGACCTCTGCGCCTAGATAACAAGCCAAAGAATGGGGGGAAGGGATGGGGGTCTAATGCAGCCATTAGAAAGACAAGATAGTTGCAGTCAGGTAAGTTGGTGCAGTTTGCAGCATTCCCCCCAGGCAAAGTATGAAAAGCGGAAAAGGGAGGATGGGTGATTAACACAGATCACTGTTATTAAATCATGCAGGAAGGTTAGTGAAGTTGTCTGTGGCATGTCATGACAAAATCTGGTTCACTGGCAGGAAGAAACCAAATAAATCTCTGAATGGAAAATTTTTCGATGGGGAAGATACGCATAATTAGTGTCATCACATTTAATGACGAACTACATCTGTTTTTCTTGTCAGCGTTATAACCTTATTCAGAAAGATTATAGTGATATTCGAGTGATAGCTGCCTGAGCCTATATGGAGATTGGCACTGATTGTAAGTTTATTTTCATAACACATGTCAAAAGTCTCAAAGACACATGTGAATGAAATGTAGCATATCCAGAGCACTGCGGTGCAAATTGTCACATTCATTCACACAATCATTACTTTGACAGCAAAGCCAGTGGGGAGTAAACCACTTTTTTTCTTTTCTTAGGAATAGTAACTTAAAAACAAACCCTTGATTTTAATTCACTTTGCATGATAAGAGGATGATCTCTTAAAAGCTTTAATTAAAATCAAGAAGATGCCCAATAATGTGTTGGCTACAGAGAGGACAAACACTTGAGCTTTGAATGTTTGCACTCTTGATTTTATGCCGAGACTTTTACTGTGTGACACGAGCAAAGGTCGACCTCTTCACTTTAAAGTGGGCATTAACTACACAGTCAACAATGCAGTAATTAACAGCCAGTGTAACCGCTGCCAATGCCTTTTTATGTACGGGCTCAATATATTATTTTTTTCTGTATTTTATGTTATTATTACTGTGAGAATAGTCAATTTTATGAAACCAGGCAAACATTTTTAAATTTAAATCTAGCAATTTCCTTTAAATCTGTTTAACCGCCAAAGACTATATTTAGTGTGATAAGGAAAAATGCCACAACATTTGTTCTGATGGGTCAAAAGTCTTGAAATTTGGTACAGACATACTTTTGGCAAGTATCTAACAATACAACTTTGACATTTTTTTTAATAGTCAGGATTTTTTAAAAATGAGGAAAAACGCTAACATTGTGTTTATTAAAAGTTTTCCATATGAAATATTTATTTTTTTACACTGCATATGAGTGCATATCTTTGATATTCAACTTGTTATGAGTTCATAGATACCAAATACTTGATTGTGCTCCTTGTAGTTTCTGAGATACAGCCATTTTCTTATCATATTATATCTAGTATTTGTGCACATGGGACTACTGTTTTTATATCCTAAAATATAATGGAGTCTGTTGTAAAAACAGTAGTCCCATGTGCCCAAAGACTAGATAAGAAAAACACGCTTTTCAGCCAAACGGTTTGACCGATTTTAAAAATGTCTTCACATTTGTGCCCAGAGAACACTTCCACCAAAAAGGAAATAAAAAAAAAAATTCAGTTGCAGGCACAAATGGGTTAATTCAAACTGATAATACTGGAATAAACCGGACAATTCTTCTTATAGTTTAATGATCCAGTGTGATACTGTACCTCTGCAGGAAAAACATACATGCATGTTTGTATAATAGCTATCGGACTGTAAGGCCTCAGATGAATTTTAAACATTTATTGACCCATCCCCCCCCCCCCCCCACTGAATGGCAGTAATCCTTGTGCCGGGCCCTGCCAGAGACCACGAGGTGTGCATATTAAAAGTTTTTACTGAGGCTCCACAACACCTGTGATCCTCTCACCGTTGAGCCTTGCACCCACAAGAACATAAATCACGGCCTGTGAGTGGAATATCTCATGGAGAGCCGGCGTTCCTACTGCTCGTGCTGGGATTAGGAAATCAAAAGGGCACACGCTCTGCAAATGCTACACAAGGCCCCAAAGGAAGCCAGCGTGTTGAGAAACGGCCAAGGAGGCTCACTCAGCTCTGTCATTTATAATGGTGCCGGACTGACAGAAGCCCCTGGGACATTACCGCTACAAACCCCAAACCACTGACTGTATGTGTCATCCAAACAAGTACAAATTATGGCCCAAACGAAGCGGAAGAGCTACTGCAAATTGCAGGAAGCGTTTTTCCTGTCTTCATTATCTTGTTAGTCTTTTTAGATAAATGTATTTCCAACAGCATCTGGCTGTGATGATCAGCCAAAGAAGGGTTATTTATAAGCAGAATGTGCCATTTTTACTTAACGTGATATATGCATAATCATTTTAGAGAAACTGGTTTGCTTGTCATATATAAGGAAGGCTATATTCTCATCTCAGCAGGTGTATTAACATTGCACAGAGGACATCCATGATTTGCCCCTCTGTATGGTCCATTATGCAGTCTCCAGGAAGGGAAACTGTACTGTGAGAAGTATTTGATATGCAAAAACGCTCTCTGTGTATCCTTGCCCCTGTGTTAGTCAAAACAATGATGAGATAATTTGCATTTATGGAGTGAATGATTACACAAGTACACTATATGAGGAATAAAGGGCCCAGCTCAGGTTAAGGCTGATTGACAGCAGCATTGTCTGCTGGGGCTTCTCTGACCCCCGGCATTATGGCCATGGGGGCAGTGCCAGTCTCTCAGGATGCTGATTAAGTGGGATAAACCAGCCCCTCAGACACAAGTGGCCCGGCTGTCCTCAGGGGAGTCCTACCTAACCGCCTGGACCCGGCTTCCTCCACAACACACCCCACCCTGCCTTGTAGACACATACACCAGCACAGGCATGCATGCACAAAACATATAAGACTTTATGTGCCATTTAATGCTATGGCGTTTAATTTAATGCACTTTAGCACAGAGGAACTACACATTTCTAGAGTCTTATGCTCACACACCAGAGGCTTGGATTTATCTGGCTATTCAGGATTTATATTTATTCCATCCATATAAGCCACTTAAACCAGTAGGTTTAATCCTAAACCTAATGCATGGCATATGCTCTAATGCGTATGTGTGTGAACTGACTAAACAATGGGGATTGTACAACAATTGTAGGGTAATGGGTGCCCTTAAAGCCTTTGTTTCCCAGCAGAGGAGCACTTAAAACAAGCCTTTCAAGATAAGCGGCCGGCTGTCGTACTGCGGCTCCCCCGGTCCCCCAGGACCACATATCCATCACCAGAGACCCTCGGGTGTGGGCTAACAAATTTGTTCAACCTGGGGCTTACATAACACCCCGAGAGAGCTTTAGCGCTATCTGGTCGGATTTTTGTGAGATCCCACTGTCGGGTTGAGAGCATAGCAGTCCTGTTTTTAACATTTCATTACAGGGGCGTTAATTCACCAAAGGGCAACATATCCAGGCTGTTATTTGCCACCAACACAGCGAAACTAGATTATCGTGTGTGTGTGTGTGTATAACCGGAGACAGGTGGAGCAATGACTTATGACGGAATGACTGACAATATGTTATTTTTTTGTCAATGTGATCAATTATTGTATGGACGGGAGGTCACCAAACAAGAGATGCGCGCAGCTGGCTCCCCTCATGACGCGTCTTGTATTTTTAAATGTGGCTTACAAATTGATTTCTGGACTTTTGTCAATGAGCTGTTTGTCATTTGTTCTCTATTAGGCCTATAATAATAATAATAATAATAATAATAATAAAAAAGAACAAGATCTATCTATCTATCTATCTATCTATCTATCTATCTATCTATCTATCTATTTATCTAGGTTAATATCTAATCTATCTATCCAAAATTAATAGGGTTTAACTTGTCAAACTACCTCAAACTGTCTTGTTTCCTCGCAGGATCTCAAAGTCCCCCTGGATCTGGACCTACATGAAGATCTGTCAAAAGAGAAAAGCCAGTGCCCTCTACAGGACGGTGCGCACACCGAGAGACGCATATAGCCAACTGTAGAAGCTCACATAAATAAAACCATGATTTCCAAGTCAAAGTTCAATTAATTTAGCATCTTCACAGAACTTCAAAAGTATAGTTCATTTTATCTTTAGCAAACAAGAAAGAGAGCAAATGATTATGTTTCACTCCATATCAGCTAAGACAGCATCTAAGAGTCTGAGGACAGATGGACAGGGTGTTGTTCATATTGTAAAAAGCCATCTGACACGAATCTGTGATTATGTGCTATATAAATAAAACTGATCTTCTTCTCAGAGGTATTAATGATCTATATTGAGAATATCCCTAACTCAACCTAGTCCTGTAGGGGGCGACCTCGTGGTGTGGACCCTCCTGGACGTCCTGGGGTCAGATGTTGTGTGCACACAGCAGGTGGCTGTTGTTATTAAGTATATAACTTCAGTTCACCTTATGCATGCTACAACAGGATTTAATTACATCTATACCTTCAGTATAACCATGAAAAAAACTACATTTGCTGAAAGGAAAAGTATTGCTTCCAGTGAAACTACTCTACTCTACTAAAAAATAGCTTGATGAATATTGTTCTGGCAGTGATTGTTGTAAGTTTACATTTTTTTCTCATTCACTTTGTCTCAATTCTTGAATGAGAATTATTCTTTTTCAAAACAATTAGCTCAAATCTCTGAACAATTAGTTTGTTGTTCACAACAGATTAGAATTTCTCATTCATTCAAGCAAATTGCATTTTGGTACATGTGTGCAAAATAGTCCGTACAATTGTCTACAGTTTGCACAATAACCACCTGCACATGTCTTGCTGATCAAAACTGATGAGTTGATTGTCAGTGAAATTGTCGTCCTCTTCACAACTTCTAAACATTCTTTCATCGTTTGAATCGTCACATGCAAAATGATCCATTCAATTATCAAAATCTGTCAGACATACATGTATATTCCATAAATATCTATGACATGGTGTTACGTACTGTGAGGAGGCACAATGTGTTATTTTTTTACTCCGTTTTTTTCATTGTTGAGGGTTTTTTCCTTTTTTATTATGGCACATTTTGTGGCAAATATTCTGTTCACTGTATATGACTTTACATGAAAGATCAAAGGTGAATTCATTGCTACACAAATACATTTACTGTATACATTACAAATGTGCATATCCTGTTTCTGTGTATACAGTATTGTAGCCTACAGTATTGACTTTTCCCAGCAAACTTTGACCTACTGTTGAAATGGGAATCTAAACAGCTCAGTGTGATACACATTCAGCTAGATAAAACTGACATTCTGGTATAGTACAGTAAGAAGTCAGTGTCAACAAAACAGAGATTTGTATATAAGAAACATTTCCAGGGTGGACTGCCATGGTGAAAAAACACCTAAATTTGACCAGTACGGCTCAATGACAAAACAACTTCTCATTTTGGTGGCGTTGGCCAATTTACTGACACAATAACTTGGTTTTGAAGCATGACTGCAGTGTTTTGGGTGAGTTGCTAACTTTTGCAAACATGCTATAGAGTTGTGAAGTCCCGTGCAACAATTGTGACAACTGGACTTAACAGTTTAAAGAATGTTAAGCCTGTTTCAAAAAATGAGCCTATAAAAAACGATATATCCCAAATGAAAAACTCTGTTCTGAATGTGAACTACAGGTTTCATTTTCATCAGGATGCTTTTGGTTTCATTAATTTTATTGCTATACTTTTAATTTAATGTAAAAATACTTGATATGATTGCTATTTTGAAATGTATAAAATAAAAAAATTAAAAGCACCAGTGGGGTAATAAATAAGGAAAAAAGAGTACGCTGTTCGATCTGAACTGTCAATTTTAAATTCTTTGTTGTCACTGTAGATGATGCACTTCCTTGAAGAAGGTGCGCATGGGCGATCACTGTTATGTCACCATATACTGAAGTTTCCCATTGGGATTAATTAAATACTATATATATATATTGATGTTAACATAGACTCCCAAAACAAGTCAGTAAAATCAGTAAAATACTTGTCATGTTGTGTTGTTCTTAGACGCAATAATCAAGTCATTGTGGCGTGAAATCTAATTGCTTGCCTGCTGATAAAGGTAGACTTACCCAGCAATAATTTCACAAAATCCTTATCTTACCTCTTTTATAAAAACAACACGTTTAATTGTAGGGGGGAAGATCACTGAGTCTGTAATGCACTTATATTTATATACAGTTCACCTTTGTGGGTTCAGTACACAGAGATGGTTCAGGATTAGAAACAAACAGATTTCAGACTCAGATAGCACATTTGCTTGCTTGCCGCTGCTTGCTGGATTGACTGGGCTGTCATGATGGAGTGCTGTTTTGTGATTCAGTTTGGGAATCAATACGGCATCATCAACAAAAGTCCGTTGACACTGCCAGTCATTGATGAGCTGCTTCGTATTACAAATGTACCCATGTGCAGTTCTGAAGGCCAAAAGACAAAGTGCAACACGTACAATAAAACAGACCGTTACACATACACAATTTCCACTTGTCTTGAACTGCGGTATCAAACAGATCATGCAGTACAACAGAACACTTATTTGAATACTAATCACAATGACTGCAAGTGATTAATGAATTTAAATATTTCCAGTCAGATTGCAGCACATTCTTTGTTGTGGCAGACAAGTAGTGGATGGAGATGTTAGGAAGGCTAGCTCAGCAGTGAAACAAGCCTTGGCAGGAAAATGGTTGAGGTGGCAGGTACAGTGCCAGGTTTGAACAGCATTGTTTCCTAAGAAATAGTTTTTGGTTGCTTGGGAGGTGCAGTCTGTCTCGCACACTTTTGTGATGTTACAGCTCCTGGATCAGAATTAACTGGCAGAAAGTGAAGTCTTTATTTTACTTTTTATTTAATTTTTTCATTTAAGCTACGATGCAAGAACGGAAAGATACATGCATAGCTATAATTGCACATGGAGTGGATTGCGAGATGTTGACCTTTCTCCCTCTCTTTTTATACCGTGATGATAGTTGTAATGATCTCACCCCATTTGAGGCTGTAAGGGCTTTTTCTGGTCTTTAGCAAATTGAATGACTCATGTTCTCAACCATGTTAACATCTGTGCTGATTTTCCAGAGTAAAATGAGCGTGTGGATTACATCAGGAGCCATCTTCATCTTAACTGCTTGAATGCATTGCCTCCAACTTGTTATTAGCACCATAGCAACAGGCAGGCAATCTCTTCCCCGTAGGTGGTCTTGTCATTGTTAGTGATGAGGTCCAAAACGGGAGTGCCACCTGCAAACCTGAGGAGTTTGTCTCACTCTCCTCTCCTTTTTCCTGAGGAAAAAATGTTCTCAGTGTGAAGAAAAGTAGAAAAAAAAAGAGTGCATTCTTTTTTTCCAGAAATTGTACTAACTGCTTTAGCCAAATCCTGCATAGCATCCTCTACCTCCAATATATTGAAAAATACTTAACTTTAAGCATTCACTCATAGATCAGAGCACCACTCGGCTACTTAAATCTTCAAGCTACTCCAAAGAAGCATTTTGCTATTCATTGAAGGCAGTCAGAGCCCTAGGCAGCTCTGAAATGGGGTGTAGTAAAGTGCCTTGTAAATTGCAGTTGCTGGGTACAGTGCTCTGCTGCTAGGACAACAGTCAAACTAGTCACACACATATATCACATACACTTTACTACAGTCTGTGGCTCCAATACATAGGCTCCTTCATCCCTGTCACAAAAAGGGGGCATATCTGTCATAAAAGGGGCCACAGATTTGCACCTGTTTAAACTAGGAATGTTTAAATTACTGTATTGCCATATAGACTACACTATAGGTCATGATATGCACGCCATTGAGTAGAACCTTCAAATTCAGATGTAGTTTAATGTCTCTTAACTGAAAAAAATTCCAGGCTATGCATCATTTCGAGCTCAACTATTATTTGAATTTTAATTAAAAGTGCACATCCATTATTTAAGTCATATCTGTGAAACTTAAGTTTAAAAAGCCCTTTATCAAGCATGTCTTAGAGGACTTAGCAATAACAAGCCCACCTAGATCTAATCACAAATCAAAATGATGTAATGGGTCTAGAGTGTGCAACAAATTAAAAACACAAAGACCAGGACAGGGTACAAACTGTAGAAAGGCACAACTGTAAACCACCAAGGATTACATGATAAAACTGCATATGGATTTTGGGCAAATAGAACATCCTTTGCAACTGTGCATTTAGCTAACGTTATGTTGAGATCCCGACCAACTTTACTGTCTTTCAGAAGCTGTAGCAGGTTCAGTTTTAGAGTGAAGCTACAGATATCATATGAAACTCGAAAACCCAAGGAATCCATGTCATGATTTTTGGCGAGGAAAAACTGGCATGGCCTTTTTCCCAGGGGTCCCTTGACCTCTGACCTCAAGGTACGTGAATGAAAATAGGTTCTATGGGTACCCACGAGTCTCCCCTTTACCGACATGCCCATTATGATAATCACATGCAGTTTGGAGCAAAAACCATGCAGTTATTTTGCATGCTGTATAAATGTGTTATTTTCGCCTATTCTAAAAATGTGTATTGGAATATTTCTGAATACTGGGGTCCCTAAACAGTCTTGGAATTACATAAATTGGGTATCGCTAGTTAGTCCCCATAGTAGCCATTTCATTGCAGTGAGATCAGTTTTTAAACTTAACATCACTGTATAAAATGACCTGTTGTGACCTCAAGGATAATCACAGCGGCCTCATGAAACTTTACAACCACAAACTAGAGACCTAGGGCATTGTAAGGATGTATGGCTTTCCTAAGTAGGTTGACAATAAGGAGGCTTCTGAGCAGTTTCCAGAACAGAAGTGCTCGCCTTCCAATCGCAGAAAAATGCAAATCTTGCAGAAATCGCAAAATGTCAAAAGTTATTGAAACCAATTCACAGCATGGCTTTTTCTATGGTGTTCCTCAAGGTCTTGGTGTCTTAATGTGTTATTTTGGGGGGGATTTTTGATCATTTTTATCAATTCTCGAGTGGTAAAAAAAAATGGTTAGATTTAGCACCAAATCTGTGTAACAAATGGTATCAACCCAAAAATTGCTGCAACAACTTATGAAACATAATAGAGCATGGACATGGCCATCATATAGGCTACTTCTATCATAATGTTCTAAGCCCTTATACACTTTTACAATTTATTTAAATTAATTAATTAATGTTTATTTGTATATGTTTATTTATGAGTAGAACAACTTGACACACAGTGCTGAACTGCATCTCTAATTAATCTTCAGGTTCCCAGCTTTAAGATGATGTACACCACTTCTATGTGACATCTACTGTTGACCTGCTATCTCCCCCTAAAGACCCCCTTATACCCCCCTAAAAAAGACAAAAACTGGTCTATTGTGGGTCTCAGAAGGTTAAATTGTACTATGAATCACACGTTTTGTGGTTGAAAGGGTTACTAGAAGAAAGATTTTTCTTACTTGCCAAAGATAACTTTGCTTCCCTGGCAGTGATTGAGGAGAGTGGCTGTCGCTAAGCAACGGGACGCTGAACCGCCCACCAGGGACTGTACAGCTCATGCAAGAAGTCTTCTTTGCAGACAGGCAAATGAGGAAACTTAAAAACTACAATATAACACGAAGTTAATAGCTAATTTAGGGGAAGTTTTCTGGAGCTGTCACATTATTTTCTTTTTTTTTTTGGCCCCCGTGTTGTTGAAGGAAGTGACGGCGGCTTCTGAAGCATGTCGTAGGTCCTAGAAACAATCATGTCCGACGACGAAAGTGTGACTTCTTCTTTTCTGGAGGACGACAGAGTAAAGTTTGTCGAGGGGAAAGTTTGTGGGCTGCTGCGACTGCACCGCCAAACATGGGACAGGAGTGCCGTCAACGGAGAGTTTCAAACACTTCTGAGAGACTTCTTTGAAAAGGAGTCTGTTATATTTTTCTCCTCATCAACAAAAGCTGGTCTGGTTGCTTCTCATGAGGTAAGGTTGTTACAGAATCTCCTAAGCTAGTTGAGCTAGTGTAACCATTATTAATTGCTTGTAAGTGTCATATCTGTTTGTAGTAAAAATCTTGTGATATTATTTCAAATTGCAGGTCCCATCTGTTGCTCAAGACAAGCACATCTATATTCTCAAGAAGAGAACTGTCCCCGTCAACTCTGACAACTGCAGGGAGCTTCTGCTTTTTGGCCTCCAGTCTCCATCACCACTACTGCAGCTGTCAAGCACAGTGGAGCAGGTGATTGTTATACCCTCCATCACACACACCTGTCTCCTAAAAAAAGCATATTGTTGATCTTTTGTTATGCATATTTCCAGCTTGCCCTTGAATGAATTCATTCTGTGTCTCTTTGCAAAGGTATGTGTTCCGCTGCTGTCGAACCACAAAAACCATCAGATGTGGCCACACGTGATGTCCGAAGACATCATTCGACATGCCGAGAACATGTGCAGTAACACATCAGTTGTCCGTGGACAGGTTTTAGGGAAAAGTGTCCTCCCTATCCCAATTGCGACAGATTGGATAGAAAATTCATACAGCGCGTGCAAAATGTAAGAAAACACACATTTTGCTTTTGTTTCCGAGCCTGGGATCGTTTTTTTTTTTTTTTAATACTGTACGTATTAAAAACCACTCTCAACATGTATTTCACACTCAGGTATAATAGCTATGATAGGGCACTGGCCCATGCCATAGAGACCCAGGTCATCAACTGGACCGATCTGATCCAGAAGATTTTAAAGGAGGATTCATCAGACTTGCTTACGACAGGCTGCAATCCAGGGCCCGATGCAGAGCTGAAGTTCTGGGCTTCCAGGAAGAGCAATATACAGAACATTTATCATCAGGTATGCTCCCTTTTCCCCTCCTGATCTTCACTAAAATAATTTTCATCTCCTGACATTTCCACACTCTGTTTAACATGTTTGGTACTTTCCCTCGTAGCTTCAGAGTGCCGTTATTCAGAAGATGGCAAAGATGTTAGAGATGATGGATAGCAGCTATCATCCAACAGTCAAGACTCTAATTGGAAATGTATTTGATGGTAAGCTTAGCTGGCCCCTTTTCAAAGCCAAAGAAGACGTGCTGTAGTTTGCACCTTGTCAAATGTCTGATGCAAGGCATAATCTGATTTACGTATCATCTCTGATTATGTTGTTTTAATTTAAAACCTCTTTTTTTCTCAATCAAAAGCTCTTCAAGAAGCCCAGGACGTTGACCTCTATCTACAGCCGCTGCACGCACAACTGTCTCAGCTGGAAAAGGAAGGATTTCCTCACTTGGAAACAGTCATCCCTGCACTGTTCCACACGCTCTTCCTTATCTGGACCAACTGCCAATCTTATCAAAGACCGGCACGCATCGTGGTGTTACTGCAGGAGCTTTGCAATCTGTTCATTGAGCAGGTAGGAATCCTCATTTCAAACACCTGCAGTGATGGATTACATAGAGTGACACATACGTGTGAAATTGTTGCGAATATAGTTAAACGCAAGTGCATGGAATTTTGTCAATTCTGCTTTGCTGATGCTAGTTAATCAACATTACTTTGACTTCATTTATTGGCTGCCTGTGCGAACCAATTCACAGATATAAAATCTTTCACCCTTTAGGCTTCTACATACCTCTCTGCGGATCTGCTCCTCCGAGAGGATCCAGAGGAAAGTCAACAAATGATTAAGAGGGTGATAAAAGTATTTAGATGTTTCAGAGACAGTTACCAGACCCAGAGGGAAAGGTTGGCCAACCATGTGAAACATGCACCCTGGGATTTCCCATCTGCCATGATTTTTGCACGTTTCAACCAGTTCCTTAATCGTATGCTACAGCTGGAGGTGAGATCAGATTTTTCTCACAGTGAGGTAGTATTTTTATGTGGTTTTTGTTTCCTATCACAATGTGTTATCTTTGCTATCTTTGCAGGACTTGTTTGAAATTATGCTGGACTTTCAGAGGATGGAGAAACTGGAATTTGGTGGACTTAATGGTAAACTCTACAGTGAGCAAGCTGCTCAGATCTACAAAGAGTTCAGTAACCACTGCCGAGCGTTGAAGCACAGTGAAAACAGCCCACTTGACTTCAACTCTCAGGTGAAATTGTCATTGTTGGCATTTTTATTGCTACTTGAGATTTCCGTGAACAGCCACTGCATACGTATATGCATAATGCATGATGTCCATCATTAAATACTGTTGAATTGTTAACTTTCATCAACTCATTAGGATTTTGAAAACGAGTATAAGGATTTGAAAGTGAGGATTGTGGACTTTGAATGCCGCCTTGCCAGCCTTCTGTGCTTGGCCTTTAAGGACTGCTCCGGACTGGAATCAGCATTTAAAGTAAGCAAGACTGGATAAAAGGATGATGGTGATGACAGTATTGATAACGTTAAAAGTGACAGAGCTATCAAGTGGGACACCCACATATTTGCTTTTTGTCCTTTAGCTGCTAACTATTGTGGGACCCTTCCTGGAGAGACGACAAATCAGACAGATATTCAGTCCCAACTTCCTTCTACTGCAGCAACATTTCAGAGAAGAGCTGGAGAGATGTAAATGTCTGTTTAAATCCCAGCTCAATCAGGTACTGGAAGCCAAATGGAATATCAGCAATATGTATTCGAGGCACGATAGGTATTGTCCATGTAACAACTTTGTTCCATTGTTACTTTTGTTTACAGATGGAGAGTGGTCTGACTAAGAACATGGCTCACACATCTGGAGCTTTGAAGTGGGCAAAGATGCTCAGAGAACGCATTGAAACACCATGGGAAAAAATCAGATTACTGTTTGATAGGTGAGTAAAAACACCAGACTACTTCCAGTGAATGAACTAGTTACAAACAATAGCTAGTCAGACAGATTTATAGATAGAGAGATAGATTGATAGATACAGTACATAGACAGACAAGAGATAGCCATCGTACCAGGCTTAAAAATGACAATTGTCTCACAATTTTGCAACATTTCCAGGCCGACAGGAGGTGTAGAGATGGCGAAGGAGAACCACATGTACATGGAGATGTTGAGTCTCCTGGACCAATATGAGGAGGACATTTACTCTGACTGGTGTAATGGTCTGGAACAGGCCTGCCTGATCAACCTGAACCAGCCCCTTATCTCCAGAGATACCTCGTCTGACCTGATCTCACCCAACTTCAATCCAAAGGTAACTGACGTCCCTGCAAGCTAGAAAGCACATTGCACATTGTGCAAACATCATCTAATGCTAAATAATTATCCAACTTACAGTTAGACAATGTAGTAATGTCTTTCTCTTAAAAAATAAGTTAAATTGCTTGCCTCACACTATAGGGCTGTCACAATATCAGATTTTATTTATTTTTCATGTGCCCTCAAGATCCTTCAAAATAGGAATCTCTGTTAGTATCCTTTAGTTTACTAGGCATGGCCAAAAAATAATATTCTTCTAATTTTGCAAAACCCAGATGCAGGTCACCAATAATTGGGGTCAATTATTCCTTGGTTCAAGCTGTATCTCTCCATTAATTAAAACATAAATAAATAAGTTCATACAATTTTCTTAACGTATTGCTGACAGGTTTGGTAACAAGTGCAAAAACATTGTCATCCTGACAGAGGAAACAGTTATTTATTACAGTTATTTCATTTTTATTATTAGAATCAAGGGTTTCTGCTAGTTGAGACAAAACAGTTAATTAATAATAATAAAGTTTCCTTTCACTCCTCAGCTAACTGAAGTCTTGAAAGATGTGAAGTATATTCAGACTCTCGGTCGGATCGAGATCCCTGCAGCTGCGATGGCAGTTTTTGAGAAGCGTGACATGTTCACAAAGGTAAGAAACAAACGTATTAATTTATGGGCTCACTTACATTCGTGCACACCGGTTAAACAATGATCTTTCCTATTATTCCTCACACAGTTTGCACCTCAGAATTAATTTTTTCTCCACACTTGTATTTCCCAGTATGTGAGCAGTCTGCAGCTATTAGCTCAATGGTACAACAAGCTAAAGCAGACAGTGCTCGAGGTGGAACTTCCTCTCATCAGAGCTGAGCTGGAGTCCGTAGACGTGCAGTTGACGAGAGCAGAGTCTGACCTGACGTGGCAGGACCCGGACTGCTGGAGCTTCATCAGCGCCACCAAAGACCTGGTCCACGACCTTGTAAGTCGAGTCAGTAGAGCCAAGGAAAACTGCGAAGCCATCCAGTCAATGATGAAGGGATGGAGCAAACAGGCCATGTTTTGCAGAAAGGACAACAAGAAAGGCTCGCTCATACAGCTGGAGGACAGGGGGGACCGTGTCAACAAGAAGTACAGCTCCATGAAGAAGGATGGAGACTCTATCCACAAGCTGGTACAGGTGCGTAATATGGCTGAATGTGTAATAATATTCACTCTTGTACATTATAGATTTTTTCTGTACTGTAAGTAAACACCAAACATGAAATTATTGGCATGGGTCCAAAACCTTTAGCGTAATGTAGAGATATTTATCTTCATCACATTACATCACATTAAAACAACAGTTATGTTCACAGGCAAATCAAAACATTGTTAATTATTTATTCATTTCATGATTTATACTTGTGTTTGGCTTTGGATTCAGTTTCCTTACGCTAAGATAATGCAGATATGATAACATAAATCAAAATCTAACCTTTATCTGTTCTGTACCACCAAAACAGTCCAGAGTTTTTTGATGCTGTTTCTGACCTTCTAGTTTCATCAGTTAAATTTGACTGAAGAGACTGATTTGAAAAAATATTTTACTTGATATGTTACAACGTGTCCCACTACTTGGGAAGCCATGTAAATAAATATACTCTAGTTATTCTCAAATAGATAAAACCCCTCAAATTAAATGTGCATTGTCCCTAAAAATAGTACAGAGTCAAATCATTGACAGTTTTGTGCTCAGTATATCTCCAATATCCTACAATTTCAACAGGAGAATGTGGTCCTTTTCCACGCTGACCCTGCGTCAGAAGCATGGCAGTCCTACCTGGAGTATGTGGACGAGATGGTGGTGGAGGGGCTCTTCAGCCACATCAGCCACTCTCTGCAGTTCTTTGCGGACAATATGGATTCATGGCCAAGCCAGACGCCTCTGTTTGAAGCTCAGTTGACGCTGAGTAGCTCAGGAATGGTTTTCCTCCCGTCGTTGGAGCAGGATGCAGGAGACGGCCTCTATGAGCTGATAGAAGGACTGGTTGGGGACATATTCAAGACTTCGGTGAATATCAACAGAGTGGCTGCTCATCTAAGCATGGAGAGCTACCAGGTATTCTGCTGTAGATTTAGATGTTAAAAAAACAATACAATACTACTCTGCTACTCCTTCTAAAGTCATTATAGTGCATTCTTCTACAAATAGTAGATTCTTCTCATCTTTTATGTCATGTAATATAACTCTTACAGGATTTAATGGATGACATGCTAGATTTGTTGGACCCGAGACAAGAAATAATGGAGCGAGTGCAGAACGTCCTCAAGAAAGCGATAAATTACCAGAGAAAGTTTGACTGCTACACCCACCTCTGGCAAGATGACAGGGCTGAGTTTCTCAGCCAGTTTCTCCTGTACGGACGTGTACTTACAGCTGAAGAGATGGAGGCTTATGGAGCAGATGCACTCCCCGAGAGCCCGCCTACAATCGATAACTTCAAAGAACAGGTTAAAAGGCTTATTTAAAGTCATGAATCACATTTCCCCATGCATGGCAGGTGTCTTAATTACAATCTCTGCTGTGGTCTTAATTTTACAGATAGATTATTATGAGGATCTGTATGCTGAAATTTCCAAGCTTGAAGACTTCAGAGTGTTCAACGGATGGTTTCGGGTGGATGTCAAGTTCTTTAAAGTGAACCTCCTTAACACTGTAAAGAAGTGGAGCTGGCTTTTTAAAGAACACCTCTTGACAAATGTCGCCAACAGGTAAAATTCATTTCTGCGTGGCTGTTAGATGCAGACCAAACTATAACATCAGTTCTCACTGCGCATGCTTTCCCACTCCAGTCTCGATGAGCTGCAGAAGTTTGTCCGAGCCACCGTTGAAGGGCTAGGCCAGCCTGTGGCTAAAGGAAACCACAGTGGCTTGGTGGAAGTGATGAGTCACCTGTTGGCTGTCAGAGACAGACAAGCAGCCACAGACAAGATGTTTGAGCCTTTTAGAGACACAATAATCCTGCTGGAACAGTACGGAGTGACTATACCAGAAAAGGTCTATTCTCAGCTGGAGGTAAGGAAAGGAATGGGTTAATGCTCCTATTTTCTTGCCATCGTCAAGTCCTAACTACAATGATGTGATAACAAATGATAATGTTTCACAAATTCATCTTGTGAACCTTTGAGAAATCAACACAATTCTCTTTGTAGGAACTTCCTGAGAAATGGAGTGGGGCAAAAAAGTTGGCTTTAAAAGTGAGGCACGAGGTGGCGCCCATGCAGAATGCAGAAGTGATGGTTATACGGAGACGATCCATGGCATTTGAGGTGACAAGTCACTGTTAGCGCTTATTTCCAGAGATATTGTATGTGCACAATGTTGAAACTACTGTATTTTATACCTAATGGTACGTGTCAAAAGGGCCGTTTTTGGACGCGAGGCATCGCCCCGCTTCCAAGCATTGGACGCTTGATGGGCTGCCACTAGACACTAAGCACCTGATAGAACGTACACTTTCCCTCGTGGGCTGCTGCTCCAAGCTTTCAAACTGGAACCAATATGGCGGCTTGTTTGGAAACTTTTTTCTCTTATATTACGAAAACAGCTCACCGGAATTCTGAAAACATTGACTCGTGAGAAATAAGCCATGCAGTTGTTAAATCTGTCTTTATTTTAGATCAACAACGGTTAGTTTAAAAGTTTCTCGGGGGTTTCCAGAGACGGCGAGTCGCGCCGGATGCCCCTGATTTGCATAAAGTAGTCTAGACCGCAACTTTATGCAAATTAGGAGCAGCCAACTTGATGCCCTGTCTCTCGAAACGCACTGTCATGCTACCAGAATGCATTGCACGGCTGCTTACATAGACAATGAATGGGAAGCGTGGAAAGGACGGATCCTGTGGACACTTACCAGAAGTGTGAAGTCCATTAAAGAGGTACTTGTTATTTTTCAGGTGAAACAAAGCAATTTCAGGGAGATGTTCAGAGCAACAGCGCCCTTCAGCTACAACGCAGTGCGTCCCTACATCAGCCTGGAGAAAGTAGGAGTTTAACCATTGTTTGATTCACATCGTATTATCCTGTAGACTTTGGATAACAATTACCATGTGTTGTTTTCTAGTCTGAAAAAGCCGTCCGAGACATGGAGAAAGAGGTAGCAGAGCTGCAGGAGTCCGCAAATCTGTTTGACGTTACTATTCCTGACTACAGGGACATCAAGCTCTGCAGGCGAGAGATCACGGTCCTCAAAGAACTGTGGGACATTGTTGTATTTGTGCAGGTAAGTAGCTTAATGTATACTGCATAGGGAAATACAGCTGAAGGCCTCATCAGCCCACTACAATGGCCCAATAACTCAATAACTTGACCAGCCTGTCCTCTTAGAGGCTGTCATTGATTCTTTGAATACCCTGTAGCCTCTAAATGTCCCCATTAAGTACCCTCAGCCCATTGACCCCTCTGCACGCGTCTTTATCTATACAGAGCAGTGTGGAAAACTGGACAATGACCAAATGGAGGCAGATAAACGTGGACCAGATGGATGCAGAATTGAGGAGGTTTGCCAAGGTGAGGTCACCAACAGTGCTACATCACACCAGCGCATCTCTCCTGCTGTCTTGCTGTCATGCACCATTGCTATTTGTAACAGATGCCTCTAATAAGTAATTATGTTTACCTACCTTCTGTTTGTGTAGGACATACGGAAGCTTGACAAAGAGGCTCGCGTGTGGGATGTGTACTCCGGGTTAGACCTTTATGTAAAGAACCTGGTGACGTCACTGCGGGCCGTGAGTCAGCTACAGAACCTGGCAATACGAGAGCGCCACTGGGTGCAGCTAATTAGAGCGACACAGGTACCTAAACACACGCAGCAGAGGTCATACTATAGAGCAATGATTTTCTTTGCATGATATAATTGTGAGAGTTTGCATCATGACAATAATTCTTTTGAAATAGATGGACTTCACTGTGACTGACAGCACCACCTTGGAAGACCTCTTGGCTCTGCAGCTCCATTTGTTGGAAGACAAAGTTCGCAACGTAGTGGATAAGGCGGTCAAAGAAATGGCCATAGAGAAGGTTCTTCTTCAGTTAATAGATTGTGGTCAAACACGTCAACATCAAGTTATTTTGCATATGAAAAATGTAATGACATCAAACTAGGAGCCAACCTCATGAACATAGTCCATGTATCTCCAAAACATCTAGTTTTCAGGAGTCTGTTTTCAGCTTTGTGTATTGTGTATTTTTCAGATAATCCAATGGATTTTTAATGGTTTATTTAGCATAAGAAGAAGGAGAATTTTCTCAATTAATAAAGCACTTAATCAAATAAAACTAAAATCACAGATTACATACTGTAGATACATGGTTTTCATTAGACTGCTTTAGTTACTATACTTTAAGCAAGGCGATATATATTGCGATTTTTTTAATCTAATTTTAGGAAAACTCATAGTATAAAGAACACACGACCATATAAATAAAATCCAAGTAAAAAAAAGTTTACTTTGTTTATGCAATCAGAACATTGGGATCTGCATTTGCATTTATCACAGTCCCTGTAACATCCAACATCATAGCACTACTTTGAGAGGGCACATACACTGAGAGGACGCATCTCATTGCAAATGAAATAAAGTATTGACTGAGTTAATCTTTGCATGTAAACTATTAATTAAAAATCAATACAGTGTTTTTGAGAATCGAGACAGTATCACAAAACATTATGTCGCGATATTAAATTTTTTTGCGATATTTTCTTACACCCCTAGTAAGAACGTTTGTATTCAAACATGTTATCATTATGCTGTTTATTTCAGGTTGTGACAGAAATAAGTAAAACGTGGGCATCAATGGAGCTCACGTATGAAGATCATTACGAAACCTCTGTGCCGCTACTCAAATGTGACGAGGAACTTATCGAAACTCTTGAGGATCATCAGGTAAATATCTAAGCTACTGATATTGATACTTAGATTTTATGTGTGACCTTATAGCGCAGAATGCACAATGGCTCTAAAGCACGAGAACAAGTTCTCAAGATCAGTTGTCTGTGAGAAGCGCTGATAGTTAAGTGCTGAATAGAGATGAGAGTGCAGAAAGGGGCCGCCCTGTCTGACTGTCTAACAGCACAGCTGAGAGGAGAGAGGTCCCTATTGAGTCCTTAGATTTATAGCTGCTGTAGCACACAGGGCATTGTTGCACTGTGGCGGTCTTTGTACACGTCCACCAGATGTATTGGGGGGGGGGGGTTATAGCCAGCAATTAGAATACTTGCCACTTTAGTGCCTAGATCTTTGTGTAAACAGACTGTTTCCCTCCCCCATTTTTTTTTACGGCATGGCATGCTGATGAGGTTGAATATGCATTGAAATTAAACAGACACATGTTATGAGGTTAAGGTTATTAAGATATTACTTTCTCTTGCCACAGATTGGGTGATAATTTGATGATTTGATAGGCTATGCTCATGTCTCCATGTCTTCATCCTCAAGGTTCAGCTCCAGGGCGTCTTTCAGAGCAAGCACGTGCATCACTTCCTGTCCCAGGTAGTGGAACTACAGAAACAGCTGACTGTGGCTGACTCTGTGCTGATGGTCTGGATGGAGGTCCAAAGGACTTGGGCCTACCTGGAAAGCATCTTCAAAAGCTGTGACGACATCTGCCAACAGCTGCCTGCGGACGCACACAGATTTCAAGCTATAGATGCAGAGTTTCAGGTCAGCACTTACTGTATACGCCAGTTATGTAGTTATGCAAATTCCATTGTTCTCGTCATTGTTAACATGGCGGTTTTGGTTCTTTTCAGGAGTTAATGTTGGACAGTGCTAAGACTAAAAATGTCATTGAGGCCACCAACAAACCTCATCTATTTGAGAAGTTAGAGGATCTGCAAAGAAGGCTGGCATTGTGTGAAAAAGCTCTTGCTGAATACCTGGAGACAAAGAGACTCGCCTTTCCACGTTTCTACTTTATTTCATCTGCAGACTTGTTGGACATCCTCTCAAAAGGGAGACGCCCCAGAGAGGTACATTTATGTGGCATTTCCCTTCATTTTTGTTTTTAGTATTTGTCCAGTGCAAATATTTCACTACTGTGTCTGTGATGAAAAATTAACTTAGTGTCTTTTGCAGGTCACTGTCCACCTCTCAAAGTTATTTAACAACATGTCAGACCTTGAGTTTGCCAAAAATGAGCAGCTGGATAATCCCAAACTTGCAGTGGGCATGTACAGCAAGGAGAAGGAATATGTCCCATTCCAGGCTGAATGTTGCTGTTCCGGGCCGGTAAGGTTACATTCAGTATCAAAGAATCTGAATTAGCTATCACGTTTCATAAGATAACTCAACTAATGGTAAACTTTACATCAGGTGGAGGCATGGCTCTCTCGTCTGGAGGAGTCTATGAAGGAATGTGTCAGGGGTCACCTGTCCGAGGCTGTGTCTGTGTACGAGGACAAGCCCAGAGAGCAGTGGATTCTCGACTTCCCCGCCCAAGTGGCTCTCACCGGATCCCAGATCTGGTGGAGCAATGACATGGAGCTTGTGTTTAAAAGACTGGAGGAAGGATTTGAGTCTGCACTTAAAGATTACAACAAGAAACAGGTACAAGTTCAATTAAATGCAGCGTAGTTGGCAAGAAAAGCTGACAAAATAACAAACATTTTTTCTTTGCTAAATGAGGCAATAGGCATAGTGGTTCAGACACCTCATCTTGAGGTTGCTGATGCTTTAAAGATGTTGGGCCACATGAAATTGAGAGATGCAGGTAATGATATTTTTTGGGTGTTGATTCAATGATAAAATGTTGATGCCATGATATGTGGTGTGTTGAATTTGACTTTATTAGTCTTGCAAGGCGTATGCAATATTTTGAAACAAGAAAAAATACTTACAAAATTTGTATCCAGTACAACACCACCACAAACTCAAAAAATCACATAAATCAACACCTCTTTGGATTGCTATATATTATTACAACATCAGTTAGTACTAATTGACAGTAAGTGTAAAGGTGCATTATTGCGATAACATTTCATTTTAGGAAAAAGGTACCGCCTTGATTTCATTTTATTTCTACACACATATAGTATTAGATTATACTGATTTGTGTGTAATCTGTGAGTGAAGTGGCAACTGCTAAAGGCGATGGACGCGTTTTCCATAACGCCATCATTATCCCATCAGAGTCAGTGACCTGAGCTGAGTTTGTACGGCCTCGTTGTGGGCTATACTCACAGTTGTATTATCACTCTTGTCAGTTTCATCAGCAGTATTTAAGGTTAGCATGTCCTTGGTTGCTGTTTGAATAATCTCTCTCCCCCTTCAACGCACTGCACTGATTGGATCTGCTGTCATACAGGACCAGTGACAAATGCAAGACATCCAGTGATGTTTTAGTCAAACAAGAACAAAATAATTAATAATACCTTTGATTGTCTGTGTTTCTGTCAAATTGTCCACATTCATTTACCGACTGTGTAAGTTGTTCTGCATGGATTGAAGTTTTAATGATATTGAATACTTAAAAATACAAGTGAAACAAGATATTTGAACTGTGCAATTTTATATCAGATTGTTGCAAATTCAATCTCGTGTGAATTTAAATTTGCGCACTTGTCTTAAGATCTGTCTATTTTCCACAGCATTGCTTTGAATCTATTTTCCTTCCCTCCTCCAGATTTCTCAACTCAACTTGTTGATCGGCATGCTGCTGGGAGAGCTGAGCTCAGGCGACAGACAGAAGATCATGACTTTATGCACTATTGATGTCCATGCTAGAGACATTGTTGCCAGCCTCATTGCCCAAAAGGTAATCACAATTGAATGATCCCATAATCAGCATTTCCTTTTAGTTTGATTGAGCTAACTTTGGCATTATAAAAAAAAAAATTTCATCATATAGGTGTGTAAAAGAATATATCACTGTTTATTAATTTTGCTTTTCTAATGTTAGCTTATAACTGAATATCACAGCCCATATGGTAACAGCTCAAGTCTCCATTTGCATCCTATATGCAAGAAAAACTAACTTTCTTAACATTTGGGTTAACAATTAAAATAACATGACAAACCTGAGTAGGATCAGTACAGTTCCTGACTTTTTACATTTTTATTACATGAGATAAGCAAGAGAGGCACAGCCTCCATTTCACCAAATGAGTAGACTAAATTATAGACTGCAGGCTTAAACTAAAACAAGACAATATCTTTTGTGACATATGATCCATTTGACATAGCTTAACAGCAGCCACGTGTGTTCACAGGTCACCACCTCACAGGCCTTCCAGTGGCTTTCCCAGCTCCGGCATTGCTGGTCTGAGCAGCAGCGTCACTGCTTCGTTAACATCTGCGATGCCCAGTTCCTTTACTCATACGAGTATCTTGGAAATACGCCGCGTCTAGTCATCACTCCCCTCACAGATCGGTAACTGCTGCAATTTTCAGTCTGTGAATGTAACATTTCAATACATTCGCTACATTCAGCATTGCTAAACAGCACATTTGTGTCTCTCTGTGTGCTGTGTTGCCATGGGCATGTTAAGGTGCTACATCACCTTAACTCAGTCACTCCACCTGACCATGAGTGGAGCCCCAGCAGGTCCCGCTGGAACAGGGAAGACTGAGACCACTAAGGATCTTGGCAGAGCCATGGGCGTCATGGTGTACATCTTCAACTGTTCTGAACAGATGGACTACAAGGTGTGAAAGTCATTCAGCAGACAATTCCTAATTATTTCCTTTTGGACAGTTTATGTCTTGATTAGATGTTTCAGTAAACATATATGTTTAAATGTAATTTTTGTTCATGTTCAGTCAATTGGAAATATCTACAAGGGTCTGGCCCAGACTGGAGCATGGGGCTGCTTTGACGAGTTCAATCGCATCGCTGTGGATGTTCTGTCAGTTGTAGCAGTGCAGGTCAAAACTATACAGGACGCCATTCGCTCTAAAAAGAAAAGGTAACCCGTTGAAGCTGTATACATGAAGCCTTTATGCTGTTAGAGTGAAAATGCGTTAACTCTCTATGCAATCTCACAGGTTCCTGTTCTTGGATAAAGACATTATCTTAAAGCCCTCTGTGGGGATTTTCATCACTATGAACCCGGGCTACGCAGGCAGGACGGAGCTACCGGAGAACCTCAAGGCTCTTTTCAGGTGAGAGTGATACAGTAACTTTATTTATAGTGTGCCTTTACTCAGCATGAAGTTTATCGTCTGCACTGTCTGTGTACCGCTGTAGACCCTGTGCCATGGTGGTGCCCGACACGGAGCTTATTTGTGAGATAATGCTGGTGGCAGAGGGCTTCCATGGTGCTAGGCTTTTAGCCAGGAAGTTCATCACTCTGTACACTCTCTGCAAAGAACTGCTCTCCAAGCAGGTAGGAGAAAAGCACTTAATAGCACTGTTATATTTCATAATGTTGGATTAGAACAGAGAGCATCAATAATAAATCTTCTCAGCTATACCTCATGCATGAAACCATTCAATAAATCTTAGTGCTTTGTATGCTACGATTTATAGTAGGTGTAAACACAGGAATACGCATCTTTACTGTCTATTCTCGTTTGTCTATTAGGACCACTATGATTGGGGATTGCGTGCTGTCAAGTCTGTTCTGGTCGTGGCAGGGGCGCTGAGAAGAAGAGACAAGAGTAGACCAGAGGATCAGGTGACTTGCAAGTGTATGTCATCTCACAGCCACAAGAGGAAGACTCCATAATCTATAAGTACATTTTACTTCCCAGGTGCTGATGCGTGCGCTGAGGGACTTCAACATGCCTAAAATTGTCACCGAGGATGTGACGATCTTCTTGGGACTGCTGGGGGATTTGTTCCCGGGCCTGGAGGTGGAGAGAGAGAGAGACTGTGAATTTGAAAAGGCCATCCGAAAGACCACACTGGAGCTGCGACTCCAGCCTGAGGAGACATTTATCCTTAAGGTTTGACATCATATGGTGTATACCTGGTCAGTGATTTAAAAAAAGAATGAAATAATCTATTTCTAAACATTTATTTTGTCAGGTGGTGCAGTTGGAGGAACTCATGGCAGTGCGTCATTCTGTCTTTGTTGTTGGAAATGCTGGGACTGGGAAAAGCCAGGTTAGATTTTATTGCCTAAAAGGGATAGTTTGGGTGTTTTGAAGTGGGGTTGTATGTGGTACTTATCCATAGTCAGTGTATTACTTGCAGTAGATGACAGTCAGCACGCCCCCAGCTTGGAGAAGCAGACAAGAGTTACCGCACGGAACTAAAGCAATGTACTGCTGTAGACTGGGCCGGCAGCAAAACATATTTTATCCACCTTAAAGAAAGGCTCAACTAAAAAAATCAATATCAGTTTAAGTGTACGCTATATTTAGAATATTTTCGCCTGTTTATCCTGCCGTCAGACAGCCCTTTTCTGATGGGAAACTGAAACCTTTGTATCCATCTATGCTCCCGCCAAAACCACCAGACTCCTTTGAAAAAAACTGTAATTTTACCTCTTAGAAGCACGGGGGTTGCTGGTTTTCTGCTGCCTTGATCGGTTAGTTTGTTTTTGCTATTGTGTGACTTTGGTGAATCTGAACTAACCAAAGTCACACAATAACACAAACAAACTAACCGATCGAGGCAGCGGTAGACCAGCAACTCCCGTGTTCTGCAAGGTAAAATGACTGTTTTTTTCAATGGAGTCTGGTTGCTTTGGTGAGGGCATAGATATCGGCTTCACTTCCCCCATTGGAAACATACACCATATAGCTGGCAAGGTAAACCTGCGAAAATATTCTAAATATAGCGCACACTTCAACTGATATTGATTTTTTTTGGGGGACACTGACTATTGATAAGTTCCTCATACAACCCCACTTCAAAACCCCCAAACTATCCCTTTAAACATTGTGAACGTAAATGCTCAGTTTGTTTTTGTAAGGTACAACAAATGTCAGGTTTTTTATCTTTTCAACAGATATTGAGAGTTCTCCATAAAACGTATGTAAACTTGAAGAGGAAGCCTGTGTGGAATGACCTCAATCCAAAGGCAGTTGACAGAGATGAATTGTTTGGCTTCATCCATCACGCAACTCGAGAATGGAAAGACGGTAAACAGAGCTGGTTGTAAATTAGAATAACAACATTTAAAACGCATGAACTCGTGCTAACTCGTACTAGATGTAAACAGTGCTAATACCTTGTAATCTCAGTTGTTGTTTGTTGTTGTCCAATCTCCGTGTAAGGTTTGCTTTCATCACTGATGCGAGAGCAAGCAAACATCTCCCACATAGGACCTAAGTGGATTGTGTTGGATGGAGACATTGATCCGATGTGGATTGAATCACTCAACACAGTGATGGATGACAACAAGGTACCTCCCTCCTGTTCACTCATACACTATTGTACAACACATAGCAACCAAGGTGGTATAGATAGAAAAAGATGTTTCTTTCCCCCTCCTTCAGCAATCACTTCCTGGAGTGTGAGTACTTAGAGGTCTTTTCTCGGAGCGATGAATCATGTCACAGTGATCTTGCGCCTTTGAAATATTCTAAAGCAAGTCTGTCAAACCTGATGAGATATGAAGGTGTTTTCCTTATCGTTTGGGCAGAGGCTTGTCCGTCATATTGACCATGCAAATGCTATGATATTTGGAAACCGTAATGCTTCATAATGCCTTTCAGGTCCTGACTCTGGCCAGTAATGAACGTGTGCCGCTCACTTCATCCATGAGACTGGTGTTTGAAATCAGTCACCTAAGGACGGCCACTCCTGCAACTGTGTCCAGAGCAGGAATTCTTTATGTTAACCAACAGGACCTGGGCTGGAACCCGTGAGTCACACAGTTTATTCACATAATATCAAAGCATTTTTCAGGTTTTTTAATGCAATGTTTTTGTGTTATCTTCTTGCACCAAAGTGACTATGTTGTGTACATGTATTGTACTCAAAAGACAAAAGGGCACTGAATCAGATCCTGATCAGATCAGCACAGCAATATTATAAAATGATTCCTTCCTGCTCAGGTACGTTGCCAGCTGGATCGACCAACGAGAACGGCAGACAGAAAGGGCCCACCTCACCATACTGTTCGAAAAATACGTTCCTCGTTGTCTGGAACAGATGAGAAACACCTTCAAGACCATCACTCCCGTCCCAGAAAACTCTATGGTGCAGGTACACAACACACAAGCATGTGCCGTCAATATATTTCTTCCCTTCGATGCCTATACAGTCAGCAAATCACAAAGAAATAATTATTTTCTTCTCATTCAGACGCTCTGCACTTTGCTTGACTGCCTTCTAACGCCAGAAAATATTCCATCCGACTCTCCACGTGAGCTCTACGAGACCTACTTCACCTTTGCCTGCATCTGGGCTTTTGGTGGGGCCCTGCATCAAGATCAGGTATTACTGATGAAATTGGAGTGTGGTATAACAATTGTAATTTCATATTAACTTATATATAGCAGCTATAAGGACAATTTTGACATACCATGCAGAAGTTTTTGTGTCCTAATAAAGCTAATAAAGCTTCGGCTTTATTTCGTGGGTGCTCAAAACTCAGCTGTTGTTCCTTGACATAAATTATGCATTTTTCATAGAATAATGGGCATTAGTGTTGCAGGCACAATCAAGGACTGTTGGACAATGTTATTGGATAGTTTGATAATACTCCTGGTAATAGTCCACTTAGTTTTCACTCTACATACTCCTTGATTTGTCTTTGTACTTCTGTCAGGAAGGTATAAATATAGGGTGATGCGCAACATAGCGCCCTTTGCTGACAGATATGTCAAAACTGTCATGTGACCAAGAATAATATAAGCTTAACTGTCGATGATTTGGACTAATGGTGGGGTTGTTCATTGAAATGATATGAATTAATGCATGATATTATATCTTCAATGATATGTCCAGCTCTATGATTACCGGGTGGAGTTCAGTCAGTGGTGGACCAAAGAAATGAAGACGGTGAAGCTACCAGCACACGGCACATTGTTTGACTACTACCTTGACCCTCAAAGCAGAAGGTTCCTGCCCTGGAGTGATACTGTGCCTCCGTTCGAAATGGAGACTTGTACACCGTTACAGGTAAGAACATATAAGCTGCTATAAATTTGGGAGAGTAGGACCCTTCATGTAACTCCAGAAACACGGACTTTTCGAAGCAGTTTGGACAAATAATCACATACATGATCACAAGAAACCTTCCTTAAAGAAAATTAACCAACAATGAACAATACAGTCATATTAAAAATGTATGTATGCCTCAGTGAACATAATAAGTGAGGGTAAAGTCCAATCACGAGGTTATGGCAGGGGTGCTAGAATGGATGATAGGCTTTCCACTGTGTCTGATTACCATCTACTACACCCCATACCAGACTGTGTGGGGGTGAAGGCATGAGCAACAAGGCTTGAGCTATCACCCACGCTCTATTGTCTTTCTTTATGCTCCTGCGTACAGCTGTGAATGCTCCAAAGGCTCTTGCTGAGCCATAATTAGTGGGGTTTTGTTCTGAGCAAATGATGCTATTATGACAGAATAGTTGTGGTGTACTGGGGGAAATACAAGAAATTATAAATCACATGCAATTCACTGAACACATGTCTGTCAATAAATCACACTCAAAGAAAGCCATAATAACTATGTATGTTTCTGCTCTCTGTCTTCCTGCTGTTTCTATGATTGCAGGCTGTTCTGGTACACACAGCAGAGACTGTGCGTCTTCGGTACTTCATGGACTTGTTGCTGGAGAGGAGACAGCCAGTGATGCTCGTGGGGAACGCTGGAGTGGGAAAGACTGCACTTGTCAAGAACAAGTTTGACTGTCTGCCAGAGAGTTACATGACAACAAAAGTACCCTTCAACTACTACACTACCTCCCTCATGCTGCAGGGTGAGCGGGGTTTCTGATTGTTCTTCAGTATCGACTAGCACATCAAGTAAACTGTAGCACCATCTGCTGGTAATGATCAGATTCAGAAAGAGTGGAGGGGGAGAAAACTTCACCATCTGGTATTATTGCAATCATTACATTAGTCATATGACATCTCCACATTTCCAAAGTTGGTTTGACTAGTGTAAGATTATTCTAGCTCTTTAAAAAAAGTTATTTTATGTGTGTGTGGGTAATTGTAGTTGGGTTGATGTTTTTTGTTGTTGTTTGCTTTCTCTTGTAGTGATTCTTGAGCGACAATTAGAGAAAAGAGCAGGCAGAAGCTACTCCCCCGTGGGCAACAGAAGGATGGTCTACTTTATAGATGATATCAACATGCCAGCTGTCGACAGTTATGGAACAGTGCAACCTCACACGCTCATACGTCAGCATCTGGATTATGGGCACTGGTGAGAAGACCCCACAAACACTACAGTTTTTCTGTTGTAGCATTTGAGTCTTATGCCCCCACATGAAACATCTTGCCAAACTATGGACTGTTCTGCTTATTAAACCAAGCCGTCTTTTCTTGCTCGCTGTAGGTATGACAGGCAGAAACTGAGCCTAAAAGAAGTACACAATACCCAGTATGTTGCCTGTATGAATCCAACTGCCGGGAGCTTCACTATCAACCCCAGACTACAAGTATGTTTCCAATTTAAATTGCCCTCAATCTTATTTTCTGATGTTGGATAAAAAGAAGCGGATTGTACCAGCATCATTTATTTTTCAGTGCAAACTGTGAAGGTTTTAAGTATAGTATAGTATAGTTTAAAGTAAGTATAGATTAAAGTATATGTGAATTATTGCGCAGATTGTTATTTTAAACTCCCTTTGAGAGAGGCACAGTTTATCTGTTCAAAATGCCGTCAAGAATCTTGAGTCAGTGTGCTTTTTAAATTGAATCTTCATCTGCAGAAACTTCAGAAACGCATTTCACTTACTTGTTTGCAGAGAAAAGGATTAGCATGGAGTAGAAGCAGCAATTACAATGCCACAAGGAAAACTCATCATAAATCTCCTGTGTGCTTTAGAGCATAAACAAAACCTGTAACATAATATTTTATACTCAAGGCAGCATGGTGAGAATGTATTTTAATGATGTAGGAACTACTACTACTAGGAAAAAAAGCCTATTACATGTAGTTACAGTACATATTTCCTGATAAATTAGTTTTAATTCAAAATGACTGCCAATGATGATGTGTGAAAATTTGGGGGTTAGATTGAACTCGTCCCTAAACTACCATTTTTTAATAATTAAAATTATACACTGCTGTAGATTTTCTGAAGTTTAGTTGTGCCTTTGCTCTCTACAGAGACATTTTTCAGTGTTTGCTGTGAACTTTCCGTCGTCTGAGGCTCAGATGTCGATCTTCAGTCAGATCCTGTGTGGCCACCTGAAGCAGCAGCCCTTTAGTCCGCTGGTTCAGAGGAGCGCTGTAGCTGTGGTCCAAGCTGCCATAACTCTTCATCGCAAGATGCTTCACAGCTTTCTGCCCACAGCCATCAAATTTCACTACACATTTAATCTACGAGACCTGTCTAACGTCTTTCAGGTAGTACTACTGATACTAGCGAGCAATTTTTACAATTGGACTTTTGAATGAAAAGTGACATTTTTACATGATTATCTGTGTTATTCAGGGCATCCTCTTCGCTGGGCCTGACAGTGTGGAAGAGAGCACTGACCTGGCACTGTTGTGGCTCCACGAGTCCTGCAGAGTGTACTCAGACAGACTGGTAGATGTCAAGGACCTGCAGCTCTTCCGGAAGCTCCAGATGGAGACTTTGCATGAATGCTTTGAGGTGCAACACAGAATCTGATAAAACAGATAACAGATAACAACATTGACCAAAAGACTTCAATGATTTATTATGCTTGTCCTCTTCCAGGGACTCGAGGACAAAAAGGTGACAAAGCAGCCCCTCCTCTATTGCCACTTTGCCCAAATGGGCGATGAAGCCTCCTATGCTCCTGTTACAGACTGGGCTGCGCTCAGGTCCGTCCTCACTGACGCCCTGGAGAGCTACAATGAGCTCAATGCAGCCATGAATCTGGTGCTGTTTGAAGATGCCATGCAACATGTGTAAGTATAACTGGTTCACATATTATTCTAATAATTATAATGTTCATAGTGCACTTATATAAAATATTTTCCTTTGATAATGTTCCCGTTTGCACGCAGAATTAAACCTAAGACACTAAACACACACCAACTAAAAAAAGAAAGCTTATAAACAACATAAAAGTAGTAAGAAAAGCAATTTTGTGAAATATAAAGATGTCAGTTTAATGTAGAAAGGGATGTTGTTAAAAGCCTCCATGAAGCTGATGTGGAGATGATATATTTAGACAGTCTGTATATATTTAAAATATTTGGTTGGATAGAGTTGTTTCATGGCATAACAAAGATTGTGTTGTTACCAGCTGTCGCATCAGCCGTATCCTGGAGTCTCCAAGGGGTCACGGCTTGCTGGTTGGGGTCGGGGGAAGTGGGAAGCAGAGCCTGACTCGTCTGGCTGCCTACATATCCTCTGTGGAAGTCTTCCAAATCACTCTGAGTAAGGGTTACAGCATCCAGGACCTCAAGGTAAATATTGACGTTGTTACTAGGTTGCAGCCAAACAGAGCATCAAGCCCAGTATCACTTCATAAAATATGCTTTTATGAAAATGTATAACCTTTAAGTGGCCTGCTTGTAGTTACAATCTGTCACAATTCACTAAAATTTCTTTAAAAAAACAACAATTCCAGATCAATTTTCCTTCTGACTGCATGCAGGATATTGATGTAATTCAGTTTTATTCAGCTTCCCCACTGACGCGGGAAATACTTGTCAGATACTATTTAAAGCCGCTTGGAAATATTTCAATATCTCATTGATGAAGCAAGTTTGTCAATTTAATCATTTAATAGCCTCTTTAAAAAAATCAAGGCGTTATCATGGGACTCGCGTTATCTCATTGATTATTGTTGATTTGAAACTCTCTTGTGGGCTCCATATCAGTGTGAACATTATACAGCAGGGATCCATTCAAGGCATTTGTTGTTTTATTTAGATGGATCTGGCAGGCTTGTTCATAAAGACTGGAGTGAAGAACCAGCGTGTTGCTCTGCTCCTGACGGATGCACAGATACCTGATGAGCGCTTTCTGGTCATTATTAATGACTTACTGGCATCAGGTGAGACCTAGAATCCACAATAATCATACTGTGTTTCATCTGTGTCTGCCTGAGAGAACATGCCTGTTGTCATCATAGATCACCATTTCTTCAATTATTAAACTTGTTCAGTCTTTAAAATCATTCTGAAATTATAACGTTGTACAAAGAGTGAACATTGATCACTACAGCTCGTCAGACTGTGATTATACCTGTGCCTTTCCCTCCAGGAGAAATTCCCGAGCTCTTCAGTGAGGAGGAGATCGAAGGCATTGTGTCGGGTGTGAGAGCTGAGGTCCGAGCCCTCGGACTGCTGGACAGCAGGGAGAACTGCTGGAGATTCTTCACTGACCGAGTTCGACTACAGCTCACGGTCTAGTCTTTCAAATATTCCTTCTAAAGAAATCATTATTCACCAGTGCTTCTAGCCTCATCAGCCTGAAGAATGAAAGTTACCGATGTATAATTGCTCTTTCACTTTGGCAGATGTTGTCTTGATATTGTGTTCAATTATCTGTCATTTCTATTCTGTGATGATGTCTAGGTGAGCTGCTTTCTGTCAACATCTTATAGTTTCTTCTGAAGATATTGTCACTTTTAGGATAGAAGCAATAGTTCTTTTCAGTTTGACCATTGTCATTTTTAGAGTCTGGCCAAAGTGGGCTTACAAGGGTTTCTGAGTCCAAGGGTGGTAGAATTTTTCTAAAAACAATATAGTTAATTTACACATGACAGCAGCAAAATGATGTCTGTCGAAAAACCCCTTTTTTGATGGGCTTCTTAATTAAAGAGATTGTTCTTTTTGAATTGACTTGAATATGAAGATTATATATATTTTTGGAGCAACATGTAGCTGCCGTTAATACTTATTGCATATCATCTGTATCCTCAGCTAGTCTGTTGGCTGCTCGCAAGAATAATTCAGATTCTGTTAGCCATTGAAGTGGAGAACACATAAAATGACCAACACGAATTGGAAGCGCAAATCAGATCAATGTTGTGCTAGATGATTTTGATAGCACTTGAATGTGCCTTCACAGCCGACACGCACAACAAGAAATTAATGAGAAAACCTTACACATACTCTGTGTACCGTTTGAGCTACGAAATTAAAAGCACAGCTGCTGTGTGCTGTTATTAAATATGTTTGACAGGCTGAATTAACAGAGCCAGACAAACTGGGGGGTTAAAAGGAAGGAAATTCTTGTCTCGGTACACATGTATGCCATCCAGCTAATCTTCGCGCCAGGGCCTCTGGTAGCGTCACCGTCTGCTCCGGCCAACTGGGAATGTGGCTGCCTGTACGCATGCCAAGGCGATGAGAGTGGGGGCACAGAAGGCTGCCAGTTATGGGTTTCCCTTTTGGATGCATCTGCGATATCTATGACCTGTGTTGATTCTCCTATGTGTATATCTTGTCATGCTCCAATATGGGGGTGCATGTTTGTATAGACCTGTTTGTGTATGTCAGCTTGGGTGACTCTTTGTCTTCCTGCTTCCTTCTTTGTAGGTGGTGTTGTGTTTATCTCCCGTGGGCAGTGCCCTTCGCGTCCGGGCCCGTCGATTCCCTGCTCTCGTCCAGTGCACCACCATTGACTGGTTCCATCCTTGGACCTCAGAAGCTCTGCAGTCGGTCAGCTACAGATTCATCCAGGAGATTGAATACATTGAGGTCAGGCCTTTGAACCCAAGTGCTTTATCTCAACATCGTTCTGAATGAAATGGTCATTTTGTTCCACCGCACATGTGTGAACTATGTAATATTATCGCAAATAACAGTGTTAGCTGTCGGAGATGCATCCATGGGTGTGACACACAGTACAGTATCTTCCCTAGGTTTGCTATGTACCCCCTTATTCCAGACCGAGTTAGACTTTAATGAACACCTTCTAATTACTACAGTGCAGCTGGATTAACTTTTCCATAGATCCCTCATCATTAGTTCTCAGCTGAGGTGCTGACAAATTGCTGAACACATGCCTGGAGACTCACAGTGAGTGCAGGCATATCATTGTTTTCCATCATAGCAGTGAGACGATCACAACCCAGGATCATTTATGTTAATGAGAGAAGAGTGATTAAGCACATAACGACCCTCTAAGGAGGCACAGCTGTCACAACCAGGAAGTGTCATCACAGATGTGAACATGTGCCAGACTATTACTTTCCACTGTTTGTGTGTGTGTGTGTGTGTGTGTGTGTGTGTGTGTGTACACGTACATCTGTCCGTGTGTGGATGAAGCTGTGGTATTATTAGAGCATTAGTACTGTGGTAAAAGTTGTAGAGAGGCAACTTCAGCACTAATATTATTAGAGGTAGGAGTTGGAGTTGAGTAATGGTTGTAGCAGTAGCTGTAGTAGACCAGTATTCAAGCATGGGGGTAGTAGTTTGCAAGCATAGTAGCAACAATTAATCGATGGATTGAGAGGAAATAAATCTGCAACTATTTAAATAATCAATTTAGTCATTTTTTAAGAAAAAGTGCCTTAATTATAATGCTGTCATTAGGGCTGTCACTAGGGCTGTATATTGGCAAGAATCCAGCGATACAATACATATCATGACACAGGGGTTACGATTATTATTATGATTATTGCAATATATTGCGATACTGTAAGCAGCAAGGCGAAATATTGCGATTTTTATAATCTAATTTTAGGAAAACTGTCAGAGTATAAAGAAAACACCACCATATGCATAAAATCTGAGTTAACATTTTTTTTATTTTTTTATGCTATCAGAACAGTGGGATCTGCAATTGAATTTATCGCAGTCCCTGTAACATCATAGCACTACTTTGAGAGAGCATATCTTTGTAAACGAAATAAAATATTGACTGAGTTAATCTTTGTATGTAAACTATTAATTAAAAATCGATAGTGTTTTTGAGAATCGTTACAGTATCACGAAACATAATATCGCGATATTCAATATTTTCTTAGACCCCTAGCTGTTATGATATCAGATTTTCACTACACGATTCTAGTGGCCAAAAGAATTCACAATAACGATATTATTGCGATATCTATAGAAAATTTGAAAAAAAAACCCCATATATATAATGCTATCAGTCAAATTAATCTTAGTTTATTGCACGTTTTATCTTTTTTTTTGGCACATTAATTGCACTCAAAATACGAGAGTAGGGAGGTAGAGAGAGAGTCTGTAACCATAACTGTACAAAAACGTGATTTAAGAGGCGCTGGATTGTTTAGACAATATTTCTATATTATATTGTTTTGGATTGTTAGTCATACAAAACAAGATATATGAAGACACTACCTCGGACATTTTTGTTTTTTACAATTTTGTGACATGTTATAGACTAAGATTAACTGAGAAAATAATCAGCAGATGAATCAATAAAGAAGAAAATCGTTTTTGTGGCCCTAGTAGTAGTAAAGTTATAGTAAAAGGTAAGGTATTCAGAGGAAGACTTAATAATTCCCTTTTTTGTGGATGCATAAAGGACTTAGTGTTAGTTTAAGTTAATGTGCATTAATAACAAAATATTTTGAAAAGTTGAAACATTACTGCATATTTAAAGTCATTAATGATTGTTTTTCTTGTTAAAGAGGCTGGGAAATAAGAAATGATCATTTATTTAAAGTTAGAAATGCACAACCCACTAATAGTTGTTACACATGGCCAATCAATGAGAACTTCTTTCGCATCTCAACTGAACATAGCATGCTTTGTCAAAAAGCATTATGTCAGATCTTAATTAATAATGATTTTTTCCTACTGGCTCCATGATCATTAACAATGGCTTTTTGTGAGTTATGGTTAGGTTTGATCCTCGTATTGTCTGCTCATTTGTTTTTGCTTTAATTGATCGCTAACTGTGTGATTAATAGAGGCTCTGTGTCATTGAGCACCATATGATGAATACCTAGTTGGCGTGTAGTACAACAGCCGCTGTAGACAGTGTTTAGAAAGTTGGAGGACATGGGAGATAATGTAAACGGTGTGCATGTTTTACAAGCTGCATGTCAGTAGTCTAAACACATTATTTTCACAGAGGTTTCAAAGCCTAATCATTCCTGCTAGCTGCACCGAAATTTCAGATTGAGTAAGTCAGGGCCGGCCAAGTAAGATGGCAAAACTTGTAGATGAATTCAAAATTTATGAAGATAATATTTCAGTCCCCATCAGGTTGGGGATGTTAAACTCTACTCAATTCAGCTCACCCCGTTCTCCCCTCTCCCCCCTTGTCTGCTTATTTTTACAGCCTGCCGTCCAGGAATCCATCAGTCTTTTCATGGCCTACGTTCACACCAGTGTCAACCAGGCAAGTGAAAAATACCAGCGCAATGAGAAGAGGTACAATTACACCACCCCCAAGAGCTTTCTCCAGCAAATCACCCTGTACAGGAACCTTCTGGAGAGGAGCCGGGCTCAGCTCCAGCACAAGATGAACCGGCTTGACAGCGGCCTTCAAAAACTCCAAACCACTGCCGCTCAGGTAAATGTCTTTATTATGTACTGTAGTAGGGGGCTTAAATTAGGGTTTGAGGTAGTAAAAATAGGAATAGTACTAGTCTTTGATTTAAACAGTGTGGGTTTTCCCCTGACATTAAGTACATTACACATCGAAGTATGTGTAATCATTTTTTCTCTGTATTAGGTTGAGGATCTAAAATCTAAATTGGCATCCCAAGAATTTGAGCTGACCTTTAGAAACCAGAATATTGAGGCTCTCATTACAAAGATTGGACTGCAGACCGAGAAGGTTAGCAGCAAGAGAGCGACTGCGGATGTCGAGGCACAAAAGGTGAGATACTCTATCGCATGTTGGTTGTCATTCTTTTTGTGGCATTGCACTCTTCATACCACGCCATTCACTACATGTACTTTTTGTGTCATTATGGTTGCTTTTTTACAGGTTGCCGTCATCCAGGCAGAAGTCTCAGTCAAACAGAAGGACTGTGAAAATGACCTAGCCAAGGCAGAGCCATCGCTGGCAGCTGCCACAGCAGCACTGGACACCCTCAACAAGGTGCTTCATTTTATCAGACAAGACAAAAATCTAATCTTCAGTCATTCCAAAGACAATATAATATTTATAAATCTTTTTCAGGTGAATCTTACTGAGCTGAAGGCCTTTCCAAACCCCCCAGCGGCAGTGATCAACGTAGCAGCAGCTGTGATGGTTCTGCTGGCTCCACGCGGTCGAGTGCCTAAGGATCGGAGCTGGAAGGCGGCGCGGGCCTTCATGGGCAAGGTTAAGCTGTCATCATGTCAATCACATCTGCCTGATTAATGCCAATCTAATTTGTGCGTGGGCCTTGACCCTGGCCCTGCCGAGCATCTCTCCAATGCTCACATTACATCTGGATGGCTCTATGAATATGCTCACTCAGAAGGGGAGCAAGTGTGTCGAACCGCTTCTCAACCTCTAGCCGCTATTAATGCAAGTGTGGCCATAAAAAGATGTATATGGTTTTTAAAAAGCCTGCAGAATTTAGCATTAAATGTAGGTAAATTATTTCTTCTCCCAAAGCATATTTTTTTGTCATTTTAAACCTAGTAGGTTTTTGAATGTATTTATTGGTTTATCTGAATTATTTGATAAGTTAAAAAATGTATATGTATCTGATACATACATAGCTTTTTATATACATGGTTTAAAAAAAAACAAACATAAAGGACAACATCAGGCTAAAATGGTTATTTTCACTGGGATCCTCAGCGATGGGTGTAGGTGGGCAACAGGTAAAAGAAAGGAAAGGCCAGTGCCATTCAGTGTGGAAAATGACAATGAAAGTTTTTTTTTTTTTTTTAAACCTTTTTACATTCAGGATAATACATTTTATATTTTATTCTCATATCTAAATGCATTCATGTAAGACTACATTATAGAGTCTATTTTCTTCCAGATCACATCCCTGATCATATTGTGCACCTATTTAACAATATATGCAAAAAAATAAATGCAAAAAATCAATTTCTTCGTAGTTTTATATCAAAATCCAATCATCTTTCCTACCTTTAAAACAAAATATGAAGTGTACTTACGTAAGCTTGCACCAACCACTTTCAACCAATAATATCATGACATCCATTCATCAATCAATCTGCAACTTTTAGCGACAAGTGAGATGTGTGTGGGGAGGCCTCTGTAGTTCGGTATCGCGCTCGCCATACATTCTAAGACCGATCAAATGCGAAGGATTTGATTTAAATCCCTCTTGTAACTGTACACCGCTCAATTAGTCTGTTTCACAGGGGAAGACGTCACAGTACAGAAGCTAAAGACGCTCTAACGTTCGTTTCTCTGGGACTTTCAACTAAGTATTGGTCCATACTAAATCCATTCTTAAGTTTCACACAACAACAGAGATTATATAATTTGTGTGGAGTTTAATGGAGAACGAAATCAAATTCCAGTATCATCCTTGTCATGTGGGACTTTCTCTTGTAAACATAGCATTAAGTTGTTTTGATTTGTAACATGCTCTGTATTTGTCTCATTTTCAGGTTTTATTAACACGTAGATTCTTTGAGACAGCAACTGATTTTAGACTGGTATCAGCCCAAAATACCGGTGATGCAGGTATTAATGTATTCCCTGTATTTTTGTTTACGTCTGTCAGGTTGATGTTTTCCTGCAGGCCCTGGTGTCATATGACAAGGAGCACGTCCCTGAGGTCTGCTTGACTGTGGTAAAACAAGCGTATCTGAGAAACCCAGAGTTCCATCCTGATCTAGTTCGGACCAAATCTACAGCTGCAGCTGGTCTCTGTGCCTGGACTATTAACACTGTCAGATACTACGAGGTCAGGCAATGTCTTCAGATAAGTTGTAGTTATAATAAATGTTAATACATTTCTTTTTTTATTTTCTGCAAAAAGGTTTGCTCTTCATACAGTGTGCCTCCTTTTTTGCAGATTTATTGTGAGGTCATTCCTAAGAGACATGCACTCTCACAAGCTAATGCAGAACTAGACGCAGCAACAGCCAAAATGTTAGCGGTTCAAAAGAAATTGGCGGTGAGTGCACTGTTATTATTATACTTAATTAAGTCACTTAGTCTAAAAGCTAGATTTTCTTAATGGTGTCTAATTTCCATGACTTTCTCTGGTTTGTTTCTCCAGGATCTTGACGCAACCCTCCAGAGCTTAACAGCTCAGGTTGAAAGGGCTACAGCTGAGAAAATCAGTTGTCAGGAGGAGGTGACGCGTACCAACCAGACCATAGAGCTGGCCAACCGACTGGTTAAGGGCTTAGAGGTAAACAAGGAGAGATAGAGGAGTTTGTTGGTGTCATTGGGGCTGACCTGGCATGAAGTAAACTGTCAATTTGCAGGAGGCATCCATGGAAAGGCGCTGGTAATCGAATTGCTTCAGTAATCTGGACTAGAAGTTGTTATGTTCTGGCAAGCTAGACTGACAGTTGTGGTGTGAGTAGAGCAGGCAAAGGGAGATTTTACAGCCTGGCCCAGCAGCATTTTGGGGACTTGTGAGACAGGTAGAGAGGGCTGGACCACAGAAAACGCATGGCTGAACTGGGCAACTGGCTGGCTGAATGGTTTCCAAATGGAGAAAGGAAGAGAGATGGCAATAACACTGCTCTCAGTCAGTGCAGTAGAGAGGTGGTGTATGTACAGAATGTGTGTGTGTTTACTGTATACGTAAACTGTATACATGGGATGTGTGTGTGTGTGTGCTCATGTACGTGCACAATCTCTAGTTTGTAGTGTAATAATAATTCATTCTCAAAGATTTTTTAACAAATTGAAAAAGTATCAAGGGGAAGTTACGGAATATAAATATATGGAATATATAAATGTTGAATGTTGCATATTTGTATAATTTGTTGAATATTATATTCAACTCGTTTGCGTTCCTGTGCATGCCTTTTTCAGGCTCCAGTATATCTATTATCTTTATGGATGCTAATATGAAATAAAAGATGGCCATTTCAGTGGCCATTTTGCAAGTTTTTCTTATTCCAGAAAATAAATGCGGTTTGCATGGAACAGCTTGGCTTTTAAGCATATCAAGATAAATGTTTTGTCTTTATGGCATTGACCTGGAAGCAATAGTGTTCAGACTAATAAATCAGGCCGTCTATATTTAATCATTAACTTACCTCAAAGCCTCAACAGCTGTTGGAAATTAACAATGTCTCACCCCCAGACTGAGTGATATTACAGGCAATCCATAATGCATTAGAGTAAAATTATAGTGATTTTTAACTGTCTGAGAATTTATTATGTGACATATTCTAGATCCACAGCCCCTTGTAAGAAAATGCCATGCATGATTTATTGTTGTAGTGCTGTCACAGTCATAGTATTGAAGGTTTAAATGAATGCTAAATTGATGCAGAGCGAATCTACAGCCAAACTTCCAAAGCTATTTTAAGGGAATTGCCGCTGTATGCTTTACTGCTTACATCTTCTTAATTTGTACAATAAATGGAGTGGGAAGTTGCCCAGTGCGTACATTTCCCTGCAGTGTAGGTTCTTCGATTTAAACCGTCTTCAGATGCGCTAGAAGGATTGTGTCTCCTGTGTATTTTTTAAATGATATTAAAGCCTGGTCTTTGTGTCTTGCAGTCAGAGAAGGAGCGCTGGTCCCAGGCAATTGTTGAGTATGAAAAGCAACAGAAAACCCTGTGTGGGGATGTCCTCATCACTTCAGCATTCGTCTCTTACATGGGTTACTTTACCAGACAGTATCGCGTGGAGCTCCTTAACAACGCGTGGATCCCTTTCCTTCAGTCTCAGAAGGTAAGGCCAGTTTTGCGACAGACTTTGTGTTGTTTAGACTGCAGTTGTTTAGAGAGTAAAAAATCATTCTCTCTACAGCAGAGTCTGTGAACTGGAGCTCATCGTACTGCCACAAGTGCTCCAACTAGAGTGACGTCACTCCTCTGTTTCTGTTCCAGGTCTCTGTACCCCTGACAGACGGCCTGGATCCAATCCTCATGCTTACAGATGATGCCACTGTGGCTGCCTGGCATAACCAGGGCCTGCCAAATGATAGGATGTCCACCGAGAACGCTTCCATCCTGACCACCAGTGAGCGTTGGCCGCTCATCATCGACCCACAGCAGCAGGGCATCAAGTGGATCAGAAACCGGCTAGGGCCAGAACTGAGGGTGGTGCAGCTGGGACAGAAAGGGTGAGAAGGGGCTGTATTCTGATTGCAGTTACAATCTCCTCTTAATGTGTCAGTTTGTGTTATTTGTTGTTGCTTCTGTTGTCAATATATATTTTTTTCAGAAGCTAAAACCTGTCCCTCTACCAACATCCACAGGGAATGCTAAGATATGGTAGTGTACATGTTTTATTCAATTTCCTTCTTTTATTCTGTAGGTATCTAGATGTGATTGAACAAGCCCTTGCCCGTGGTGAGACCGTTCTGATAGAGAATCTGCCGGAAAAAGTAGACCCAGTCCTGGAGTATCTGCTGGGTAGAAACACTATTAAAAGAGGAAGGTTAGTACTGAAACATTACATTTACATTGTTGTACTTAGAAAGATCGGGGATAAAAAAATACATATATTTTATTTTTTTTTTATTTAAAGGTTCTCTATATGATATTCAGAGCATTATACAAGAATGACCTGAGAACAAGAAGCTTTCAAAAGAACACAAACAGCAAAACAGAAACGACATAACTACACAATAACAAGTAGCTAAAAACAGTTACAATAATCAAGACAAACGTCAGATAATAAAGCTTTAAAATCTCCCAGTGGGATGCACGACTCTAGTTTGAGGGCAGTTTGCAGTTAATTCCATTTAAAAGGTGCATCGTACCTGACACCAGTTCTTAGTGCGAGCAAGAGGGATATCTATGGTTAAGTAGTTACCGCATTGTGTACTGTAGTTACTAGATTTAAATGACAGAAAAGATGCGAGGTAGTTTGGAAGCTTCAACAGTAGAGCTTTATAAGTGAATAACATGAGATGGCAATTTCTTCTTGACTGTTAGCATTAAACCAGCTCACCAGTAGTAAATGCTTTGTTTTGTTGAAGCTACACCAAAAACATTTTAATCAATGTACGTTTTTTGTATCCCTGCTGATACACAAGTCGATATGCCCACAGCTCGTCCCAATGTGTCTGTGGCGGTAGACAATAAGAGCAGATTTGCCAGATGGTTGAATCTCACTGAGCATTGAAACACCAGTAAGACATGACTGAATGCATTATTATTGCCCACTCTTTAGATTATAAATGAATTTGCAGCGCGTGTCCTGAATCCCTGAGGCCAACGTATTGATTGGCCCCTCAAGACGGGTGATAGATGTATATTTCTGTGTTCATATTCTTTAGGTGTGATGAATATTGAACAGCTGAGCCTCAGTGTAAAAGCTGAATTGAGGACAGTCATGGTTATGTATAAGGACTCCTGTCTCCCACAAAAAGATGGGCCTGTAACGCACTAAATTCAGTGGTCCTCCATCATTATGGCAAACTCAATTCAGCTTCAATAATTTCATAACGCTGATAAGTGATTTGCTGGCATTTGTCTGCATTCATCTATTTGGAAACAGAATAATAACATTACTGAATCAACTTTACACTCAGTAAGATGACTCGTTGCATCTGGATTATTTCAAATCATAATGTGAGGTCATATATGGGTATTTTGTATCATTTAATTATGAAGAAGTCTTTACCTCTTAACTTTTATACGTTCTCTCCAAACTGGCACTTCTTTTAAACACCCTGTATTTGGTCTATCTGATGTCACTCCTGATTTTCAAACATGACCACTGCTACGTACTGTAATCCACTTCACAAATATAACAGTGCCACCAAAATAGCTGCTCTGTAATTACCTTTGTTCGGTTACCAATTACCCTCAACAGGCAAAATCCAGGAACATTTCCTAAACGGGACAAGCAACAGCAGCATAAATAGAAAATACCACATATTGACATTCTGCTTTGACTTCCCCCTCAAAAATGTGTACATCTTTCTTGCTCTGATCTATGCATGATCATGAATATTGAATATCTTTGGCGCATGTTCATTGAACTTCTTCTGAAATCCTGTCTGTCCAGACGTAACAATTCATCATAGTAAATCTGATTATAAGTTTATCCCTTGTAGATGACCCACACACTTGTTTCTGTCGATGATTAATACAACCTGCTGGGGCAGCCATGATGGATCTGGTGGGGATCCACAGCTGAAGTTCATTAATAATTGGAATGTTGTAGAGTGTGAAGTAATGAATACTAATTATTCCTTTCATGGCTGACGGAAGACTACAAGCCAATCCATCAGCAAGGACTTTAATTTGGTGGAGTAATGGTTCTATCAATAGTACATTAATTCTGGCTTGTGAAGATATAGAGTTGAACCAGACCCAGGCCATGAGGAACCTGTGCCGTAAAATTGGGGCCTTGCCTGACATCCAAGGGGTAATTAGAGAAAAATGAAAAGCCACCAGGTTCGTCAAGCCATCGCTAATTTAATTGAAATGCAGGAACAGATAAATATTGGCTGCTGTGGTGATAATCTTTCATAATTTTTCAAGAGTATTTGTCTACAGTGTGAGTGACATTTGGAGCCAGAGTGAAGTTCTTTCCTCTCTTGAGGTCGCAAAGCATGAAAGTGAGAGGTCGATGAGCTCGGATGCATAAGGACAAAAATAGTCAGTTCAAATATTCTATAGGATCATCGTCATTCAATCATCATCATTCAATCATCATCATTCAATCATAATTGAAATCGCCTGCACTGTCCTTTAAAGGAAAGCACTGGTGATATTTCTAATCATCTAGTCGTCATCCAATCATCATTAATGTTTCACTTTCTCACTTTGAAAGTCTATTGATGGGAAGAGCAAATTTAACTCTGCTGCCGTTTTTGCAATTAGATTCTTTGTTCTTGTCAGGCAGAGAAAAATAATTACTGCTATGTTTTCAGCAAAGTGGTGTTTCATTTGTAAACAATGACTCTAAAACATGAATGTTCACCCTTGACCTTGTAAATAGTAGTTTCACAAAACAATACAAACTCAAATCCCATTTACGTACTTTTTTTTTCTGAAGCTTTTAACCAGTACTAGGTTTGCTCAGTTGTCATGGAGATGGATCTGTAAACATACAAGCTCAGTAGCTGTTAAGATTTCCTCCTTAATACTTTTAGGACTTCTCGTCCTTGCAGCCATAACAGTTAGGCATGAATACATTTCGCGCTTATTTCTTTGAAGATGAAGAACATGGGTTTAAAGCTTTGAAAAAAGCTAGTAAGTTGACCTTGAGTTTGAATTGTTTGGTTAAAATAAATCTACTGTGCAGTAAAGTTTCAGTCAATTACCATCCACAGCAGCAAAACAGCAGTTGTTACACATATTTTAACCAGTGAGCAACCTCCAGGTCTGAAAAGTGAAGCCAATGCAGAAGTGCCTTAAACTTGCATTCTTTCTAATATCCAGCAGTGGGCGACTCCTCTGGTTGCAAAAAGAAGCCTGATTGTATCGAAGTCTATGAGAAAATGACCCTACTTCTCACTTAATTTATTACCTCAGTAAACATTGTAAACATGAGTTTATGGTCTCAGTCGCTAGTTTCAAGTTTTCAATACAGCATGATGTTTATTTATTAAATTATGGTCCCATTTAGAGTCAAATAGACCATAAAGCAGGGTATGCTTTAGGGCGTGGCTACCTTGTGATTGACAGGTCGCTATCACGACGGTGTTGTTCGGTCTGGGTGTTGTCCGTGTTTTCGTCTTACAACTTTAACCCTTTCACAGTGTGTTTTCAGTTCATGAAAGTTAATTGTAACATTTCGGTCGCCTAAAAATGTCTTAGTCAGCGTTCGGCTGTACTTAGCTCCACCCTCTCGTGTCACTTCTGGTTGCAAAAAACCAAGATGGCGACGGCCAAAATGCCGAACTCGAGGCTTCCAAGCAGCAGTCCACAAACCAATGTGTGACGTCACGGTGACTACGTCTACTTCTTATATACAGCCTATGGTATTAAATACATCTCCTGTACTGTAACAGCTTTCATTACAAAAACAGGTGGTGTACTGTTTGTTGTTCATTAAATTTATCAGCAGTGACCTTTAAACAGCACGGCGGTAGACAAGTCGTCATTGGCTTTCAGCTAATTTTTTTTAAATTGTACTCTCCTGTTATTCAGGTACATTCGAATTGGGGGCAAGGAGTGTGAGTACAACAATAACTTTCAACTCATCCTCCACACCAAGTTGGCCAATCCCCATTTCCCTCCTGACCTCCAGGCCCAGACCACCCTCATCAACTTCACAGTGACTCCTGTGGGCCTGGAGGAACAGCTGCTGGGACAGGTAGTGTCCCGGGAAAGGCCCGACCTAGAGGCCCTAAAGGTGAGTCCTTAGACTGTTAAACCTACTCTAAAGCATTTGTATTGGTGATTTTACAGGCAAAATAGAAAAGTCTGAATTGTTTTGTGTGCGGTTCCTGTAAGATGGAGCTGACCAAACAGCAGAACCACTTCAAGATTGAGCTTAAGAGGTTGGAGGACGACCTGTTGAGTCGCCTCTCTGCGGCCCATGGCAATTTCCTGGGCGATATTTCTCTGGTGGAGCAACTCGAGACCACCAAGAGCACAGCTGCTCACATTCAGCACAAGGTGAGGTTGTTACACCAGCAGGGTCCTATCATTTGGGGTACGGGTTTTTTTTGTCACTCAAGTATTTTCTGAATGTCACACAACAGGAAGCGCCTCATTTTATTGCATTAGCTGCAAATGATGTGTAGTTAGGAATATGTGTAATGAGAGGATTTTGGAGCATGACTGAGAGCCTAATAGCTCATTTTGTGCAATTGGAACGCACAGGTGGTGGAGGCCAGAGAGAACGAGACAAAGATCAACGAGGCTCGAGAACTTTACCGCCCAGCAGCTGAGAGAGCGTCGCTCCTCTTCTTCATCATCAATGACCTCAGCAGGATTAACCCCATGTATCAGTTTTCTCTCAAGGTGAAACCTTTACCCCCCTGAAGTGCTCTCAGGGGACACTCATCGGGGGACAAACAATGCTCAGAGTCCTCTTTGACCCATATTCTGTTGGATTTTTTTTAATTAGAGCTGTTTGTAAATGTTGTTTCTCTTCGTGATTAAGACTTTAGGCACAGCCCTGTCTGTACAAATCAGCTTAAACTTGTGCTTCTATGCCAAAACTCAGATCTTGTCTATATGTATGTATTCCTTACCAGAGCACTGTCCTCCCTTTGGTTTTATTCCAGACCTTTAACTCGGTGTTCAACAAAGCAATGGAGCATGCCGAATGGGACGAGGATGTGAGAACCAGAGTGCACACCCTCACCGAGGCCATCACCTATTCTGTATTCCTGTACACCAGCCAGGGCCTGTTTGAGAGAGACAAGTTAACCTTCTTGTCACACACTGCCTTCCAGGTGAGGGACTCAGGGCCGCCTCAAAGGTGGGGCCTCCTGTCATCCTCATCAATCAAAGTACTTTTCTGCCCCCACATTAACTTCAATTAAAAGCAGTCAGCAGGACCATACGCTGCTATTGATTACCTCTCACACCTTGCTCCGCGGCTGCTGCTCAGACAGTTGGTTCTGACAAGGGGGTTGGTTCTGATGGCATAATGCAATTATCTGTCATTGCGCCAACTGTTTTCATCTCAGAAATTGTGCTGCTCTGAAGGCTGTCCTTCATGTGGCCATTTCACATTCAGAAGCACTTATTCAGCCTGCGCGAGTTTATGCTATCTCCTCGCCAGAGTTTTCTTGCAGTTTTCAATTGTTGTGGAAATGATTTAAAGGAGATCAATACGACATAGATCATTACAAACTGCTCTTGGTCCTTCCCCTCAGATTCTGCTCAAGCAGGGCCTGATTGATGCTCAGGAATTTGACTTCCTGCTGCGTTTCCATGTGGAAGCTTGCAGAGTTAGTCCCGTGTCCTTCCTCTCCCCACATGCCTGGGGAGCCATTAAGGTACAGTCAAGGCTATTAACTATGTGATATAACATGTTAAAGGGTCACATTTTGATTCTTGTTAGCCATTAGATCATCACTACATACCTTATACTACTGGTCTTATAATATCTGTTATTTGGGTATAGACCATTTCTACAATGGAGGACTTCAGTGGACTGGACAAAGACGTGGAGAGCTCACCAAATCGCTGGAGGAAGATCGTTGAATCCAGTTGTCCTGAAAAGGAAAGACTTCCCCAGGACTGGAAGAATAAAAGTTCCCTCCAGAAGCTCATTATTCTTAGAGCGCTCCGCCCTGATAGGGTGACCTATACACTAAGGTAAGTAAATGACCACTACAATTGTATTTGTAAGGACTGTATATCACTGAGCTTTTCCACTATGTTTCCTGGCAGGAACTTTGTGGAGGAGAGCATGGGAACAAAATATGTGGACACTGCCAGGCTGGAATTTGACAAGTTGTATGAGGACAGCGGCCCCACAACCCCTGTGTTCTTCATCCTCTCACCTGGAGTGGATCCACTCAAAGATGTAGAAAAACTAGGTACTGTAGTGCGTATATTGTTTGTTATGTATACATCCTGATCACTCGGTAGGGATAATTATTCCAAACATTCTTTCTGTGCAGGATTGAAGCTGGGATTTTCCATCGACCAGGATACTTTGCACAACGTCTCGCTGGGACAGGGACAGGAGGAGGTAGCTGAGAGGGTTCTGAGGGAGGCCTCTAAGCTTGGACATTGGGTCATTCTGCAGGTAGGAAGCAGTAATGTTCAGAGACCAGGTTACCGTAGCGACTCCAGGCTGCTCTTCCAGCGAGCCTGCAATGCAACTAATGATATTATCTCACCCCCTGAGCAAGGAAATAAACTCAATTTGGTTCAATAAAAACCATAATTGGCTAAATCAGCACCACAAATGCCTCATTTTAAAGGGAGAAGCCTGCAGCCAAGTGAGCCGCAGAAGGTTTTCTTACTAATTGAGAGCATAGCAAGATATCTTTTAGCATGAATCTTTCACAAATGAGCTTAAATACATTAAAAAAAAAAAAAAATTGTTAATTTATAAACATAATCTGCCTAATCTTTTTGTCATCTTTTCAGAATGTACACCTGGTGGCTCGCTGGCTGCCCTCTCTTGATCCTCTTCTGGAGACGGCAGCGGTGGACAGTCACCCAAACTACAGGGTGTTCATCACTGGGGAACCTGCACCGAGCCCTGAGCAGCATATTATCCCCAGAGGCATACTGGAGAATGCCATCAAAATCACCAATGAGCCCCCCACTGGCATGAACGCCAGTCTGCATGCAGCCCTCAACCACTTCAGTCAAGTGTGTTGAAACGTTTATATCATTTCTAAAAATGCGTTATATTTAGGGCTGCAACTAACGATTATTTTCATTGTCGATTAATCTGTCGATTATTTTCTCGATTAAACGATTAGCTGTTTGGTCTTAAAAATGTCAGAAAATGGTGAAAAATGTCGATCAGTGTTTCCCAAAGCCCAAGATGACGTCCTCAAATGTCTTGTTTTGTCCACTATTCGAAGATATTCAGTTTACTGTCATAGAGGAGTAAAGAAACCAGAAAATATTCACATTTAAGAAGCTGGAATCAGAGAATTTTAACTCTTTTTTCCTAAAAAATTACTCAAAGCGATTAAACAATTTAATAGTTGACGATTAATCGTTGCAGCTCTAGTTATATTTGATTAAAATAAAGAAAATAATAATAATGAATGTATCATTCAGTGTAATCTGTAATTCTTACCCTCTCTCTCTCTCTCTCTCTCTCTGTTCAGGACACTCTGGATATGTGCTCCAGAGAACAGGAGTTCAACTCCATGTTCTTCTCCCTCTGCTTCTTTCATGCTTGTGTTACGGAGCGCCGTAAATTTGGTCCCCAAGGGTGGAACCATAACTACCCATTCAGCACTGGAGACCTCACCATCTCAGCCAGCGTCTTGTACAACTACTTAGAGGCCAACACTAAAGTAATTTTTACCACTATTTTTAAAGATAATTCAACATTTATATTTTATTCACATTATTATTGATAAAACTTATAATTTGTTTGTTTTTTTACTTCTACTTTCTTAAGCCGTGTAAATTTATAATGATTACGGTGTTTGCAGTGGCGTTATTGTCAGACAGGGATGTTGAATTACAGTTCAGTGTATCCAATTACTTATTGAAATCTTTTGTTCCACTGTTATTTGTGAAAAATGTTCAGTCTCGTCTTTTTTTCCCCACATTTCTTCTCTTATAACTATGAACACGCAACCTATAATTTAGCTTTATTTCATGGAGACAAAAAATCCATTCTTGGGGTGCTGCACCCCTCACAACTCCTAATGCATTTCTCTTAGAACTCCTATTACTCCGGTCACAACCAATTATGTCTCCTAGGTATTCTGCCCTCCAAAAACGAATGTCCTTCATTATGTTAACCAAACAGTAACCTGTATGTGCGTATACAGAGAATTCATTAGGAGGGCAATGAAGCGTTATCCTAAATGTAATTACATGCAGCCAATGTGACAGTTCACAACGCTACATAAGTGATCACTGCAATTAGAGCTGATGAAGGAAGCAATTTGCAAAACAATACAGGTACAAATGATTGTGAACCTCCAGCTTTTGTAATTTGTTATGAATCACAGGTTCTTTTCTTCCTCCTTCACCCTCACGGATCATAATCTCCCGCTGAGGAAAAGACTCTTCTGTCATACATTAGATCAGTGTGTGCAAAGAAACATAATTTTGTTGCATTTCCCTGCCGTTATCATCATTATAAGAGCTCATTTGGGAAGAGATCATATAGTTACTGCTTGAAGTTCAAAAAGAGGAACGGAATAACGCAGAAAGAATGAAAAACGATTTGCGAGATGATCCTGAATGATAACCTGGAAATAATTTTAGCATGTGTCTTTATAGTTTAATATACTCCTAATTATTTAAATACAAAAAGTTTTCTTATTTTGCATTGTCCTATCATCCTACAGACTACTATGTTTCTTATAGTCCATGCAGGTGCCCTGGGAGGACTTGTGTTATCTTTTCGGGGAGATCATGTATGGAGGACATATTACTGATGGCTGGGATAGAAGACTGTGTAAGACCTATCTGCAAGAGTTCATGCATCCAAAAATGGTAAGTCAGTGTTCATGTCGCCATGTAAGAAGAATCTAATCATTTTGTTTTCTTTTTTTGTGTTTGGTTTCAGCAATACTACATGGGTTTAATTGTAAATTTTCCAAGATTTGAAAAATCACTACTTTTTTAAGTTAGCATATACACTCAATGTCCGGTTACATTCTTTTTACTGTGCCAAATATTAAAGAAAATCTACTGAGCTGTTTTGAATTTCTTGGTGTTGTTGTTAAGGTAAAGGGTGCCCTCTTGGGATGTAAACCTAAACTGCAGTATTGCACTTAAAGTCATTGGCATTGCTGATTTTTCCACCCTCACTTTGCTGATGTTACCTCTCTGTGTGGCACATTTGTCTGTCAGCTGCTCCATGAAAGTCCACTATAAGCATTATCAGATGATTATTCTTTAGCGTGTGTGAAGTTGATAGACGCACCGATTGGAATTTATCTGTTTCTATCTGTTTCTCTCCCACAGAGGACTGATTAGCCCTCTGCCAGTTCACCTTTACTACCAAGCTAACAGCCACTGTTTCTCCAAAAATGCGATTACGACAATCAGACATCAATGAATGTTTTTTATTGCTGGTGCAGCAACACGTTTGCTGCCCATCGTATTGAATTCTCAAACACACAGGCTAAGTTTTGCTTGCAAGATTCATGAGGGCGGTTTAGGTTGAATGTTCATTGTCACCATTTTGCTGCATGTGAAATAGTGCGCTGTGTGTGTTTTCATCTTCTCAATATGTCAATTCATAGTTTGAAGGGGAGCTCTTTCTGTGTCCTGGGTTCCTGGCCCCCCCGTTCATGGACTACAGTGGTTACCACAGTTATATTGACGAACATCTCCCGTCTGAGAACCCCACTCTGTATGGTCTTCACCCGAACGCTGAGCTCGAGTGCCTCACTGTCACCTCAGACAACCTCTTAAGGACTCTGCTGGAGCTGCAGCCACAGGACTCCTCCAGAGGAGAGGGGGCAGCTCAGAGCACAGAGGAGAAGGTGTGGAGGCAGAAAGAATCATTATTGGGGGTAAAAAGCAGCTGAGAATACAATAACCTACCTACATAAATCACCTAACCATGTGTATTATATTTGTCAGGTCAAGTCTGTCATTGAAGACATCCTTGACAAGCTTCCTGAGGAGTATAACATGGCAGAGATAATCCCAAAGACAACAGAGCGAAGCCCCTACATTTTAGTCTGCTTCCAGGAGTGTGAACGCATGAATCTTCTGCTGGCAGAAATAAGGAAGTCCCTTAATGAGCTGGATCTTGGCCTGAAGGTGCACTCTACTGTGACATTTACTAAATTAATAAAACATATTTTTTTTATCATAAGATCCTGTAGCATTAATGCAGATTTCTTTGTCCACAGGGAGAACTCACCATCTCCTGCAGTATGGAGACTCTGCAGTCGGCCCTGTTCAATGACTCTGTTCCAGATTCATGGGCCAGACTTTCTTATCCCTCCACTAAAACACTGGCACAATGGTAACTACTCCTTTCTAATAATACTGTATTCTTTGCTCAACATGGCCTTTATTATCTCCTTTTTATTACACGGCTTAGCTGAATACTCTATTCTGATTGGTCAATCACGGCATTCTACGGTCTGTTATTTCTTTATAACAGACCGCTGCTATGTATAACAGACTGTTGCTATGTATAACAGATTGCTATGGACGTAGTTCTGATGTCAGACTCTGGTGGACCATTTTTATGTCAGATTGTTGATTTCTTAAGTCAGTAGCCGTTTAATACGCAGGATAATGTACAGCTAGCATTGTTGTGAAATAAACCCCTTCAGGGCGATGCAGGACCCCCGCCGCATCGCCCTGTTGGGTTTATTTCGCAACAATGACCGGCTCGATGTACATTATCCTGCTTATTACTATTATTATTGTTTCTTCTAGCAAAAGTTAATAAATTTGAAAAAAACTGTCTTCAAACATGAAGCTAATATTAGGATGACCCTTGCAGACACATTGTGAAAGCTTCAAGCAATGATATACCATGTTGTTAATTGTTGTTTAATCTTTTTTTTTTTTTAAATATATATATAGGTTTAATGATCTAATGTGTAGCTGTCGAGAGCTGGACAGCTGGACTCAAGACTTAGTTCTTCCTGCTGTCGTTTGGCTCTCAGGACTCTTCAACCCACAGTCTTTCCTCACTGGTGAGATCACAATCTCTAAACCAACAAGGCAGATGATTTAGGTGACATGTGTACCAGAGGTAGCAGAAATATTAAACGTGCACCAGAGGCAGCTGAAATATGAACATGCAGACTTTTTTTTCCAAGCTGTGCTGCAGAGCATCGCTCGCAAGAATCAGTGGCCCCTGGACAAGATGACTCTGACTGTGGATGTAACAAAGAAGACGAAAGACGACTTTGGACACCCACCACGGGAGGGGGCCTACATTCACGGACTCTTCATGGAAGGTCAGAATTAATAAACCTAACATCCCTCAGATACATCCTGCCGTAGTTACATAGATTTTGACAGTTTTTGGCAACACACGTCTTGGTAAAATGTGCATCTCTTTGTAAGTATCGCCAATGAAAGCCACCCTGTGTCTCTTAGGAGCGCGTTGGGACACTCAGGCAGGAGTCGTCTCCGAGGCGGTTTTGAGGGATCTGACTCCAGCCATGCCGGTGCTGTATGTTAGAGCTGCGCCTGCAGAGGAGCAGGAGCTCAAGAATACTTTCGAGTGTCCGGTATACCGCACTAAGCAGCGTGGGCCCACATATGTGTGGACCCTCCACCTCCGAACCAAACAGCCTCCTGCCAAGTGGATTGCAGCCGGAGTTGCACTGCTGCTGTCTGTGTGAGACGTTAGAGGTACTTTATGATATCTTACTAGGGCCGTCACGACATCAGACTTTCACTACACAATTATCACGGCCAAAACAATTCACGATAACTATATTATCGCGATATCTATAAAAAAAATGTGAAAAATAATGATAATGCTATCAGTTGAGTTCATCTTTAACTTTGTTTATTGTGCGTTTTGGCAAATGAATAACACTCAGTTGTGTGTGGGGCATTGGGGGAGTGAAAGAACAGAAAGAAACTAAAATGATTTAAAGGTAGCGTCAGCAATGCTTAGAAACTGACAAGAGTACACTAGATTTAAAAAAAGATCCAACCGAAAAACAGAGGCAGTTTTGCCAACTCTTTTCCAATGAAAGTAGCTAGCAGCACTAGCTCCAATAGTCCCTAAATCTAGCGCGAAAGTCGCCAAGTTGCAGTGCACGGGCAGAGTGCGCGCAGCCAGGCAGGCCGTCCATTCGGGCAGAATGAAATGATTGGACGGGCGTATTGCAGTACTGCGACAGTACTGCAAATATAACAAAAAATGTATATGAACAACACTACCAATCCTACCTTTTAAGAGGCGCTGGATTATTTAAACAATATTACCAAATGTGTATTATTAACATGATGTCAATATTTCGTCACGGTTATCGTCAATACCGGTATATTGCGACACCCATAACATCTACTGACAGTATTCTGCAAACAGTGTTAAAAGCATATTTATTAGAGGAGGTGTATTCTCCCATTGAGACAGTATTGAATCATTATTGCGTTCGTTTTGCTTTTTAACATGTTTTTATAATTACTACACTTTTAATCTTGCATTAATGTTGTTGAATCCAATTTGGTTCACACGTGACAACACTGACATTGTAGCGTATGAATGTGTGTGTGTGTTTTAGATCTCAAGATAACTGAAATAAAGAAGTGGAGATGCGTGTTTAGCCAGCGCTGAACCTGTTGTGTCTGTGTCCGACACTGTTGAACGTCTCCCTTGAGATGGCTCGGTCTGGCCATGATTTGTTGGGAGCTTATGTCTCCATTTTAGACCATGTAATTCTGGATAGGGAGCATATTTTATTGGAAGGTCAAGATTAAAAAAGCTCTCTGGCTGCCCTCTACTAACTGAATGATACACAATGCCGTCTGGAGGGTTCCCGGACCGAATTCCCAGGAGATGATGTGCATGGTCGCTATTGACTTTTAAATGAGGTGCATTTGACATTGACCTTTTGTACGGCAGAGGCAGAATACTAACAGACGAGTGTAATTCATTCAGCCGGGGCCTGTTGGAGAAACCTATTCAAAGATGCTGATAGCTTTCTATGAGAAAGCAACACATTAGATTACCCATCCTTTATCTGTCTGCACTCTCTGTTAGCATCTGATTAACTGAATACGAACCAAATAAAACCTTTAACCATGAATGAGTCTAAAGAAACACCGCCGTATTATCTAAAGTGTTATCTCTTTTAAACTGATTTAATTGAGGTTAATTGAAAAGTGAGAAGAGGTTCAGATTAAATAGTTTGACTGAGATTATGCGTACTGAAGGAGTTGTGCATAATTCATATGCTCTTAAGTTCCTCGTATGTCAGAGCTATGGTAAAATATTAGGGGGAGTCAAGGTTGAGATCATACAACACAGAGAAAAAAATGTTTTTTAATTAAAAAAAAAAGTGCTCAGAGAAAAGGGGATATAACACCTGAACAAATAATGTCATATATTTAGCCTTTATTTCACATTCACTAATGGAAAACTAGCATCTTTGACACCGTTTTTGAACGTTTATTATCCTTAACATTTGTAAACACACTGTGTCAGGGCAGCGACTTCATGATATTGGCGGAAATTTGCCCAGGAAGAGACAGGGCAGGTGCAATATTTATCTGGGAAGATAAACAAGTGACGTACGATGCACAAATTACAGCCATTCTGTTTTTTTTTTAGTTTCTTTTTAGATAGAAATCAGCACTCTTATCTTCTCAAATGAGATTTTCTCCAACGCTAATAACGGCTGTGTTGCTCTTAATTTCTCCCTGCAGCCAAAGTGGCTGCAGACAGTCATGTGGAGGATGGAGGATTGATTCGATGTATTGTATTGCACGGGGGAAATGAAGAACCAGTCTTCCTGTAGTTTCTCTTCATCTGCCCTCTCTTCCTCTCATTAGCACGCCACAGCAGCTAGCCAGTCATTTGGTGACAGGGAAATGATACAGTGCTGGCAGTGTTTGGGAGGAAATGGCAGGGTACGGGGGCCCGGCGCGGCGGGGGTCGTGCCACAGATAGTCATGTTAAAGGCCAAGCAGGACACCTGGTTAAAGTCAGCAAGGGCATCTGGGTCACACCTCCGCCTCGCAGAAAGACATCGTGTACTGATGGTTTTGTTCTCCCAAAAATTTAGCAAGGATCCCACGTTCTTAGTATTTATAAATCACTGGTTATGTGAAGAAGCAGGTTCTAACTAAGTGAAATACTGTAAAGTAACAATACAGGTTCTCCAGCTAATATAGTTTAATATACAGAAAAATATAAAACCTAACCTAGTTACCGACAATAATATAAATGAATGAAAAATATAACCAAAATCAGTGTACAATTTTAGAATAGTGTGTTTATACTTAAAAACTATTTTAGATTTTCAGGGTCTGATCAACCCACGAGGGGGGCCGTGGCAAAAATGAGCTGTGGGCCCCTGTTGGCCAACTACCCCATTTTCCCCACTCTCTATGCATTGTGTATGAGTTAGTAATTTGTTTATGTTAACTTGGTTAAGCAGATGATTATTTAGTAAAGTGTAGCATGTGCAGTAAGCACAATGTAACCCCCCCAAAAATTAAAGGCATAAAGGGAACTTTGTGTAACATTTAGGGGGATCTACTGTCAGAAATGGAATAGAATATTAATAAGTATGTTTTTTTATTTAGTGTATAACCAGCTGAAAATAGGAATTGTTGTGTTTTCGTTACCTTAGAATGAGCCGTTTATATCTACATACGGAGCGGGTCCTCTTCACGGAGCCGCCCGTCAGGTTTCTACAGTAGAACGAGTAGAACCCAGAACGAACAAAGTAAACGCTGGCTCTAGATAGGGCCATTCGCATTTTCACGTTTTTGCGTCGGCCAGCGTAGTTCTAGCTACACGCTTGGCACACGGGAGAAGTTTCAGTTGGTTGCAATCTGCAACCTCACCGCTAGATGCCGCCAGATCATTTGCCTTTGCATGTCACCACCTTATACATGTTAATACTGTATATATATTACAATAACCAAACTCATGATGATGAAAAATCTTTTATTGCATGCACAGCTGACACTGGTGGTCAATCCATGGTTTGCCATATCATGCAGACCAGCCAAAACGGTGCGTACAAAAGACATGAAATCAAACTGAACTAATATCTGTAGAACAAATAAATAATTCTGAAATAAATAAATATCCGAATCCAGAATTTCAACATATAGATATATACATTATAAATAGAATCAACCGTACAGTGTTGATGCTACAAATGAAATCCAAAATAAGATACTGTAGATATACTGCTGAAGCATGTTTCACTCCATGTTCACCGTGGGCTTAAAAACCCAAAATATACAAATAAAATCTCAGGAATATAATGCTAAATTCCATCTACAATGCTTCACAACGCCTACTTAAAATGGCCGAACCTCAGGGCGAACGTGAGAATTTTCGGTTGACCAATCTAGAGAATAAATACTGTACAGTATCTTCTACAACTACATACTATACAGTTGTATACAGTGGTGTTAATACTCACTGTATATAAGCAGATGGCTTCTATTCTTCTTCCTCTTTCTCTACTTGTTTTGTCCAGAAGGTGCTGTTCTACTTGTTTTTGCTATTGCTCTTTACTTTACTAACACAATGAAACTTATTTTTCCTCTACAATATCTATCATAGATTTACTGAGGATAAAAGAGATAAGCTGTCGGTAGCATTTAACTAGGAAGCAGAAAGAGGGTTGTTGTGGGTGTTTGTGACTTTGTTTTTGGAAAGACATGCCGTTGCCGAGTTTTTCAAATCCTAATCTCTAGTACTCTGAGTACCATTACAGTTAAAGCCGATATCTCCAACCTCAACAAATCAAACACTATCTGGGTGGCACTGTATTGTGTTTTAACCTGAACTTTAAAGACCAATAAAGATGTATCAGTACGGGTCTGCTGCTGCTTTCGTTCAACTGATTGTCCACAGCTCAACTAGATGGAGATCCTTACGCTTTTAAAAAGATGAGCAATTAGCTTTAATTCGAATGGGCTTTTTTATGGTATTTGGCACAAACATACGTGATTATAACTCACAGACGGAACACACAACTTTTCCCACACACCACAGAAATACAGTATACTGTGTATTCTTATCTAATGTCCCGCTCTAATACCATCTGAATTGCCTCATCTAATACACTCTATGGTTAAACAATAGAAAACGGTACGGTAAGAGAACTCTGCAATGTAAAAATAGATAATGAAAATAATATATGAAAATGTTCAATATTTAACAATCATTTTCACTATTTCTGTCATCTTGATTCAGCTTGTTGTGCATACACTGTATTGGTGACTTACATCTGGCAAAGAGAACATCTGGATCGTGTGTACAATATATAGGACTGAAATACTCTTTGGTTAACTCTGATGAAACAACCCCACTGCAGCCAGATCTTTAAACACTGAAAATACAAAAAGATGTACAGTATCACGAGTTAATCTGCATCTCAATCACTGCATGTGATGTGATTTATGTGGTTGAAAGCTCTGGAAAGGCTAGTAAGTGGACTTTTTTTTGTCAAACATACTGTTGTGAATGAACTTCCATGCTCAACGCTTTGTTTGCACATTCATTTTCTGTAGCTTTTTTTTTATTAGATGGGAAGCACTTCACCTGCAAACAAACTCTTATTGCAGGCTGCTGATTCTCCACAAGGGTGAGCTGTTGGCTCGTTGTTAGAACAGCTCTGCATCTGCCAACCTCTGCCATCTGTAAGAAAGTAATAGCAGCAGCAGGTTTGGACCCGCGGATCCAGACATCCATATTGTTTCTTGCCACCAGACAGCAGCTGGGCCTGCTTTCAGGTGTTTTGGATCAGTGACACTATTGTGGATCTATGCAAACATTTATGCATTTAAAGTCTTTTTTTTTCTGCTTATTCCCACCTCTGGTGAGAGTTTCCTGATTGAGCGGCTCCCTCCTGTGGTCGGCCAGGATCATGCAGCGTCCTCTGATTGCTGAGTGAGTCCTGAGAGATAGATGAGACAGCGATAGATTGTTCCTTGGCAATCCGGCAGTCTGGCTGACACAGTGGGTAGTGCAGTGGGAGCTGCTCTCTCTAAGCGCGAGGCTCCAGCCGGTGTGACAGTTCAAACAGAGTCTGCTGATTGTCGATGATATGCAGGTAGTCAATGTAGGCTCGCACTTCGGAGCTGCTCTTCTGGGCGATGCCATTACCTGGAGGGAAAGAAAATGTTTAACTCCAAGCTAAGGTAGCAGCATACTAAATGATTAAGTTGTACATTTTCAACATAATCGTAAAAATATATATAGTATGCTGTAAAAAGGCCATTAAATCCAACTTTTCTTTCCATTTTTTGACATGCAGGGAGGTTGTGGAGGATAAACCAGACACAATTATGTTTATATCAAAAAGTGAAATGATTGTGGACATCATGGTAAGGAGTATTAAACTGATTTAAACTATATGGAGACTGTATTTCAAAGTTAAAGGTGCAGTGTTTAGGATTTAGCGAAATCTAGTGGTGAGGTTGCAGATTGCAACCAACTTGAGTACCCCTCCGCTCACTCATCCCTTTCCAAGACTGCGGTAACGTGAGCAGCCGAGTGCAAAACCGCGGTAACGCCGTTCGCCTCGCTCAGAGGCCATCCTCACCATAATGACATTACTTTAGGAGCAACGAAAGTCCGACGGCGGCTGGCGGTACCACGGTTTTGCGCTCTGCGGCTCATGTTACCGCAGTTTCGCAAGCGTGTTGGAAAAACTACGGTGGCCTTCAGGTAACGTAAAAACACGAAAAGCTCTCTCTAGAGCCAGTTGTCCGTTCTGGGCTACTGTAGAAACATGGCAGACTCCGTGAAGAGGACCCGCTCCCTATGTAGATATGAAGGTCTCATTGTAAGCTAACGAAAACACAACGATTCTTAGTTTCAGGTGATTATACAGTAATGAAAACGTAGTTATGAATATTATTTTCCATTTCTGATAATGGATCCCCCGAAATGTTACACACTGTACCTTTAACTGTTTTGGTCCACAGATTTGGTTACTGACCTTGCAAAGACTGATACTACATCAGTGATTATGAGTAGAATTACACAGTCAACGTCAAGATATTGGTTTCTCGCACCATAAAATGAAGAATTAGTAATCTGAATACTGACCCATGTGATCTTTCTGACACTGCCGGATGAGACGCACCGTGTCTGCTATCATGTGCTGGAGATAAAGATGGACACAGGCTTCATTAAACATTACAAATTCAGCACTACTGTATGTTTTCAGTGCAGAAGCATATAGGGTTCGTGAACTCACCAGCTTTTCAAAATTGACCAGGTTATCATGAAACGTCTTGTTGCCTTCGTGAATGAACGTAATGTCTAAAACAGATAGACATTTTGTTAGTTTTCACCAACAGGCGTTTGAGGTAAAAATCACTGTTGGTTTCTATGTATCAAATCTGGATGGAAATACTTCACCGCGCTCTCCTGCCATAGTTAGACTAGGTTTGGGGTACTGAAGTGACAGAATAATGAACTCACCTTTCAGTAGCAGAGGAGGGAAGGGGATCTTTGGCGCCTTCATCTTCTTGAAGGAGTCCCTGTAGGCCTTGTGGTTCAGCGAGGGATCCTGTGAAGACATTTTCAAAACGAATGAGTGTAATCCTCTGGGGATGACTGTGTGTGCCTGTGCATGCATGCTTTGTTAGCTGAATTGCGACAGCATAAGAGAATAATGATCATGTAAAACAGCTGATGTTTCGAAATGAAAAACATCTGCTTGTTTCACCTCTTACACACCGAAGCACAGGTTTGTATTCCCTGTCGCAGTAGATTAATGTCATTGTTTTTCATTTCAAAACATATATAACGGGTGTATTAAATGCACTGAGTGCACTGAATTACACTTACTGTAATTGTCTCCAGCTCTGAAAACAGCTTTTTGAATTTCCCAGGAATTTTCTGCAGAGACAATAACAGGATTTTTGTTCAGATGCTGTGTACTTCTTCATAAAAGGTGGCACAGATGAAAGAATAAGAGCACATCCTTACCTCCCATGTCTGACTGAGGCGGCTAACAGCTGCAGTGTTCAGGCCCATTATAATGGCGAAGAAACAGTTGAGGTTCCTCTGTGCTTTACAGCTGTAAAAGATCAATGGAGCAGACAGTTCAGTCTCTTGCCGGGGCGCAGCAGCATAAAAGCAGATGCAGTTTATTGATCTGCCACTGGAGGGGGCAGCAAACCCATGCAAGTTAAAACATCTCACCCTAAAGATTTGGGGGCTGAAATACTGTTGTGTTGGCTCTCAGTGTGAGAAGCCGGTGTGTACATGATCTACAATCAATAAATCTCTAATCTAAATGCAGAAGGATTTGAGTAAAGCTACTAACTGGGCAGCGATCTTGATGAACTTCTTGATGAGTTGGACTCTTTTGCAGAGCGTTGGGCACAGCAGCACCTCGGTCATCACCCACTGCTGGACTTCATTGCAGCGTTGCAGCAGCAGCTCGAACGCCACGGTGTGGCTGCTGCTGCTGTGGCGGCAGAAGGTGAAATAGACGAGTTCTTGCTGTAAAAGAACAACATGCGCTCATGAGTTTAGCAGAGCAGGACAGGCGATGCTAACAGCATGTCATGTCTGATGTCTGAAACAGTTAAGATTCTTTTTTAAAGGAACAGTGTGACATTTTGGGGGATCTATTAGCAGAAATGGAATATAATATTCACTTCCGTTGCTCCTAAAGTAATGTTATTATGGTATGGATGGCCTCTGAGCGAGGCCAGCGGCTTGACCACGGTTTTGAACTCGGCGGCTCACGTTACCGCAGTCTTGGAAAGAGAGGAGTGAGCGGAGGGGCACTCAGTTGGTTGCAATCTGTAACCACACCTCTAGATGCCGCCAAATCCTACACACTGCACCTTTAAAAGGCAACAAATTACACCGAAGTATTCAGGTTGTGGGACGAACCTCGTGTATTGAGTCAAAGATGGTCCAGTCAAAGTTGGTGAGAGCGACGGCCACGTCCCATGTGTTTAAACTGAGCATGCGAGCCGTCCTCTGTGGCAGCTCTGAGTTGTCTGTGAACGGGTTCTGAGGAGGGAAAGCAAAAGACAAACAATATCACACACATGACAACATCAGGGCCAGCTTTTCTTTGGATGTCATATCACCTGAAAGAGTGATATGAACACTCAAACACTTTTTTTGCATAAGTTATTTCACATTAGCAGATTTTTATAAATCGTACTGACAATGGAGTTTTGAAGCTTCTGACGTAACCTCCACTACGCTGCACGTTGTCTCATTCGCTGCATCTGAGCTGATGTACGAATGCGTATGAACTAACAGAGGACACTATTTTGACACCGCAGCACTTGTACAGTTTGTTTAAGTCGGAGTGACGCAATACAGTAATATTTATTCTTACCAGGACTTCACCCAGGTCCTTCCTGCACACATGCAGCCTCCCCACCGGCCGTACAGAATCAGAGAAGACTCTGTCCTGAGGCTGCAGGAGGAGCCTCCCTGCAAGAGAGAAAAAAACATATCACACATAGCAGAATACCATTAAAAATCCGTCAGGCGGCGTGTAAAGCAGCTATCAGCAGCGACAGATAAGACCCGCTGTGCCAGGCTCCACTGTGAGGTGGCCAGTCACTTCGGTCACTGATAACAGATACCGACTTCATATTACTGGACTGTAAATGCTTCTCCCTTTTAACTGTTGTCACAGGGGGAGATATGTAGGTCGGCTCTGTTGATTAGAATCTCACATTCAATGTCTGGGCTCAATATATAACTCAATATAGGAAAAAAAACTTTGAGTATGAAATATTGTGAGAAATTAAAGTGCTATAAGATGAGATTATTTCAATGTCTACTAGTGTTATAGTTGACTCTTACAGGATAAAATCACCTATTCTGATCTATTACGTACTGAATCGTACGCTGATGTTTAATTATAGCGTTGAACAGGAAATAATTTGTGTATAAATATTGAAATACACGCTTGTTTATTAAGTTTTATCATAATTAAGCTTCTGATTATCACCATTGTGAGTGTTAGGTTATCATATAGTGCTGTAATGACTGTAGTGGTAGTTGATGTGTGCAGTAGCTGGGTTGTTAGAATGGTATTTCTACCTCCAGTATAAGTGACAGCCACTAGCACCAGTTCCCCCAGTGGGACATCCATCCTCTCTGCCACTGCCTGCAGCAGCTCCTGGGCCGCTACCCCGGCATGGGCCCTCATACTTAGGAACGAGTCCATGGTAATGTACACGTGACACAGCACTGCAACAGAGAGGAAATATGAATTCAGTAAGGTACAATGTAGAATTCACAGCGCTTACATGAAGTGCAGCTCTGCCCATGTTAACCTGTTAGGGAGCCCAAGGGGTCCCCGTTGCCCACACATCCCTCTGTGCATAGTGTACGTTTGTACCCCGTCACCTCCAAGCTCCCAGTGCACTCAGCAGACTATACATGATAGCTTCATTATATAACGAGACAAACCAGTAGTCAGAGGCTGAAGTAATGAATAATAAATGGCATCAGGTTTTCTAAATTTAAACTAGATGATGACATAAGGTCACAATACTAGCTAATAATGCAGGAATCGCCTTGAAGATAATTGTGTTTTATTGGTGCAAATTTCCCAGGACATTTCCAAATAATCAAATTACCAAAATTTCAGTGACCCTGGAGCTTTTGAGGCCCCTGGGGGTTCTTGCCCGTTTTGCTGTGAGAGCTGGTGTAAAATGTTAATGCAGGATTTTTTTCCAGACTAAGGCAGGTTATTTAATCATTTAGCACACCTTCAGCCAGAAAGAAACCAACTAATGAAGTCACCTGCTGCCGTCTCTGAAACGACAGCACAAACGAAAGGACATAACAGGGCTGCCCCCTTATTGATAAGGTGACCTTGAGCTAAGCAATTGACTCTCAATTGCTCCGGTGTAACCACTCAGTGATCAGCTGTAGAGGACTGTGTAGTGCGGCGTTACTGGGATGGACCAAGCATACTCAATAGAATTGTCTTGATGAAGGTAAAGGGTCAGTGGGGACGATTTCTTCTGTGGTTATATCTCAAAACCTCAGCAGATGAAGTCAAGACTATTTGCATGGCTAGATAGCATGAGAGGTAACTGTTCGTTTTTAATTGGGTGAACCTGCCCTTTAAAGGGACATTGAGTAGGATTTGGCGACATCTAGTGGCGTGGTTGCAGATTGCAACCGACTGAGTACCCCTCCGCTCACTCCTCCCTTTCCAAGACTGCGGTAACGTGAGTCGCCGAGTACAAAACCGTGGCAACGGCGTTCGCCTCGCTCAGAGGCCATCCACGGCGGCTGGCGGTACCACAGTTTTGCGCTCTGCGGCTCACGTTACCGCAGTTTCACAAGCGTGTCGTAGAACTACGGTGGCCTTCGGGTAACGTAAAAACATGAAAGGCTCTCGCTAGAGCCAGTGTTTGGTTTGCTACTGTAGAAATATGGCAGTGTTATGATGGACTCCGTGAAGAGGACCCGCTCCCTATGTAGATATGAAGGGCTCATTCTCAGCTTACAAAAACACAATGATTCTTAGATTCAGGTGATTATACACTAATGAAAACATAGTTATGAATATTATATTCCATTTCTGCTAATAGATCCCCCGAAATGTTACACACTGTTCCTTTAAAATAAGCAAAAACTGATCCCAGTAAGGCAAAATGAAGTCATGACTCAGGAATTTGCATTTCCAAACCTTCTCATTGCTTCCCTGGAAAGATTCCCATTGTTCTACTGCTCAGACTAAATGTCTCTTGTCGACGGCTTTGGAAGCAACGTATGATGGGAGGAATGTGTGAAGAACGCCGTGTTTTACGACTTACCTTCCTTGGTCTCCCTCTGTGTGCCTCTGGACTGGAGCCCGTTCTCTTTCAGGCTCAACTGGTGGAAAAGTGCTTTGCTCTAAAAGAAAAGGAAATGCGTGGATTTTGACACATATTCATATTGCCTGGGAACACGGCGGGGCATTTTCGCTAGAACTATAGAACAATGTCTTTAGCAGGAAATGTGAGGACAATAGCTCCAACACCCAATCTAGTATGTCCAAGTGGGCGAACAGCTTTGTTTAATAAAATTCCTTCTGTCTTAGTGGCATAAAGAGAGCAAACTCTTTTTCTTTTCACTCACCTTTCTTTGAGGGGAATAGTCATCCACCGTACTGGAAAAAGAAGAAGAAATAAATCAGTGAATGTGTCCTAAAAAAACTGATCAACTATGTCAAGTACAAAAACAACTTCACCAGTCTATATAATCAAGGTAAAGTGACTTTACATATATACTCCGCTGCAGCATTCACTCCATTATTTAAGATCAGTGTCAGGGTGAGATTAGAGTGCTTTGTAGATTTTAGACCTTCCAATGTGATCCCTTCATTTAATCACCCTATTCTCATCAGTTCAGCCCGGCTAGCATGATGGATAGCCCCGTGTCCATTATCATCCCTCAGCTTTTGCTGGGCTCTGCATCACAATAGGCATGTTGGCACAAAGCCTGCCCTGAGGGATCCCCTCTCGCTGGCCAGCAGCAGTCCTGCACTAATGAAAAACCTGATTCCCACTGTATTGTCAAAACAGAGCTCGTGATCTGATTCCCTCTCTTGCTCCTCAAAAAAAAAAAAAAGTCAAAGAGCTCTGTGTATTATAACGCCACATGACGAGAGAGTGCAAAAGAGCAAGCTTTTCTTTTGCGCAAAGGCCAGATGGAAGTTGACGGGAGCAACGAGGACTAAATGAGTCTTCTTTCTGTAAAAAATGACACCTTTTAGCTTTTCACTCGGCAGCAGATTGCCACAAAGCAGTCAACCTTGTCCTCCTCCTGGGGTGAGCCCGATTGTGAAAAGCTCATAAATAGTATAGTATGTCAGTTAGTAACACCCTCGCAAAGTCCACTGCTGCTTTGAAGGAGTGGGTGGATATAAAAATGAATAAAGCAGGCCCAGATAATGACAGCAGAGGCAGGTTGAATTATCTGCACTGGTTTCTAATGGGCGGCAGGTTGGAGCATCCCCTGGGAGGAGATCTGATTGGAGGCTGTGGTTGAGGGAGGGGAGGGGGGGGGGGGGGGGGGGGGCATGGGTGTGGCAGTGTGTCTGGTGACCGGGGGGGATGTTTACGCTGTCACGTCAAAGAGCAACGTGATGCTTATTTTTATTAAACCAAGAAATTGTAGTTATGAAGACAGACCCAATATTCAAGACTGATGACGATCAAGAAATCTGTTTGATATGTGAAAGCTATATATATTTTTAATGTACAGTACATCAATTATGCACGCATACAATACTTAATGTACAAGAATCACTTGTCTATACATAAATAGTTTTTAATAGCTGTCTCCAATGTTGTGGTCCAACTTGTATATGTGCGTCATTGTGCATGTGCATGTACGTATGCACACATACAAGCAATCTTGTGTCCATGTGAGAATGTATACTTGTGCGCATATACCCTACATGCATATTTATTCTATATATGTCTAGATACCTGTGTTTATTCATGATTAACATTTACTAATTTACAGAACTGTGAAGCTAAGTTTTCTATTTTTTGTACTGCTACTGTAAAGCTTCAGCCTACACCTTTTTGGTCTTTGCTATTATCTCTTTTTGACATTGATTCATTATTTTGCGGCTGTTTAACCACTTGGCTACAATTCTGTTTTCAATTTTTATTATTTATTTTAAAGATTTACTGATTTAAAAAAAACAGACAAAAACAACCCAAGTACTAGAGAGCACTGAATCCAAGAGAACATCTTGCAAAGACAGAATTTGTGCCAAAATGTGTTTGCTAAAATGCCCATGTGGTCTTACTGTAAGCATGTTAGCGATGCATCGATCCAACTTTTTCTCTCCTCAATACCGATATGATACCTCAACTCAGTGTATCTGCCGATACTGAGCATCGATCTGATACCAGTGGCTTCTTTTTCCCAAATTGAAAATCTGTTTACATTGCTGCGTGGAACTCATTGGAATCATTTTTATGTTGCCATTTTGATGACCTTGATGGTTTAGAAATTTGGTTTGAAGTTTGGTTTTGTTATTATTTCTTTTAGTGCAAGTAAGAAATATGCTTTTCAAGCTGAGAGTCAATTTTGATGGTGTTATTGGAAAAATGTAGTTCACAGGAGAGAATCTGTGTTCAAAGTTAAAAAAGATGCTATTAATCAATAGTATTTGAATTTAAATATACTTCTTTTCTGTTGATTCTATTATTACAAGCTTCAGTCTTAAGAAGAAAAAAGACATTAATTGAGATTAATCACAGCAAAATTGTGCGTTTAATTCGTTCTTTTTTTTTAATCGATCGACAGCCATAGTTTTTGTATTAGGTAACATGAGGCCAGGGATTGCTGTGGCACTAAAAACTGAGATGGCGGCCCATCATGACTGAATAAATCTAACTGTGGATGTTAACCTTAATGCGGAATGCGTCAAGATATGGCTGCATTTGATCAATGCATTCCTACTGTATGTATTTTCTATTTAGATCATGGACTAACTTACATAATTACAAGTTAGAAGCCATAATGATGTGTATCACTGTGTTTTATATATATGGATGTACGAATATGATTAGTTTGACGTTGTGTCCAGTAAACAAGCCGTGTATCGTTCTTTCTTCTCATGGAAAGTGACAAACATTTCTGACAACTTGTCCTTACTGTAATCCTCAAAATTCCTGTATTTCCTCAATTTTGGAGATTCAAGATAAAGAGCTCCATGACCTTCATATTTCCGTGCTTAACAACCCAGAACACTGCGATTCCTCTTCAGTCTCTGAATGCATTCATTGATGAGAGGCTAAATAAAGGCACCAAGCAGAGAAGCAGCTCTTTCTTTGCACTCAGAGGCCAGATAGTGTCTCTGCTTCTTTTCAGAGCTCCAATAGTCATTATACTCGCTGTTGTACGCACCCATATCGATAAATACATCAGTTTTTGTTTTTTATAGATAATTTACTTGCGTATGTACTGAATTACCCTGTGTCTTATAATGACAAAGTAAGTTATCATATGGTCACTCACTGTCTGCGATGCAGCTGGTAGAGTTTCTGCAGCTCCCTCACATCCATCTCCAGCGACGGGTGCTCATAGAGATCATCCAACACGTAACGATACAAAGTCTGGGAAGGAAAAATCCATTTTTATTTCTCCTCACACCCAGTTTCCACCCTTTCCCTTGCACATTATACCGTATTTCCTACCTTCATGAACAGCTTGACGTGCTCGTCGTCCCTCAGGAAGTCCTTGCAGAGGGCCGTCCACTGCGACACCAGGTGCAGCACTTTTCGTTTCCTCTCCAGAGCCTCCTTCCTGTCCTCTTTCCCTCTGTGTCGCTTGGTGCAATAGGTGGGATTCGGTTAAGGCTTCAGCACAGACGGAGAGTGAGATCTATTTGTTGATATCAAATGCAGGTGGCACACAATGAAGCATGAATAAAGACAGTGTGTGCGTGAGATGTTGATTTAAGGACAGGCGGGCGAGAGAGACCGTTGGATGAACACAGCTGAGTGAAATGAAGCAGCTTTGACTCAATAAAGCAGTCATGTTTTTGTATAGAACATCAATGTCTGTCTGTAGCGTTCACAAAAGAGAGTTGTTATGTGTGAATCTTTGTAATAATGTTCAAGGATATTGTCCCAGCAGAGCTTGGCACATATCACTGGTTGACATGAACACCGGGTAGGTCAGAAGAAAATCATCCAGGAGTGTGTCTGCAAAGAGAAACACAGTATTGACAATGGACAAAAGACGATACATTTTCTAGTAATGCAACTTTAGAAATAGTTCAACTGCTACTAGTACTAGATTATTTATAAAATATACAAGATATCTCACTGAGGAGAGAAACTTAGAACACGTTTAAATTCTGTGCAGACCATCGTATAACAGCCTCATTAGGTTTATACTACTGCATTTTACAGGATGCTGGAGGGCAGGTACACCAGTGACCTTGACAACGGTATGATTAATGTTTGTACTTTTAAATTGGATATTAACTCCGAGACTTGGCTTCAGTTTTTACCTATTCCATCTTAAAGGGTAACTTTGGTGTTTTTCAATCTGGTTCCTATTTTTCCATGTTTTTGTGTCTAACTGACTAATAGGGACACCAATTTTTGAAATTGGTCCATTATTGAGGGAGAGCGCTGTAGAAGACAGCTGCTCACGGGCTGCTCACGGGCTGCAATGTAATCATATTGGGGCAAGCCGGCACCATCATTTACGTCCACTAAAGTGCTTGTTTTTGCCATGACAGGCTCCAATAATTGTTATTATAAGTGTCTGGTAACATTATGGAAAGAGTCTCGCTCAAGGTGAAGTCTTGTTCTGAAATCTCGCGAGGTGACGTGTTGCCCGAAAACAATTGTGGAAACGCGAGTGCCAATCTAAAGGATTTTCAGTGTCATGGCTGAATGTTTAGATGATTTCGACAATGTGGACGAGGTCTTTGAATTTGATGGCCGCCCGTATTTATTTGAGCCAGAGTATATGGAGTATATCCTTTCCATAATGTTGTCAAACACTTATAATAACAATCTGTGCCTGTCAGTGGCAAAAGGAAGCACTTTTAGTGGACATAATGTTACATTGACGCTGCTCACTTGCCCTAGCAGCTCATTTCGCAGCTGCCAGTTGTCCCCATTAGTCACTTAGACACAAACACATGGGAAAATAGGGTCGAGGTTGAAACATACCGAAGTTAACCTTTAATAATACCAGAAGGAGAGCTCATTCTTTGCTGTCAAATATCAGCCAACAAGCACTGAGCAGAGATATTTCAGAGCCGAGCATAATGTGAGAGACCTTTCAATGGCACGTCATTCTTCATGGTCAGTCTCAGATAATCACATGTGCTGAAACCACTGAGGGTTCCTCTGTTTCATTTTGCTCCAACAAGTTCAAACAAGCCTTCACTGGCTTCTTTATCTTCAATCTCACACATTCAGCGTCGCAGGCTGTATCAGCAAAGATAAGCCAATAATGTGCCAGTTGACTCTCGCTGACCTCTGATGAGGTCTATGTTTTCATTGTGATTATCTTGCAAACAGAAAAAAAAGCAATCTGATATTGCTTAGCCATCATCCTAATGTGTTTACAAGCAACCGCTGTATCCTTGTATGATTTCTTCCCAAGGTTACACATGGGTAAGTGTTTCTGTAAATGGATTAAATCAACGCTGGTCAAATAGATCACAAGCTCACTTTGATAAGTTCCCTGAACATTAAATGCACTTAAATGTGCAGTCAGGGCTAAAACTAATGCTGATTTTCATTCTCGATTAATCTGTCGATCATTTTCTCGATTAATCGATTACTTGTTTGGTCTATAAAATGTCAGAAAATGGTGAAAAATGTCGACTAAGTGTTTCCCAAAGCTCAAGATGACGTCATCAAATGTCTTGTTTTGGCCACAACTCAAAGATATTCAGTTTACGGTCATAGAGGAGTAAAGAAACCAGAAATTATTCACATTTAAGTAGCTGGAATCAGAGAATTTAGACTTCTTTCTTAAAAATTACTCAAACCGATTAATAGTTGGCGATTAATTTAATAGTTGACAACTAATCGATTAATCGTTGCAGCTCTAGTGCAGTCTACATCATCACGACACTAAAACTAAGACTAAACAAGACTCCCTTTATTTCATCAGTTATTTTAAAAATTGCATGCAAAGTCCCTTTCTCACAGAATATCTTATTAAAATAACAAGCTGCAAGAGTGCATTTCGTAAATTGACATAAAAGCCACTAAAATAAATTTCTAAGGCGTAAAGAGAAAACGAAAGAGAGTAACTCCAAGACATGATGCTCGGCCACAAGCGAAAAGCTTTACAAATCATATTAGTGCCAACGTCCTCTCAACCCCTCTGTAAGTGTGCCTCGTACCCAGAATTGTAAATTCTCCCCTTTAATTTCACACTGGCTTCCCGGGGCCTTTGTGTGCGTTCTGGTCCACAGGACTCCCTGACATCATTATGTTAATCCGTGCGGAGCAGCTGTGGATGCATCACTCACCGCTTATGAGAGGTTACACACTCGTACATATGTAGCTCCCATAGAGAATACAGTAACGCACCTTAACACAAAGCCAGAAAAACAACACTCAAAGGATCACCCACCCACCCACACATACTGTACTCTACCTCCACACACACACATTCACCATGCACTACTCACTCACACCGCTGTGTGTTTTCTCCAAGCTATCTCAACTGAAACAGTTTCTCATGAGAAACAGCTTACATACCAACCCCCAGGCTGTACACTCTCCAAGTTTTTTGAAGTTGGAAAAACAGAATAAATATTTAATTTCAAGACCTAAAGTCATATTCTCAAGTTTTTCTTGAGCACAAAAAAAGGCAGGGAATGTCCTGCAGAGTATAGATTTATTCCAAACAGTTTGGCAGAAGATGTGTTGACCCAAAAGCATTTATTCATGAATAGTGTTGTATAAATAACAGTCTGTTGGGCTGATTTGTGACTCCTACACAAATTCACACCATTTTCATTTAAAGTGTTCAGTCGTCATCAATAGTTGGCCTGGATCAGAGAAACGAATGTAGGATGTGGAGAAATCTGAAATGTATTCTGCGCTGCTGAATCCTGCTTTCTGGCACTCGAGCCAAAATTAATTTTGTTTCCTTTTCAGAGGAAACGCAGAATGGATTCATTGATCTGGCTTGTCAATCTCCCGTGAAGTCAATCAAACTGTCAATCCAGCTGCCAATTCCTTTTGCATTTCAATAAGTGCTCTTAAAATTGATCCAGACAGCCTTTGAAATATGCATGTTAATGTGTCACTTATTGGCCCAGTAAGCACTAGAAGACATCCTCCTGGTGTAAAAGCCCTAAATTATTATGATGATGATGCATTTAGACATCTTTAATCTTATATCCACTCACTTGATGTGACGTTTTCTTCACTACAATATAAGCATCAACATCTCCGCACATGGTGCGTCAGTAAAAGAGCTGGTACATCCTCTCATTAAGGACACAAATGTTCCATTACATGTTTTTAAAAGCTGGCAGATGCAGAATCAGTGCAGAGCAAGAATCAATAGCTGCACTCAGAGATTGGGCAACACTGAACACTTGTGAATGCTACCCACAATGCTAGCCCACAGAAGGAAACCCTGGCACATGAGAGCTCTCTACACTGTATATAGACCACTGCAGTGGTTACCGTCTGCTTTTGCCTGTGGTGCTTCCAGAAAAGTGCCGTCTCCTGCAGAAAAGCTCCTCTGCATTCTTAATGTTGTGTACTTGAGTGTAGATGGAAGCGAGTGCTACCGTGATGAGATGAAATTGGCTCTCTGATGTGCTGTACGGCATGTAAGTCATAAACACAACATCAATAACCTGCTGTGGCCATCAGTCATGCTGTCTCTCTGAGCCATCCTGGAGAGGAAGACCAAACACGGGCAGCTCGGTGGATGTTCAAATAAATCTCTTTTTGATGAAATCAAGGATCTCGTGCTTCTGCTGAGCCGAACCTCCAAGGGCACACTAGCAGTAGCACTAGAGCATACTGAGCTTCAGTATTCACACGGAGAGAGCCGAGGCCAACAGGAGTCAGACTATTAGACATCACTGAGTGCAGATCAATTGCTGTTCAGGACTCAGTTCGTTCCTTCTCCTCCTCTTCAGGTCTCTGGCTCTTTGACCCTGGGATATCGCTCAGCAGCACCCTGCTCTCTGGTCCACAGCTCCCTATGGAGGCTTCACTTCTTCAATACACTCCTTGCAAGGTGAGCTAATGGTGAATGATTCATCAACAGCACATTGCCTACTGAGCCCATAGGAAATTAGCTAAAATGTTGGGGTTTATTAAGAATATACTAACTGAAGGAATAGAGGGATGTCTTAGCTCCATGTTTCACTTTACATCAATATTAAATACTCAATTATAGCAATAAAAAATGCGATTCAACATAAAACTCTCCTGTGCATGTAAAATGCACCATCTTCCAGCTGCAGGCACATCTCCCGAGAGGACATTTAGATCAATTTCATTCACTTCCTCATCGGAATGAGTAATGATCTCTGGTATGGGGTTAGCCTGCCTCATTCCCGGGGAGACATCATCTGTGACCATCTCCAAGGAAAAATCTGCATTTCCTTTTTCTTCCCTCCTTGTTTCCCATTTTCTTCGCTACACTGTGTTCCCCCTTCCCCTCTATTACTCTTCCTCTGCTTGTCTGACTGCTGTTACCGCTCCCAGTCATCATCTCCCCTCGAACCATCTTTCCAGATCAATCAGCGGAGTCTCCTCTGCCTTGGCAACAGTGTCACATTATCATGTACCTGCTGCTGGGATGAGAGGAAATGTGCTCATTTGTCGCCGCTGTGAGGCTGCACCGCATGCCACGCAGTCCGATACGGCATAACTCAAAAGATATGAGCAACGTTTATCTCTGTCACAGGCTCTCAAATGGCTCAAACTTAGAGCCATGCTGGGAATGATGGCACATGATTAGCCCAGTAATATTACCCAGAGGGGGCTGCTGTCCCAGCTCCTCTGTTACAGAGAGAGAGGGATGGGGAGGGGAGAGAGTGAAAGTAAAGGGAGGCTTTCTATACCTTTCACAAACACACAGAAATATCAGTGGACCTGCATAAGCCACCTTAACAATTCTATAGTCATAAAGTTGTCTAGGTACCACCCTATTTTTCATTATTGCTCTCTGAAATACAAAAAAAAATGCTTATTCACACACTGACAAAACACAGTAAGGACAAGGATGAGAAAGGTGTTTCAGGACTTTAAAGCGTGCATGCTGACCTGACTCTTTGCCCTGTGTCGTCCCCTGGTCGTCATCCAGTGTCAGGTCATTCAGCAAGTGCTCCAGGATCTTCTCCGGGGTCCCCGATACCACCATGTACCTGTCAGACACAACAGAGTCAGTGGACGAGTCCTCCTCGATAGAGGACAGAGAGCGGCTGCTGCTCCATTCCTCCTCTCCCTCCGTCCCCTCGTCGTCTATGTAGCGAAAGTAGGGGACGTCGAAGGTGGGCACGGTCACCGGCTCTGCCCGGCTGGTGCTGTCGCTGCTGCTCTCCTCGGAGCCCTCCTCGTCGTCCTCGTCCTCCTCCTGCTCCACCAAGGCGGCGTGCAGCAGCCTGCCCTGCTCCTGCCGCAGGTTCGGGGGCTGTGGCCGAGATCCCATCCTTGCAGAGTCCCTGTGCCCTCACGCCGGCAACGTCGCCGTGGTTACTGCTGCATGCCCCTTTTACCCATCCATCCATCCACCTGCAGCTGCTACAGCCCGGAGTCCACTGCCGTCTGTCCCTCAAGCACACTGGGGTATCCCGGTACGTTCACGGCTGGAAAAAAGCTCCCGAGTGACTTGAATGGGAAGGCAGCCAGCAGAGCTCTGCCTCACAGTCCCATGCTGCTTACTTATATGTATTTAATGTAGTCATCTGTGTGCTGGGAGTTGTGATGTAAGCATGCCTGTGTGTGTGAGTGAGAGTGAGTGTGTGATCCAGAGAGACAGAGAGGGAGAATGATGAGAGGGAGAGTGCTGAGGGAGAGAAACAGATAGTGAGAGAGGGAGGGAGGGAATCTAGGAAGGAGGGGAGTGGAGAGGCTTACCTCCTGTTCCTCGCCTCCTCTCTCCCTCCTCCCCTCGCCGACGCAGAGAGGGCTGGCTGCTCTGACGATATTCTCTGGAGGATCAGCACATCGTGGCCCCTCTCCCTCAGACACACACGGACTGCCTCGTCACTCTGGGGCTGGCCACAGAAAGAAGGGGGGGGGGGGGGGAGGGAGTGTGTTATTATCACCAAGGAGATTCCCCTGTATTTTCTCCCTCTCGCACAAATCACCACTGATTTCCATCATAATACTCTGCCAAAGCCAGCACTGTAAATGAAAGAGAATTTCCATATATCATTATTCAGTCCTTATCGGCGGAGCCCATTCAGGGATTAACATAAAAGACTCGCTCAAATTTTAATTACCAATTCCTATGTAGAAAGCCTATTAAATTATGGGTGGTGTCTAGAGACAATCTGTTTTCAGGCTTTTCACAGGGTTAAACTCTGCACACCAACAATGGTTTAGAGTTTAGTTTAGACTTCCACTCACATGGTAGTTCCTTGTCTTATGATCACCATGAGATGCTATGAATGATAAATTCATCCTCATGTTGCCTTCTCTCTCCCACACCCTGTTTCACTCCGTCTCTCTTAGTCACACAGCGTCACCCAAACACTATGTTATCTTTCAAAGCCTCAGTGAAAGACAGTAAAATCTCCTCTACCCCACTTTCAGACCAAAATAATTTTCAATTTTAATGATTAATTGATGTCGAATCATTTTTCAACTAATCCGTTAATTGACTAATCTATTAGTCAGGTGATAAAAATACACAAGGGGTATCCATGTAGTTAGGGCTGGGCGATATGGCTAAAATCTTCCATCCCGATAACGATCTATATCACGATATAGCGGTATCTTCACTCTAGCATTAAAATTGAGCCTGCTACAACCTAAAAATCACACAAGTTGCGTTAATGCGTTAAAGAAATTAGTGGCGTTAAATCGAATTTGCGTTAACGCGCTATTATTGTGTTAACTTTGACAGCCCTAAAATAAATATTTCACAATATACACTGTTTGTTAATCGCATTGAACTGAGTGGTAATGTAAAGTGTGATGTAAAAACAATACCGCAACCTTCAAATGATATTCCCTCTAAATATTTCACACCAGATTTTCTGAGAAGTTCGAGTTTGTACTGTATGTGCTTGTTATTATCAATTCAGACGACGTAACTGTGTATCACGATATCTCGATATATATATGATCTCATCACGATATGATTCCATTAAAAGACGATAAATTATCATATTGAATTAACACCCAGCCCTACATGTGGGTATGTGTTTAAAAATATGTCCCCATCATATTTGTTACAGCATATTAAAATACAATACTAAGCAAATATAATCAGAAATGAGAAGCACATTTACATACTTTGAGTGCCACGGGAATCTGAAATTTAAAGCAGGAGATAACATATTCATTAATTTTTAGCTTAATGCATACTGTAGTATGATAGATATGATGCTGTACATCACTGAATCTTTCAATAAGAGGAATCTAAATTTAACATTTTTAACCCTACATTTAAAAAAAATGCTTGTTGCATCATCTCTGAAGTATAAAGATGGCTGGTAGCTGCTTGACAATGGAGGGTCTGGATCACAGATATTGGTCTTAATGAGGAGTTCACTGTATGGTGCACGCATCCTGCATCCCCCCCCCACCCCCTTCACCCCCCACTCTCTTCAGCCATCAGTCAATGCAACACAAGCCTCTGTGCATGCAATTAGCCAGGCAGACAGACTGGAAGTGGTTGCAGTTTTCTGCCCTAATTGGCTTTTCCAGAGAAGCGTCCAGGACCCTTCAGCTAAGCATGACTTCCTGGCACATTAACACTTATCTGTGATCTGTGGACATACATACATAAACAGACATACTGTAGATGCAAAACACATGGATGCGTTAACACAACATGCAAACACGCACAACAAAGACACACAACTGTGTCCATCACTGGACGAGCCACATTTTTTGCATTACAGTAACATTAAACAGTCTGGCAGTCACATCTATAAACAGCAGAGGTGTTTTCAAAGCCTCAGAAAGGTCCATTAATGGCAATGTTTGCCGGCAGTTCCTTCAGTGCAGTGACTCATGATGCAAAGCAAATTTTGCATGTCTGTTAAAGTGGCAACTTATGAATCTATTTATTCTTTGTCTTAAAGCTGCAGTGGGTAGAATTGGAGCAAATATGATTAAAAAAAGTTATTTTTATAAAACGGTCCCTATATCCTGACAGTAGTGCATGAGACAGTTAATCTGAAAAAAATCATGTCCCCCTGTGTCCTCCGGTGCTCCTAATGGCATCTGCAAGATTTCACAGACCGGAGGGAAAAAAACAATCAGAGCCGAGCTGGAGCCTGCCGTCTCTGAGCAGCTGTCAATCACTCGTAAACTCCGATCAAACGGTCAAACTAGGCAGCGCTGATCAAATATGAATCAATATTCTGTTACTGTAATGCCTATTTCTCTCCTCAAATGTTTTCATAAACATCTTGTAGTGTACTGTTTAGCTGTGAAATGAGAAAGTTTGGGACCCGGCAGCCATGTTGAGATCAGTTGAGGAAATACCAAGCACCGCCCACCAGCCCGAGCACAGCCAATAGGAACGCTCTCTCTGAAATGACCTGTGATTGGCCAAAGTCTCCCGTCACAGGCTAGATTTTCTAAAGTCTGAAAACAGAGCCACGAGAAGGTGCAGAAGTCTAGTTTTCTCTCAGAACACTTGAATTACAATATGCTGAAAGGTTATTATGGATTATTTGCCAAATGATGCCAAAAACATTCTGCCTACTGCAGGTTTAATATAAACATGTATACGTGTATAAAAATTTCTTTCATGTACTTGCGGGTGTGTCCTGTGTAATAACAGATTGTATTATCCTGTCACAGGACCTACAGTATGATGTAAGGTTAGGGGCGTGATGAAAAGCAAAGATCTTGAAAAGTTCCCAGAAAGGGAAGGCTGCGCTGATTAGCTTCCTGGTTCTTGGGAGGGAAAAAAGACATCAGCGGTTCTATCTTTATCGAGACGTGACGTACAACGTGTGCTCCCAGCTTCGTCGAAATACGCTGTTTTTGCAAGCAAGTTGAATTGCTTGACTATAATTAGCAGAGTGTCTCAGTGTACTGTTTACGTTTCAAACGGCAAACAAGCCTTTCCTCACAATGAATTATTGATCCTGCCTCTGCTGCTGCAAGCCACTACTCGGTGTGCACTGGGCTTTGTGGCTACCAGTGTCCCACTAAAAAAAAAAAAAAAAACACAATCAGGCCTCTAGAGTGGATGCTCGTAATGAGACAGAGTGCCGGGGCCACACAGTTCCTACCCTATCCTGGAGGTGACCTCGACTCACAGCTACCACCTCCCAACATGGACACCGTCAGCAGAAGAGTAAACACTACTTATCAGGCCTCTGCACAAAGTCATGTCCCGCCAAATGGTTTACGGCCTCTTTCAGATGCATTCCGCTGGCTGCAGGGACACTTTGTGTCTGCGTGTCTCCGTGCTGCTGCAGCAGGAATTGGCACGCATGGAATTGAACACTTATAGGGACCTGGAGGGTGTCAGTCCTGACAGGGTGCAGATTTGGACTTAATTCCTCTCAAGGTGGATCATACAGAATGGGAAGATGAGGAAGAATAAGACCAAAGATTTGCACATCAGTGTTGTTTTCAAAGAACCCTTTGATGCAGATGCACTTCATTATCTCCAAAAGTAATTAGCTGAAATCCCTGCATTAAGCTCTGATAGTATACTCTAAACAAGAGTGTGTGCATGTGATGTAAAATATTTGCACATTGTTTTCTTACGTTTCATGCATTGGCAGAGAGCAGCAGCTCGTTCTAATCGGATGAACTGAGCAAAGGAAAATAAAGTTGATGAAATAATGCTATTTAAAGTTTAAGAAAAGAGTCAGACACAACAGATGATCAGGCACAACTATCTGATACCCCTGAATAATTCAATACAGTGGTGATGTAATAGGACAAAAGAACAAGTGATAACTGTCAGAACGGTTAAGTATTACATTTAAACCTAATGGGTTTTTACAGCAAAATGAATTATGAATAGTAAGAATTCTCTTGAAATTTAAGGAGATTGAATAACATCCAGGATTTCCCTGCACCAGAATCTCTCATACATTTTTACAGACATGCAGTCTACCATATATTAAGCATCCGTGTTTCCATCAGCTGGGATTTAGCTGATTTCTAAGCTCTTTTGATGTCTGGGCTTAGATATTTATATGAGTCACATGTTATACAGTACATGCATTGTAGCATCATTGGATTACTTTAAACCATTCTATAATCTAAATACACCAGCAGATAATCTCACATAATCTTAATATTTCTACCTAATGTCAAGTATTGTCCGCTTATCTGGCCATTACCGCTAGGATTACATAAATGACACATACACAAGTGCCATTGGTATGCTATTTTTTTTTTTTTAATTCACAATATGAAAACTTGGCACAATGCACGTTATTAAAGGTAAAATATATTCACTAACATTTGATCATACGCAGACTGGCAGTGGCTTAGTGCGGACGAAAGGTCATCATATTGAATAACAACACTGATAGGGAGATCTAGCCTTGTGTTTGCAGAAAAGGTCAGAGAGCCGTTACACTGGAATCCACCCTGAAACCATACAATGCCTTGGCATGGTGGTCTGGCCACTTGCGTCAACTTTTCCTGCCATTGTTGTTCGGTTCGGCGCACAGATACAGCTGGCAGGAAGGGAGAAGCTGAGCCCACCATGAGGTCAGCCAATCAGACGTCTGCTACGCAGATGATGTAATGTTTTAAAAAAAGTGTGCAGGCTGTACTGAACATAAAGTACCTGTACTAAGGATTTCAAGGATGCTGCCATACTGATAGAGACGAACTGTACTCTCAAAGTATGTTAAGCTTCTGTAATGACATTGCGACTTTGAAGAGACCTTGCGGATGATACAGTGCATTTATAACATACATTTTTACGCATATGATCTAGGGCTGTCAAAGTTAACGCGATAATAACGCATTAACGCAAAATCGTTTTAACACCATTCATTTCTTTAACGCATTAACGCAATCGATCTTTTGGAGGTTGTAGCGGGCTTGATTTTAAGAGTGAAGATACTGGCATCATATGAAACTAGAAAACCAAAGGAATCCATTGACCATATCATACTGGCTTGTCGCGAAGGAGGTTAAATAACGCTCCAACCTTACGCTAAATTTTGGAGAGGAAAAACTGGCACGGCCATTTTCAAAGGGGTCCCTTGACCTCTGACCTCAAGATATGTGAATGAAAATGGGTTCTATGGGTACCCACAAGTCTCTCCTTTACAGACATGCCCACTTCATGATAATCACATGCAGTTTGAGGCAAGTCATAGTCAAGTCAGCACACTGACACACTGACAGCTGTTGTTGCCTTTTGGGCTTGAGTTTGCCATGTTATGATTTGAGCATATTTTTTATGCTAAATGCAGTACCTGTGAGGGCTTCTGGACAATGTTTGTCATTGTTTTGTGTTGTTAATTGATTTCCAGTAATAAATATATACATACGTTTGCATAAAGCAAGCATATTTGCCCACTCCCATGTTGATAAGAGTATTAAATACTTGACAAATCTCCCTTTATGGTACATTATGAACAGATAAAATTTATGCGATTAATTTGCCAAAAACCGCGAAACAGTCATGCGATTAAATATTTAAAATCGATTGACAGCCCTAATATGATCGCATTGCACTCTGTTAGGAAATCTCTTTTGCAGCAGTCTAGAGACTTTTTTGTATATTTAATTGAAGAAATCTTTTCATAGTCTGGACAGAATCTCAATGACAACATTCATCTTAAGAGAAAGCAGAGACACTACAGAATGTATGGAGGCCAATAAAAACAGACAAGAAATTAAAAGCGGTTTGATGGATGGAACAGTGCAGGGAGAAACGATGCTCGAAGAAGAGCAGCATAGAAACCACAGTATAGCCCAGAGTAAAATGTCTCTAACTGAATATTCAAGGGTGGAGCATGCTAATTGAGGGTTCATAATGACATTACTATCTGATAAGCAGCTTGACTGATGTGCTCGCTGTGACATGACCAACGATAGCTGTTCATGGAAATGCATGAAAGAGCATTTCACGCTGTGATTCTATATCTGGCTATTTACGAATATAGCTGTTAAAAAAAATACAGTACATATATATCATAAAAGTGAATGTTCTGACTGCAGCAGTGTTGTTGTGTATCTCACCTCGCTTGTCCTCTCTGAGCCCTTGCTGTGGTTCTGCAGGAAGCGGCAGCCATCCTTGGCCAGTCTCTGGACCATCTCCAGTCTGGACAGGTCCTCCTTGTCCTGCAGGATGTGCATGCTCCCCGGCTGCAGTGAGGGGGACACGGAGAACATGTACTTCAGGCCACAGTCCCACGACATCGCCGGCTCACCAACTACTGACTGTCCACCAGGCAAAACAGCAGGACTCCTGCCTGTGAGCTCACACTAGTAAAAAATGTTTAAGAGGAGGTGAGCAGCTCAAAAACGAGTGTATGTTTGTGTTTCTGTCCAGGTGAGTTATAGAGTCTTCTGTCAGCCTGCAGCCAAAGTAAATCCCAGACGCCGTACGACTTGGTCAGCTCTGCAGCGGAGAGGCAGAAAGACTTCACCAGTTGGACTCCAGGTATCTCTCTGTGGCTTTACTGAGAGTAAATGACAGATTCCCTCTCTCTGTCCTTTGCTTTGCTCCCTTGCTTTTCACCACTGGGGAGGGGAGAGAGTTATAGGAACACGGTGGGTTCAGGAAACATCTGGTGAGCCGGACAGCCCCAAAAAGGAAGTTTCAAAATCTCCCGAAAGCAGGAGAGAGGCTAGATTCAGGATTGGGCAGGGCGCATTACACTGGAAGGTCAAACACTTGTTAGGGTGGAGAAGACATATTACGTGTGTGGCAGTTTAAGGTCACTCAGACACAAGCATAAAAACGATACTTAACTTTTCTGTTTTCAGTCTGAATAAACACAATACAGTATATTAATGTCACCTACAAGCAGCTCCTAAAGTAAAGCATGTCAATTTTGGTAACCAATTATAAATGCAAATTGAATATCTATGGCTTTTGGACTGTTAGTCAAATTTTAAAGACATCAACTTGTGCTGGGAAATTATGATGGCCATTTTTCTTTTTACTTTCTTCTGACGTTTTATAGACTAAACTGTTCAATAAATCAATTAATCATTTGGTCTTTAAAATGTCAGAAAATTGTCCATCACAGTTTCCCAAAGCCAAGGTGATGATATAAAACTGCTTATTTTTTCTGATCAACAGTACAAAACCCAAATATTTTATTACACAAGAAAAAGAAACTCAGTAAAATGTCACATTGGCAAAGCTGGAACCAAAGAATTTTTTATGCTTTTACTTGAAAAACGATTAATCGACTATCAAAATAGTTGCTGATTTCTTGCTTGCTGATCAACTAATTGACAAACTGTTTCAGCATAATAACTATAAAAATAATAATAATCTGTTGAACTGTCCTCGTACTGTTGTATCTTGTCTTCTACGAACACAAAGTGTCTGTTTTTATTAAAGATCACCGAGTGTTGTCAAGCTTGCTAATTAAATGAAGCTTGTCAGTTGCTTAACGTAGTTAGAGAAGCACCAGCGCGATCCTACACGTATTGACCAAGGTAAAGCAAGGACATTAATCCTTCCTATGAACACTTTATCTATTAGCGTTATATCTTTTTCCCCTCTGTCAGCAGTGTGATGCTTGACTGGGTCCTTCCAAAGCCAGTCAATTGTGCTGCTGTTCCAAACTGCTGATACAGCAAACTGCAGAATGAGAAAAGGTCCCCATCTTCTCTTTCATGAGAGGTTGAGACCCATAATTCCACAATGCTCTTTTGTTCTTTCTAAGTAACTGATTGGGATGATGCCCATTGCCCTCATATGCAGTATTTGTCTTTAAAAGTGAATATCAGCCTATTTCTGCATAATTTCAGTTAAATAATGTCATCCCTCAACTCTTTAGTGGCACTTATTCATTATAGCTGGTCTCTATATTCAAAATGTGCTGAGGGGCTTAATAAAATAAACAAGTGCTCTTAAAATTATTCTCAGTTTCTACAAAATTTACTTTTTTTGATTGAGAAAAGAAACTGATTTGATCACATCCTTGATTTGAACATGTTTAGATAGTAAACATAACCTCTGTACTATATGTTACTGTCTTTAGCAGTAGGTTATACTATACCATTCTATACTTAACTAAGGAAATTGTTGGCCTTGAATGCCTAAAAACAACCCTGTCTTCCTTCCTGCTCCTTCCGAGTGAGCGTTCCTTAGTGAGACAAAGCCAGGAGGACAACTCTAGCTTTAACGTGCTACCACTGACCCAGTTTCTCAAGTAAATGAATTGCAAAGTGAGAATGCCTAAAGTCAGCCTTGTTAGCGAGCTCGCTCTAATTCCGCTGTCTTTAACCGGGGACTGCCATGACAACCATGGGAGGTTTACTGTTACTGTAGGCCTGCGGCTCTGCAAAAGAGAGAAAAAGTGATGAAACTCTGTTGAGCTTGTTACGGTATACCCTTTCCAAAATAACACCCAGTCAAGTACAGAAATTCAACAGCCGCATAATCTCATAAGCATGAAAGAAGGTATTAACAGCAGATACAATAACATCACCGCATTGAATGATGAATATAATCTATATTTTCTGCATTTCTGCATTTGCCAAGCACAAATCCAAATTACACACAAGAGAGATGTGGTCCCTGGTAGCGTTCTTTCAGACATAGAGGCTAATTTGTGGGGATCATGGTGGGGACAGTAGAGCAGGCAGGACTTCAAAGGAACATTAAAGTACCATAGTAACAGCATACTGCCTCCTACACCTCTATGTAAGATATCTGTAATAAGCCAAAACTTTGAAAACACTGCTGTTTTCTGCCATTTTCTCCAAGATTCTTCAAAGACTTTTCTATCCAGCTGGAATTAAAAATATTCCTTATACTTCACAATAAAAACACATTTTAAAGCTGGTTTCTATATATTGGAATTCCTTTTATATTGGGAAGTGCCTAAAAACTAATGCAGGCTAATATTACAGCTCTACAATAAATCCTATTTATGTTATAATGTTATGTTTTTGTTGAAACATAAAGCAGCTATAACAATGTATCTAACAACAGTAAATTGGTGATGGGGAGATCGTTCATTTTGATAACATTAATGCACCTACAGTGAGTTGTGCCAAACACCAATTAAACCCAAAGAAGAAGAAGAAAGAACTGTCACTTCCGGTTCCCATCACTGTTTGACTGAACGAAGAGAGTAACAATTTGGTAAAAACATTAAAACTTCTAGCCTACACTGTTTAACCCATGGATTATTGTTTCCAACATGGATAAAGGAATACTTGGGGAACCGGTGCACGTATCCAAAGCATTGGTAAGTCTTGTCAAACAACTTTTTTTCCCCAAAGTTTGGCTCCAAAACCATTTAAGCGTTATTACTGAGATAGCTAACTAACTAGCTACGTAGCAGAAAACTGTGGTAGAAATACCGATATGCGAAACTCCTGGACAACTGACGCTGAAGTTAAAAAGCTACCCAGAAGTACACCCCGTCTGCAAACGCAAACACGACCCATTAATGTGGTAGAATATATTTAGTCTGGTAGCTAACTTACTGTTTTCCCTTGCTTTTAGTCCCTGAACTTGTGTTTCTGTTATGTAGTTACCTGCTTCTACCACAGGGTGGAGCCGCTGAGCTTGAACACAGGTTAAGTTTATGGCTTTGAAGCGATGTTGCTTTTTTGGGATTTGCTCAATCATTGTAATGATATTCAAATATTAAAAAACCCATATATATAGCGAGACAGGTGGGTTTTACTTTGAAATGTACTAACTATATAGCGGGGGAATAAACTGGACTGAGCTTTGTCGAATCTAATTAGGTTGTTGGCAGATTTACAGTATGGTTGCGTCCATACATAATTCCATACTAACATTTATTTATTTATTTTATTTTATTGGTTTAAAAGGACTGTGTGCACAGACATTAATTGTTTACATAAAAACAAAAAGATGGGTGCACCAGATTTAGCAGGGAAGCAAATTTCCATCTGTAGTCCTAAACACAGACACAATAGGCACAATAGGCACACTAGAGACAATAGACACAATAGACACACTACATAACATCACAACAGGATCACAATATAACATCACAGTTTCAAGTACAATCCAAAATACAATAAATACATATAACACAATAATAAATATGACAGACTTCAGTCAAGCAGCATTATCACAAATAAATACAGTAAGAATACCCCCTGCCTAATATAAAGTGTGTCATGGGGCTGGGGGCTGAGATGTGTTGATGTGGGACAACCTGTGCCACATCAATGTAGAATTAATCCAAGCAGGTTGAATTTTGTACAAAATAAAACAGCCACAGATAAAAACATCAACAATATAAAATACATCAAAAACATGAAATTTAGTACGCTAAAACACTATGTAAGATATTTTAGTATGTCCGAATCCTTAGTATGAAACCAATAGTACGCGAATTGCATACTATTTCCGGTGAAATATTACAGTATGCAACACTGGACACTACGGCGGCATAAATATCCCACAATGCAATGCAGTAGTGACGACAACATTCATAACTGACGTTGACGAACAACTCTGTAACATCAATAACTTTTCAATGTAAGTGTCATTATAAGATTTCACTTTGCTAAGCATAATATATATTTTAAAATAAATTCAGACTTTGATTGTCACAAACCCAAAAAACTACGTAGTTTTGGTCACATGATGTTGGTACGGGTTACCATGGTTACACGTCTCCAACCGACAAGGAAGCTCTCAGGAAGTGATGACGTATATTACTGCTCAGTGCGTCCGAAAAGATACATACTACTGTTTATTCACACAAAAGTATGTTGAACGATAGTACACATATTGAGTATGTAGTGCATAGTATGTGATTTCGGACGAAGCAATTTTATATTACAGTGCAGTTGCATGGATGTTGCTTTGCCTTTTAACAACTAAACTTGTCTGAGCTTGGCACAACTGCACTACACAAAACCTAGACTCCTGCAAAGTTGCACAGGGCAAAAAGTATTTGACTGTTGGACTGTAACGTTACCGATTCATTTTCAAGATCGATATTTATCAGGTCTGCAGTGGTGTTTACTGCTTCCAGTAATACAGCCTCCCACTCCAACAACAGTTCTTCCTGGCAAGTTACCTTTACCAGCCTACTCATGGCTTCTTTTCATTACCAAGGTAACTACTGTACACACAGCCAGTGATTGTGATGGAAGCATTATAACCAGGGTTGGAAATTAACTTTTTTGTCCACCTGCCACTGTGACTGGTGGATTCCAATTTTGACCAGCCACTCAATAGATTACCATTTTTTTTTCGGCTGGTGAGTGAAGCAAATCTAGCTGCCACTTGCATATTTTACCAGCATTTGGCTGGTGGCTGGTGCTAATTTCCAACCCTGATTATAACCTTAATTTAGTGTAACAATTTTGGGCTGCAACGGAATAAAAAAAATTATAATGGTGGCAGATGCTGGCAGATCATTCCATGATCATCATCATGGAATGGAAACAATATATTACAAGAGAGGCTTCCATTAGCCATACAAACTCATATGTACAGTGCTGCTGATATTATCCAGTGTGGTAAACCAGTATATTGGAACTCCTTTCGATGTGGATGGTGGCAAAATTGCAGGTACCAATCATTTTTTGCCTTCCTGTACATACTTGTGTCGATTAAGATACATAATGGTGATGTCGGACATTGCAGATGACAGATGAGAATATCTGGAGTGCAGACTGGATTTCCATGTCCTTCAATTCTGGCTGCTTTCCCTCTTGTGTTTCCATTATTCTGCCCACCCTCGTATGTCCTCATATGTCCTCCTTTGGAGGATAGTAATCAGTATCAGAATCACTCTTGGATGGCGCTGACTATTTATAGAAAGTCTGAGGCTTAAGATACGGTGTAGATATACAGTGTGTGTATTGTGTCTAATTTATACGGTAATAATGGACAAAGGCCTAAAGCTTTCTGAATACTGGTATGGGGATGACCATTTAATGTGACATTGACCTCTACTGGCCACAAAAAGCCATTACATTTGCATAGGGCTACTATACATTCCCTGGCTATGACATGTTTATGTCCTCTTATATTTTCTCCTTGTAGTGTTCCACTTCTTACAGTCTCCTTGTTAAACTATGGGTATTTCTGCCACCAACCATTATAGCTTTGTGGGTGCTACAGCTTATTGTGATTAATAATGAGTCATCTCCACCTATATTTCAGGTTTTATAAGCTCTCTAGTAGTTGGACTGCAAGTTCAGGGACTATTAAAAGAAGTTGTCAGCAAAATCTTTGATAACCCCTTGGGAGTTAAGGTTAAGGATTCTGTACATCAAATATGCAGACTCCACATTGGGCAGACAGTATTAAACTATGTGGCTGTCCATTTTATTGGAATGATTCCAGTACTACCATTAGGCCTAAGTTGTGAAGGTTGAATGGATGACTTTATTTAACTGTCAGGCTGTGAATAGGGCCAAATCTATTTATTTACAATGTCATGAATGAAATTTTGCAGTGTATTTTTGATAAATTAAGATAAAATTCATTTATTTTACATTACATATGCTTATTTGTTGATTATTCTGATCAGAAGACTTGAGGCCAAAGATCATCTTCAGTCATCTTTATTCTCATAATTATCAGTCTGAAAAATAAGGACAACATGCAATACAGAAATCTCACAGGAAAATTATACAAATATATTGAGATGTGTTGCTGGTTGTATGACAAAAGGTTAAACTTTGATGTTCTTTCCACTGTACATGAAGGAGATATGAAAACATACAGTAGCTGAGAGTAATTCCCAAGTCATATTCCCAACAGTGTTCTTTTTCTTTGTTGAGGTAAGGTCATGTTTAGTTCATCAGAACTACAAAAGAATGAAGCAAAGTGTAATACAACACTGCCAATAGCAGTGATCAACATTTGCCATCAACATATCACTGATTTCAAACATGTCACAAAATGAAGATTGCTTTCCTCTTGGATTTCTATAAAACTATTAATATCACTCTTTATATGGGAAGGAAAGAAAGTTTGGAAACTATTTTTATTTATCTAAGTACACAAGCAGTTAGAATAAAATAGTTTGTATTAAAGTTTGACTAAAGTACATGGCGCGATGTGATCATTTTTGTTGTCGTAGTCCATAAACCAGGTTTACATGCATAAAAGAAAGGCAAATGTTTGCTTGATTCATCCACAGAGAAACAAACCAGGGGAAGGAAATTATTTGTCCTTTCACTTCTGTCCATTAAAAGGGGGGCTGCCTTTCAGATTTTTTTTTTTTAATTTCCTAATCAAACAATCTCACATCAAGTTCCCTTTATGTTCCTTTTTGGACATCCTGGAATATTTCCAAGTGGACGGATCAGTAACATCGATGCCACTTGTAGAAGTACTGTCTCGTCTTGTTTGCATTTTCATGCATCACTGTTAAGTTTTCCTCACAACACCAGTTCTTCACTGAGTGAATGTTAGAAAAAGCTCTCCATCCATCCACCCTCCCATCCAAAAAGCTATGTAAGTTAACAGGCTTGTTTGATGAAAGTCTTGCAGTAATCCTACAGGGATTGCAAAGGCATGTGCTGGTGCCTTAGTGTCCTGTTTTTTAGATTAGGACATTTCCCCTGGAGGTGCCGTTGCTGCATTTATTGTAGCCACCTCAACTTATGTACACGAAGGGAGAGCGTGTCTCCCACTCTATTTCACCTGAGTTCTTGTTTGCTGCTATGGCACGTGGCCCTGCAGGAAGAAAGCGACCGAGGTGGGACAGGCACTCGCTGTGTTGTGCTGAAATGAATGGCTAAGTCGGGAGCTGGAGTGTTGCAATAAGATTGCTGAAGGAACGGGAGGGAGACATTCATTTCACAGGTGCAGAGTGGAGTTAGTGCTGGTAAGCATCTCATGCCTGGATGTGCGGGCCGTGTCTGCTCCTTATGTGTCGAGGCGGCGTTTTCTCTTGGCTTTGTGTGCATACAGGAAGTACATAGTGTGCCCCGTGGTGATGAATAACACAGAAATGATAACTAGAATGCCAAAGTGCTGTGGCTGTGGAGCGGAGATCACCATGATGAAGTGAAGCAGGTCCATCAGGTAATTCATGGAGCTCTGCACCCCGTTTACCACACCCCTCTCTGACTCACAGATGTTCTCCTGCAGGAGCTGGGTCACTGTCAGGTCGAAGGACCACAGACCTAAAACACAGATGTCATTGGGGTTTAAAAGTTGACCTGGCCATGACATAAGCCATAATGGAAGTGCATTTTATTCAGCTCTTCACACAGTAATTTCATTTATGGGAATAGTTAACTAGAGCCCTACCTATAGGCTACTTCACTGATACAGACATTTTATATATACCATATAGTGACATTGCAACTCTACTGTCGAATATAAATAAAAAGTCAAAATGCCAGAAAGGATATACTGTAATTGTCACCAATATATGTACTGAGTGGGACATTTTACAGTTTTTTGACAGTGCTCTCTGGTGGATATAACGACACTTTCTAAATTACCGTAAACATGTCATTTTTGTACTGCAATTTACTTCTCATTTATTGACCAACATAGAAAGCAATATATTCGTGATAAGCTAATAACAGCAGATGTTATCTGCCATGCACAGCTCTACAGTTGACAGTATTCCTATGTATTGTAGGGAATGGGAATGTGACGTCTGCGACAGCAAGTCGGAGTGCCATCCGCTGGCTGTTTACTGCAAGTGTCAAAAGATAACACAAAACACTGCACAGTGAATAAGACTCAAAAGCCGATTTGTAGTATATATAGCATACAGTCAGACACAAAGGTAGGCTAACGTTATTGGTTTCATTTTGCAAGATACCGGTAGATTAATAATGCAGTATTAGCCGACGTTTTGTTAGTATTCAGTTAACATAACATTAGCTAGCTTATCTTTGTCCGGATGATTGTGTAGTTGGCATTTGGCTTGTAGATCTTAATGTCATATACCTACCCGTTTGTAAATTGGACACCGGCCTCCAAAGGTTCACATATTTTGAACTGCTGACAGGTGTTTGCTAACGTCAAAACACATCAGTGACCGTAATAGGTGGTAAACTGTCAAGGTCCTCCTAGTTCGTAAGGATCGATATCATAAACTAACAATTTTGTAATATATCGCCCCTTTGTATCTGTCAGCTTCTCCTTGTATGGGCATTAGTCTTTCGCACATATTTTATACATTTCTGACGATGAACAACAGATGACAGATGAATAGACCGGTGACAGATAGTGATAGTCTACCATAGCTCCTTATGCTACCCTCCAAAAATGTCGGCGTGCCCCAGAATGCTCCGCGATTCCCATTCCCTATATAATATATGGACTCATTTAAGTTTTGGTGTACAGTCAGTCAGCTTTCTACTCACCAATACGTGCTGTGATGACACCCAAGAACAGAAAGATAATGGAGATGTATGATTCTGGCGCAGTGTCAGAGGGCACGTTGTCGAAGAGCACAGTGTTGTTGGTCCAGTGGATGGAGGAGCGGTCGGGTAGCAGTGGCTGATTGCTGCCTCCCCTCAGAGGATAAGTGTGTTTTTGCCTTTGGCTCGCCATCCCTCCGGGCTCAGTGGAGGAGTTAGAGGTAATGTAGGGCATCAGCAGGCTAAGATCCATAGGGCTGCCGGGGGCAAACACGGAGCACACGCACAGCAGCAAGCAGCCCAGGTGGAGGCAGCTTGAGATGATGCCTGTGTTAACCAGGCCGTAGGACTTCCTGAGTCTGGTGAACATCACGGTGCCCATCAGCCCCGTGATCGCCGACACACCCATCAGTAGACTGAGGAGAGAGCCGCTTATGCCCTGAGTGTACGCATAGCCAGTGGTGATGCAGTCAAAGCCCAGCACTGTGGTGTAGAGGAAAGCCAGACCCATTCCCGCCAGGAAGACGGGCTGGCGATAGTAGGCCCTCCAGCCGTCCTTGCAGGTGCTCACCAGCCAGCGAAACCTCCGGAAACACAGCGGCAGGTTGGTGATTTCTTTGAGGTACAGGCTCGTGTTGCAGTTACCTTCGGTCAGAGGTTGCGGTTGAGGTTGTGCAACATTACCTTCCCCTGATGAGAAAAAAGAACGTCATCCATCACTTCTGTTCAATGTTAAAGGCCCAGTTGGTGTTCTGCACCCTTTCTGCTCCATGTCATGTTAGAATCCACATCATCTGTCAAATACAGACCGTCTATACTTATCTACATGGGCTGCAAATATAGACCATGTGGACTCTGGCAGTTGGATGCAGTACATAAATTGAAGGTTGCGTTTTCAAATAACGTATGCTTCAATGAAGCTTTGGAGCTTGTTCATTTTTATTCTATAATACCTTTAGTCTTTTAATGTGATTGCCCGCTATTGTATAGAATGAACGAACTTCCAGCACTCATTAAGCCCACCGTAGAAGACGGCTGCAGGGTAATCACAGCATTTTATACTTCAACAAATACTTCATTTCACAATCTGGAGAACTGCAATGTCAAAAAAATTAATTGGTATATATTTTCTGATGTCATTTCAAAGAATTTCCAAGTGTTCCAAGTTTAGCGTGAAGTGGTCTATTTATCAACCGTCACTGTCTTAAATCATATGAAACTCTTTTGGCTTAAATTTCACTCCATCAGTACCCTTCATGATGTCTACTGCTGCCATAGAAGCGTTGTTTTTAAAATTTGAATTGAATGTCAAAGATCAAATTTTAGTTGACTGAACTTTTAGCACTTTCTCCTGACCTTTCAAACAGGAACCGTTGCGATGGAATTGGTGATAGATAAGCTGAGGAGAAAGGGATTGCAATGTATACTGTACTATACTAATACTTATTCCAGCCAGCATTGCATAATCACCAGCAGTTAATAATAGATGCTGTGTGTTGTTTCTACATTGCCAACTACAAGCAAGCGTTGTTAACACAGTTTAGCCTAATGCGCTGCTCTAAATCTTATTGTTTTAATTTAATTTAATTTTTTTATATTTTCAAGGTAGGGCTGACCCGAATGCTTCGAAGCTTCGACCATTGCCATGGTAATCAACCCCCAAATCAGTATTTGAATGCTTCGTTTTTTGTTTATTTTTATAGAAGTATGTAATAATAAAGTATGTATCCCCAAACAGCCCATGAAATAAGGAATAATTCCACAACATTATTCGTTATTCATATTCAATATTAATTATTATTAGTTATTCTCAGACGGATATCGCTGTTTGCTATGTGTAGAGGTGCGTGTGTGTACAGTAGTGCGGCAGCAGCACTGTCCCTGGTCACTGAAACGGGGGAGATGGAGATGGAGACAGACAGACAGACAGACAGACAGACAGACAGACAGACAGACAGACAGAAGGTCAGCCTGCTGCGCCGAAAAGCGAAGCTTTGAATACCTTTGAGTATTTCTCAACAAAGCTTGGAAGCCCAAAAAATGGCATTGAGGACAGCCCTACTACAAGGTCACTTATCATGTGTAGGACTCCATGATGCTCACCGGTCTTTATGCACATTTTCGGTAAATCTCATAGCATTCTAGTGTTAAAAACTGGGGGGAAAAAAAGCATAGTCCATACCTTGTGACATTCTCCTCTCCATCCTCTGCAGATATACCTGATGATCCACCTCTTCCACTGGTGGTTTGACTGAAAGAGCAGGGACGATGCGGTACACCCGTGACAAGAAGAAGAACTCCACGATGAGAGACACAAGGTTCCAGCCCAGGATGAAGCCACAGCCCACTACATTGGAGGCCAGGGTCATGACCTGTCCCACTGCTAGTGGGGCCAGGATGTTAGTCACCTGATCTATCCGCCTCATGGTCGCATTCATTCCTTTTGTAAGGATCAAAGACACAGAGGTTAATGTGCTTCCACTAGAGGACGGTCAGCAGAAACGGACCGGATATCTTCCGTAATTTTAAGCAATTGTCGTGCGCAACCAGTGATGCGTGACAAACATGGAATGCAAGCAAATATGTGCATTAACAGAGAACGAGTCCCCTCACCAGCTAGGTGACCTCGGTTGTAGCCTGTGATAACCACAATCCAGTCCCTCTGAATGGCAATGGTCAGTGCTGTGCTTGCGAGGTTTGCCACATCTGCCAGGACGATCACCACCGTATAACAAACCACCTTGTGTAAGTTTTGCGATGCAACATGTTACTACGACAGCACAGAGTAGCCACAAGCTCAGAAGCAGAGACAACAGGGACACAGGAGGACAGAGGGAACAACAGCAGCAATAACTCCTCTGTGTGACAATCATGGTGAGTATCCCGTTTTGCAGATCAACATGGTATCAAGTGATGAAATGTAATTATTAGTCAAACACGTAGTGTCTACTCACAGTAAGCCATCCATCCCAGATCTGTTCGATCCTTTGCTTATATGAGAACACCAACATGAGCACAATGCTACATACTGTCACTGAGATGTTCTGAATGAAAAGAGACGCATGTGCAACTAAAATAGGGGACAAAACAAAAAAACAAGGTTTTAGACTCTCACAACATACAGTAGATGCTGTAAAAACTGAATGCTAGCCTTGACAGATGTGGGCCTTGTGCCTGAAGTCTTGCTGGCGTTGAGTCTAGCTATCAAATCAGGGGCTTATTTACACTCAAGACATGGGGTGAATGCAATTTACCACCTGGGGGGATAGGAGACCAGACTTCTGGGCCCAAGATTGAGATCCACTGATCTCTATCACCGACTGTTCTATGATAAACTACATGCTAAAATGATCAAATGGGTGTGAAACTGTTGCATACCTTTATTCCTGGGATTGCGATCAACCCAGTCCCCTATCAAAGCCCCAAGCAGGAGCACTGACCCAGCCACTACCAACCCAAACACCGCAGTCAACAGCAGGTTACGGCCGTACAGCTCAATCAGGAACACAGAAATTGCAAAGTGCCACATGCGGTCGCCCTGTTCAACACAACACAAAAAGGGCATCATTATGTATTGTTCTGCAAGGTGCTGCGTGTATGGTGTCACAAGGTTTACAGTAAGTAGACTATCTATTTATGTATCTATTTCTCTAGGAATCTGTTTCTTCAGGAAATGATTCTTACCCACATTGACAATGCTCCACTGACATAGATGAGAAACTTGGGACCCTTGAGGTAGATAAGAGCTGAACCTTCACGAGGAAAGGCATGAAAAACGAATAAGCGCACATTATATTTGCTACAAATAGACTGCACAACTTCTAGTTGGATTTAAAGTTGAGTTCACCTGGTATACTCCTAGCTCTTTTAGCTCTCGCATCCCTGATGTCGTCAGCCTCAAACTCCACCACGACCCCGCCACACTGGGAGGCATCTGCTCGCTGGGACATTTCCTGGTGTAGGATCATAGGTCACAAACTGTTGAACTTGTCGTCCCATTGTTGATAGTACAGTGTTTCATTACTGTACAGTAGGTCACAGCATCAGTGGGATGCTTTGAAAGACATCAAGGTTACCTTGTTGTTGATGACTAAAAGAATGTTTAGACCACTTATACGATTACTGGTTATTTACTTATTAACATACTAGGAAGCAATTCTATAGACGACACCAAAAATCAACATCTGGCAACATGTATTCTCTGATTAAACACACAATTTATTTTTCCTAGCCAGCAGCTACATGCAACAAAAGTTGCAATACCATGTCCTTTTGAACTCAGTAAACTGCTGTAACCTCTTCAGCAGGTTTGCAACACTGTCTTACTATTATTATTATTAAGCACCTCAAATTCGTTTCAAATATACAACAGGCATAAATAATGGCTGCCATAGGTCAACGAGTCAGATTGTGAATAAAAGAATAAAATAAAAACAGAAAAAGCATGTCAATCAATAAGATTTAGCATTAGCGTGACACCATGCAGAGCTCTATAAATGCAGTCTTAAACCGACAATAAATACAGCGCTCATAAGTCAATGCAGGGTCAGTCATCACCTTTGTTCTGATGTTACACTCAATCCTCGCTGTTGTTCCTCGACGATGTATCTTGTGCCATGTATCCTACATTGGGATGCTAGTCTTTCCTGAGAGCTGGAATTCAAGCTGTAGTAGTTTGACAGGCTTAATAACATCACAGTGTTCAAGTGCACCATTGTATGAAAGTGCCAGAAAAGCAGAACAGGCAGAGGGACAACAAAGGCAGCCAGCATATTCCAAAGCACGTGACACCGGGGGGGACAATATCACTGTCCACCCACACCACAAAAAAGGACAACTGTGTAACTCGTATGGCTCAAAATACACACTTGCGCATGGTCAGTGAGCACATGCATGCACCCGCACGCACACAAGCACAGTGCTGCTACTCTCATACACCCACACGCACTGTTGACATGCGAAAAAAGTTACATAAAGGACACATCATGCAACACTGCATCACTGTTGCACGTAACAGAGGGTAGAAAGCAGATAGCTATGTTACATCACATAATAAACGCTGTTCCCTAGACAGACGGGAATGTGATTTACAAGATGATGCATAAGATTGCTGCAAATATCAGCTCATGTGGCATTTGCACTGAAAATCATTGTGATTTTTTTTTTTTTTTTTTTTTTTTTTTAGAATTAATAACACGCTTATCACAAACCACTCGGAAAAGTTATCCATCACTCTCCGTTTCTTCCCATTCAAAACATCAACACAGGAAATGGAAACTGTTGTCTTCCTTTAATCAAATATTAACACAAACGTGATATTCAGTTCTAGCCCTTGGTAATATTTTTCTCAGGGATATTGTCCTGCGTCGATTTGATCTAGTAGACAGTGTTTGCATTTCCTTCACCAACATAAATACACTTGTGTAAATTAAGAGAAAAAATTAATGTTTAATGAGAAAATATGCTGAAATTACAGCTGCTACTGCCGATATGTTATTCTGGTGATAATGTTATTATTTACACTGTAATGTAATTAGAAGCTTGTAATATCATACCATACAAACGATAGAAAACAATATGAAAAATAATCAGTAAAAACGTTTTTGTTCGACTTTTTGTTTTCAATTGAATATTCACAATAGGAAGTTAATAAATGACAACATATCTCAAATATGTACCACTGGTGGTCCTGACCACTAGTCAAATAAAACAGCTAAACATTTTCATTTACAATTCTCCATGAGAGATTTCATTTGCGTATGGATTTTGGTTGTGCCTGTTCATGATGTACTTCTTCAGGAAGCCTGTGAATTTGTAGAGAGCCACAAGAGGAATGGATACAATAGGAAGGACAGATATGAGCACACAGATAGCATAAACCCATTCAGGATAGTGCTGAACATCAGCAAGGGGGAAGTCCACCTGTAGGGGTAACGGAGTGGAAAGTCAATGTCTTTTTATTCAATAAATTCTACACAGTGCCGTTGCAGAGCAACCGTAAAATCTTTCTTACGTAATCTGGGTTCCAGGCGTTGTATGTTGGTCGTTTTTCAGCCTCGACTGCGACGTATGCCACAAAAACCACCAGAAGCATGAAAGGACTGATAAAGCGCCAAGTGACCTGCCAGAAGATGTTTGGTCTTCGACCTGTCATCCATTCAATGTCCTCATTAAACCTGCGGGCAAATGGAAACCCTTTGTCAAATCGTTCAAATACACTTTATATTGCAAGCAAAATGATGACTGAATGATGATGATGATGATGATGATGAATTATATTGTCACCTGTTTATTCCGTAGATGTATACCACACCGATGATCTCGAAGAATGCTATGATGAGCAGAGGCACGGATCCCACGTAGCTGTTGAAAATCTCCAGCCAGTAGTTTCCAGAGCCCATAGTGAAGATGAGGGCCACAGTAAAGGCGGTGAGACACATTAACCCTTGAAGCAAAGGAAAAGGAAATATAAGAAATGTTTGTTTCATGCTATGACGATTAATAGGCTGATTTCAGTCATACAGAAACCTTTATACTTGAATACCTATGACAATATTTCTTTCACATTTGAAGACATAATTTCACATGGAAAGAAACTGTACACAGGACTTAGGGAATGAAAGGGTCCCATATCATTTACTGTGAATCAACAGGTGAGCTTTTTATGACTTATGACTTTTGTGTTAGGGCATCATAATCACTGTTATGTACAGAAAGTAATAGATATTTTGCACCTAACCGTGTCAGATTTTTTTTATAATATGATAATACAATATCATCAGTGACCCAAATGCCATGATTGCAAACACCGTATGAAGTTGTCACATCTGTTAGTTTACCTGTGAAAATTTCCTTAGGAATCCAGGATGGAACCATGTGCAGGTCCAGCAGAGGAGTAAGGACCCCCTCTAGGTTTCCAAACATGGAAGTGATGCCCAGGCTGAAGAGCATGATAAAGAAGAGCACCGCCCACACCTGAGAGCCCGGCATTCTTATCACCGCCTCCGTAAACACAATGAAGGCCAGTCCGGTTCCAGAGGCGCTCTACAGGTAGGATGTGATACCAGATCTCATACACCTTCATCTCACAGAACGTCATAGAGAAAACAGTTCAAATCAAGGCCATTTTAATAGTAACAGATGTACTGTACCTGGTCCAGGAAAGTCTGTAGATCACAGGTCTTTAGGTGGAGGTTTTCAACCTCTGAGGGATGAGTTGTGTTGAGATAGTTTAACCAGTCATCATAGTTTTCAAGAGTTATGTTTTCATCCCCAATGCTGAATGAATTAGTCAATCTCAGTATGTTCCTAAAATCATCAAGAAATGAAAACAGTTAACACTACTATTACAAGCATCACTGCTAATCATTATAACTATAGGGCAGAAAGTCTGTTTATTAATTAACTGAGAAAGTAGAAAATGTGGGTTTTTAAAAGTCTGAACAGTCTGATCGCCCGTTGCACATCTAATAATAATACTGTACAATTATCAAGCTGCATATATATCACTATGGCACACCATAATTACCTATATGGTACATACCAATTTTGGCAGTCATTGTAGTTTTCATTTGCCTTAAATCCAATAATGGCAAAGATAGGAATCGATGCATATATTGACGTAAAACTGTTCACGAATCCGACAATTAGGGCATCTCTCTCACAATCATTCCTGCAAAGAGAAAACATTGTTTCAGTTTTATTTTTGAAATGTTATTTTTTGCATCATACTGTCTTTCATGAATGAAAATGTGTTCATAAAGTTCTTACTTCTCAGCATTATAACTGGAAAAAGCAATAAATCCCCCAAAGGCCAAACCCAAAGAGAAAAAGATCTGAGTAGCAGCATCCAACCAGACCTTAGGATTTTTCAGGGTTTCCCACTGTAAAGAACATATTAATTGTTAGTTAGATATCAGATTTTACTCATTAAATCTGGTCATGACATTATTTCAATATAAGACTAATGGCAAACTTACATTTGGAGTGAAGAGATATATTAAGCCATCTGTGGCCCCATCCAGAGCCAGGGATCTGACCAAGAAGATGGTCAAAACAAGAAACGGAAAGGTGGCTGTGACATAAATAGCCTGTTGAAAAAGTTTTGATGCTGATAAAATATTTTATATTCACAAAGATTTTTGTAAGCCTTTGCATGCACTCCCATTTAACTTCATTAGAACTAAATCGTCGTCAATTTGCAGTGGGTTTTGTCAGGCTGTTGTTAAAAGCCTTGAGGTGAGAGAGCTCTAAACACTTTAGTTGCTGTCACGTGATCAGATGATAAACAGCAATCTTCCATCCATCACCTTTATCGCCTTTAATGCAATTACCTCTACCAGGATGCATAATTAGTGTAAAAAAACATGTTTAACAACATTATTGGTGAGTCTTGCTTTTGCTGAACTTATTGTCATTCTGCTGTTTTGGAGACAGCAGGTTTTTCTTTAACAGCTGTTAAAGTTTGATTTGTAACTTGTATGCATGGTGATTTTCTGCTAGTGATGGAAGTTGAGGCCAGAATTTAATTTGGAGGGATCTACAGTGGGATGCATGTCTCTCTATGCATGACTACTTGCATAGTCCATTTCATATTCATGTGTCTTTTAGTTCATGTGAATCTGTGTGAGGAAAGACAGTGTTACTTTAATGGTTCCAACGTTTTGCCATTAATTGCTGGTATCTGGTGTAGAAGATATAATAGATACAACAATAAAATCTATTTTTTTAGCATTAGATCAAACAGGTTAAATTACCTTTCCAATAGTCTCAATTCCACGTATGAAGCAGATGTACACGAGGCACCAAGCAGTTGCAAGACACAGCACCAGCCACCACTGTAAGGACCCGCTGGTCTCGATGTTTGGTGTAATGTTCAGTGTCTCACGATACCAAAAGTAGCTCACTGGGGAGCTCTTCTCACATTCACTTACATAGCCTGTATCAAAGAGATTATTCCTCATGATTAAGTAATGGGCCTGTCTGTCTTTTACTTTACTGGCTATTATTCCACATTTATTGTTCATTTTATATTATGTCGATGTAGAAATTACCAGTATGATTCAAGTTTAATGGGCAGTCCCTCCAGGGAAGTGGACTTTGAAAGGAGTGGAAGAAGTACCAGAGGACCCAAGCCAAGATCATGTTGTAGAACAGACCAACTAGGAAGGATACTAGCAAGGAAGACACACCTGTGTATACACATTGACATGTATGTATGTTATGGATGGCAGTGACATCAAGGTAATCATACAGAAGGTTCACACAGCTTTATGTTGTACAATACATTCCCCTTTTTGGCATCTTGCTTTCCTGAGTAAAGTTCATTGATGCCAATCCCTCTCACCTAAACCTCCCAGATAAGGCGAGATTGAAATCCACACTCCAGCGCTTCCCATGCGGAGCCGCTGTCCGATGGCCAGTTCCATGTACAGCAGAGGAAGTCCCTCAAACACCAAGGCAATGACATAAGGAATCAGAAACGCCCCTTGAAATAAAGCAAACGTATAAGTGATAATAATGGCCAAATTATTGTGATAATTAAACAATAAACACAAGTTTTTCAGTAAGAAATTGACTTCACCTTGAAAATAATCATTGGCATTGCCTTTATGGTTGAAGGTCATTCAGTTTCTGATTACCAGACATTTTTTTTATCAGCAAGCACAGCTTTATCACACTCACTCATACCCAGCAATAGAGTAGTATAACTGTTTTCCCTCGCCATTTTGACTCATCTGTTGTATATTTTGTGCACCACTGTATGACGTAGTGAAAACATTTTGTCCCATTTTTTAACGGGTTGATAAAATATCCATTTTGTATAGTAGTGAACTATCCAAGTGGATAGCTATGAAGAAAAAGAAACAAATACAATACAGTGAAGTATTATTTCTCCCTAAATCATTGGTGAAATCAATCAACATATCACAATCCCTCTCGTCAGACATGTTTCTAGATTGACTTTCATTGGAAAAATATACATGCAGACTGAAATTATTCCCGTCATATTTTTAGATCAAAAAGCAAAAGACCAAAAGTGAAAAAATAAGAGAAATCACTGATTAAGACATGTTGAAAGTCACATAAAAAGTGTAGGTGGAAGTGATGTTTAGATTTGACAGTACATTTTGTCCCTGTATGTAATTAACAGTAAGTTGCAGCTGTACACATCGGTACATAATAAATTATAAGTATTAATCAAGATGATTAGCAAGTTTTTCTGGAAAAGTTGTATAACAAAGTCATATTTCTTCAGAATTGTCAGTCAGAAACATAATTTTAGTAAAACAATTATTCTGGAGAGGGAGGTTGTAATTTACACAAATTATTTTCAAGAAATGTTTTTTTTGGTATTTTTATAACTTAAGGGAATGAAAATGATAAAATAAATTAAGCAATTCAGTTTTTAGATAATAGCATTTAAGAGCAGTTTAAACACTTTCTCATTTTGTCGAGAGAGCCTATGGATTATTGACTGTTAAATGTTTCTCATCATGGAAAACCAAACGAAAAGCCAGATATTTGCCCAACTTTACTTTTTGTGTTAACATCAGGAAGCACACTGTAAATGAAATGCTCTTACCTCCACCATAGATTTGACACAAATATGGAAATCTCCACACATTACCAAGTCCCACAGCAAAACCTATGCAGGTTAGCAAGTATTGAACTTTATTGTCCCATTTTGGTCTTTCAGTTATCTCTTTAGGTTCATCAACCTGAGTCTGCTCAGCACTTCCAGCTTCTCTATCCATTACTTGTTTGTTATTGCAGTATATTTTATGAGGCAAATCTTTTTGTCCGATTGTCCACTCTGTCTGAAGAGAAGGGGAGGCGTACGTCTGGTGTACGTATCAGGAGACGAAGGGGCGACATTTGCTTTATCCGCTTTATATATCTTGTTGGCTCTTGAGGCTGTGGGAGCAGTGTGGTTTGTTTGTTTAATAAAAAGCCCTTGTATAAAGCGACATGATATGATGTTGATAACGGAGGCGATAACAGTCGATTGTAATACAATGCAGCATAAATAAGGAGCCCAGGGAGAAAACTGTGATCCTACAAATGCCTTTTAATTCATTACTGTACATAATACAGTTTACATAACTCTTATTTGCACACAGTTTGAGTTATTTCAGTCAACGGTAATTACCAACCATCACTTACACCAGACAAAAAAGCATGTAGTGTGTATGGAGTTTCTTATCAGACTTAATCACCAAAAACACTATTCAAAATGCCTTGTACTGAATTTCTATTCTGTGTCATATTCACACAGACTACAATCAGTCACATCCATTGTTCCTCACTGGGAACACAGAGTAGAGTCATAAAGCACACATAGTGTAATCTACGTAACAAATGGCAAACTAGGGGATTAAAAATTTACTGATTTAATCAATATTTAATTCACTTCTTAAACACGTCACAACAGTGACCCCAGCTGGACAGATATGTGTACCTTCATTACATGGCTCAAAGTCAGCTTCCTTCTGGGGCAGCACCTACTCCCAGTCTCTAAATCTAATTGTTTAATCACGTAGTAGACTATAGCTGTCAAATCGTACTTCTACTATCTACTATGGGTAGTATACTATTATACTAAGATCCTACTTTACTAGATTTGCCGTCAATTCCTTTGCAGTAATTTCACACAAAATACAAATTTTTTATATATACTTTTAGCAATGTCTCACCCAAAGTTATAGAAAACTTAGTGTAAGGGCCCATCTGCTCAGCAGAGATTTAAGAGCAGATATAAAGCGTCTTCAAGAATAGTTAATGATGTAGAGCACACTGCAGGGGCCTCACTTCAAATATTGTGGCTAATGGTGCATTCCATGTCGCGAAAAGCAACCATATCATGAACACATGGACTGTACACTATAATGCCACCCATTAATAGCCATAGAAAACATTTCCATTATGAAGATAATAATATTCAAATTTGGTGTCAACTTCACTCAACAATATCGTTTGAGGCCATAGTTTACGACAGGTTTTCTGAAAGTGAGGACTTGCAGAAAGCCACATCACTACTTGACAAATAAATTATAGCAGAATAAACCAATAAATCACTGTGGTGGAAGAAGTCTTTGAATTAACAGGAAACAGGCCGACCTTAAAGCAAATTGTTATTTAACTGTGAATTTTGCAGCTTTTCGTATTGTCACCTGATTCACTGCTAAGAAGTGAGAGCTTAACATGCTGTCACTGGTGGCTGAGGAAACAGGGAGTTCTGTTCAGAAAAGCTCTGCCTCTCGTTTTAAATTTGCGTCGATTAATCCATGATAGCAATCACTTAAATGATCTTGAAAAGATAAAATTGGGTATTTTAACATATTAGGCTGGGGATTTTCTGCTCTCATTGTTGTGAATTTAGTCAGAGATATTATATATATGTGACTTATCCCTTTTTTTTTTCTTTAAACATTTCCAGACACAAACTAAAGGCACAGCAATACTGGGTATCCCTGCCAATATAAAGATGATCACATAGATCCAGACTGGATACAGCTTTTCCTCCAGTGTAGGGAATTTATCCTGCAAACATAGAGAGAAAATACTATATTTAGAGTTTCCAGTGGTACATGACAGTATGTTTTAAAAGATCAATATCCATAATTATACCAAGATCATCTCGAAATAAATTCATATTTACCGATTCAGGATCCCAGGCTTTGTAAAGGAGCTTTTCAGACACTTTAGTGATGAAGTAAAAGACCAAGATGAAAATCATAATGAGCGGGCTGATGACTCTCCATGTCGCCTGCCAGAAGAAGTTGGGTTTGTGTCCAATCATGAACTTAATATCATCATTGAACCTAGGAGGACAGTAACAAACATACTGCATTTTCAAGAGTCTGTAGACAAAATAGGCACTCATATATGAAATCCCCAGGTTTAGGATGGTAGAAAAGGTGAATTTGCTTATAGAGGAAATATGGTCCTGGTATCTATCATCATTATCATGCTATTAAACCACTGTGTTAAATGGTGCAGGCATTAAGAAGGACATAAACCATCACAACAAATCTATATCTAAATCTAAAATTGCAAGTCGCAACAGCACAGAACTATAAAAATGATATTATAATGTTCACATCCTGCATAATATGATGAGTCATGACATCAGTTTTTCTACACTAGTGTGTTATAGGTCACAACATATTAAATATATATAAACCGATTCAGCATTCACAAGTAGAATCTGTAGCCAATGGGACAAGATGTTGGTATCGGAAGCGTTCTGGTTTTCGTTTGTAGTCTTGAGTAGTATTGACCAATCACGTTCGAGCAGACTTTGGTTGAATGCAGGTAAACAGTCCGTGTCGAGAGCAAAAGAGGCGGGACGCATTGGCAGAAATGCAATCTCTGAACCCACCGGCTATCGTCTGACGATGATTTAGCTTTAAATTAGTTTAAAATTATAAACTGGCAACTTGTGAAACAGTCCAGTCGTACACGTCGTCTCTCAACTCCAGTCTCGCATCTCAAGTTGCTAATCGGAGCGTAAACAATGAGCAGCGCGTGGAAGAGGTACTCTTGGCCCGGATATCCGCTGGCTACACCGGAACCCCAGAAATATAGCCCCTTGCCCCAGAGGCTTATCCGTTGTCAGACCGACAGCTGAAGGGTTCCGAGATTGCAACTCATTTAGTTAGTTTGTTCGGGACTTGATTGTCCATAACATGGAAACTGTCTTTGGCCTCACCACAACACATTTAAAAACAATACCAGACATTAAGAATTAGAAATAGCATCAACAGACACATTTTTTTAAAAGACATAAACGGAGTTATTTAAAAAAAAAAATAATAATAGTAATTTTAATATCACCTGTCTATCCCATATATGTACACCACTGAGACCATCTCGCAGAATGCAATAACCAACAGAGGGATGGATCCTCCATAGGTGTCAAAGAGTGAAAGCCAATAGTTCCCTGAGCCTTGGAGAAATATCAGACCCACCAGACAGCAGAGCATGCATGTTACACCTGAAGGAGAACAAAGAGTTGATAAAATAGTACAACTAGAAACCCTTCTTAATGTAAAATGAGAGAATAGATGAGGGAGTTACCAGTGACAGCCTCTTTTGGCCACGTCTTAGGGAAAACTTTGAGGTCTTGCAGTGGCACTAGAACTCCCTCCATGTTACCAAACATAGAAGACAGGCCGAGACAGAAGAGCATTATGAAGAAAAGGATGGCCCACACCGGTGAGAAGGGCATCTTGGTGATAGCCTCAGTGAACACAATGAAGGCTAAACCAGTTCCTTCAACTCCCTAAGGCCCAAACACAGCACAGTGTTATTCAGTAGCAAAGAATGGCATGGATCTGATTTAAAAATAAACATTGGTTTATTTAACACTAATAAGGAAGCTGCTGTCCTGGTGCATAAATAATCTTACCTCACTGAGAAAAGTATTTAAATTGCAGGTCTTCAGATCCAGCTCTTGAATAACGTCAGGGTGTGTTTCATTAAGACGTTGAACGACCTGATTGTAGTTGCTGTCACTAATGTCGCCCTCAGGAAGCTCAAACGCATTTAGTAATGCTAGGATGTTCCTAAAACCGCAAAAATGTTAGGTTAAAAAAGTGCTCACAGTCAATTATTGCTGAAGAAAAAATAATACGAGCTGCTAAAACGTATAATTTTACAAAAAGAAAAAAGATATAATGTACCCAGAAAGACAGTTGTCAAATCTCTCCGTTGCTCTGAAGCCAATAATGGTGTAAATGACCGTTGCAGCGTAGACGGAGGTGATGCCATTGATGATAGAGATGATCACGGCATCTTGTTCACAGTTGTTACTAAAGGATAAAATGTAATTTTATTTTGATTTTAAAGTACAGTGCATTTTCCTGTAACTTTAAATGATGCAGGTTAAAACAAAATAACCAAACTTACTGCACTGAGTTGTAGCTGGAGAAGGAAATAAGACCACCAAAAGCCAAAGAGAAGGAATAGAATACTTGAGCACCCGCATCGAGCCATGTTGATGGCTTCGCCAGCTCCGCTAACTGGAAGAAGTAGTAAAGTAGAAAGTTATTGATCATCTGGTTATTGCTTGGCATTGGCTATATGGTACCTCTAATGAGGCTAATATGGCTGAGGTCTTCGGAGGACTAAAATAACTGGTGGAGCACCCTAAACTGATTTTGTATTATATTTTATGGAAAATTAAAACAATTTATCCTTACTAAGAATATCTCAGCATAAAATGTTATCCCCTTTGTTGACAAATAGCATTAAAACATATTTTAATAATTAGGTATCGCTGCATCTGTTATCTGCAGTAAGACCAGTGCGATTGCTACAATGAATTTAAAAAAATGCAACTTACATCTGGCGTGAAGAGAAACTTAACTCCATTCAAAGAGCCCTTCAGGGTCAACCCTCTGATCAGAAATATTGTCAGCACCACGTAGGGAAGGGTGGAAGTCACATACACAGCCTCGGGGAAAATAAAAGTATTCACACAATTACCGTTTAGCTGAATTAAAAATCTTCTCTCTTATTGTAGTAAGCAACGTGCTGTACCTTCCCTGTGGTCTCAATACCACGAATGATGCAGACGTAGAGCACAGACCATGCACAAATGTGACATAACAGTATCCACCACTGCAGACCGCCGTCTTCTTCAATCGTTGGAGTTGTGTTCAGGGTCTCCCTGTACCAGAAATAATCCACAGGGGAGCTCCTCTCACACTCTGAGACAAAGCCTGACAGAATTTAACAACAGTGTGTGTCACTAAGCCAAAATAAAGAGTTTATTTATGGAGCTTTTACCTTTATTCAAGAGTGTGGATTTTCAATTTGAGAGCATGACTTGGTTGACTTGATGAATTGATTTCACTGTCAGATTTTGTAATGCTTTCCCTCAAAACCCGTGCTCTGCTTCTGAAATCTGTGCATGCAACAATATATCTGAGTGCAAGCATACAGTTTGAGCAGAAGCAGAGCAATTCCAAGTGCAAGCAGGGGCAATTTGAGTGCGAGGACGGGGTTTTGAAGGGAAGCATTCCAAAATCTGAACATGAAATCAATGAGCCATGCTCTCAAATTGAAAGACCATGCTCTTGAATAAAGATAAGAAAAATGCTCCATATTTATTCTGCAGAAGTACAGTACCAGTTGTAGCATTACCTGTTAAATTGGCATTCATAGGACACTGACTCCAAGGCAGAGGCTCTTGAAATGAGTTGAAGAAGTACCAGAGAATCCAGGCGATGATGGTGTTGTAGTAGAGACTGATCGTCAGAGAGACACACATGGATGCAATACCTGCCAATGAATGTTTTTAAAGGGTTTCTTTTAAGGCACTTTTCCACTATAGCTTGTAATGTAGCAAACATTATGCAAGTGTTTCTCACCAATGCCAGTCAAATAGGGATGGATTGTAGCCCACACTCCCAAACTGCCTCTTCTTAAGCGTTGCCCAATGGCAAACTCAAGATGTAGAAGCGGGATTCCTTCAAGAACCAGCAGGATCAGAAATGGTATCATAAATGCACCTGGAGGAAAAAAACAAAGGAACTGTCGTGACAATAAATCTGTCATACAAATAACTGTCATGTCAACATGTTGATGTTAATCATTTAGGATGCACGTGAACACATGCAGAGATAAAGTCCGACAGCGAATGCCGTTAGTTTCATAATGCAATTTACGATCCATTAAAGCCTTTGCAGTAAACCCTTTACAAGGATTTCCTGTCAGTCAGAGTGCATTTCTTTCTTCTCCTTTCTTATCTGAACAGATCGGTTACAAGCCATCTTTATGAGTCTACAATGCTGAATGTGATTTAAGCTGCTTCCTATATCTAGTGTTTAAAAGATAGGATATAGTCATTACTGGACCAGTGGTCTTGTAATATTGTTCATTAACTACTTGGGTGTCAACTATTATAAAGACCTCGTTGTCATACCCAGTGACCCAGAACTGCAGTGTTATCCAATTCAGTTCAATTCAAAATAATTTGTCCCATGGGGAAAATTGAGGCAAGCTAGTTTGCAAACATAAAAATGCAAAATATGCTCGTAAAAATAAAATAAAATAGGAGCAAAGGGAAAAAATCCCTGGCTGACCACCAGTGTCCAGTACTACAAAGACATATGCATTTACCAGTCACAGGGCACAGAGTTAAATTGCTTTCCCTTTCTTGTTGGCTGTCACATGACTTTCGCCTTCAGGAATAAAATAAAAATTTCTTCTATTTGTTTTACAAACAGGTCATTAAAATGCATTCTCGATGGCAGTGGCAGGCAGACAAATACTTTGGAGAGCTTATCGTTTTGAAATAAATAAAATGATGCCTGTAAATGAAATGTTAACATAGACGTATGGGAGTATACCTATTTCTCCTGAACTCTTCCAGTAGGTTTGGATGGGATATAATGAGTCTCAAACAGTGTTGTTAAAAATAGTCAAATTTAAGAAATAAGTGCAGTAAACCATGAAAGCATCACTTGCCTCCTCCATGACTCTGACACAGGTAGGGGAAGCGCCAAACATTTCCAAGTCCCACACAAAACCCAACACAGGTCAGCATGTACTGGGTCTTGTTGTCCCATTTCGGTCTGTCTCCAGCCTCTTCCTCCTCCAGCTTGTCCAGCTGCTGATGGGACAATATCCTGTCCTCCAGGCCTGGATTGGGGAGCTTTAACTTCATGATGTGTCGAACACTGTAGTATTGTAGTGATACAATGCATGCACTGTGCAGTGCTGGAATGTAAATTGTGGCTCACACCGTGAGATCTATATGTACTGGACCTCTGTAATAGATTGACTAGGCTGCGGTGTCAGCGAGCGTCACCTAGAAGTGTGCAGCCTTTGAAGCGTAAACTGAGTCAGAACACACATGACAGTTAACTGGTGTCTTATCTGCTGAGGAAGGGTCAATGCACAGACATCACTGTTCTTTTGAGATTTACTGGAGAAAAACTATTTTTATAGGTTTTATTGTATGGTGTAGCGTTAAAGAATGATTGAAGACACAGTATACAGTAGCATAGCTGTAATGATATATCTACGAACCCGCAAACAACTCCTTAGTCTTTTAGAAAACTTGTATCAACTGTTTATTTACATTTAAAACTGTTAAAAATAGTGAGAAAGTTTGCTCCGGCTGGTGGGCGGTGCTTGGTATTTCCTCAACTGATCTCAACATGGCTGCCGGGTCACAAACTTTCTCATTTTACAGCTTAACAGTACACTACAAGATGTTTCTGAAAGCATTTGAGGCGAGAAATAGGCATTACAGTAACAGAATATTGATTCATATTTGATCAGCGCTGCCTAGTTTGACCGTTTGATGGGAGTTTGCAAGTGATTGACAGCTGCCCGGAGATGTCAGGCTCCAGCTCGGCTCTGATTGGTTGTTTTCCTCTGGCCTGTGAAATCTTGCAGATGCCATTAGTAGCACCACAAGACACAGAGGCACATGATTTTTTTTTTTTTCAGATTACCTGTCACATGCATTACTGTAAGGATATAGTGACCGTTTTATAAAAAATAACTTTTTTAAATCATACTTGCTCCAATTCTACCTACTGCAGCTTTAACTGATTGCATCGCTGCATGGTTGAGTCGCTGCCAGCTTCGATGCAGCTTTTTTTTTTATGTGTGTACTTCTTCTATTGGCCACTGGAGGCCGCCGTCGCGCCTGTAATATGAGCTGTGTCTGCCGGGCCGAGGTCTGGTCTGCTGTGTCCCCCCTGGCAGAGTTTAGGCTTGAGGAGGGGAGCCGCTTCCCATCGCTCTCACAGACCAAGTGTTAGCAGTCCCGTCCGCAGTCTGCCTCAGCCTCACCTCTAACGCCCGCAATGCCCTTGGATACCGCCGCGGCGCACTGACTTTAACCGTATCTCTCACCAAAGGCACCCTGGATCTTTACTTCTGGACATTTTTGTGCGCACTGTCCCGTGTCCTCTGCGCTGCGTGAAGCGAATGGAGAAGGTCCAAGGATAACAAGAGGGTGCAGGATTTTGCTACTGCAGAAGACCTGCCGGTAGTCCGCTGCCCGGGGGGGCTGCCTGCCTGTCTGTCTGTCAGAGGCTGTGGTGTCGCATCCACCGTTTTCCATTATCTTAAAAAATCGCCTTGCATGGATACATCATGGCTACGTTTATATGCAGGGTACAGTTCTTAGATGATACCGATCCATTCAACAGCACTAATTTCCCCGAGCCCACCCGGCCCCCTGTGTACACTTTCAGGGAAGATATTCCTCTGATCAATCAGATTGCTGGAGTCCACAGGCTGCTGAAAGCCCCGCAGAAGGTACGCAGTATTCACCCTCTCGATTATGTTTTTTTTGTTCATGTCTCTTGATGAATGAGTTTACTGAAAAGTTAACACCTGCAGAATGCTAAATTAATTATTAGCTTGAGCATGTTGATCGGGTTGCTACCCAAACAAACCTAATGGACCATGATAGAGCCTGTGACTTGAGGCAGCTTGCTGTTATAGGATGCTGATTGAGCATCAACATGCTGTTCAAACAGTTATTGCATGCACATGTCAGTAAGACAGATTAATAGTATGACATTATGGAGTATCTGGTGGCTTTTGGGTGATGTCGGAGTGATGTGCACACCTGTTATTTGGCTGAGGAGCTGTTAATGTTTACCTCGATCATAAATCTAATCCCCTCAGTTTGACCTGTTTTTTCTTACTATCCATTAGCTAGACTTGGGGGGGAGTTTTGTTCCAGTTATTTTGTGATATAGAACAAAGAAGGAAACAGATAACGCAAATATACTCAATATATTAATAATGATTGTTTACATTTAACCTTCCCTCAACTTTCAGTTTGGTTGTTCTTGGCTCAACTATGAGCTTGAAAGTCTATGTAGGAAATCACTTCTGCTATCGTCGCTACACAGCCCCAGTTAGAGTTGGGGGGGTCAGATGCCCAGTTGGTCAGTTGGTGAGGGATGGGAGAGGGTAATTCCCCACCCGGATTGCCCTAGATCTGGGGATTTGAATTTGCAACCATCTGATCTCAACACAGCACATTTTTTCATCATTTTGATATTTGACATCTTACTTTTATGGCATATTCTGTTATTTCCTTAGTCAAAAGCAGAATGTCTGTTTGCAGTACCACTACATTGTTGTGTTTGGTCAGTTGCATCACGTCGGTCTTTATTTAGTCCTGGCTGTTTGTGGAGATGAAACAGTACACATTGTTTTGGTTGCAAAATTATGCCACCCCAAAATCCGCAACTGTACAGCCAGTTTTAAGCTGCTCAAAATAACTGATTGTTCCTCTTTGGTATAGTGTACATTGCCCTGTTTAAGTTTCCTAAAGAAAGCCAGTGACAAATAATGTAAACCTGAAGTTAGTTTTTTTTTTTTTAGAGGCCTCTTAAAGCTACATCTCTGCCTGCCTCTGCCTTCTGATTAGACTCTGTGCATCCAAACACATTTTCTACAGGCCTCATCTACTGACCTTCAAATTTAAACAAAAGCAAAGGGGCCATGGCATCTGAAGTCAAGTCTTTTATTGAGCATTCATCTCAGTCTGGTTGGGAAGTCGCGTAAATAGAAAGTTAATTAGGGTCTTTCTTCATTCTGTCAGATCAATGGTGCTCCATCTTGTTTGAGTAGAGCTGGTAAGATAAGTCACGGAAGCCTCAGGATGCTGTGGATCACCACAAGCCTGGCTCTCATTCTGCAGCCCACTCAGTCTGACCGGCAGGATGGGATGGGAACGCTTTCCTCTGTTTGAGAGAGAGGAGAGGGAAGCGGGCAGAATTAAAAACACAAACAATGAGCTGATGTACTTTGCACAGTCGACTGGTCCCAGTTTAGCAGAGGGCCAGCTGGACCGCAAACTAGACAGAGAGGGAGTACCGATGGTAGAGCTCAGCAGCGCCTGGTTAGTGAGATTTGGTCACATGGGCATTTGTGGTTAGCAGTATCTTGAGGGAGCTTGTGCTTTTTATAAGCAAATAACAGTCAGGTGGATGACTAGACTGTGTCACCATCACACTGAGCAGCGAGTTCTCTGATTCACACCCTCAACAGTTTGAGGAAGTGACTTTGGCGTGACCCTGTAAATGCCTTCCATAGCAAATCTGTTGTCTATGAGCTCCGTCTCTATGGTGCAGGTCAATCTGGTATAAATAGCACACTGCTAACACATGGTGCCCAGGGAGTCAAAGCAGCTAGCATATGCTGTCTCTGGGCTGTTCCTGTCAGTTTCAGTCTGCAGTCTCAAGAGGGGTGATCCGTACATGTGTGTGCGTGGTTGTTGTTTATATGTGCGTTGGCTTGGTCCGTACATGGGATCATGGCACTTTGGCTACGCTGCTGTAGCTTACTCCAATTATGAGTAACTGTGAGGTTTAAACATCAAAAGCAATAATAACCAAGGATTATGTTTTATAGCAACGAGGATTCAATCCACAAATGCTTGTTGTGTAGCAACGACGGCATTGTCAGGACAGCAGACATACTTTGAAGTCAGTTTTTCACCCCGTCGCCTTTCGGAAAATGCCGTGTCACCGTGTATTATAATGCGGTACGTACAGTAATGTATTACGTTATTGCAGTAGCACTGCTGAATATTCAGAGGGCTTTAATGGAAATTCAAACACTTGACATTTTTAATAAGACACCAATATTAGCTGTAGCATCTCATCTATAAACTAGCTTTTCTGTGGATGGAAAGTATGCAGAGTCATAACCTGACTCAGCCTGTCTATCCTGTCATGAATAATGCATTGCCCTTGTCAGAAGACAAAGTGACCGCGCTGTTCAAAATTTGCCGGAGTTCTTCCAAATCTCCTGGTAATGTCATCGTAAATCAATTGATCAATAGTCCTTCACATGCTTTCTTCTCTGTCAATGTTTTGTAGTTTGCGGCTTGGTGGCCTTGAGGCCTGGCATCCGACTGCACATCAGTATTCAAGGGAGGGAAAATGTGGCTAAAGTCTTGGAGAATGGACTCTCACTTCACCAATTTCAAGTTTTGGGTCGCATTTTTTTTCCCTAAGAAATTACAGAGACCGATAATGAGAAGTTATGTTAAATGCTGTAAAATACAGGTTCCTCCATGCCTGTCAGAGCTCCTTTGAATTCTTTTACACATTGTTATGCAGAGTTGAGGTTTTGCTGGTCTCTGCATTATGGAGGGTTGTCTCAGCAGAGGGCTCCTTTCAGAAGAATGCAGCATCCGTGGACAGACTCATCCTCTGCATGCTTGACAGAGATCTATGAGCACTGTTGCGGTTTCTCTGTCACGCATCGAGTGTGTTTTAATGCGTTTTAAATCACTTGCCTTCAGAGAGAAAGACCACAAATACCATCCTCACCTTTATCAAACAAACACGTTAAGCTTTTAAAGTGCTTGATTTAGAGTCCCGTGCGGTTTGCAGACACAAATGTGCAAGGTTGGCTAACACCAGGGTAAAACTATGTAAAAGACAATGTTGTTAGTTTCAAATGTGCAACTAGCACACAGTATATGTTATCTCATTCCAAAGACATTTGGAGTGAGATAGCAGTTTTCAAATTGGAAATTGCATGGTGTTTATTTTTAGCTCGTTCTGCCTTAACTGCCTCCCTGGTCAGTGGACCACAGTATGGTGGTTGAAGGGAGAGGCCAGACCTCAGTGTGTGAGCAGAGCACTTGTGGTTGCTTCTCTGGACTTGGCCATCACAGGCGACCGTGGGTTCAAGTCCTGGGCGGGGGACAGCTAAGGAAGCCTCCGCTACTGATAATCTGGCAGCACTGTTCCTGGATTAAGGGCCATTTGTGTGCATCAACCTGGCGTGGTTATGCATGGCAAGACAAATCCAGGTTGATTATATAATGAAAACCTGAAGTGACACCGGTTGGAGGATGGATATGCGAATAATGCATGGATGAGTAGATGGATGTACAGACGGGGACTGATTGATGGCAGACTGGCGCAGTTCACTTTGACTTTTCCGCTTTTGGTCTGCGAGTTAAAACCTTGTGTGGGGAAATGCATTTCTTGGTTCCACAGCTAATTACTGGTTACGGCTGCAAATGCAGCCCAATGTTTTGTCTATTTCAGGTTGTGATACAGAGCGTAAAGCTGAAAGAGAACAAAAATTTTTTTGCCCTTTTATCCAATCCACAAACTTAAACAGTACTTAAAGTAGAATTTAAAGAACTGCAAAATGCAAAAAGAGTAACAAAAACTACTGTAACAATAAATCAGACTTTTGTTTGTAAATTGACAGCATGTGTACCGAATTCATGACAAAAAAAATAATATTTGATCTCATAAGTGGTATATTTCTTCTGCTTGCAGAAGCAGCAACAGCATTTCATTTGGAATGAACAGAAGAAGAAGTGGATAGTTAGAATAAGTAGTGATGGAGAACACCCTGAAGAGACAAATTAATATCAGTTGGGATAGTGACTAGAAATCTCAGACTTCTTTTAAATGAAAATGGTTCCAGACGGTTACATAGACAAGAAATCTCTGGCAGATGCACTACGTCCAAGCTATTAACACCGAAGATATGATAAATGACAATATGATATGATAAGATAATATGACAAAAACAAAGCAACATAAAGCAAGTGAAACATAAATAAATTAATAAACAAGTGAAAAATGAATAAATTAATAAAGAAATGAAACCTGCAGTAGGCAGAATATTTTGGGCATCATTGCACAAAAAACCCATAATTACCTTTCAGCATATTGTAATTCAAGTGCTCTGAGAGATAACTAAACTTCTGTACATCCTCGTGGCTCTGTTTTCAGGCTTTAAAAAATCTAGCCCGTGACGGGAGACTTTGGCCAGTCACAGGTCATTTCTGAGAGAGAGCGTTACTATTGGCTGTTCATTCAACGGAGGCAGGGGTCAATCACTCGCGAACTCAGATCAAACGATCAAAGTTTGCCCCCGCTGGTGGGCGGTGCTTGGTATTTCCTCAACAGATCTCAACATGGCTGCCGGGTCACAAACTTTCACAAACAGTACACTACCAGATGTTTCTGAAAACATTTGAGGAGAGAAATAGTCATTACAGTAACAGAATATTGATTCATATTTGATCAGCTCTGCCTAGTTTGACCGTTTGATCGGAGTTTGCGAGTGATTGACAGCTGCTAGCAGACGGCAGGTTCCAGCTTGGCTCTGATTGGTTGTTTTCCTCCGGTCTGTGAAATCTTGCAGATGCCATTAGGAGCACCGGAGGACACCAGAGGACACAGATGGACATGTTTTTTTTTCAGATTACCTGTCTCATGCACTACTGTCAGGATATGTTTTATAAAAACAACTTTTTTTAATGATATTTGCTCCATTTCTACCCACTTCAGCTTTAATCCATGAACATTTAGGACATTGAGGATAACCGCTCTCGTGATTTAGACATTAGGGAGACTCCTGGTGTTTTTTCTTGGTTTGGTTCAGTGTCCTACACATCATGAAGGGCCCGGCCACTGGTCAGCGTATATGATTTAGTGTCTTCTCCTTCATGCTACATTTCATATTACTGTCACACCCATTATTTTTAAAGGCATGTCAGTCCATCGGCATAAAAATAGTGGGCCTAACTTTGTCCCTTATGTCTGGATTTCCTGTCTGTCCAGAATCTGTCCTGTAATCTGGAGAAGCACTTGCTTCCCTTCTCTGCTTGTGTACAGTACAGCTCTGTTTGTTTGCCTAGATGTCTCCCTTTCTCACGATCTGTCTCTTTCTGTCTCTCAGTCGGCCTTACTGTAAGAACATCAACAACGATCTAACCGAGTCTTATCACTGTCTTAGGTACAATAGGATTTACTGAGCAATCGGAAGTTTTTCGGTGTATGTTTACTGCTTCGGCCTTGTGCCTCGCCGTCTTCTCTGGTCTCTCAGATTGAAGATGTTCAGCCCCATAATCACCACAACTATTATATTACCAATAATCGTTTGGTTTACCATGCATGGAAAGCAAACAAGACAGCTCAGACTCAGAGAGTTGGAGAAAGAGTAAGAGTTATCCTAACCGACCACATGTTTTGTTTCACTTCTCAAATATGACACAGTCCTTGAGTGGTGCAGTGCAGTAATACAAACAGAGTGGCCAAACAGATCAAAGCCATCATACCCGTAATGTCTTTCCCAGCCTTTTTCCTTCACGTTCAATTAAGTTACTGTCATATGTGGGAGGAAATTGAACTGCATCAGACCTGGCAATAACCGGTCTAATTTAAAAAACACATGACTTTACATGTTGCATATATGTTTACATGTGTTGCTCTTCTTTCACGAGAAAGAGGCTGCTTATTTTGGGGATGTGTAAATAGTAATTTATGCAAGTGTATCATATCCTTTGCTATCTTACAAAGCCGTCAAAGTGGGCTGACAAGAAAAGACAAATGTGCTGGACTGTCCAGTATGAAGTTGTTTTAGATACCCTCGCTGGTGATGGAGCAGAGCTGTGCCACTCTCTCCGCTTAAGTCATATGTTTGCCCTCCCGTGACGGTATTTGTTTTCCCGTCCTCTGCTTCACCGTCGGAGCCGCTGTCCCGTGGAGCTGACAGACTCTGAATATAAATAGGTTAATATCTACAAATTGGAGGTCAGCCAGACATGTGAACAGACGCAGACTCATTCCTCATCTCCTCATCTCCTCGACCACAGTCAGCTGATGACAACCGTTCAAGACCAGACAAATCATACCTCCTCTTCAAAAAATCATCTTGTGTGATGATAGTTTATCAGACAGGGAGAGCAGAGAGATAAGAGGCACCAGGCTGCCAAACTGCTCCAAAATCTGCACGACTTCTCTCCAACCTCGCCGTGCTAGTCATTGCAGAGCGCTGACGGGAGCTGATAAAATAACTTTCTCTGGTCCACTGCAGACTAGACATAAACCTCAGATATGCTGTGCATTTTCTCATTGACCCATACAAAAGAACAAAGTTGTTATGTTTTGTATACGACCATAACTAAAAATATATATATATATTTTTTTTGGACATGAGCAGTATTGCAACTGTTGTCATTTAAAGAATAAAAGTCTGACCACATCGTGATTGATATGCATGTGGTTATGAAGTTATATTTAGCTTGAAACTCAAACATTCAACACAGTCATATCTCTGTTTCACAGAAGCAGCAAACCAACCTCTTCAGAGCTCTACGTCTAGATAGATTGTTTTTTTTAGTTTATTATTTTATTTATTTGACCTTTATTTAAAGCTGCTGTGGGTAGAATTGGAGCAAATATGATTAAAAAAAAAAGTTATTTTTATAAAACGGACAATATATCCTGACAGTAGTGCATGAGACCGGATGCCTGGCAGCCATGTTGAGATAAGTTGAGGAAATACCAAGCACCGCCCACCAGCCGGAGCAAACTTTCTCATTTTACAGCTAAACGGTACACTACAAGATGTTTCTGAAAACATTTTATTCGAGAAATGGGCATTACAGTAACAGAATATTGATTCATAATTGATCGGCGCTGCCTACTTTGACCATTTGATCGGAGTTCGCAAGTGATTTACAGCTGCCTCCGTTGAATGAACACCCAATAGGAACGCTCAATAGGAACACTTTCTCTGATATTACCTGTGATTGGCCAAAGTCTCCCATCACGGTCTAGATTTTTTTAAAGCCTGAAAACAGAGCCATGAGGAGGTGCAGAAGCCTGCAGTGCAGAAGTGCATGACGACCTCAAAGCTTTAGATTGGGTTGACTTTGCCTAATTTTGATATCATACAACAGACTTGTTACCACCATGGTCATGGTGGTAACAAGTCTCCAAATCATCCTGTTTTCTACCTTCTTTGGCTAATGTTTGGGTTCTGGTCTGATCAGATTGGAGCTTCATTTGGTACAGCAAACTACTGGCTCCCAGCCTCAACTGACCATAAACTCACAAATCTCCAACTTTAATGTTTAGTATTCTTTACATGTGTTATGTGTAATTACATGATCTTTAGAGGATTAAAGAGAAATCAATGTTTAACTGTGTCTCCTCCCCGTCTAGCCCGATGACTGCGCCCTTCAGCTGTCCCATAATGGAAGCTACCTGGACTTGGAGTCTACCCTGGCAGAGCAGAGAGATGAACTGGAGGGATTTCAGGAGGAAGGAGGGTAAGATAACAATCGACACTGTCTCCGTCTCTCTCGTGGCTTTTTTCTTTCACTATCACCAAACTTCAAAAGCAAACAATTGCATGAACACAACATACTGAAATTCTCAAAACATTCTCTATCACTGCACTAAAGTTGGTTATATATTTGCACTTCAAAGAGTGCAGTTGGGACTTGTGCCCGAGCGGCTCAGATTGAAAAACACAAAAGGGACTGGCTCTGCCTAGCAGGTTGATAATGTACGATACTTGCCAGGCTGAGGAATAGACTATTCATGTTGTTGTGGTCAAATGAGCTGTTATGAACCAGAAATAAGAGTAACTGATTTGAATGTTTTTGATCACAACAATCTGACTTTTAAAAACACCCCAAATATTACTCTGCCTCAACAGTCAGACGTAATCAGAACAATGTGATTACTGTTTTTCAAGAGAGAGAGACACGAGATAAGAGGGAAAAGTATTTAAATCCATGGCTATGGAGATACATATTAGTATGCTGCTTGCTATATTTCTTTGCCTAATTTGATTCTATTACAGTGATTGGAATCATAATGATAGCCATTTTGTTCCAGGATGAATAAGTGAAGTAATCCCTTTTCCGGGCCTCAGCTGATTGAGCTCTACTGCTCAAAAGCTGCTCTCAGGAGGTGCTTGGGTCCGGGACAGGCTTTACTTCACCTGAGGGACTCTCAGTTTCAGAAGTCTTTCAGCACTTCGAGATTTCTAGAGGAAAAATACGTTAAAATTGAATATCAGTGTTATTAACTTCACTAATTCCCCTGTGAACCAGTCACCAAATATCTCAACAATCACATTGGCTCAGGATAAATTTAGAAATACTATTTATTATTTATAAACCATAATATTTGTTCTATTTGAGAAAAAAAACATATCTTTATACATGTGTGATGCTGATCTTCGTCGTACGAAGTAACGATGTAAGTTAGCCCTTGTTATATTTTATCAGTTCTGTGGTGGTATTAGTGCCCTTTTGTTGTAACAGACTAAATGTCTCAGAGTTTCCATGGCATTCGTCCATTCATGTCCCTTTAAATACCTGGCCCGGTGGCAGCAGTGACGTTATCTAAACCACTTACGAAGTGTAGACGCGTCTAATGAGTAATCGCCCTCATCTCTATTGAATGTTACGTCAGCGCTCTCATTAGAAGTGGCCAAACTGCAGTTGGACCCCCACCACCACCACACAACTCTCCCAATTCAAATGCAGCTGCATTGTTTCCCTGTAATATGAAGTGAAATGAGGCTTTGTCTCGACATAACTCCTAGACCTGGATGAAGAAGAGAAAGGTTTAAAATTGTGTTAGTTTCATTTCTGTTTCATACAAGTTCTTTGGCCGGTTACTTTATTGACTCCATATGTTTTTTCATGTACTGTGGAGTATGTTGATATATCATTCATGTGCCGCCCACTTTAGATGATCACAAACCAAAGGTTGGCATCAGAGCTCCTGGTCGGCTGGACCACAAACATGTACGGATTTATTTGTCTAACTTGGAATTCATAAGCTGCTCTCTGGCTCGGTGTTTCTATTGGACGTTGAGAGTGCCGTCCTTTCCCAGTTCCATCTGAAATTGTTAGGAGCTTATAGGAGGCTATTGAGAGCTGTGAGGTTAAAGTGGTCCACTTCTTCTCTCGTCGAGGACCGATCCTGCCAGGGCCGCGCGTCGTGCCAGCTGGCACGGGCTGGTATGGATGTGTGTCATTAAACCCACACAGTGTTGTCTGAGGAGGCTGGGGGTGAAGGTGGTTAGCCAATTATTTTCGTAAAAATAGGGCAGTTCTGCTCGCTGGCTTTTTATGGTGCTGATGTGCCCAGGATTACATCCCCCACTGCTCGGTGTTGTTGATTCGATGATTATTGAGCTAATAAAAGGTTTGATGAGACATTTCACCTTTACTTGTTCCATTATACTTTTGTTTTCAGCCTCCTTTTACTGCAAGTCTGTCAACAGCAGTCTCCGACTCCAAAACATTTGACCTACAGAAAATAATTTGAGTATTTCCCAGTTTCTTTCTGAGTTTTACGAGTTGATGTCAAAATAACACCTTCGCACTAACTCCTCCAGCTAACAAGCGAAATGGTATTTTAATTATTTTTGCTTTAAGCCCAGCCACCTAGTTGGAAAGAGAATCGTACTATATTCATATACTGCCTGAGTTCCCGATCATCGAATCCATCTGTAATTGATATTAATGACAGGTTACATTCCTGAGGCGCCTGTGTCATACCTAGTGTCTTTGCAGACAGATTAAAGTATGATCCTCTGACAGAGCGCTGCAGAGCCAGGAGATATCCATGTCACGGGAGCTTAAGGGCCATAATCACTTCCACACCGTGTTTGAAGCTCGGCTATAGGCGATTGTGACTCATAAATCCCCTGTCGCATCTCTGATACAGTCTCGCTTAGTTATAAACTGACCGTATAGCCCAGACATGTGCTCAGACATTTCTGCACAGTTTAAGGTAGTCGGTGTGTCATTTGGTTTTCTAGCTGTGATAGATTGATTGACCCCGTGCACACAATTTCCTGCGTTTGTAGCCCTGAGCCGAGATGGAGTACGGGGGACATAGCTGGGATCAAATGGCCTGACATGTGCTTACAGACTTTTATAGCCCTTGAATATTTTTGTGGATTACACGGATTGAGGAGCGAGATCCTGTTATAGCATTTCAGGGAAACTTACTAGTGTTGGACTCATGTTTGGAGTTATGCGTTGGGCTTTATGTTGTTTTTGGTCAAATATGTGACATTGATTGGCAGATGATTAGCAAACTTGTAAGTCCTCAAGGACATATTCCCTGGCTTGTCTTAAGAAGATAACATGAAGTGCTGTTACTGACTGCATAATTGATTCAGCATGTGAAATGTGTAGCTGACACACAGCACGGAAGAAGACACTTTTTTAGCATTACGCAGCCCTGGTACATATAAAGCACATCTGAAAGCCAACAGTTTTGTGCTGAATATGCCTTTCTTTGTTTTTATTGAGTGTTCTTGATGTGTTCAACAACCAGTTAGAAGACAAGCATATTAAAATCCAACTGTTCTTGCCTCAACTATTCAGACTGTCTTGATCATCTTGTTTCATCTCTCTCAGGACAGCTCCGCTTTCATTATGTTCATTTTTTTCTGACCCACTTGGACATTGTTTGGTAGACACACTCACACACGGCACACGAGATTTTCATTTGAGGAGGACAAAAGCGCATTTGAAAAGAACCAGAGGAATTGTCAAACACGGTACAGCTTAAACTTCAAAGAGAGAAATAAAACACCACTTGCCCCCCTTTGTGTTTGCAGAGCAGTTTACGGGTATTATTAACCGAATGGAACAGCGTGGTGATTGTTCAGTGTGTATGTGGTTGTGTGTGCATGTCGTGAGTGTGAGAGTTTGGCAATGGTTAGTGAAGCAATAGAGCCCTGTAGATAGTCTCTCAGCAGCGCCACCGCTAGGCACACGCGCATCACGCGCTGTGCGTAGGTCATCAAGTGCCTGGCCATAACACTGCCATTTGCCACTGAGGCGTCGTGGACCTTGCGGTAAAGACAGCTCAACTTTGGAGCGATATTTACCCCCCTTTCCCAGTAAGCTAGGATGACATGTTTGGAGTCAACGGATTCATCGCAATCTCAAGATTCATATGACACCACTGTGTGTCCACTGTCTTTAAAACTGAAACCACCAGCGACCTTAAAATCACTGTAATGTTAATACCAGTCAGATGATCCATATATAATATCATTGTCAGAGGGTTAAAAGTAGGCCAAGTAAACCAGAACTGAGGAGTAGAATAATTCCAATTTTAAGATCGATGGTGATCAATGAGACAGGCAGAGTAACCTATGGTTCTATTTTTCACTTTTATTTGTTATTTACAGTATATATAACCTTTATTTAACTAGGGGGTCATATTGAGATTAAAACCTCTTTTACAAGTGAGACCTAGCCAAGACAGTGTCAAATAGCAGCATCCATACATAACAAGACAACAACATTGAATAACAACAGCAACAAGGTATGACAAAATACATTACATCATACAGTGCATTAACAGGGCAGCATGGTGGTCATGTGTTTGTTATTTAATTGAAGCAACTGCAGCTAGCAGTGACCACTTCCTTTATTCTATGTTTAAAATCATTTTAAAGAGATAAGGGTCTCAAGTTTAAGCTTGGCCTGCAGATCGTTCCAGGACCGAGGACCGTAGTGGAACAGGCTTGTTTTGCCAGCTTCTGTACGGATAGATGGCACTTTATATTGAAGCCAATTATTATGTTAGAAAAAGGCCTACCAGTAGGCTGCAGTTTAATTTTTGGCCTATTCAAACAAGACAATTAATATATATCAGCTTACCTTGTTTTTTTCAATGTGTTACTGGTGCATTCTGGTCAGATTTTTTTAATATTTTTTTTATCTCATAATCAAGGTCAATATGGTAGCTGTATTATAAGCAGGTTAAGAGGCTATATCATTCTTGTATGCACAAAAATAACACTGAGAACCTCCAGGCAGGGCGCGCATTGCGAGCGTACAAAAAAAAAAGAGGTTCAGGGGCACCAGCTAAAATCTTGCCTCGGGCACCAAATTGGTCAGGGCCCCGGCTCAGTCAGGCTCTGCGGGTCCCTCTGTAGACACTGATGCAGGAGTCTCAAGCAGGGGTGTTCACCAAGAAGTGCTGAGTCAGCAGACCTCCGTGGGGCCTTCTTGTCTGGCATTAATTGGTCTTCGAGGAGAGGTACTGGCTTTACTGTATTCCAAGTTTGTGTGTTCACCTTCTGTGGGTACACATTTTGTGTTGTTTTCTAAACAGTGTGCCAGTAACGCTCCCTCAGATAAAGCCAGAGAGCACGGAGCTGGCAGGTATCCACTGGTCCAGTTGCAGCTGCTCCGGGTATTAAGGATTAAGACGGAGCTTTATGAGGGTTGTATACACAACAGAGCAGTGACGGGAGAATGCAGACGAATCGAGAAGAAAATAATACGGGGTATCTAATTGGCAGTAGTTGTTACGTTTTCACAGCTGCACTGCAGCATTTGATAGGCAAAGTGATGATGATGAATAGCAGATTTATGCTATTAAGTAAAAAAGATTTATAGCGCGCTGCTTCTTTTCATGTACAGAATGAATAAAAAATGGCCATATGTTTTCATTTAATCTTTTATAAAGCCATCTAATTTAGAACAATTGCTTTGGGTAATGGTCGGGAAGTAAGACGTAAGTAAGAAGTAATTGTTTTGGGTAATGGTCAAGTTTATTCATTTCATGAGATTATTAGGAATAGTCATGGTTATTCAAATGGTAGCAACAAAGGTATATTTCAGAAGCATGATGTTGCACATGATGGATCTGATTTAACAGGAGCTTGGCTTTAGTTGATTATGCAGAGGAAGGAAGAAACCAGAACATTCTGGCACAGAGGAACATAAGACCTAAAGAGGAGCAGGGAATTCAGTAGGTATTATATCCCAACACGTAGCCAATTTGTTATTCGGCTCTTTATAGTTATGATTATTTCTGTAACTTTGGGCTCCACCGTTTGTAGGCCTGCAGCACTGTCTATGGGAGTGTCCAATTTTCATGTTTAATTGGTGAGGGGGGTCTGAAACCGTCACCTATATCCCACGCACGTTTGTTTAATTTGATAATGAGCATGTTGGCCTGCGTAGCCTCAGGTCTCGCTTAAGCACAGGGATACTGTTGCAGCCAAGCGGCGGAGAGAAAGCAGACTTTCGTGACAAAATGGCTCTGGTTACCCAGTTTGCCTCAACAGCCTCACGGAGGATTAGGTTCCTGTTTGCCGTCTCATCTCACCAGCGAAGGTCCACGTTGACAGATGTTTGTCCTGTGTCACCTCTGCTTGTTGCCGGATATTATATTTGATGAATGGTGAGCATATGCAGATTTCCTCTGCACATGTAACCTGCTTGTGTGCACGTCAGTGTCAGTCTCCCACTGACTGGTCGGGGGGGCAGGAAACACATCAGTGTGTCTGTCTGGAGCAGAAATGCTGCTTGTTTATCGTGAGGCAGCAGTTATGATCTGCCTCCTGTGCTGATGGGCTTTTTTCTCTCTGTGTCAGACCCACCGCTGCCTGATTGTCACTCGGAGTAACAGTCTGCTGCTGGCGCTGCGCCAGTCTGAACAATCACACAGCCTTTGTGCAGGCGGCATGAAAGCCTATTTGTCAGAGAGCCGAATTAGGAGGGGGGGTTGTTGCGCAACTCTACCTGCTGTGCTCTTGTCCACAGTTGTGTCTACCGGGTTTTGTTTGTATGCTTCTTTAGCCAGTCGGGAGGTTAAAGGCGCAATCTGTGATCCAAAATGTAAACATTTGTGGCCCCCCCAACCATCAAAATTCACACATGGAATTGAAATGTCCTTTCTCTGTCAAATTAATTGAGACGACATAACAACTAGATCTGAGTCATTCTAATGTCGTTATAGGTTGTTTTTTTCACATTTTGGATGCAAACACAGGCAGACATTTAATTATGACAGCCTCAAAAACACTGATAATATTCTGTATTTTTCTTACGGTCAACAATCCCACTGTCCAGTATTGACTATGCAGCCAAAGCCTGATGTACTTTATTTTTGCAATAGATATCCATTATCGTCCAAAAACTATTAGAAACACATCAATGAGCCACATTGCTGCACTAGGCAACTTGTTCCTTCATTACCATGAACATGACCAATGTAGTCAATACTGCATACACTGTCCTACTGACATAAATACCCACTAACACAGCAAATATTTCTTATAATCTACGGCTGAAAAGAAATTTAATCCTGTTAGGGTAACATTCGTTAAAACTACAGTGCCCAACTGTTGAGAGATGGACTAACGCTTTGTTAGTTTTTTTTTTTCATGGGATTTGTTGTCACTAAGAAGAATAAGAAAAACTAAGAATAACTTTGTGCACAAATTAGAGCTTGGGCTTCTCAGCAGCCAAATTATTCTTTGTATGACTCCAAACTATACACCGCTCTCACATTCACTTTCACTTTTGAATAGAATTGGGGTGCATTGTTGTCTTCTTTGTTTTGGATTGTCATTCAGACATTGTAAGCAGTTGACAGGATGGTGATAGGGTCTTGGCATATCTTCATTAACACGGGGGGCGGAGTTGACCTCTTAGCTGCTCCCATCATTCATATTCACCTACGGAGGCCTTTACCCTGTTCTGTTCCACGGCCTGTTCCCGGTTGTGTTCAAACTGCAAATATCGAAGGGTTTGAATAAGACTGAACGCTATAATGTGTCATCATTTTGCACCGTCGCACAGTAGCCGAGTATTCAGCTATATTTTCTTGTCAGCACTTGCCCGCCTGTGGCATATTGATGGCTGCCTTAGATTCAGACAGACTTTCTGTTTCTTTATCTTGATACAGTTACGTGTGTATCTCCACATACACACACCCACATAAATAATCACACACGGCTTAATGTCTGAGTAACATTTCTCTTTCTCTCCATTTGTCTTTTTCTCGTCACAGAAGGGGCAAGAAACACAGCATTATTCTTCGAACACAGCTGTCCGTCAGAGTTCATGCCTGCATCGGTGAGTAATAAACTGCACTACAATCATAACTGTACATTTGTCACTTCTCACTCTGTGCCGGACAATTTATCTTTCTCAGTCTATATCACCAGTGAGGTATGAGCTTTAATTACCTCTATTACCAGTGGATTATTTTATTATGGTCCTTGTTTAACTTGCACAGTGGCAGTTTTGGGAAATAGCCTATAGGATCTTAATTTGAGCGAGAATTAACAGCATTTCAGCAAACCCTCCGAGAAACGGACCACTGGCACGGAGCAGAGCCCGAAAACATTTAATGTTTTTTGGAGTTACCGTGTTCTGTCACTTTGTTTTATTGGGCCTCCTGGTGTCTTTGAGTAATGTGAGGGAACTAGCACAAAGGGCTGAGTGAAAACATATGCAAACATGCAACTCATAAGAGGTTGGGTTTTGATTAAACTGAGGATGCTAACTACCTAAGCCTTTACTAACACTACAATGTACAATGTACTCTGTCAGGTTTTGACTTTCTGGTGAGATGTACGTTTAATGTAAGAAATTAATACATAAGTAATTTCCCAGTGACTTGTAGTGTTTGTTAACAATGAGCACTATGGTTGTCAGTAGCAGAACACACATCCTTACACAAAGACACACAGTGCCTCGTCTACAGGCTTCAAGTGTAAAAATAACCCGATGCCTGGAAAAGCTATTAGGCTGTAAATTGTCAGATTTCAAATTTGGCTGTATTTCTCTATTGCAGTAGAAGCAAACCAAAGGCCCAGACATTTTTCATTTGAATGAAGTCACTATGATCCGAGAACTATCTCTGACAGTCGTCTCTGATTTATTTATTCTACCTGCTGATGCATGACGTGTAATGGAAAGGTGGGAGATGGATGGAAACTTTCTGTACTGTCATGACAGCTCAATAAACTATTGGTGGTGAGACACAAGAGAAACGACGGGGAACTTGACGAGGTCTAGTTTGCACATGTTGATTACAAAGAGGATTTCTCTTTGATGCTCTTGACACTATAATTATGTAACTGATACAGTAAACCACCAGATATTGTATTTGCAGGCTTTTCAAACTTTGCTAAATTCCTATTGTTGATAATATTGTTGGGAGATGCTCCCTTATTTTATTACACTGGATACCTAAAAGACATTTCCGGTCACATGCTGAACGTGGCTGAACCTTGTCCACATACTACTCTGAACTGGCTTCACCTTATTCTCTGCTCCTGCTGGTGCTTGGCTTAGCTTAGTGGAACCCGGGGAGTGGCAGACAGACTTGCTGCTGTTCTTTAAGTGGATGATGACCCTCTTTCTCTCTAAGTTGACAGCCACCTGTTGCCCTTCTCTAGTCTCCCTCAGTGGCTGCCCGCGTGGCTAGCTGATTTATTTCCTCCAGGCGAGGTGGTCACTGTTACTGTTAACTTGTCCAGTCATTTGATCCTAATTTCATCCGACTAGAGGGCTTACCTCGTAGCCCCTGAGTGCAGAATTACTGGGTGATTGTCCCGCTCCACACAGGAGATAATTCGTTAGTCTTCCAAAGACAAATGGCATGGTGTTCTTTAGGCGGTGCACTTGCTCTGTATTAATGGATTGATCATTTCCCTGCTGTCAGTTCATAAAGGCCGAAATGTCCCCAAAGAGGAGCCCCTATATTATCAGTGATTTTTCTTTTTTGCTGGCAGTGGCCATATACTCTTTTGTCTTTCAATAATAAGAGATTTTACACCATGAAAAAAAAGCTGTTACAGTAAATTGCCTTTGGAGAACAGCCAGCACAGAATGTACAGCAGCATCAGAGTGACTTTAGCACCGTGATTTCCAGGATCTCTGGAAATCCTTTAGATTTTTTCCTTTTGTTTGAGTCCGACAAGCTTGAACTGATAGAACCACTCTTGTGTTAGCTTCAGGTCAACGGATCCTTGTATCAAACATTACCAGTGCTGTTTGGATGAGATGTGTTTAATGCATAGACTGTATATAAAAACTGGATGTAATCACTGTGACGTCACCCATTGGTTTGTGGACTGCCGTTTTGAAGCCTCGAGTTCGGCATTTTGGCCGTCACCATCTTGGTATTTGGCCGTCGCCATCTTGTTTTTTTTCAACCAGAAGTGACACGAGAGGGTGGAGCTAAGTACAACCGAAAACTGAATAAGACATTTTCAGGCAACCAAAAAGGTTGTAATTAACTTTTATGAACTGAAAACACACTGTGAAAGGGTTAAAGTTGTAAGACAAAAAAACGGTTAACTCCCAGACCGGACAATGTCGTGATAGCGACCTGTCAATCACAAGGTAGCCACATCCTAAAGCATACCCTGCTTTATGGTCTATTTGACTCTAAATGGGACCATATTTACTAAATGAACATCATGCTATATTGAAGAAGACTTGAAACTATCGATTGAGACCATAAACTCATGTTTACAATGTTTACTGAGGTAATAAATCAAGTGACAAGTAGTTTCATTTTCTCATAGACTTCTATACTATCTGACTTTTTGCAACCAGAGAGGTCGCCCCCTGCTGGCTATTAGAAAGAATGCAGGTTTAAAGCACTTCCGCATTGGCTTCACTTTTCAGACCCGGAAGTAGCCCACTGGTTTAATGTCACATTTTTTTTAATGTATCCTCACTTAAAATTGGGTGCTAAATTAGCACACCCACGTTGTCAAGATATTTTGTTTATCCCCACTCCATTAACACGAGCGATGAGTTGGTTACAATCATGTATGTAATCTGTGTCATGAAGCACTATTATGCGGAGAACCCATCACATGTATTTGAAGTTTTAATTAAGAGGTACATAACTTTGTTTATGTCATCTGGTTTTTGGGGTTTCTCCAAATTTACACACCACAGGGCTAGCTTTCACTTTGTGTGTGTGTGTGTGTGTGTGTCTGTGTGCATGTGTCATGATTTGAACCACAGCAGGACCTAATCCAGGCTTCCCTAATCATAGTCATTAGCTGTCACATACATATGGTTCTGCATGGACCAGGCGGAAATCTATGCATCAGAGTCAGCGGAGGAAGGAAAGTGCTCACCCATAGAGCTAATGGTTTATTAAACTGCTTTTTTACCGACCTTCCTCTGGCACAGTGATTTGTTTTCATCACACAGTGAAGCAGTCCAGGCTCTCTGTGTGTACTAAAAGTGCAAATCAGGCACCGTATAAATGTTTATCTCTGGGTGTTCTGCAGAGTGTAGCCTCATCAGCATGAAGCTTCTTGGATATTTGTCTGTGTGCATGTTATAAACAGTATTACTTGATGTATGCATCAGTCCTTTCGTGGAGAAAAAAAGAAAATGACTTTTGAATGGATGTGTTTTTGTCGTTTAGATGACCAGTAGTGATGATGGTTTGGTCTTTGTTTATATTTGTTTGACCAGCCTGGGATTTGCGTGTTAGCATTGACCACAGCCCGCTTAAATGGTTGGGCTGTTATTGTTGTCGGTGGACTAGATGTGGTAGCGAGGGCCTGATTAAAGCGATCCTGTGCTTATTTTAGTGTCGTCTGCACTGCAAGTACAGTAGGTCCTCTTTTCATGTGCCATTTTGTTTCCGAGGCTGCTCGAGTTGCCGTGATGTGATGGCATGGAGACATTGAAGACAGGAAGAGAGACAGAGAGAGATTTAGTGTGAGCTGCTGGATGCTTAAATGGGGATAGCAATTTAAGAATTAACAAACACATCTGTTTTGTAATCATCAGCAGAGTAAAGACTCCAAACAAGCTTTTCTTGAGTTCATACAGATGTTCAGTCAGAAGCTGCTCCTCTGGCAATTAATGACATTTATGCAATGCTAGGCAAACATTTGATGTGGTAAATCTATCAACTGCAATCCAGAAAAATTCTATCACAGTCATAACAAATCCTTTTATATGGAGCCAGCTCTACATCGTTCACACATCACAGATCGGTGGGTGGTACAAAATTCATTTTTTTGTTTGTAGCAAGTATAGTTATTATTCACAAATGTAAAAAATCATACATTTGAAAGTGGAAATTTTTTGGTATTCCCCTTTAAGAGCAGGTTCATCTGTCGACACATTGATCTCAGCCGAGGAGTGACAGCTGTAATAAGAGGTGACACATTCTTAGTGGATTATCTGTCTTGTCTTTTACAACCTCTTGAAATCCGGGCTCAGCGCATGATTCATTGTGACCGCTGCGTTTCTTTTTTGCGCTATAATTTTGTCAAATTGGTAGTTTTGATCTTCAGGTTGACAACTGAAAACTCTGTGGTTGTTGAGATGGAAGAAGATGAGCAGTAAATTCTCGACGATTATCCCTCTGCAAACCATGTTGGAGGATGAGTTCCTGGCAGCTAACAACACAGTTGCAGGGAAATGTACACTGTTAAGTGTGGGCTTTTTCAATGTTTGTTTATCTAATTAGTGTATTATTATGTGTGTGTGTGTCTACTGTGTGTGTGTGTGTGTGTGTGTGTGTGTGTGTGGGATGTCAGCACATTGACTTAAGACGATAAGATCACCTGCGGGTTATCGTTGTGCTCCCGTTGAACCACAGTGTCTGTCTTTTCCACACGCTCTGCCAGATCTGCACTAAGCCATCTGCAGTTTTGTGACTACACATAAAAAAACAATTCCAGTAGTTAACCTGCCCATTAAAAAGAAGATCAGCTTGAAATGTCTGCTATCATTTTGTAAAGAGCCAAGAGAGTTACCCAAGGTTATAGTTCTCTGCATCAGGTAAAATTCATTCTGGGAAAATCTATTAATACATTTATTTGACATTCTTATCTGGTTATTAATATATAGCTTTGTCACGGTGCACCTTCGTATTAGAACACACTGAGGATCCTCAGTACAGCACCACACTTTAGAGTCACATTAAAGCAATCAAATCAAATATCTAGTCATGTTTTTGTGACTGGAGAGTGCCAAGCAAGCGGGGGAATAATTAAAAACATGCATATCACGTGGCACCCATGAGACACAGAGGAAGATCAAATGGCCTCTTTGACTTCCCATAAAGAGACCCCTAAATGGGATCATGGACTTAGAGTCACCCCAGGGGGCCAACGTAAACAACACTGTGCCAAAGAGGAGAAATCTGAGGCAGCAAAACATCTCAGGAAGAGAAGCGGAATGGAGTGGGTCTTGCTTTTCAAAATCACAGCTTTTAGCCAAACTAGATCCGTGGAAGGTTTGATGGTATCACTCACCTCACACTTTCCCCCACTCTGTTTTATATACTCTCTGTTTGGCCGTGAGCCCAACAACCCCATGCAGAGAGATAACAACGTGGTTTGGGTAATGCTTCATTTATGGGCAACAGTAAAGGACAATGTTTCCCCTCATTTTGTCCCTGCGCCCTCGCAACTAAAATGCAACGTTTTTCCATTTTTCGGTAGGATTAGAGCTAATTGTTGGCTCTTTTGCAGATTTGCTTCACATGCTGTACAAGATTGTAGACTATACTACTATGACATTAATTTGTGTAAGCACACTCATGCGCTCACGTTCACATGTACACACTCATGCAAAGGCATGCACATATTAAGAAGCCATCTGGTTCCAGTTGTAAGGCCCCTCAGCGCTGCTCCTCACCCGTCCAAAAAAAGAAGAGAGCTGTCTACGTTTTCATCCAAGAGGGGAGTATTTTTTTCTTGCCGTGTTTACAGGATAGAGGTAGAAGTGTGAGCGTGCAGCCTGACCAGTGGACAAAAACGTATTCCTAACCAGGAGTCCTATAGCCTCGTAATTGAGTTTCAGTGCAGATTATAAATATATACTGTCCCCTTTTATTCTTCTCCATTCACTTCTGACAACCAGCCAAACTCCTTCCCAGAAAAATTGGATGATTGGTTAAAAATTAGTTTAACGTTTTACAGTCAGCTCATAACAGAATGTAGTTTTTCAAAGTGGCACGTCCTGACATATGAGTTGGACCACTAAGAGTGGATGCCATGTGAACCAGACCACTCTGGGGTTTACCACTGCTGCGAGACTGGAGCAGTCCTTGTTGAAGTGGACAGGTGTGTAACCTCAGTAGCCGCACACTTTAAACAGCTGACTGCTCAAAGGAAGGACAATTTGGAAGGAATCTGAGTTTGTTTTCGCTCAGACCCAACATTTATTTGATATCTGCACAGAATTGTTTATTGTATATTTACACAGGGGTCTACGATAGTTTAGAGCTGAGGTTTGAGGTGCCTCTACACAGCTGGCGTTTGCCCTCTCTCTGTGTCCTTAACGGGGGGAGTACGAAGAGGAGCAGACTGAGAAAACACGTATATGAAGTTGTTTGCATTCATCTCAATGATTTTACGCAATACTGACAGATTGTTTTCCTGATTAATTGATTAATTGTTTAGTCTATAAAATGTCAGCAAATAGTGAAAAATGCCATTCACAGTTTCCTAAAGCCCAAAGTCATCTCTTCAAATAGCTTGTTTTCTCCCACTAACAGTCCAAGACCCCCAAACATTCAGGTAGGGTGTAAGAAAATATCGATACACATAAGTATCACGATATTATGTCTTGTGATACTGTATCGACTTTTAATTGGTTTTAAAGCTAGAGGGAAGCTGGTATCATATGAATCTAGAAAAAAACTAACGAATCCATTGGTACCAACCATGTCATACTAGATTTTCATGGAGGCTAAATAACCCTCCAAATTTACACTAAATTTTGGCAAATAAAAACTGGCATGGCCATTTCTAAAGGGGTCCCTTGACCTCTGACATCAAGATATGTGAATGAAAATGGGCTCTATGGGTACCCACAAGTCATCCCTTTACAGACATGCCCACTTTATGATAATCACATGCAGTTTCAGGCAGTACAAATGTGTTATTTTCACCTATTGTAAAATGGTGTATTTGAATATTTCTGCATACTGGGGTACCTAAACAGTCTTGGAATTGCATAAATTGGGCATGACTGTAAAGCTGAGACTCTTGTGGATCCAATGAGTCCAATTTTATTCTTGTGTGATGATGTTAGTCCCCATAGTAGCCATTTCACATAGTGACTGTTTTTACTCAGATTTTATGCATATTGTGGTGTGTTTTTCATACTATGACAGTTTTCCTAAAATTAGATTAAAAAAATCGCGATATATCGCCTTGCTTACAGTATCGCAATATATCACAATATATTGAATCATTACCCCTGTATCATGATACATATCGTATTGCCAGATTTTTGCCAATACACAGCCCTATCAGGTATTATCACATAAAACAAAGAAGAGCAAATCCTCACATGAATGGTTGTTGTTTTTGCTAGAAAAATAACTTAAACAGTTAATCGACCATCAAAACAGCCGGCTATTATTTTTATGTTGATCAAATAACTGATTTATTGACTAATTGTTTCAGCTCTAAACCAGTTGTTAGATTTAATTTGATTTTGAGCAATGGATCAAATAAATTTAGCTTGGTAGCCAATCATTTGTGTCTGCTATGCTCTACTAAATGTGCCTCTGTTCTACATATGCCACCACTATCATCTATCTCTGAACTTTTAGCTGCATTTCAGACAGCGCTTAATTCATCATCTTTGTCATATTTGACTTTGGGGTTTGTGGTTATACTATATGGGCATTTGTGTGCCAGTATTGACTAGGAAAGAAAACCCTTAACCTTTAACTCAGTACCCCACTGGCCTTCAGCCAAATCCTAGTGTGCCACGGAATTCCATCTCACATCCTCCCTCACATGTCATGCAGGCTCCTTTTCTTGCCTTCAGCTTTGATGTCAATGTCTTTGTAAGGAAATGTCTCTTTCCCTCTCTGCATCTACCAGGAGAATATGAGAAATGCTTAAGAGAACCAAAACACCTCATATTTTCTCTGTTTGTCGTTACAGTAACTGTCACTCATCTAACAGCGGTTGTTATTTCTTCTCTCACCTTGGATCAAGTGGTGTTGCCACAGCTGGCTAGCTTTGAATCATGTACCATTGCTGTTTTGCTTTGAAGGAGGATTTATTGGATTTTTTTGTCACATTCACGAGCAGAGATCGATTTAGTCTTTAAGCTGACGTCAGCTGGAAAAATAAAGATTGTCATGACCTGTTTAAGGGGGACGTGACAGTCATTTTTTGCACAGCTTTATTTTTGCAGTGTGTAAATTGGACATTGGACTCTTGTACTCACTCTTGAAACTGGCGGAGAGACTTTTTGCTTATCATTTGTCTCGTTTCCATTCATGTATTTTTATGCACATTTTGAAGTATCGCATTAGAAAAGCTGAATGGAAACGGCAAAATTTGATAAAACTTCCTCGACTGCGAAAAAAGTATTTTGCTCGAGGTGGTTTTTGCCTTTGTCAAAAGGAGTTGCTGCGTTAAATGGATTATGGAAACGACTTTGCCGAATAAATTCTGACGTAGCGAACATTTATCTCACATGACTGATCAGCTGTTTCCGCTGTCGGTGTCTTCCCAGATATTCCCATAACGTGTGAATGCTTGTCTTCGTGTCCGGACAACATGAAACATGATCAATACTTGCTGATATGAAAGATCAATTAAAACTTGCCCAATTGAAACAAAATCCTGAAGACCTCTCTCAATTTTTCTCTCGTAGATGTTTAGATTGCCAAGTTTACTTGTTTTGTCTGCGGTTCGCAACCTCTGCTTCTTCTACTCCCTTTACTGGCGGATTACAGCCATGCGTAACTTCTGACCAAACTACGCTGTAGCCGAGTTTATTCGCCCCAAATCAGTTGATGGAAACAAGCTTAATTCGCATTTCTTTTTTTGCAATATTTCAAATGTTCGCTTAGAATTTGCTTGACAATTGAATAGAAACACAGCTATTGTTTTGGCGTGGAGAGACTGTCACACTTGTGTGATAGCTGTCATGGTCTCTTTGCTCTATCTCTTTCTTTATAACTAAATGAAAGACACAGTGGCAGTAGTATCACCCTGTCTTCCACCTCATTGTGCCTTTGCATCCTCCCTCTGACTTGATGTCAGCTTCCCCTGCCCTGGCCACATATGATGATGTAGTCAGAGGAAGCTTGCAGATTTCGTGTTTCTATTTTATCAGCTAAACAGAAGCTGCTTCAATTCATGCTGTAAAACAGATTAACAATGTCCTTTTTTATCGCTCCATGACTCCGCTCCGTGCTGCAGCTCTTGGACACCTGTGGCTTCCCATGTTTCACATTGTGTTGTGGTGACTGGCTGGGGGCCAACAGAAACTTCATCAGCATATTCTTCATGAGACATTTGGCAAAGGTAGAAAGTATGTGGCGTTTTGTAGTGATGTGTTAATGATTTGCGAGCCGTCCACACTTGTTGTGGTTCACAACAGTGTAGCCACCCAGAGGGGAGGCATGAGACACAGCTGTGGGATGATTATGGATATTTGTAGACCGCATTGTGATCCGTTGTTAATATTAGCTAGGTCATCAGGTATCTGTTACGCTTTATCAGCTTCAAACATGTTCAAGGCCAAGAAGCAACTATAGTTGTTATTTTTTAGAGCTGATGTAAGCTCAATTCCAGGGCAGACGTGGGATAAGTAATATTTCTATTGTAGGGCTTTTAATGAAACATGATACCCTTATCGCTGTCAACCTCACAAGTCATTCTGTTCACTTTCTATGAACATTGAGGTGAGGGAGGGATTCAGGAGTTCTGTAAAATGAAAGAAACTAGAGCATTTGATGCAGTTGATACTGATGAAACGGGAACAAGAGGTGGAGAAATACATATTTTACTGATATTAGACTCATCTTACGATGCACAACGGCCACAAAGGAGGATGCTGTCTATAGTGGGGTGGGGGGGGAATCGATTCAGCATAGTATCGTGATATTTTGCGTGGCAATTTTGTATCGATAAACGGACTTCAAGTGTCAATCTTTTATCATATAAACTATTAACCTCTTAACAATCCGACAGCCTGCTATTCTTTCCTTCAGAGGTTGCAGCGGAATCCGTCTTAAAGCTAGAGTGAAGATACTGGTATCATATGAGCTTGTAGGGAAAAACACTAAATAACTTAGCTCAGATGTTGACAAACTGCATAATTTGCAATACTCAGCATATCGCAAAATGTTTAAAATCGCAATAAGATCATATCGTGGCTTAAGTATCTTGATAATATGGTATCGTGGGGCCTCTGGTGATTCCCACCCCTAAATTAAAACACATTTTCATCAAACTCGAAGTACATTTTAAGCAATCACAATTACAAAAGTAACTGCAGTCTTCTCACTTGGCTTTCGTTTAAGGCCTCAATTGAAGCTGAAATGCTCGATCCTCTCACCTCCATTCCAGACGTTGTTGGGTGATTGGAGAGCCCAGTTGAAATAAAGAGCTCAAGCACCAGGAGAATCTCCTCTTGAAACCCACCCATGGCTCTGAAGGGGACCACTCAGAGTGGCCGTAGCAGGAGATGATTGGACAACCTTTGTCGCGTTCTTTGAAGCAGAAGAAAAGAGCCATACAGTAGATAGAGAAAAAAAGAGAAGAGGCCTCAATGCCTCGTGTGAATGTCGGCCAAGAGCCTACTTAATCGGTTCAGGCATGTCGGGTAGTTGGGATGGCTCTATCTGAACTGCAGGTTACAAGAGTGTCTGCCTGAAATGAATGCTGCACACGCTAGTGAAGTGTCTTACAAATGCAGAACACTGCAATGAACATGTGAATTAAGGAAGCTTTTATCACTAATAGCATTGATGGAACTGAGGAAATTTACATGTGGAGAATGTTCTTAAATTTAACCCATTTTGTGGGGAAAAAATAATAAATTCAGTGCTAATTACATTTGAACAAACAGCTTACCCAATCGTACTCCGTGGTGACAGTAAGAGAAACATTGTCTGCTTTTGCTTAGTCTGGATTATAAAGAGGAGTGAAAATCTCTATTGGTATAAGCCCAAAATTGATGTGTCCTGAAGTTGTGAGGAAAGCGAGCCGTGTTTACATCATTGTTGTGGTTAAAGCTAAGTCTCATCTTTCAGTGAATATGTCAGACTTTGTTGTGATCCATTCAGATCTATTCTAATGTGTTGTATGGTGGTTTTCTCAGTGGTCACTTAAGGATCATTGAACACACAAAGCGCTAAAATGTTTTGCTTAGACCTCTTGTTTATAAGATAAAAGCCTGTATATAAGCCTTTAATCTCTGTGTTTGGAAATGTGAAAAATGTTTGAATCTCTCCCAGTGTCTGGACCTCAGAATTCAATGACATCAGTGGCTGTTCGCTCTGCCTGTTCTACGATGAATGCCTTTTGTATTAGCGAGGTTCGACACAAAGCTAAGAGAGGCCGTATAGGGTTTCATTCAGAATTTGCTGTTCACACACACACACACAAATACTAAATACAGGGGGTGGACACAATATACAAACATCTGTTCAATGAAATGGATTGCGTTATCCTCTTTTGCATTATAATATCTTTCTTTTCTTTTTTTGTTTATATTTCCAGAGGTGGGGGTTAGGGAGTAGACGGGACTACTTTGAAATATAATGCAATCCACTGAAATGCCACCCCAACCTAAAGCCTCAATCAACGGCTTTCAGGTGTTATTGTTGTCACTCCCTGTACTCGTATAAAAAACATGAACAGGAAATGGCCACATGAGTAGTAGCTTTACTTTAAAGGTGCTCTATACGATATCCAGAGCATTATTACGGCAGTAAACAACTGCTTGCTGTGTAAAGATATAGAGGAGTTGTGTCCACCTTAGCAGAGGATGAAGTCGCTCTCCCTCTGTGTGTTGTAATCTGAGCTTCTCCATGCTTTGTTGACATAACCGGGCCGGCCTCGCGTGCCTTTTAGTGCATGTTCATGCATGTGTGTGCCCCTCTGGCTAGCTCACAGCCGCCACTTTGCACTGCGCTCATACTGTGGTTACATCTCATAACTCCGCCCCGACCAAAGGCGCCTTTGCAGAAGCGTAGCACCCTCCCTTCGGTTCCCCCTCAGGTTAACACTGTTAGTTTTGTCAGCACTGTTGCAGTTGTTTTCACTGTTAGTGCTGTTAGCGCTGTTAGCGCTGTTAGCTGTGAGCCGCCGGCTCAGCTGTCGCCATGTTGAGAGCCGTGCAAAGGCTATAGAAATGCTCCCAATCTCACATTTAGCACCTTTGACTTTTATGCATTACATGCAACTGCATGTGTAAATAAATAACTATATAATAGTCCCAGCTAGACTAGATAGCCTGCCTCAAACTCAATAGTGAATTGGCCTCAGAAACTGTAAAATAATTGAATGGTCATGTGTAAAATTTTTAGGGCCTGGTCTCAAAAAGTAGCAGGGGTCACAAGTGGAAGTTCAGTGACAATGATAGATGGGAAAGTAACAAGATTTAAGTCTAATGCACAAAGTCTAACAAGCTAATATAAAACATAAAAACTGGAGTGGTCTATCACCCGTATTGCTAAATCCAGTATGAAATTTGAGAAAACCAAGGGACAGTATCAGATGATCCAGAGTGTCTGCTAGCAATCACCAAACATGATGCTGGAGCTGTAATGGTGAAGGCAATCTACATTAGTATCTTTTCACTTTTCTCTCAAGAGAGGCAGGGAGAGCAGAATCCATTCATCGACTTTGTGCCACAGACCACTGGTGACCTTATGTGGCAAAGATGGCGAGTAATTTTTGGTGCACTTCATGATCATTTTAATTTAGTTTGGCTACTTCATGCAAAGAAAGCAATCTCATGTGTCATCATGAACCACATATTAGCCCCAGACTCCCTCCTAACTTTCCACTCCTGCAGCTGAGCAAAGCCTACCGTGGCAGGCAACAGGAGCGGAGCAGCTGTGTTGGAAGGGAGTCATGGAGGAAGAAGAGTATGGTTTCTTCTGTTCATCTGTGTAGAAAAACATCAGACCGCTAGGTTCAGTGTTTACTTCAGAACTGAGGTCAGGATCATCAGGTCAGGATGATCAGCGTGAGGTGTTTATCTGTTGCAACACAGCTGACATTGTGAGACGGTTAAACGGCTTTGGCTTCACACATTTATGACACTTGTGACCTTGATCCATACGAAAGGGTACTTAACCTTGGTTATTCATGGATCATTAGGCATGTGGACTTATTAAAACGTCATTATCGCTATTAGCATACAGTGGCTGTCTAGCCCAAAATCTAGTAACTGACTAAAGATTGCCGTCTACGCATGCTAAGTCTGTGCACACACCTGCTTTCTGACAACTGTCGTCTGCTACGCTTTGTCCCTATGAGACCCCGTCACAGGCCAGAGGTCAGACTTCTTTGCATACACAAACACATTCATCACATTTTGATCAGACCAGCTAGACTCCAGGCACATGAGTCACTAATGAAAATGTTTATGGTGCTGGGCAGACTATTTCCCCCAATGGTCATATTCTAGTGCCCTGAGCAAAACACAACAGACAAACTCATACAGTGCAGACATTTGTGTAGTACACTAAATCTAAGGGCACCACAAATGAGTATACTACTGCATGTTGAATCCGGTATAAAGGATTCTATTGTCAGTACGAGACTTCATGCTTTGTTGGTTGTATTTATTGGGCTAATGTTTAGCGCCCATTGAGGAAGAATATACACTATAGTGCAGCAAAAAGGAGTTACAATACAGTAACTTTTGTGTTCCTCACAGCTGTCAGATACCTTCTGCCAGTTTTTGTACATAATCTCCTGTTTTGTCATCCTCCCTGGAACAAATGTAACAGTCCCTCTACTCCAGGAAGCATCTTCAGATAACATCCACATACCTCAATGACAAAACTTGTCCTCACCTGGATATCTGAACACAACAATGCATTTGCATGGTTTCAAGAAGTTTTTCCCCACTTCATACTGATCAGTAAAATTAGACCGTGACCTCTAACTCCCAACAGTCAGCTGTTGCAGGCTGCAGGAACTCCTAGACTACCTAAAACGATACTAAAGGAGACCCCCACCCTGCCATGTGCTGCCATCTGATACTTTTGTGTCTCAGCATTTAGAGGAAGTGTTAAAGCTCAACCTGCCAACCAGACGTGTGCTTCTGCCGAGGCTTGTCCTGCAGACAGACAGACAGACACTATCATTTCACTTTATTGGAACAAATACTGGTGTTTTCTTCAAACTTGGCATACAATGATAAGAGCTAGATTGAAAAATGTTGTTTGGGCATGACTAAATATTGCCACTATGACATTTAATACTTACAGAAACAGAGGAGTGTTATTGATGCACAGCAGGGAATGAAATTAGCATCAGCCACCTGCCAAATACAGGGTAAATGTTGGCTCTGGCAAGTAAAAACTCAGGTCACCTGCCACCATGGCAGATATGTTTTCTTTATATTGAGAAATATGATTTTAGTTGAGGAAAAAACTTAATTTCAGAACCTGATGGACAGCCATTTGGTTTCATAACAAAGTCTATGGTTTTATGTAGGGGTGGGAATCACCAGAGGCCCCACGATATGATATTATCACGATACTTAAGTCACGATACGATATTATTGCGATTTTAAACATTTTACAATATGCGAGTATTTCAAATTATGCAGTTTGTCAACATCTGTCTTATCTAATAAGATACAATTTTCACTCTGTTCATCTCAGAGTTTTCATTCACATATCTTGAGGTCAGAGGTCAAGGGACCCCTTTGGAAATGGCCATGCCAGTTTTTCCTCGCCAACATTTAGCGTAACTTTGGAGCGTTATATAGCGTTCTTCCCGACAAGCTAACGCGACATGGTTGGTACCAATCGATTTCTTAGGTTTTCTATTTTCATATGATGCCAGTATCTTCACTCTGTGTAAAGACTGAGCCCGCTACAACCTCTGAAAGACACAATAGCGGCTGCTTGTTAAGAGGTTAATAGTTTATATGATAAAAGATTGATTCTTGACGTCCGTGTATCGATACAATACTGCCACACAAAAAAATGTCGCTATACTATGCTAAATTGATTTTTTCCCCCACTCCTAGATTTATGTTTTTCTGATGCATGCTTGCATAATGAAAACACACATTACAGGGACTTATCCAATTTCAGCTCTTTTCAGGAACTGCCTTACACGGGGGACTTGCCACATTGTCCTGGTTTCCCTGACAAGCTAAGGGTAGATCTCCTACTTCTGACAGCAGAGAGCTAGGGTCAACTGGGGTTAACCCTGTCTAACCCTCTGGGCCACCTGGAGACCCCCACCGCTCAGCTCACCAGGATTATCCCACACCCTCCTACGCATGAGTTACACACATATTAAGGGCCATAGAGGTCATTTCTGTCTCTGTCTCGGTCTCACACACACATACACACTCTCTCTCTCTGTCTTTGATGACTGTGTTCTAGGATGCTGATCCTGTAAATGCTATAGGATGAAAGGGCTGGCTTGGCACAGGCCTGTTTGACCTCTATAGCTTCGGCTCTGGGAGCTGGCTGCACCCCTTTTTTGTTTGGGTTGACGCTCGAGGGAAGCTGTCACCCCTGAGGTCAGCCGGCGGGGGCGGGCTGAGTGACTAGAGGACAACCTCCTGTCACCGTTGAATGATTTATGGAGAAGAGACACAATCCCAGCTCCTGTAAGCTACATTCAACACTGAAGCCATAACATCATTCAGTCTTCTGTGGTGTTTACAAGGGCATAGTTGGAAAGATAGTCATTTCAAGAGACTGTTTGGCACGAGTTGCGATGACTTCCTTCCAAGGCATTACCTCTTGGACATACTGTAGATACCTGCTCCTCTTAGAGAGAGATTCTGTTAGGTAATGGTTATGTTTGGCAATGGTAAAACATTTTATTTTATTTTTCATTGGCACACAGAAGAAAGGGGTTAAGTTGAATTCAGTCTCATGCATTTCCTCCTGTGGAAAGTTCCCGAATAGGAGAAATGATATTTCATTCCCAGTCTGGGACATTTCACATATGTCGGGTTTTTTTATGGCTTAATTTTGCATTAATCTGCTGCCCCATATTTTTTGTGTGAAACCGCTTTCGTGCCCCCTGTTTCTAAATTGAGAAAGATGGTTTTGGAGGGAGAGAAAAAGACATGGAGGAATGTTCCCCTGCTAAGACGTCATGTGGTGTATGACCGTGCACACTGCCAGGCCGCGCTTTCCAGGCCCTCTCAAAGGGACAAGCCCTTCCTGGAAATCTCAATTTACCTCTGAATAATAGAAAAGGGACAATATATCACAGACATGTACGTCTACATGAAACGGGGAGTTGTTGGGGAACAGGAGCAATTATTGAAGAGTTATAGTAAGACGGGGAAATGCACTTATAAATGCGCTTGATTTGTTTGCCTTTTTGTATTTGATGACATCCGTTATTATTCTTCACCTTTGGTATCATGATATCAAGCCAGCTGAGCATCCTGTGTCTGGTTCTTTATCCTCTGAGTGCATTTAAAGTACACACATGGCTGGTCCCTGTTTCTCTCATCTATAGTAACTAACTATAGACCTTGAAGGCATATCACATAGTACAGTGCTATGGATCTCAGTAGACGTCTTGAGCCAGCTCTTTTTCGTCTGTTCCCCATCAGGCGGGCTGCCTCAGCAGGGCCTCAGCCTGCCCGTGAGTGGAAATCTTTGGCCCGTGTTATCTTTGGAAAGTGTCGAGTCCACAGAAACCAAGGCAGAGCATGGAGTCCAGTGTCAGCTCGACATCCCGGGCTCACTATTACTAAGGAAAGATGGAGACATTGTGCTGCTCCGGAATGAAGATGAGTTGAAGAAAGCGGTAGAAAATATTGATGGACCATCTATACTGCCGTAGCAGAGAGGAAACGTTACGTTTCCTATCCTGGTTATTTGACTGCGCCTGAGAAAAACTGATCGGTGTTGCAGTTTATTGAACAATTTTTTTGGAACAACACAAACGACAAAGACCAGTGGACATCCGGACATGATGAGCACTCTCTGACACTGACATGATCCAATGAGATGGTCCAAGACTGGACGTTGCTTTTAGCTGACACAGTTAGGTTTTTTTTTGTGAGGGGAATGTGGGACAAAGAGCTCCATATGTGTAGTAGGCTGCTGTAGTGTAACCCAAGTCCTGTAGTGAGGAGGGCCTCATCCACTTAATGCAGGAATCCATCTCATTCTCCCTGTCTATATTGCTGTGATTTTTCCCTTCATAACGACCCCCTAAGAGCCAGCAGGAGATTGGATGGCCTCCTATACATTGTGCATGTTGTGGCGAGGCATGACAAATTAGCACCCTGCAGAAATGCTGAATTTCTATGGATGTTTGTCTCATCAAAACAGCATGGCCATTTCCTGACTTGGCAAACAGAAGGCTCTGGTATAATGGAACATTCATAAGGCTTTCAGGCAGGGACAGTTTCTCATCAGATCTGCTGTTTTCTCCTGATGCAAGAGTTTATCTCATTATTATTATTACACAATTTCATACTTTTTGAACATTGCTGGCCGTGCATCCCATTTGGAACCGGATGAAAGTGCACTGTATAATTAGGTATACCATAGTACACCGTGTAATACGCTGCATTCTATGTTTAACTCTCAAGTGGCTGGTATCAGTTTCTACCCCAGGCACTACATACCTGAATATTTTATTGTGGTCTTAATCTTATTATGTATCGGTATTATCATATATTGCTTTACCATAAATTTAAGATATCACATAACTTTTCATGTCATAGCCACAGATTTGTATAGAAATCCAACTTTCTCTGGCATCAAGATATCCAGTAATACGTTCTCAGACCTCAAATATACTCCATTCACAAATGGGGATAGGAACACATGTTGTTAACGACTACAACAAGTTTAAAATTTATGATGTAGTTAATAAAAAATACTGACGCCAGCTACAAATTACCTGAGCCCAAGTGAAGCCCAATTACTCCATTTAAACAAAACCTCAAAGGTATTCAGTTTAGGTGACTTTGGGCTTACCTAACATGTAATGTTATACTGCATGTTTAATTTGAGCAATTCAAATATATATATATATATAAATAACACTAAATCTATTTGCAGCGATGTCCTTTACTGCACCAAGGCTTCCTCTTTTCCTGGAGGAATTATTTGAAATGCTAGACGTAGGCAATTAAATGTGACTATTATTCTTATCATCACCAGCCCAAGCGCTCTGTGTCACTTGATCTGCTTGCGTGACTTAAAATATCACATCAGCTGTGCTCATAATACTGTAGATGTTCTCAGATAGATAAAGAGAGGTAATGAAAGAGTGACCTGAATATTAACAGAGGGGCTTTGTCATTTGTTATTTGCCTTTTACGGAAGAGCTGAGCATCGGCAGCGGGAGATTGCAGTTTAGAGACTTCCCCACTTGTCACGGGCCACATATGTCTAATGAAACATACTGTATTTCTATCCCATGTGCTTGTGCTTATATTTAGTGTGACCCCCGTCTGTTTTAACTGCTCAGCTGGTGACTCATTAAGAGTGTTTGCAACGGTGCTAACTTATTTTTTGATCTAACCCACATATATTCTGGGTGTAGACACGTCTCACTTTCCTCTCACATACGTAGAGCATGCTCCAGCTGTATCAGCTCTTTCCAACTCAGTAGTTTAGTAGCATGCTCTATGTTTAGTAACGTTAGTAATGTTGAGTAATTCAACCAATAATAGATCATGGAGGGTTGCGCAATCCCATGCTTAAGATATTATACAAATGAAGGAAGGTGTGATTTCGTGGAATTATTGCTTATTAATTTCTCCAATCCATTGCTCCGTAGTGTTGGACCTCATATTACTGCTTAAAGGGACAGTGTGTAGGATTTGGCGCGCATCTAGTGGTGTGGTTGCAAATTGCAACCAACTGAGTACCCCTCCGCTCACTCCTCCCTTTGTAAGACTGAGGTAACGTGAGCCGTTGAGTGCAAAACCGTGGTAAAGCCGTTCGCCTCGCTCAGAGGCCATCCTTACCATAATAACACTACTTTAGGAGCAACAGAAGTCAGGTGGTGGCTGGCGGTACCACGGTTTTGCACTCTGCGGCTCACATTACCGCAGATTGACAAGTCAGAGAACTACGTTGGCCTTCAGGTAACGTAAAATTGCGAAGGGCTCTCTCTAGAGCCAGTGTTGGTTTGTCCATTCTGGGCTACTGTAGAAACATGGCGGACTCCGTGAAGAGGACCCGCTCCCTATGTAGATATTAAGGGCTCATTCTAAGCTAACGAAAACAAGATCCTTAGTTTCAGGTGATTATACCCTAATGAAATCATAGTTCTGAATATTATATTCCATTTCTGCCAATAGATCCCCCGAAATGTTACACACTGTTCCTTTAAAGTGAAAAATCTCACTTTTCTGTCACTTTCAGTATTATGTAACACAGCATGTGTCTCCGCTCTTACTTTTGCCAAGGTGTAGCACAAAGTTGCTTACACTGCTATTCATGCCTTGAGTGAGGTAGTGTTTTCTCAGTGCCTGGATGTGCTATGCTACAGTATTCCACCACCCATTAAATTTTGACACGAGGGGAAATCAGGTTGATGGCTTTACAGGATGTCCGAGGAATTTCGGTCATTCTCGGTAAAGCTCAGAAAAAGAGAGAGAGAGAGAGCAGGCAAAAGCAGTCGAGACCTGTCTTTAATTTTGCATAAAATGTCTACACATGGCAGCTGTGTGGAAGTCTTTGATTGCTTTAACCCTTTGCAACTTTTGTAAGAACCCCTGATTTTATGTCGCTTATTTGTTCCATTCAAAGTGTCCAGATGAGGTTTGTGTGCTATTCAATAAGAAGGTGGACGAAAACGTGTGTTTCTCTCTACACAGGAATGTTTTGATCGTTTTCTATTCTGATACTACAAAAAAAAAAACTACTAATATCGGTTACCTAAGAAGGACTGGACATCTTCAATTCTCCAAGGAATGCTGTAATACAAGTACTGAGCCGTGTGTATGAGGAGATTTGACCGTGAAGGTGTTGGAATTCACCCTGGTGTTCTTGAAACCACTCTTGAATTTGTTTAGCTGTGTGAATGGGGGCTTTGCCATCTCAGGGAACAATGCATCAAAAGGTGCACCTGGTCCTGTAAAAGCGCTTCATACTTCTTGGCGTTACACCGCTATGCTGAACAGACCTAATGCCTGGCATGGGAGGGCTACAGATCCACCATGCTGGTCTTCATGTAGAGAGAGGGTGAAAACGACTTATCACACCATATTACTTTTTCCAGTATTCTGTGGTGCCAGAGTATATGCCATTCCGTGTTAACCTTGGATGCAGGCCTACAGTAAGTGATTTCCAAATGGCAGTACAGCTGTGAATATCATCTTTGCAAAGTCGATGACAGATTTTATTTGGAAACTGCAAATTTTAGACCATACTTTTAAGCAACTATGGTATTAAATTTTCATCTATACCTCTCTGACTGAGGCTGCTTACTGTACATGTTTGACTCATGACTTCAGTATTTATTTATTTTTTTCGAAGATTCCTCTTGCCACATTAAATAATTTGGTTTGGTGACTGATGTTAATTGCATTTTGGACAGACCTCTGGTGCTCGGAAAACTCAAATATTTAAGTGCTGATTGTCAAACCTCTTGCTGACACACACTGGTAGTTGGCCTTCAACACGTGACTACCCTTTGTAGCTACCTGTATCACTGTAATTTAGTTACTTCAAAGGTAACATCCTTTCCATGTTGGGATTTTCAGTTTTGTATACCCCCATTATCAGGTCATCTCATCACCTCGATTACAGTTAAAACACAAGGTCAAAGTGAACATGTCATCACCTAGGAATTAGGAATACACTGATCAGACTTTTTCAGTCCCGATACCGATACCTGGGATTTGGGTACCGAGCTTCATGCCTCACTGTCTGGAAGTGACTGGGATCATTAATTTATGTGTAGGGCAACATCAGGCTTGACATAAAAATTGCTTTCCTAACTTTGTAAATCAAAAAGTAACAAATATCTACATAGATATAAGTAAATAAACATAAAAAATCCCAAATTAACAGGGATTACACTGCACTGCAGTGGTGAGAAATTCCCCTTCAAAATCTATTCAGTTATGTCTGAGGTCTTGTTTGTGATGGACAGATGTGGATGTGAACTAATGAACAGACGGAAAATAAATTTCCCCACCTCTGCATTTCACTTTAGAGACAAAACAATGCAACAACACAAAAATATGGGTCAGCAGAATCAGATGATTATGTCCCATGGCTCACAGTATTAGAAGAGACCTTTATCCTGCTTTAGTCATATGAACCAATACAGCTGTTTGGAAAAGTTTGTGGTGTCCAGAGGGGACACAAACTCAGACTCCACACCCAGCATTGCTACGAAAAACCAGCTTGCAAAGATCTAATCCCTTAAACACTTAAAACCACTTGAATTAGGACAATATAAGTGACTGATTATTTGATGTTGAGAGATAACCGTTTGAAAAGCAAACAAATAACTGCTAGCAAGCAAACATGTCCGCTGCGTGTCGCAAAGAACTGTGCGGTACAAAGGCCGGTTTTGGCAACCAGTACAGCCTCCAACAATCAAATACGCATAAAGTGAATGTACATGTCCATTTGCTTGGCTCCCTGGGAGTTTATTGCTGTTGTTTGAGGTTTTGAACATGTCAGTAAGATGTAATGAATATGATGTTAGTATTTTTTTTTACTCATTTTATTGTTTGTTTGTTACTGTTGTGGTCACAAATTGCTGGGGTGGACACATTTGGGATGTTTCCATGCACTGAAGAACACACGAGGCTGTCATTTTCTCTTGATCTCTGGTGCACATATTTCTAAACAGTATAATCTTGTCAAACAAATATATATCTTTATTCTTTAACGATTATATTCTTATTTTCCCTCTCATTGTCAAATTTTCTGGGCATTCACATCAATGTGACAGGACGGACAAATTGACTGGACTCCCATTTTAGTTCATATAATATTGGCAGGATGTCTTTCTATTTGTTGTTTTTGGCTTTTTGGGGGTTGGCGCCGTGGCTCAGTGGCTCAGTGGTTAGGCCGTATTCACATCATATTGAATGGAGGGTATGATTGAAAAGATTCCAGTGGTTATAATATAAAAGCTGTCACCTAATCAAACAACCAAAGATGATGGTTTCCATCTACGTTATGTACAGACAGACTGTTACAGTATGAAGTACTACATTTCTAGGGGTGTATATTATCCCTGAGCACTGGACTTCAGCTTATGTTCATATACTGTATGTAATATACTGTATACAGTAGCCAATCAGAATTTTCTGGATAACTCAAAATTTCACGTTGTTTTTACCACTTGGATGTTGACATTTATAGCATTTTACAAAATAGATGATAATTAGCAGCTATACATTCAATGAAAGCTTTTCAGATTTATCCCCCAATATCAGTAAACCGGGGAGAAGGAAGCAGTCAAATGAAGAGTTTAGAAAGGTCCAGGGGTCAGACAATCACCTGTACCAGCTCTCTGCTTGGCAGTTTGGATAAACAGTGGAGGACTCAGCCTGACCTCGCTGTCAAACACACTGACATGGATCACCTCAAAATCCACTGAGCACTTCCAGCCCACTCTGTCGCCACCACCCCAACTGCACCTCATTCGCTCTTATGTTTTCAAAGTTATATCTTTTCTGTCTTTCTTTACTCCAACAGTATTATTTTTTAAACAATATTTTTCTGTTACTTGCTGCATACATTGTCTGTGTTACCTAGGCTACATTCAGACTGCAGGTAAAAGTGGCCCAAATCTTATTTTTTGCGCATACTGTATGTGACTCAGTGTGACCAGCACAAATCACGTGGAATCTGATTTGGGCCACTTTCATATGGTCCTTAATAAGATGCAGGTCAGATTTTTTGCAATGTGACTTCAGTCTGAATAGTCATGTCGGAATTCATGCGACTTTTACATCACTCTAGAGGACTTTGCAATGCCAGACGGGTTAGACAACGTGTGGTTACCGGCGCCTGGTGCCAGCTAATATAACCTACGTGCATTCTCAGGGAGATGGGTCGCCTGAACTGAGTGTTTTGCTGCGAGAGTCTTGTGGAGAGGTACTGACAGATGTAGTTAAAAGTAGAAAAAGTAAAATTTTGGATGAAATCAGTTTCAGTGAAGCTATTCACGTCACGATCCCACCACTCCTGGTTCCAACTCCGCATCCCCACACACCACCGTACGGACGTAGCAGCCATTGCTCCACAAAAAGCCATAATTAAAAATGTGCCTGTCTTTCTCCTCATCTTTATCCTCATCCTAATCCTCATCCTCATCCTCATCCTCATCCTCATCCTCATCCTCATCCTCATCTTCGTTATCATCTGCTCACAAATTTGCCGAATTCCACTGCATACCAACTTATAAATGAAACCGTAAGCGATGACTTCAGTGCCCTCAATGTTTACTTCTCTACGACAGCCTGCTGCGTGTGACGTTTTTGTTATTGTTCTTTTGCACATGTGGGTCAGTTCAGGACCGTGACCAGTTCACACTGGAATCTGATGTTGGCCACATTTAAAAAATAATGTGAACAGCCAAACCAAATAATCGGATCTGAGCAATAAATCTGAATTGAGCATTAAGGCTTGCGGTGTGAACGTAGCGATAGGCAAGACAAAGGAGCAAACGCGCACCAGTTAAAACAAAACTCTCACCATGGATCTACTAATTACAGTTGAGGGTTTAGCTGGCTGGTGTGACACAGTGGGCCACAGTGGCCCTGTGAACCAGGCCTGCAGCTGTCACACACATGCAGACTTCACTTTTCTCCTCCTCGATCCCCACTGATGTGGCCCAGTCAGCCCAGAGACAAATGGGCCCAGACATGGAAGACATTAAGACCAGCTAAAAACAACATGCTAAGTACAGACTTGCTCTCCCGCAATGCAAACACAAAGTGTTCACTCTGCTGCAATTATACACATTTTGACATGGACAGCAGGGGAGACAGTTTTCTTTATCTTTATGTAAACGCTTGTTTCAGGGAAAGTCTAAGATGTAGAGACATTTTGTGGCTTCAAGTAGCTGTGTTAACATTAGGATGAAAGGGTAAAAAAACAAATTATCCAGGTCAGGGGTTAACCATTGAGATATGGTAGGGTATTTAATTCACAGTATGATAGAAATAAAGTTTTAATACAGTGCTCGGTCTACAATCTTCCTGTTGATTCAGACTACATGAAAAGAAGGGACACGTGCAAGCCAGCCTTCCAGAATAAGACTCTCAAATTCAAACCGAGCAGCCTGAGGAATGCTCCTGACGCTTCTCCAGTTTCAGATCAGATTTTAAGTCTGTGACCTTTGTAAATACGGCTATTCTTAACACCTGAATTGTTTCTAAATCGGAGCTTGACATGATGTTGCAATTCGGTGGCTGCAGAGCACGTTGAGCCAGTATTAGATTAGATTATCTGGTCTACGATGTGCACCAAATCAAAAAGTAGGAACGCAGAACAACAATCCCGGCAATCTCTGGATTAAACATTTGGTGAGATTTACCCTGGCTGTCTCAGTCAAAGCTATTTCAAACAATCCTTTAACGTGTTGAGAATAAGATGTGGGGGGGCCAAGAGCTTGCTGACATGACTGGTAACAAATGACTGCTGTTGCACTGGGCTAGAGGGGTATTCCCCCTGTGGATCCTCAAACATAGTGTAATTCTTAAAGGAGACAATTAGCTCTTGATGAGGCAGCCCAGCTCTAGGAGCTGTTGATATCAGGGAGTCAAAGGTCACTGTTTGAAGCGGAGAAGCCAGTTGCATGGACCTGCTCCTCCTGTGGGAAAACATTGCCAGCTCTTTCCTAATTTATGTGCTAAGCTTATTTGAATTGGTACCAGATGCTAATGGGTTGTTAATTGTTAATATATTGGTGACACATTCAGTTTGTAGTTCAAAGCGAGAAGATGATTTTGACTTTTGTTAATTCACAAATCATATTTTTCTATATTTGACAGTGTTTTTTTCCCCCATATATGCAAAGAATGACTCATAATTCAAATGATGCTTGACCTTTTTTTTTCATTGGATTGTCACATATTTCAGATTCAACGCAAGTCTTTCTGATTACAGTAGTGGTGTTTGTGGTTAAGAGTACTGAGTAATTAATTGTTAATCAGTGGATATTTATTATTCATAGTGTATTTTGCCTTCATCTCTCAAACTAAATGTTTGTAACATTTGCATGTACAAAATATACATGTTTTTTGCCACGCTAGCAGTGTAGCTCTAGGTATGATGATCCATACCATATAGATAACACACTACTACTGCAGTGCACTACACGTCGTTTATGAAAGGTTTCCCCATTCTCTGATGCACAGGAATTAGGGCTGTGTATTTGCTAGAATCTGTCGATACGATACGTATGATACCAGGGTTACGATTCAATATATTTATAGTGCTACTGCAGTGCTGAGTTTTCTCTTCCATTCTCCAGTAAACGTGCGGCGGCTTTGAGCTCAGGCTGGTGCATGCCAAGGATAGAGTACCAGCAGGGAGGCAGGGAGGCATCTGATTGGTTCTTTCCAAGCGCACCGCGAGGCAGTGATTGGTAGACGTTTTTACAGGATTAAAGCAGCTACAGATGACGGCTCTTTTCCGGTCCTTTTTCAGAGCTCATAAGTAATGGATCGCTGTCGGGGTGTAAAGACCATTTCAACCAATATAACAAATATATGTATACTGGATAACATCGTCAACCCTGCCTTTAAGTAAGCTGGTAGTAATGTGGTGCATTATAGTACAGTCATCAAACCCTCTCTCCATCCACTCATGGAAAATGTAGAAAAACATTATTAGAAAAAAAAATCAAATCCTTCCCACCCATGATCAAACATATCAACAACAGTCCACTTGAATGAGACCAAATGAAATAGCGCAGCCATTACCCTGACATTGTAAACAAACATGTCTGTTTCCCCCTCTGGATGCCATTAGAAATGTTTCAATGTTTGTTTTAGTCATTGAGCAAAATGTGTTCTTTCTTCCTCTTCATACTTCAATAGTATGCAAATCATAGCATTCACTTACAAGCCGCCATTGTTCTCAGTCCAAACACAGCTTGTGTTTGTAAGTCTGTAATTGTGTGGTATATTCTGCCCTGCTTATCTAACCTCCCCTCTTTCTAATCATGTAATATTTAGAATATATAGAGGTTATGTTGTCCGCTGGTTAAATCCCGTGGCTTTTACAGAGAGTGCAAAGGCCGCTTTGAGGCCTTTATGGAATCCAGCTGGCTTGGTCCAGCATTTCCAAAGTTCCACATTTATCTGAACCAGATCAGAGCCAAGCATAGTCCAGTCAGACACCCACCGCAGCCTTGAGAACAGCGAGGAGTTTTTCGAGAACATGAACACATTTGTACAGATTAAACACTGGGATCATAAAGTTGTTTTTCCTCCAGTATCTATTGTATACCTGCTGATACTAGTCTTACTCTCATTTTAAAGCTCCTGAATGGTGAAATTTGGTCTAAATCAGGGAAATTACACCATCCATTAAGCCTTTGATACAGCAGCTGGTAAATGTGACCCCATGCTGCACACACACATACACACACAATCACCTTCCTGACTCCACCTTTGGTAAAGTACTTTAACTCTCAAGCACTCCTCGGCAGGTGTGGCACCATTTTATGAGAACCTTACCCTTGCTCTGTAATAACCAACTCCTGTTCGTCTTTGTCACAAAACACTACCCTCTGAATGTGGGTCAAATCTATTTTAGGACTATTATTTCTAACAGAAGTTCTGAAAAATAAAAAAAAATAATAGATGTGCATTCCTACTAGGGCTGTCATAGTTAACACGATAATAACACGTTAACGCACATTTTTTTTAACGCCACTACTTTCTTTAACGCATTAACGCAACTTGCGATATTTAAGTAGTAGCAGCCTCAGTTTTAAAGCTAGAGTGAAGATACTTGCATCATATGAAACTAGAAAACCTAAGGAATCAATTTGTACAAGATATGTCGGTACCTAGCTTGTCACAAATTTTGGCAAGAGAACACTGTCATAGCCATTTTCAAAGGGGTCCCTTGACCTCTGACCTCAAGATATGTGAATGAAAATGGGTTCTATGGGACCCGTCGACTCTCCCCTTTACAGACATGCCCACTTTATGATAATCACATGCAGTTTTGGGGCAAGTCATAGTCAAGTCAGCACTCTGACACTCTGACACACGCTGTTGCTGCCTGTTGGGCTGCAGTTTGCCGTGTTATGATTTGAGCATTTTTTTTTTTATGCTAAATGCAGTACCTGTGAGGGTTTCTGGACAATATGTGTCATTGTTTTGTGTTGTTAATTGATTTCCAATAATAAATATATCCATACATTTGCATAAAGCAAGCATATTAGTATTAAATACTTGACAAATCTCCCTTTAAGGTACATTTACAGATGAAAAATGTGAGATTAATTTGAGATTAATCGTGATTAACCATGGACAATCATCATTAAATATTTAAATTGGTTGCTAGCCCTAATTACACTGCATGACACTTTCAGACATTTAGGCTTCCTAAACTTTACTGCAGTTGTCTTTGGTCCAGCTGCACTACACATAAACACACAAAGTAGCTGGATAAAACATTAGATATATTTTTTAAAAGCATGCAATGTCAAGTGTATTCACTTACACACATCTAACTCCACTATGAAATACAGTATAAAGCGTAGATGTGTTAATGAGAGCATCTTTCTTGTCAAGTTCGTCCTGTCCTCTGCAGCAGCGCTCAGGAGCTTTATGCAGTGCTTGAGCCTAAACATTACCAGGTGCGCTTGAAAAGGTTTTGGTGAAACTGGCACAGGGTCAATACAGGGTGGAAGTGGGAGGGGTGCGAAAGAGGGGTGAGTACCAGAGGAATGGAGTTGCTTAATGTGAAAACATCAAACGGCTTGAATCTGGTACCAGAGTGTTAGGCTAAGGTGTCTGAACTTGTTACGGTGCGATCAAGCAGGGCTGTTGCCTGTTGACATCTTGTCTCAGGCAGAAAGTACCCACCCCCCCCCCACCACCACCACCACCTAAACCTAAACTCATCATTATTGCATTTTTCTTTGCCTTTTTTAGGAGGTGGAGGGTAGATGAACAGGCGTATACTATGTGGGTCGTGTGAAATCATAAATATTATTTTCACGATTTTGGCTCTTAAATCTGGCTGATTTTACGGGTAGACCATGGTCAATGATGAAAGACAAATGAGGTGAGCTCTAAGATTTACAATCCATCACGGTCCATGTACAACAAGCCCAGTGGGGTAAAAAGAAAAAAAAGTTCTCACAACTATGAAATCCACTGTTTTGAAAGGCATCAGGGCTACACCCTGCAGTACACCCACAGCCTCATGCAAACCATACTGCAAAGGTATGTGTGGTCATGCACCGTGTAAAAAAAGTCCAAACCAGCCAGCTTTCGTTGCTTATCTGAGCCAAGTTTTTTTGTGTTATACCATTGTTGTTCAGTGAATTTGTCCTGGGAATAGTACAACAACACAATGCAGCCAGTTTGGGGAAATAGTAGGGTTTTCACAGTATCTTTAACCTAATTGACTGCAAAATCCATCCAGAGTTGTGACAATAAACTGTATTGTTATCAAAGTAAATATAGCAGTTAGTTTCCAAAAGTAAACCTTACTGGAAATTAAAGCCCTTAAGATATTGTATTTAACTTAGATCAGGAAAAATAAGGGTCAAATACATAACATGCAGCCTATAAAACCTAAATGTTCTGCATTTTGTAATTTGCATATATGCCATCGTATGTACCGGTATACAAGCCAATATTAGTCAATTTTTGGCTTTACTTTTTTTTGTGGAAGGGGGTGAAATACCAACACCACAATGTCATCACAATGACCAAAATTATGCAAGAGCTTTTTTTTCACATTTGTGTCTCCATAGATATAGATCCAACCATGCGTAAATCTCACCCCCTGCTGCGCTGAGAGAGCAAGGTCCTTCTCTCTATTTTTTCCCTCCGGCTTTATTACACTGGCCTCCCGTCTTGTTGGGATAGTTAAACCTGTTAACTCTACTTCTCATGCAAGCAGTAAAGCTTGGAAAAATACCAGGCAGAGACCTCTAGGGGTTAGGATGGTAAAGACACCCACTTTACACAGATCAGTCATGAACTATAAATAAGCTAGAATACATTTCATTTGCCATGTCTGTCGAGGTTTTATTGAATAATTTCTCTTTCATTTTATTTACTGTAACATGTCTCATTCCCGGTCCCATATGTCTGTACTTTTCCTTGTAGAGACTGCCAGGAATCTCTTACCTCTATCATCTTGGGAGACACACAAACACTCCCATGATAAAACACTCACACACACATACACACACACACTTGGAAATCCTGCAGAGAAAAAATAATGGAGACTTGGTGCCAGTGGATAAAATAGAGCAATAAGATAATAATCGTTGTACTGTATATCAGAGCATGTCAGTAGTGTGAGCGAGGCTGTTTTAGCCATTAGTGTTGGAATCTAATCTAATAAGAAAGTGGCCAAGGTAAACCTCTCATTCTGTGTCTTGTCATGTTTGACAATGTCAGATTCATGCTCACTTAGTAGCAGATTGCATTAATCTGGAATTAGCCTTTGAATAACTCTCCCACTTATTGGAGTAACACGAGGTGCCATATATCCACCCCATCCCTTTCCTACAAAATAAATGTTATGGAGACTCTCTTATCCCACGGCATGTGGTTCCTCCCTAAATAATGTGAGTGTTGGTGCTGGGCACACCTCTTGTCATCCCCATACCACAAATATCTTTTCATTACTTTAAGGTATGTTTTGTTGACATTGTTTTTTATAGCTTTGGATCATAATCTTGGCTATGTCGCTGCCTTTTTTTTTTTTTTTCCATCGCACGCTCTGTGATGTGATGGCTGGCTTTGGCTAAATAAGGTAAGAGAACACTTTGCATTCTTTCTTGCCAAAAGACGGCTGATCCTCTGAAGTGCTGCGAGCCAAAACGCCTTTTTATCCCAACAGAAATGGAGGGTGCTGTAGGTGTGCCAGCCAATCCCTCTCCACCTTGACACTGTCATGCTATAGGGATGCATGACTGGCTCTTTATGGTGGTTTTCAAAAAAAATCTCTTGGTTTGATTTATATTGCCAGGGCATGTTTGCTGAAAGCCAGGTATGTCTCTCTTCAAAGTGGGCAGCGGTTGCCGGTAAAGCAGACCTTCTCCCGTCTCACTTTTCATGAGGCAGTAATTTTCCCCTTTGTTTTGTATTGAAGATATGGGGCTTGTTTAATTTTCCAAGCAGGCATATTTTTCAAAATAGTCATTCTGGGAAGACATAGGTCAGGTTGTCAAACTGAGAAACTAATAACTAAAGCACCATAACTCTATCTCTTGTTTTAAATGTAGCTATGATCTGCAATAGCAGATGGCTTTGCTGTTCTTTTTCAGTTCAAGAGAAATGAGATTTGCTAGTCGTATAAAATATGTCCTCAATATTCTGTGACTCGCAGTTAATTTAGGAAACTCATGCTGTTACTCTAAACTGTTTTTCATCAACATAACTGCAAAATAAACTCAACAATACAGGCCATGTGCATGGTAGAAAGGCCTTGGTTTCCTCGAAGCAGTTGAACAGCACTGTTTGGAAAATGCAGTAGATACCCTCACACGTGACCGATGAATGATGAGGAAGAGGCCCAGCGTATTGCTGAAAAATGTAGACGAGGAGCCTGCTGCAATATAACGGCCAATCTCTTGTTGATTTTCCCTGGGTAACACGAGATCACAAAGGGCACTCATATCAATCAAAGGCGTATTATTGCGTTTTATCTCAAATATGAGGAGTCGCTCCTTTCATCACGATACGGATTAATGTCTGCTGTGTATGTGTGTGTGAGTTTGATGGATTTGAGCTTTCCCCTCCGAGACAGGCCCGGTGTGGTACAGTGATCCAGGGCAATGTTTTACCGCATTTATTCAGACCAGTCCAAGTATGTCGGGGGTGCTATGAGGCCCAGTGACACTGGAGAAAAATGACAGTTGACCCTTCCCAATAAGGTGACAGGGAGGACGACATGCTTGAATATTTGAGATATCGCTCAATTTTTCTTAGCACTGTACAGCAAAGACAAACACGCATTGTGTTCTCTTTGGCGCGCCTCTGACGGCATTAGTGCTTCGTATTGTGGTGTAAAAATGTAGCTGTAGAAATAACATTTTCATGCCAGGAGTTGAAGTACATGTTGAGCAACAGTGCTTGTCTAATATCCACCATTAGTTTGTATAAATCAGACAGCGAAAAGGAGTTCAATCTAGGCCCACAAGAAAAAACTTTTTATTAAGCCAATAGGCGGTTGTTGACTGTACTCATTTGGCTTGCCAAGCAAATATTAAATCCTTATCTGCCAGCGCTAACATGAGTGAGAAATTACCAATACGATCCATGAGGAATAAAACAGCGAACACATCAGTCATTTGGCGTCGTTAAGTGGGATTTTGAAGAGAGGGCAGTCAGTCATGTTGATTGTGAATTTGTTCCAGTTGGGCAAACAGGTTGGCCCCAGAGGACAAAACATGTCTTTCAGTCCTTTGGCTGTCTGTGCCAAGCATGGATTATATTCATTTCAATGACACCTCAGAATGAAGCAGTATCCAAACAAAACACCTCCCCGACAACGGAGATAATTGAAACTGTCTCCTCTGATCCGTGAGAAATCAGTCGTCTTTTAAACTATTTGGATTGGAACGTAATTCTCATGTTTGATATTTACCATGCCAGATCTAAGTCTATGATGAGCACGGATATCATGCCTCTCTAATTACAGTATGCCTGTCATATAAGTCCATTGTATCTGGCCTCTTGGGTTGTCAATAATAGTGCTGACTTGACCTTTCCCCAAGCTCTGCCACCTGTCAGCAGTCAGATCACACTTCATACTCCAGCTTGGCACAGCAAAGCCGGTGCCAAGGTGCAAGAATCTGACATGACAGGGCACTCATGCAACACCAGGATAGTCTAACATGTGTGTTCGTGATCACAGATCACTACAGAGCATCCGTTGTGCCCCATTTTATGTCCACCTTTAAAGCCGGACAGCGTTTTGATAAAGCTCATTCCTCATTGTCATCCTCCATGGATTCATTAGAAATCTCTGCACTATGACTAAGACTTTAAAGGCCAGATCCAAGAGGGATAGCTCACACACGCTATAAAAAACAACTCATGCGCTAGCTTGTTTGATGATTGTACTGTACTGTAGGTAACGTCTGCGCCAGTTGATTGTGGATCTGGATCAAAGATAATGGCATAAAGTTCACACAGCCAAGAACTGAGTAGTGTTTGAAGATATTACACAGTATGTGAGAGAAGGAGAGCTCGGTCTTTTTGTTCTTTCTGTCGTAATAGCTCTGTGAGGATTGTCCATACTTGTACAATCCTCTGTTTTATTTGTGGAAAACTCAGAGCCCTGCTCTTACAGGTTTTCAGTCCAGGCTTCATTTTTTTCAGTAGCCAGTTAAGTTAGCGTCCATATGCTTTCAAATCTAGTAAATACTGCATTTTCCCTTTGTAAGATGTGGGTCATATGCCTAGTGCAACACATTTTATCTCCTGTCAGGCATTTATACATTGCTTTTTGTCGCTGTTCTGTGAATACCATGTATCTCCAAAAAGTCATTTTTTTCATGGGCTACAACCATAGACTGTATAAAACATGGACAAGTCTCCGACGTCACTCATAGGTTTATGAAGCGCCATTGTGAAGCTCAAAGTGGGTGGCTCCGGCCGTCGCCATCTTGGCAGTGACGATACAGCCTAACTCACGGCTAATCCAAAAATGGGCAAAGAGGTGACAGCTAACAGCTAGCGATCTGGTACGGCACCCATCCGTCACTCAAAGCGGCCACGCCCTCAATTATGCTTAACTTTAAGCCTTAATATATTTTAAACGGGAGATATTAGCTTTAGAGACCAAACCCATTTTTTGGTACCAGGCTTTAAACATGTTTATTTCTGCTGTACTGTTGGGCATTTTAACACGGGGGTCTATGGGGATTGACTCGCTTTTGGAGCCAGCCTCAAGTGGCCATTTGAAGAACTGCAGTTTTTAGCACTTCCGCGTTGGCTTCATTTCTCAACACCGGAGTTTGCCGCTTGGCTACAACAACAACCCTGTTTTCTGCTTTGTCCAATGGGTGTTTAGATGGTGTGTTTAACCTAAGAGGTAGGAGAAATTTGTTTGTGTCATAAAGTAACACTTAATCTTTCAATTTATGTGAAAAATTCTAACTCTCCAAATTCAGAGATACATGGTTTTCACTGGACTTCTCTCCCCTGTCAAATGTGTTTTCAAGTGTCCATCTGTCTCTGACTGGTGGAAGTAATTACCTTGGGTCATTATGGGTTGGGAGCAACACTGATGACAGGGGGCTGCTCTTAATAGACTGGATGTCAGGTTAACTAGATTCTGTCCTTACATAAACCACTGACAGACAAGTGCCAGAGGTCCTCTTCTTTCTCACTGAGGGGGAAACACGTTTTACCCTTGCAGAAATTGTTTAAAAAAAAAAGGAATTGGAGGGAGATTGCAATGGGTCCCACATGTGCACAAACTAGGTGTCTTTGACAGAAAGACTGTAAGATGGGAGAGCGTTTTTCCATCTCCTTTCCATTAAGTACAGTCGCAGTGTGGCCAGTATGGAAATGAGATGGTGTACTGTCACAGATGTGTGTGCCTCCACATCGGTCTGCTTCCTATTCCGAGAGCAGAATCTGAAATAGATGTGGTCTCAGCACAACTGTGTTTATTGGACAGAGTTTGCACTGGTGCATTTCCCCACGTGTCAGGTTGTTAAGAATAGGAGGGAGCAGAGTAAGTCAGAGAGGCTGACAGACCGCCAAGAGGAGTGAGAGAGGAAGAGGGGGATGAAGTGGGTTAGGCGAGAGTCACTGAGGTCATTGTTGAGAATACTTTCCAACCCTACTTTAGTGTCGAAGAAAACCTTCAAAATTCTCAATTAACTGCAGTATGTGAAGTGAAATGTTTTTGATTTTAAGGATCATAAAGTTTAAATTGAGAAATTGGCTTTGTGGACCTGTCTTTTATAGATAAAAAGATAAAAATCCCCAAATAAAAAAATAACTATATGTGCGCACATGTGAATATATCGATATAGATTTAAAATCATACTCTTTAAGCATCTGGTCCTGCATCTATGGCTGTTTTTTTTCCTGCAGTAAGAAAAGCTGTTTGACTGAAGCAGCTGCCAAGCAACACATGGGGAATGGCTTCGACCCAAACTCTTTCCAAACTTACAGAGATTATTAGAGGAGCGTTCACCTGCAGAGTCACAGAAATAATACTAGCAACCAGCTTCACCTGTCAGCAGTCACCCGATTTGACTGTTATCAGGCTATTAAATAGACGTTATCAGTCGCTGTATGCCCCATAGATGTGGGTCATTAGGGGCCTAGTACGCCTACTACGTTGTAAAAGTGAAAGTGAAACTTAAATGCAACACGTTCTAACATGTTGTAAAACTGAATGAAACCGTTTTGGACTCAAACAAAAAGGCTTCTTTAGGTTTAGGCAACAAAACTACAGCTTCTTTAGGTTTAGGCAAACAAAACCCCACCTAGTTATTTTAACCCAAAACACAATGTTTTTCCCTAAACTTCACTATGAACACAAAGACAACTACACATTGTTGGTTTCACATGTGACGCGAACTCGGGTCTCTTGGATGACAACCCTGTGTTTTTGTTTCACACTGTCTATACTACGGCGCCTGACTTCCGCTTTGGCTCCTGTCATAATTACTACGGTCGCTAGAGGTCGCTGTCGTGTTCTTTTATACCTTCTTTTGGTGATCTACCATGTGAATAGATGATAAAGTGTAGTAGGCCCCTATTGACCCACATCTATGTGGCTTATAGCGACTGATAACGCCTATTTAATAGCCTGTCAGCAGTTGCCATAACTTCATGGTGACTTGCTTTAGCTGTGTTACAGCTGTCCCAAAAAGACCCACTTCAGTTGTCGATCCCCTAGTTTATATCTGTGTCAGGCTTTTGTCTGGTCTGCTGAATGAGCACATGCCTCCTTTACCCTGCTCTCCGCTCCACTACCTATCTGTGTCAGTGGTGGCGAGTGTGGGGAAGCCCTGCTGAGGAGGTGAAAGGGGGGCAGTGGGATACAAAAAAAAACAAGAGAAGAAAAGGGGGGTATTTACTGGGGGGGGGGGTGTAGTGAGGGTCACCCCACCTGGTAGCTAAGGAATGACTCATTAGACAGGCAGGCACTAATGAAAGATTTGTCTGTCCTCACGTTGGCCTTGCTGTCATGTCTCTCTCCTCGTCTGGAATTCTGCAGATTCCACCCTCGCTTTCCTCTACTGTTTCTGTTTGACAGCGTCAGATAGCATCTTGACGGCTGGTTAGCGTACATTTTATTGAAGAGACTTACCAGGAGATAATTAGCCCGCGATGCCCTTTAAGTGCTCTGGAGAACATTTTCAACCTCTCAAGAATAATGAAATGAGGCTTAACAGTAGGGTTTTGCTCCAAACTAACTACTCCAAGCTAAAAGACAAATGCCACTGCTGCCTTCCAGAAGAATTATTGTGACTGACATAAACATAAACTTTCACGGAAAGTTTTGTGTAAACACATCAATAAACACAACAATCCAATTTCCCCATTTCCACAGAGGGACAATGAGCGCCGTTGAGCTCCGAGGGCCAGGTTTTGTGTTTATTGGATCTAAGCTGTGGTATGCCTCTGTATCAAATGTCTCTGCCAGGATAGAGTGTCGCAGCCCAGAAACCTGATCCCCCTCACTGCTCCCGTGAGATTTTAGACACCGTGCTCTCCGCACAATGTGCAGAGGAAGTCCAGGTACAACATTCGTGAAGGAAATCGAATCACAAAGAATTAGCGTGGTTTATTTGCATGTTCCTAACGCTGTCACTGACATAACATGTGTGTCCATACATGTTTTATTGTGAGCCTTAATGATAGCAAAAAGGCAGCACACATTTGACTGGAATTCTTACATTCCTGCGCTGTGTGTTAACTCTATTTTCCTCACTAGATTGAGCCCAGATTTATTAGCTATTTTGATCTTGTCCCATGCCTTAGCTGTGTGTCTGCTTAGAGACTTTCACGCCCTGTGGGTCCATCCAGGCCTTCCTGTGAGGCCTGCTCCCAATGACAGAGGCTTCTGTAGTCTGTGTGGCCCGACTCAGTTTCCTCTAATCTAAACCATCATCTCCATATGTCTTCCATCACAACTTCCAAAGCATTTGAATAAACTCCAGGCAACAGGAACAAATTAATTAATGTCCTTATTCCTCTGTGCACTTTGTAAACTGCCTGTGTGAGTGGGTGCAGTGCGTGTTCATGTACACCCACACACATTGTCCGTGTAATTGCCTTGATCCACTTTTTGGTTGCACTCAAAACCAAAACACATTGAAAGTGATCTCATTCTTACCTGCATTCCCGCTTAATGTTTTCCACCTGAGCGCTATAATCTGCTTTTATTGACCCATCATTCACCTTGTGTTTTAGTTTAAGGAGAAAGGGATAAAAAAGAGCGAAAGAAACCCCAGTCCACAAAGTAGCATGTTACAAGCCGATGCACATGTTGGGAGGTCTTCCACCTTAATTACTTGTGCTTTCTCTTCATAAATGCTGGAACAGAAGGTTTCCCCTTGCAGTGTAAGAAAGGAGAAAAGGGAAAAAATGAGAAGGAAGCACTATTGATGTTGTTGTGTTGCAGTGTTTCGTGACTGCAGTGGGCCATTACGCATACTGTAAACTCGAGGACTTCTCATGAAAATACCAAGGGACGAAAATGAAAGATGGGTCCCTTTATCCTTACACATGGCAGGCAGTGATGTGGCGGTGCTGGCACACACGAGACTGTGGTCTCACAGATGGCTACAGTTTGCCTGAGCTCAGTCTGACCGCCGTCACCTCTCACAGAGTCTGTGGCCTTTACTGACCAGTGGAACGGGCTCCGGGCTCCGGGCTCTCTCAGACGGGGCTAAATGCAGACATGGGCAGGGCGCTGTCTTGGGACTGAAGTCCACTCTTAAGGTCCAGCTTTGACCAGATCAGAACTTTGCAGCACACACTGACCTTTATTCCTGCAAAGGCTACACAAAAAAAAAATCCAACCCAGAATCCACCTGTAGCTTTCTCCAGGGAGGGAAGTTAATCCATTCGACACTGAGCTTCGCCCACACTTGCGAGAGTGACAGGGTGAGAGGAAAGGGGGTTATCGGTTGTATCATGACCAAAATAAAGCTTTGGCATTGAGCAGGTCAAAAGTTAGGATAATGTACCGCATGTTCTGAACTCTCAATGTTGTTCATTTTTACTTATGTTAGCTTTCTAGTTGCAACAGTTAGGGGTTGTGTGTGATGTGGGTTTTTTCGCAGTTTCCTCCCAGCTTGGTAGCAAATGTTCCATTGTATCATCCCGTACTGTACTCTCTTTAACCTTAGCATCTCTGCATCCCACATGAAAAGGGTTGATTTGATTTGTATTGTAAGAGTGAGTAAGTTTTATAGACAATCACCAATCCGATGTTAGGGATCCTCCCCTCCAGCTTCTTGTCTGACAGCTCCACTCTTGAAAGCAAACACAGTTTAATTTACAGCGGTGTGTGCGGGGTTGTCCTGCCCAGTGGGGTCTTTGTGGGTTTCCTGGCTGTGCTTTGGATGTGGTTTATGTGTTCCGCCTGCGGCGCAAAGCATGAGCCGTGCTAGTCATCCTTTACATTTTATGGCACTTTCTGGAAACAAAGGCATGCGAACAGATGAGTAGCTGAGCATGTAAGATGTGTTTGCAGATGGAAAATGAGAACGCTTAATGACTTTATGGGCAGACAATTTTCTTTTCTTTTTTTTTTTTCGAATAATTTGTTAGCTGTCTAGGAGTGAGTGGTGGGGACGGGTCTTGGGTTGAGATTGGCATGCGGAGATAAAATAAAAAAGTGACCCATGACTCACACGAAAGAGCATTACTGGAATGTGCTGGCACTGACACAGAGAATCAGAAGGTGTCCGAAGAAGCTCAAGACAGATTTGCTTCTAAAAGTTGTTGTCTCTTCAGCAGTAGCACAGCCATCCGTGAAGTCCTGGCCTGTCTGACTGTACCAGGCCCCACAGCAGCTTTTCCACGGGTAGTTGAGCACATTCCTGATGATTATAGAAATTCCGCTACTACCTTTATGATTGTTATAATTACGAGACCATTACATCCCTGTAGCTATTCCAGCTGAGAAAACGTGACTGTGTATTGCAATTTAAGAGGAGAAAACAGCTGCTCCCTATGGTACATTAATGTGAGGCATCAAAAACAACACTTTCACTCTGTTGAATCACTTCCCTGTCGGGTTCTTGTCAGTAAAAGCCTCAGGGGAATGTAAAGATGACAGGGAAAAAAACGGGCTGCTTGTCCTCATCTGCACTCATGCATTTTTTTTATTTTAAGCATGTCTTGTTTTGTGGTATGAAGAGTAATTGGCAACATGGTTAGATGGCTCTTATATCAATCTTAAGGTCAAGCGGTGGAGAGCTACAAGTGCCCAGAAAGTTTTGTGCCCAAACTGTGTGTTATCCATCATATCTTTCTTTGTTCTTCTAACCCTAAGTTTGCCTTGACCCAATAACAAGTCCATAACAAATGTAGTGAGCTATTGAGTTTGAATAGACAAACATTTCCACTGAATAAATGTGTGTCTTCTAGGTTTTTTTTCCTAAAGAGGGCCCATACTTTTGGGTGCATATCTGTGCCACATGGTATGGAACTAATCTCCACTGAGCTATTTCTCATTAGAGATGGGCCTCTGGGAGGTGCATCGGTGTGTGGACTGCGGACAGGGACAGGGAAGGAACTGTCTGTTCCTGCAGATGGGCTTCATTTAGTGTTGGGCAGGAATAACTCTCTGACAGTTTTATTGAGTTGTGGGCAGTGGAACTCTGCATGGGAGAATTTGCTCTGCCATGCCGTTGCTGATTGACACACACACACACACACACACACACACACACACGCACACACAAAACATGCTCCTGGGATTTATTTGAACCCAGTGGCAGCCCAGGTGCTGATGCATCACTGCTGTAATGCTGCGCTGTGATCTGGGCATCACTGGTTGTTCAGCAGTGCTTGGCGTAATTTATCTGTTGACTGATTAACACTCAATGGCCGTGAGGAAGTGCAGTTACGAGAAGAAAAAGAGCACGCTGATTCAAGACTTGTTGAAGTAGGACCACAAATCAAGAGTGCCTTGTATGGTGAAGGTGTGATGAGTAACCCAGAGTATCTTCCTCTGGCTTTCCGCTCCAGTGATCAGAGAGCGTGTCTGTTTAGAGATCGCTAATCTAAACTCTGAGTCATCTTCCTGAGCTACAAGGCAATGGATGTGGCCCTACCTTGACCTGCAGGGGAGGGTGCAGTAGTTAAAAAGCTCTGGCTGCTTTTTACATGATGTAGAATTAACCACAGATGTGTGCTAAATATACAAATCTGTATTAAATATATAAAGAATTCAAAGTTATTTATTTTAGATACATTGAAATTGACAGAGAAGAGCAATCACACTTCTGCATAAAAGCACTGGAAGCAAAAAAAAGTACATGGTGTTCTTTAGTTTTTGAGGTATTTCTACATTTGACAGCAATAGAACCTAATGTAATAATAGAAATTAAGTATTATTTATTTATATATCACTTTTATCAGTAGAGTCACAGAGTGCTTTACCACAATGACGATGATTGTAAAATAGAATCAGAAGTTTTAAAAAGGAGTGAATGAAGTAAAAGAAAGACACAACTAGTACAAATCCGGGTCAGTTTTGAGAGGAGATTTTAAAGATGATGCCGGCTTGGCAACCTGGGAGTTCCACAGTTGGGGGGGCCCGAGCCGAAAAGGTCCGGTCACAGTTCCTTCCTGTTATTTATAAAGACACAAATCACCAACATCGCACAGCTTCCCCCTCGTAATACCTCTGGACTTGCAGAGATTTATTCCTTGTGGATGTTGCCAGTGACTGGCCGGGACTCTTCTGTAAAAGACCAATACTCATCTGCTCATCATGCATCTGAGCCATATACGGCACAAAACATTTAATACCCGGCTGCACTCATACCAAATACCATTTGAGTCATAAATTAGAAACAAGACATCTCCTGAAGATAAAGGAACTCTGCTAAGACGGGACTGGTGTTTGATTGCACTACACAACCTCATCAGAGAGGAGCCTTTTAACCACATTTGGCCCAGTCCCAGGTAGTCTGCATTACAGATGCATCTCCAATGTCTTGTCTGTCAGAAGTAGAGTGGATTACACCAATAATATATGTGTGTAATAAGTGTGTGGAGTTATACTGCTGTGGACAACCTTACCCTGCGATGACAGACATTTAAACCAAAGTTTGACTCATGTTTAGCATTATTAAGATATATTGAGAGACATTTAAACCTGCAGTAGGCAGAATGTTTTTGGCATCATTGGGCAAAAAATCCATAATAACCTTTCAGCATATTGTAATTCAAGTGTTCTGAGAGATAACTAGACTTCTGCACCTCCTCATGGCTCTGTTTTCAGGCTTTAAAAAAATCTAGCCCGTGACGGGAGACTTTGGCCAATCACAGGTAATTTCAGAGAGAGCGTTCCTAATGGCTGTGCTCCGGCTGGTGGGAGGTGCTTGGTATTTCCTCAACTGATCTCAACATGGCGTTCGGGTCACAAACTTTCTCATTTTACAGCTAAACAGTACACGACAAGATGTTTCTGAAAACATTTGAGGCGAGAAATAGGCATTACAGTAATAGAATATTGATTCATATTTGATCAGCGCTGCCTAGTTTGACCGTTTGAACAGAGTTTGCGAGTGATTGACAGCTGCTTAGAGACGGCAGGCTCCAGATTGGCTCTGTTTTTTTTCTTCCGGTCTGTGAAATCTTACAGATGCCATTAGGAGCACCGGAGGACACAGAGGCACATACTTTTTTTCAGATTACCTGTCTCATGCTCTACTGTCAAGATATAGTTATAAAAATAACTATTTTTTAATCATATTTGCTCCATTTCTATACCACTGCAGCTTTAATTGTTATTTATTGATTTTTTTTTTATATCCGAAATTGTCCTTTTCACAGAGGGGTTGGATTTTCTGATGTTGCATGACAGTTGTCCCATTGGGCCTCCATATACAAGCTGTCACTGCGTGTGATGTTTTATGTGTGCTGTGAAAATGCTGCGTGTCACTGGAAAGGCACCCAAAGACATCAGACCACGAGTGCTCGCTCTGTCTAGTCCAGTGTCTACAAGTAGCCTGTGTTTCGCCCACAGAACTGGCAACACACACCCTGTTTATGTCTCTGTCTTTCTCTCTCTCACTTCATCAGCTGAAAGGACAATAATGAATATAGGCTCTGAATCACAAGCGTATGCTCTCATTGGTGTGTGTTTCTCACACTTCTGAATAGAATTGGTGGCGGCTGTTTGTAAAGAAAAAGGAGCTCATGGGCACAACTCATTTGTGTATGTACTGTATGTACGTATATGAGGGATACATACAGTATGTTGTGTCTGCTTATTTGCTTCCCTCATTTGCATATTTTGGTACTCTAACTAAAACACACTCATGCACCAACAGCGATAAATCCTGCCCGTCCGGTCAGGACTGCAACAGCTGCAGTGGTGCAACAAACAGACTAGAGCCACATTGCTTTATGTGGGGTGTGTGTGTGTGTGAGAGAGAAAGAAACAACATGCCTGTTTGTGTACATGCTGTCTCCTATTAAATCTTTGCTGACTAAGACATATCATCATGCCTTCAAGCAAGAAAGTTTCTGTCAAAAAGGGGCATTTTGCATCCCAATAGGAAGCAATGGGTGAATGAAAAATAAATGCTGAGAGAGAAGCAGAAAGAGAGAGTACTAACTGTACTGCACTGGACTGGACTGTATTGTATGCTGCTGTATCTGCAGCAGTAAGAGGAAGGTTTTGCTGAGTCAGAGTTCACACAGCAGTGATGAGTGAGCCACAAATATTGAGCTCAACGCTGCCACTCCCTGGCAGACACTGCAGACTGCACGCAGGGTGAAGGATTGTCAAAGTAGTTGCAGGAGATGTCCGCCTCAATCACAAGCGTCTGTCGTCCATCACGTCTCTCCTCTAGTGCTCTGGTGGTGTTTCCATAACTGATTAATGGGTGTATTGTTTCTTAGCATTTGTGGTGGCTATTGGCTTAAAGTTCCTGCCTTGACTTTGTATTATGGTAAGCTACAGATATGGCTTTGTCAGCAGGAAACATCCACTGTTCACTAACTCTCCACAGATGTGCTCCGAGTTGCTCCTACTGTTCTTTAGCCCTCACTATTCCTCTTGCAGGACATTTTTCACATTTAGCTACTCGGGATAATATAATTGCTGACAATGATGTGTGCATGACGCGGACACGAGGAAGTGATTTTGAAGGAGAAATTTGTAGTTCATCGTGGAAACATCGTGAGTTATGCAAGTGATGCTCTAAAACTGTAGTACATAGGCACTTTATTTTTTTCAAGGGAAGTCACAATGATTCTGAGTCTCTTGTCCATTTCATTTATTCGCTTTCTGTATGACAACATCGTAGAAAGAGACCACGTGTGTGATTTGTCCACTCTTTTCCTTTTCCTTTCTCACAGAAAAACTGTACAACTCAACTGGACGGGAGCTACGGAGAGCCCTCTTCTCCCTCAAGCAGATATTTCAGGTAATCATTTCTGTCTTTTAGCTTTCGCTGGATCCTTAAGAGATACATATATATATTTTAAATCTCAAGCTCACAACATCCAGTGAATTCCACTGTTGCGTGTTTTTCATGACCTCATAAGCATTTTTCCAAAAATGCAGCATATGTCTGCATGTGAAGTATCTTCTGCCACGCTCCAGGGGCTTCAAATGTTGCTCTGCATGTTCACACATTAACATGCAAGTATTCACAGATGCATCAGTGCACACTCACTCTTGGACACAGCATTGTTTTCTTGAGGCAGAGTTGTGCTGCTGAGAGTCTGCCTTCGTGGCAGCTGTGGAGTGTTCAGGTCTGGTCATACTTCACACACTGGGCTGGGCTGGGCTGGCCTGGTGGGCAGTCGGCCATAGAGGGGGAGGGTTAACCGACAGCTAGATGGAAAAGAGAGCAACAGACGTTGATGCAGGCCCAGAATAGATTAGAATACCTCACTTTTTACACTACGAGTAGCTTTTTTGGGGTTTCCGTTGTAAAGAATATCGATAATTCTTGTGGTTGGAACAAAATATCCACCTGGCCTGATATCAGTATTACTTCTCTACATTGCAGTAGTGCAGTGTACAAGTATCATCACTAGGGCTGTCCAAGTTAACGCGATAATAATGCAAATTTGTTTTAACGCAACTAATTTCTTTAACGCATTAACGCAATCGATCTTTCGGAGGTTGTACCAGGCTCAGCTTTAAAGCTAGAGTTAAGATACAGGCATCAGCCATTTCATACCAGCTTGTCACGAAAGAGATTAAATAACGCTCCAAACTTGTGCTGAATTTTGGCAAGGAAAAACTGTCACGGCCATTTTCAAAGGGGTCCCTTGACCTCTGACCTCAAGATATGTGAATGCAAATGGGTTCTATGGGTACCCACGAGTCTCCCCTTTACAGAAATGCCCACTTTATGATAATCACATGCCGTTTAGAGCAAGTCATAGTCAAGTCAGCACACTGACACACTGACAGCTGTTGTTCCCTGTTGGGCTTGAGTTTGCCATGTTATGATTTGAGCATATTTTTTATGCTAAATGCAGTACCTGTGAGGGCTTCTGGACAATATTTTTCATTGTTTTGAGCTGTTAATTGATTTCCAATAATAAATATATACATACATTTACATAAAGCTGCATATTTGCCCACTCCCATGTTGATAAGAGTATTAAGTACTTGACAAATCTTCCTTTAAAGTACATTTTGAACGGGATAAAAAAATGTGCGTTTAATTTGCGATTCATCGCAAATTAAATAAAATATTTTAATCGATGACAGCCCTAATCATCACATGTATGAGTCTTAGATGACAGTCATCGTTAGGTGTGAGAGCTGCAGGTGGTTTTGTCATCGAGGACAAAATGTGGGATGAAGTGGGGAGGCCAAAGCAACAGGAATCCGAACACACTGTAAGCAGATTGCATTGCTCATTGCACTTGCAATAGCTATAACTGAATGTAAACAAATAGATGAGAGATGTGAACCTTAGGTCAGCATAAATCATCTCAACAGTTACTGCAGTTGTTTTGGGGGTTGATTTATTTCTTTATCACGTAAAACTATTTGAGTAATTGGAAAGAGTTGTGTGAGCTATTAAACAACAGATCCCAGATCATTATTTCTCTGTGTGCTCTTTCATTCTAAGCTTATGATTTGCAACCAACATCTGTGCACTCAAAGGGTTACGTAACTCTGAGAACAGTTATGGGACTGAATTTATTGTTTAAAAGAAATAACTAATAAAACGATATAGTCTCTGGTTCTGCCTATGATGGCTCTTGAATATCCCCCTCTTTCTCCTCGACCTCTTTCCAGGATGACAAGGACCTGGTGCACGAGTTTGTGGTGGAGGAAGGACTGACGTGTTTGATAAAAGTGGGCGCCGAAGCCGACCAGAACTACCAGAACTACATCCTCAGGGGTACGTCGACTGCAGTACAGCACCACTCCTTTTCTCCAATAAACTCACAGCATACTTTCCTCCTCTCGACTTTCTCACACCTCACTTTACAACACATGCTAATCGAGGATGTTATCAATCAATCCCGTAACACTTTTCTTTCCATAAACCTATCCAGAACCACATGTGTTTACATCCACCATGTAAATTGATGATTGCGCTTGATGACCTCCTCACACTCACACACCTAAGGCGTATAAACAAGCTCAAATGTGTGCCACAGATAATGTGGAAGTGAGGCCAAGTGTAGCAGCTGCTTAATTTATCTGTCCCGCGTCGGTAAGGTGAAAGGTCACGTATGTTGAGGTCGGGGAGGGGCAGGGGCACGTGTTCGGGGATACTAGAGGACCAAGGGATTCATAGCACTCGATGCAAGGTCACTACCATTTAACAGCCTGCTGTGAAGGGGCAGGTCACACATGCTTAAGTGGCTAATAAAAGTTCTGGCAGGATATTGCAGATCATAAAACTAATTTCCCCACCTCTCTTTTTTTTCTTTCATTTTTCTTTTTCCTCATGTTTTCCTTCCATCTTTTCATGACAATTTGTTGCAGCATCTGTCAAGCAACCTGAGCCAGTACGTCATCAGTTAATTGTTTTTTTTATGTACAGTACATAATATAAATGGAGACACTAGGTAATAGATTTTCAATTTTGGTTTTCGGATATTCGTTGTTTTTTTAACCCCTTGGGATTACAAACATGCATAAAACACATCAACCCTTTTTGAAAATGCTTCTTATTCAATAACAAATAACAATACAAGCAACAATCTCTTAAAAATGAATGCCTTTAATACACCCGAAAGAGACGCGTTGCAGTGCTATGCCGTTCATCTCACCCGACAACGGAGAAATTTCTGGCTCAGTCCTTCCCGAATTATGTCGCGGAGATGAGCCAAGAGCCCTCGTCGCCGCCCTAACCGAGATGTTAAAGCGGTCCAGCGCTCCCCCTCTCCCGGCCAAAGCTTTGAATAAACGCTGCTGATTATTACCGAAGCTCTGGAACTCAAAAAATGTAATTCGTGACAGCCCTAAAGACTACAATTTCATAGTCCAGACACCTCTTTTGTTATTTCTTCATTAAGCCTTGCTTAAAGGAGTCACATTGTACTTGACCCACATGATTTGGGGTGCACATTTCAATCAGATACCACCTCCTCATGTTTATTCAATTAGATGATGCATGTTCGTAAATGCTTGCGCTCTAATATTCCAACCTCCTCATTGTTGAACTTTTCTATTATCGAAAAAAATCAAAGAGCAAAGGCCGGATGTCCGTGACAAAGTACTGATGTTGCCCCCTGGGCAAGTTCTAAATATGAACATGACCTCTGCCAGGGCTACTTCTGCAGGCTCGGATGTTTAATATTTGATGCCTCACCTGAACTTGGCCTGGTCCCTGACTGATAAATCACACGGTGTAAATGGGCAAAACAAGACAGAGGATGAGAACGACAGGCTTTTGGAAACTCTGGGGTTGACCACATGTAAGAGTTGTTAGTGTCACTGTGCTGTGATCGATGAGACCACTTCTCATATCTTTTCACTCCTCCTTATTGCGCTGTCCTTTTTTCCCCTTTTACCTCCCGGAGAATTCAGATAAAACATCTGTGTCAGTGCGTTTCTCTGGGGCTCTCTCTATTCTTTCATGTGCTAATTTATCGCTTCACCTCTGCCGACTCCGCAGTTTCCCCTCATGTATCTCTACATCACCATGAGAAACCAAACCAAACTACCACTCTCCCAAAAGCCCTTTTAACCTGTTTCAACTCCTGACCTAATTTCTCCTGGCCAGCTGAAGAAATGTGGAGTGTAGCAGACCCCGCTCCCTCTTGAGCCATGTGTTGGAGAACACAAGTCGAGCATGTGCTGGAACGCAGATGCGCAGGTCAGAAATGTATATATATCTGGCCGCTTTACTCTTGATGACTTCCAAGAGGATGTCATAAGGATTCCCAGGAGGGGAGTAAATTAGATGCCTGAAATTTTTCACACGTGCAGGGAGAGAGAAGAAGCAACAACAGTAATTGCTTTGGTATCAAACATTGATCACTTCTAATGTGGGTTTTTTTACTGTAATGTCTTTCAAGTTGAGGCCAGTAAAAGAGAAAAAAAAGAAGAAGTAGGAATGCAGCCTTGAACCCATCTGTCTGGTGTGCATTAGAAACCTCCCGACAAAACAATCTTGCTCTCTTTCATGAATAAAAATCAATCTTATGGTTCTTTTGTAGATGAAAAAGGCCCAGTCACACGTGCACACCAGTCTGCATGCATTTTACAAGAACAGGTTCCCAGCCTTCGCTCTCTGGAACATTGCCGTCATTGTAAATGGTAGTTCCTGCTGCTCTCTCGGCAATCTACACCATCTCACTTTTTTCTTTTTCCTCACTTTTTCATTCCGCCTTCTCAAAGCCCTGGAGGTGTCTGTGGCCAGTTAGTGCTCCCTCAGTGATGTGGGTATTTTCTGGGTCCGCCTGGCTGGGGTCTGGCCCCTCTCCGGGCCCCTCACACCTGGCTCAGAGGGCTTCCAGAGCTGGACTCAGCTCCTTGGAGGCGTGCGTTTTTTGGCCCAGGGGAAAGCTTGTATGCCTTTATCACCCCATCAGTGGGAAAGGGTGAGGTCACTTTTTCAGAGGTGCCTATGCCATCTGGTCCTCCCGTACGCTCAGCCCCGGTGAAGTGCTGCAAACACACAGGGGCCAAAAAGCTAATGAAGGGCTCGTTAGGGGTATTCTTTGAAATGAGCATTCGCATGTTGTTCGTTTCAGAAATGAAATGAACACAGAGGTTACGTTTAATTCAACACAGAGCATTGACGGTCATTTGGCAGCTCTCAAAGTCTTTGACCCTCAATCTTCATCTCAAGCTTTGAAAACAGATGCAACCTTTTCTTTGAGTCAAAATATTTAAAAACAGGTAAAGAAAATGCCATGCTAGAAGCGAAGAAATAAATAAATACATAGGTTGTCACAGTAACACATCACTGTTGACAGCACAGTAAGTGCTCCAGCAGCCCTAAAATGAAAGCAGATTGTGCAAAAAGGTCAAAGGAGTTTCTGCACTAAGCTCAAACTTTTTTCACTGCGGTAAGAAAATAGCTCCCTATGGTACTTATTATCATGAGCAAAACCGGGAGACGAGGTGGAAGAACAAATAACAAGGTTTTTCCTGGATCATTGTCCCACTTGTCGTATTTAGAGAAAGAAGCACTAACAAAAGTAACAACTGAGTTTAATTGGTAACCGTAAAATGGGAGCGGCAGAGAGATTAAAGACAAACCAAATACAGTCAACTTGAAGCAATTATTCCCTGCTTTGAAATGTTCACTGTTGACATTCATCACCCTGAGCTATGTTTTTAGCAACACTTTCTCTGTTTGCACTCCTTCAAGGCCACGCCATTTCTGTCTGCATGCTGCTGTTTACAAAGCACCAGCCATCTCTAAGTCAAATTGGAAGTGAAGCTTAAGTTTTTGATCTGTAGGAATTTAGGGAAACAGTCTTTTTTTTTTTTTTACACCTTTCAAAGCAGTCTCGGATACATTTTCGGAAAATACATTCTTAGACACATAAATTACCTTCATACCCAGAAGGCCATATCTCATCACATGCTGTCTTATATTATATATACTCTACATAGGCTTACATGCTCTAAGTTATATTTGTGAATTTATAGCTTCCACGGAAATGTGCTGTGAAAGGTCCAAAAGTATCAAATACATCATGCCTATATTTCATTTTGTGATTTTATCTCATCCTTTCTTCCCCTCTCTTTCTTTCTATCTATATCTCCCTCCCTCTCCTGCTACCATTTTGAGATCTTCTGTTTTTAATGACACGGCAGTTATGATGCCATAAGTTAAAGCACCTTGACTTCCTGGTTTCCAGAGGGAGCTGCTCGGAGGGAAGGGGAGATGTGCTCTAGTCAAGTGTTTCATTGCCTCTAAAACTGTCTGGGACCTGGAACACTGCTCCCAATGCAGCGCTCAGTCCGGCTTTTAGTGTCACACACAGCAGTAACTTTAGTGGGCAGCAGGCTTTTTCACAAGTGCACCTGAAACACAAGACCCCTTTTGTTTAAACTGTTGTTGGTCTCTATAGTGTTTCTCAGTGTGCTGGCATTAGATTTTATATGTGGCAGAACATCCAGTGACGAGTCTGTACAGCGGTCTGTGAGCCAGAAGTGTGTGTCACTGTAAACAAACCCAATAGCTGCTAATTTCTCTTATTAACTCCTCCTTTGTAGTATAAAGGAGTTTAATCAGTGAAACCAGATGCTCTGGTGTTTGGTTGGATAGAAAACCTGCAAACCTTTAGGCCTCCATTGCACCAAGCTAAGAATAGACATAGTCAACATAATCAACCTTTATATTAAAGGACCAGTGTGTAACAATTTTGGGGGATCTATTGGTAAAAATGGAATATAATATTAATAAGTATGTTTTCTTTAGTGTATAATTACCTGAAAATAGGAGTCAATGTGTTTTCGTTACCTTAGACTGAGCCGTTTTTGAGCGGGCTGAGCGGGTCCTCTTCACCGAGGGCAAAACAAACACTGTGTTAACTTTTCCTACTTGGGCCGGAGTCGATAACGTTACTCACTCCGGAAGAAAACTCCGTTGGTCTTGAGGAGCTGCAGTATTTATTTCTGCACAAAAAGCAACTTCCACTGAACATTAACTTGATATTCTCAGAGCTAAACTAACTCTGTCTTCTGCCTCACTAGCTCACTTGTTCGCTCGCACACATTCGCCGCCGCTCTCTCTCTCTCTCTTGCTTCACCACTCACCTTCCACGTACACACCCACTCTAAACACTGGATCTGCTATTCTCCAAATGACCTACGCTACTCTTACAACAACTGGCTCTAGATAGGGACCGGTTGCGTTTTCACGTCGGCCACCGTAGATGTTTACAGGTTACAATCTGCAACCTCACCGCTAGATGCCGTCAGGTGTTACACACTGTACCTTTACGTTGATATCTCCATATCTATGTAAGCATTGCTTGATAATGATCAACAGATAATTTGTCAAATTTAAAAAAAAGCATTTGAATGTCATACTGACTTTTAGATTGAAGTGATGTCATGTAGCTAATGTCACTACTACTCAGATATTTCTATTTCATACTGCAGTGACATTTTATTTCTCTTAATCTAGAATCAGGGTCATTGTTTTTGTATTATACTCTGACTCTTAAAATATTTAACAGAGCTAACGGAATTCTCCCCGTGCTGGTTTGACCATTTCGCTGAGCATTAAGTGAAAACCCAGGCACAGTCGGGTTAACAGCGATGTTGGAAGCTCTTGTTGGAAACAGTGTGTATTGTGTTGTCTGGCTGTGTTATAGGTCGTCTGTTCTAGAGGGGGGAGACCTTTACTATGGCCCATCATCTGGGTAAACATTTCCATTCTGTCTGGGCTGGGTTGAGAGGCTTCGTGCTAATGTATGTGCTGGTTATTATAGGTGTGATCATTTCCTTGTTTGAGTGATCTGGGATAAAAGGAAATTTGAGATGGAAAACACAGGGACTGCTGACACACATAATGTGGACAAGCCCTGTGTTTGGAGCGAGAAGGAGTTCTCCGGGAATGCCCTTCGTCGTACCAATCGAAACTCGAACTCCTGGTTTGTAATGAGATCCCATGGGAACACGTGCATGTTTTCCACCCGATCTCCTGCAAGTCAGAGCCAGCCGCCGCTCCCGCTGCCCCTTTGTGCAAAGCTTTTCAATCTGAAAAACACTCATTCACTCTCAACACACACACGATCCATGATACCACTCGTGTGCTTTTAAAGGTTAATTCACTCTTTCTTTTTAATGTGCAGGATCTGATCTAAATGTCACTTGACAGTTGTTTTGTTTACTTCATTATAAAAGGATAAGTGAACCAAACATCAACACTAAAATAATCCCCAAAATAATCTTCATTGCTTACAAGGTTTTGTCCACTTGAGAAAGCTAATTATATTTTCATACATAATTTAGTGTCTTTATCTGTCTGAGACTTCTCTCTTTTGGGATGACAGAAATTACTTCATTTGGTCGGAGGAACTTTAGGAAGTGAGGGCTACACATGGTTTCAGCCTACAACCTCTCAACTCTTTGCTCCAGCACGGCCTCTCTCTATTAAATTAAATCAGCAGCTTTCAAACTGAGTCACAAACAAACACGACTGTATACTCCATGGACTGTTTTATACACCACCTGTCATTTTAACATCCTTTACCCACAGGAAAACGATTAAAAGTTTAATGTATGACCAGACAACCTTTTAACTTGAATGGAAAAACATAACCTGTTATCATGTTTTTGGTTAGAGCCTCGCTCCTACCGGATACGTCCCACCCTGTCCTCCCCCTGTGTCAGACCCCTGCAGCCCCCTTCAGATCCCCCTCACTTGAGCAGACAGCTTGCATCTGAACCCAATTCAACCCCACCTGCCTGACCTATATTCTGCTTTTCTTCTCCCTGCATCTGTAGAAGTTTTCAGCCTTAGCAGACCCACTGGCGGTGGAATTACAAGCCTGCGCTGCAGCCTGTTATACTGTAACAGAATTCAGTATACAAGCCAATTATATTATAAGAATGTTTGATTTGGTTCATTTCTCAAGCTCTTATTTTATCATCTCTGACCTCGCCGTCTAAGATACATAAACTATAATTTGGAAAAAAAATAAATCTTTTGCAGTAATGCAGCACGCAGGCAGATAGACTGAAATCCTCAGCCCTGGAGTGGGTTTTACGGCTGATTCCTGTGAGCTGACTGTATTTTGGGACTGGATTCAGCATATGGCTGGCCAGAACCAGAGCGAATCACACCACTACTCTCTCAAGAGCAGTGAGAATTTACCGCGGCTCATCTTTCAGCTCACTCTACAAGTGGGTGGATGTCATGCAGTAGGTTTTCTCCAAAGTCTTCCCCACTTGGATGGGATGGGAAAAGCTCATCTGGTTGGGCTTTCCCCAGTTGTTCATTGTCCGAAAATGATTTTCTGAAATGCAGTAGAGTAGCGGCTCTAATGTAATCAGCTTTTACTATTTTAAATACAGAGGAATTCGAGAAGTATTACATGTTTTAACCTTTTTTTTTTCCTTACAGTGTTGTAGTCTACTGGGCTCAGTGTGCCCTGCTCAGTCTGCAGTAGTTCATCAGGTCTGCAGTGCCTGTAGAGCTTGCTCAGCCAAATACTGGAAAGGCTCCCCTGCCTTACTTCATGCTATTGTTCCACGATGTTTGTTTGTTTGTCTTTAGGGGATGTGTTTGGGCTTAGGCCCACAGTAAATTGTGTCAAATACTGGCAGACATGTATTCAGGTCTGAAAATGGAAGCATCCCCCTGTTGTTTTACTGTATGGGGTTCAATGTAAGTCTGGCAGTCGACTCGGTGACTGAATTGGTCTGGCAGAGGCCAGTTTGTCTGGCTCTAATGGTCTGGGTGATTAGCTGAATAACAAATGGAACGTAACCCGTGAACATGTCTTATTCGGTTCATGAGTATTAACTGGTCTTTTTATGGTAGACAGACTCTAAATGAGAAGTTAGCTAGAGGCATGGATGAGGCAGTCATGATAAATGACAGTACTAAAAGGAAAATCTGTCAGCTTTTAAAGGGGACATGTCATGCTTATTTCTAGGTTCATACTTGTATTTTGTGGTTTCTACTAGAACATGTTTACATGCTTTAATGTTCAAAAAACACATTATTTTTCTCATACTGTCTGTCTGAATATATACCTGTATTCACCTTCTTTCTGAAACGCTCCGTTTTAGCGCCTGTCTCTTTAACCCCCCTACTGAAAAAGCCCAGTCTGCTCTGATTGGCTTATATATGGTTCACCTTTGCACAATTAAACAAGAATCTACATAAAAAGTATTTTCCAGACTTTGCATTAAACCACGTCCAGCTCATGTGGGTACAGGGAGGCACTAGACCTGAGTGCATCCCCCTGCAAATGCAGAGCATAATAAGATAAGAGGCTCTAAGTTGTGCTTTATGGGATGGAGATTTGGCCCCTATCCCAAAGTCCTGGTAAAATAAATGTTGCACGCTGACAGACATTTTGGCTGACCCAGTTTTGATAAATTCCAAAATGTAAATGAAACCAAAGGGGCAGAGTGGTGAGTGGAAGGGGAGTGAACGCTTTTGTAGAGGGGAAGCTGTTGAGTTGATTTCTTGCGTCTTCGTAGATAAGGTTGTCTTTTTTTGTTTTTTTCCCGAGTCAGCCCGGCTCGTGTTGGTGCTGCCACCCAGACCTCAGAGTGCTTCTCACCTCGGCAGTGGTCAGGGAGCAGCCCTTCCTGCACATTCCTGGGGCTGTGGAAGATAATTGCTGTGGTTTATGAGAGGGAGAGGCCCTGAAGAAACACTTCCACCAGACCTCAGTTGCATTAGTTTTTTACTTCTTCTCAGAGTTCTGGTTCAGACACAGGAACAGGGTCTGTCTCTTCCACACAGGGTCTGTGGTTCCCTTCTGCAGCTCGATACCATTCAAATGTTCTCTTTACACTTAATACTTAGGGCAAACGCATGTTAAGTACTGAAAGAAATGGAGAATGAGAGTGCCGTACAGACGCCAGGCTGCTCATTGAACACTTCCAAGTTCCTTTTTTAGCTTAATCCGTCTTCCTCGGCTATCCGTTGCCATAATGGCTTACATTTAAATTCTAATCACTGAGCTTTGAAGGCAGCTCATTGTCTGCCAACATCTCATTACGTGACATACATGCAAAGGGACTTAGCAATGTTATTGTTGTACTTTGTGTGAGGTATTATAGAGCTGCTCATGATTACTCGAATGGAGGCCCACATTTTTGGCCCCAGATCAGCGCTTGAAGTGGAGGGTGTCCTGTACAGACCGAGCACTCACATGCTCTTCTTATTAACCCTCTTCCGAAGTTATTGATGACTGTCTGTTGTAGAGTTTTAAAACAAATCCCACGTTCTGGACCCACAGTCTCGGCTGTCCAGAAAGGTGCAAGGCTGGGAAAGTACGCCACAGAATAATGATTTGATCTCGCTTTCAAAGCCTGAACTGCAACACACAGGTGACTTTCCATTTTCCGGAGCTGTTTCACGACTAATTTAATCACAAGTGTGGGGAAATCATTTCCATTTGAAGTTCACAAAAGGCGATTGCTTTGAGAGTAATTAGATGTTTCCTTTAAACAGTTTCTGACCGGACTCTTAAGGTTGCACTTTTATATAATGAAAGGTATTTTTTTTTTTTTTTTAAAAACACTTACAGTATCGTTTTACCCAACTGTTCACAGGGTAATGCAGTCTGTGTGGTTTCTGGTACTCAACGTTGAATTGTACATAAATGGCAGCTGGCATTGAATAACTCCATGAAGCAGCAGTTTTAATGAATCTGAGAGAAAAAGGTAATGATTGTGTGGTTTGTGGTATCGTAAGTGTTTGAATATGGTATCATTTCTGTATCTTAACTGCTTACTAAATTAAATGAACATATGATATAGACATTCACTCAGATTTTATTTTACTTGGCTACATGCTTTTAAGTAAAGAAAAAAAAAAAGCACTAACCTATCGATGATATCTTTAAATAATGTCTTATGATAACATGTCAGAATGAGCTACAAGTCATTCCAATTTGCGGTTGACTTTTGGGAACAATCCGTAACGTCTCATCTGTCAGCAGCTGAACATACATGTTGTGTAATGGCACTTTAAAAAGCCTCATTAAGGCCACCTATCTTTTCTCACCTCTGTTTTCAATTGGACATTCCTCAAAAACCTCACCAGATACTGTACACAGGTGCACGCCAGAGATAAAAGTCTCCGCGCGGTGAAGATATTGCAAGGTCAGACATCGGCTACGAATTTGAAAAGAAGCGTGTAGCTCATTACTCATCCGGCAAAAGTCACAGCTGTGTATAAAGAAATTACTGTGAATAGTTATTTTAGCCACTTTTTACATGCTAGTTAGATCCGTTTTGGCATTCAGTAGAGCAGCTGTACGTCATGTCATTACCGCTGTCGCTCGTCTGTCAGCAGTGGTCCCACACAAAGAGGGGGGAGGGGGGGGGGTAGTCACAGGAGAGGGTGACACTCTGGACCACGTTGACTGAGGAGGTTAATCATGTTTTCATAAACACACTCTGATGTGGTCGGCTTTGATTCGCCGTGTTGTCCGAGCCGCTGACTGCTGTGACACGGGGCTCTGAGCTCGCAGCGGGAGAGGACTGTCAGGAATGCTCTGGCCTGACATGTTGTGAGTAATTAACCCTGATTGATAAAAGATGAACTGCCCCTGCTGCTGCTGCAGCAGTGGGCTGTCAGCATGCACACACACACATGTACTCATGCGTCCACCCACACACTCTCACGCACCATGCACACACAGCTGCTGCACCTGGGAATTTTGGCTTATCTACAGCATATTCGCGATTTTTCATGCCCCTCTAGAGAAGAGGAGAGGGAAAATATATGGCAGAGTCTGCAGCCTCTCGTGATAAAACGTCTGAAGAAACTTTGCGAGAGGAGATGAGATTGGCACTCTTTTTACCTAGCTCTCAATAAGTCTGTTTAAGTATTTTATCTCGTTGTTGGTCAAAGACTGAACTCTGTTATTTTTTTTCCCAGTTCAAAACACCTGGTGTGTCAGCTTTTGCAGACTATGAAGAAGTCTCCAGCTAGTCAAACATCTCTGAACTTGATCAGCACAAGCTCATCAACTTTTGTCATGTTTGAAAAATTAAATATCAGAAAATTCTCTGAGGTATTACCCCCCCCCCCCCAAAACCATATACAGCTTCTGCCAAGAAATAGTCAAACAGGCCTTCCAAAAATGTTCCACTTTCGATGTGTTCACGTGTTTATACTGCTATTCTTTTCCCCCCCCCGTGTCAGCTATCACCTAAAGTTGCAGTGGGTTCAAGCTGAGCTCATCCTGTTGCTGTGGTCGTCTGTGTGAATGCATTGACTCCCTGTGGATGGCCACTGAGATGCTGTTAAAAAAAAAGGCTACGTATTTAAAGGGAGCTTTTGTCTGTCCCACTTCTCTCCAGCAGTGTTTGTCTCCCTTCCCCCATCTCCTTCTTTAACAGAAGCCCTACACTTTTACTGCCCCCCATAGAGATCCCTTAGCTCTTATTATGTTCTTATTTATGTATCCTGTTACAGATGGAAGTCATGTCAGCGTCCAGCGAGGCACTCGGCTCAAATATTTCCCCTCCAGTTGTGTCCACTGACTTGAGGGATTAGTGGACGAGTGCTATTTTTCTTTTTAGGTCTTCACCAAATTGTTGTGTTTTTTGAAAAGTTTATCTCCACAGCAGCTCCAGTTTGTTTGTATATTTAATCATGATGGGCAGAAGAATATCATTAACCTTTTCACTAACAATACACATTTTTGTGTTTGGTTCTGTGTGCTTCTTTATACATGCATATCTGACAACCACAGAAAGTTTGTTTTTGCTCATATACATACGACAAGGTCCTGTTTACAGACATATAGGGTGGTCAATATGTCAGGGTACGCTGTGAGTTTTACCCAAGTGGTCTGTTCTGATAGTGTTATTTTCGAATCGGTCGTTTTGGTCTTAGTTGACTAATATTTATCTATTCGATTAGTCATTTTTTATGCTTTTTTCATGCTGAATGACTTATTTCCAAGAAACGTATGAGCACATCTCTGGTAAACGCAAGATTTAAAGTGTTGCTTTTGATGTGATTCTTTGTGGAGAATCTCAGTTTTTGTTGTTAGTCGACTAAGAGTTTCTTTGGTTGAGGACAACCCTAGTTTAGACAAATGCTTCACAATTAGCTAAAAACAAAAATAGAGGGGCAGTCATAGGGCTTTGTAGTTAAGTTTCACCTGCTTTGCGTAGAAAGGCTTCCTATAAGAATCATGATCTGTGTTCATAACAGACACCAAACATTTAGAGCAAAAATGTACTGTTCTTCTAGTTCTTTTGGGTGATAAGCAGGACAAAATGTGGTCAGTTTGTAGTGAAAAGTAGAAAAAAACACAACTGAAATGGCAGATGATTAACCAAACCCCATCTCTTTCTTTGTCTGTCTCTCTCTCTCTCTCTCCTCTCTCCAGCTCTCGGTCAGATAATGCTGTATGTGGACGGGATGAACGGCCTCATATCTCACAATGAAACGGTCCAGTGGCTTTACACACTGGTCGGATCCAAGGTAAAGAATATGAACATTAAACATAGTGTAGATATACTGTAAAATCAGCTCAGCACCCCCATCTGTGCACTGACAACATTGAAATAATCCCATACTCCTTTCCTCTGTCATCATGGTCCCCTCGGCCCTCTAGTGGCCACATTTCATAATGCAAAGGATATTCGCAGCAGATGAGGGAACTATGTCGACTCCTCTTCCCCCCCCCCCACTGTTATCTGTTCTTATTAATTACTTTTTTGCCTTCCCGTGTAAATATTGAAATAATATTTCAGGCATCCGCCTTATTTTTTTTTAATCAAAACCCTGTGTTCCCAATCATTCTATATGGCAAATTTCCATTGTCAGTAGTCATTTTGACCACGATCTTTGGGGTGTTGCCTGTCCAGTGGTAGTGCTGATATGGCAGCTGTTCAGAAGTGTTAAATTAACTCTGATGTTTTTATCACCTCTGACATGACATGACATGACATGTCATGACATGACACGGCTGACATGATGAGATTTTCATTCTAAAGCAAATTAAAAACTTTGCTGTGTATCAGGCCTACTACTGTACTCCCCTCTTGGATTTTTAGTTGGCTGGCTGCTTCAGTATTTTAAGACTCTTTTCACTGTTTGTTTTTTTATTTTATTTTATTCTGATTGTAGTCATTTTTTACCTTTGAGCTGTTTACATGCTATTTGAGTACAGAACAGTATGTTCCCCAAAGCTGTTAAACGTCTATTTAATGTTCCCTCGGCATCACACAAGGTTCTTATCAAGCCTCTCAAGACGTTTCAGACAGGAAATGCTTTTCTCCGACAATATGATGCTATTTGTTGGTTGGAAGTTCAAGGGCTCACACATCTTCTGTGCCGTGTTGATCCATTTCTTTGAGCAAAAGCATAAAGTTTACAGTCGAAATGAAGTGTTATGTGGTTGGATTTACAGGCTGGTGCAACATTGGGATTTCTGTGTTAACTGTATTTTTCTCTTTGTGTAGTTCCGTCTGGTGGTGAAGACGGCCCTAAAGCTGCTGCTGGTGTTTGTGGAGTACACCGAGTCTAACGCCGCCCTGCTCATAAAGGCTGTGAATGTTGTGGATGCCAAAAGAGGTAAGTCTTACAGAGATTTTGGAATGTTAAAGTCAATACCTGCAGACAGAAGAAACTGTGTATCAAGACTCTGTGGATTCACTGTGTGAGGTATTATGTCCAAATGAATTTTATTTGAATGTCCAGCTAATAAGACATTTGTTTCCATATCCCTGAAATATCACAATCGCATTATATCAGTTGTAATTCTCAAGTGAAACTTGAGCATTGAGTTATTGCAGGATTAGTGTCAATAATGTATGCGTGAAATAATGTATTCCCATTTATCAAGTCATCCATGGTGGCAGTAGTGCTGTTCAGCTGACGGCAGATCGCGGTCTCCTGTTACACAGCAGTCAGATCGGTTGTCCTGGGCAGCTCCCTAGCTATGCATGGAACGAGGCTTATTGAGAAACACTATAACTCCTGTCTGCAGCGGGGTTCAGTTACCTGCCGCTCTAAAGGCTCCACATTGTACCGTGGTGTACAACAGGGGGCTGAGCATCAGCCGTGCAGGGGTCGGGTATCCCTCTGTCTCAGCTCTGTCTTATCCCGTCACTTCTGCTGTTGCGTAAGAAGACTGAACCTGATCCCCGGTCTTCTGATGAGAAGGAGATGGACTTGACCCTTGTGTCTGAGGCACGCGGCTGCTTCTTTCTCAATAGGAGATCAAGTCGCCCCTGCTCTGTTTTTCCACTGCTAAAACTGCTATGACTGCATTTCTCCTACTGGAGCCATGAGATGACAACATTATTTTTGTTTTGATTCCTGCACCCTAGTGGAGCTTCAAGGTTGCAACCTTTTTTTTATGACTTTAGATGAGGAGATGGATTAGTTAAGGCTTTTTTTTAGTGTGTTTTTTATGTGTTGCATGTCTTTTGCTGCTGCAGGCACAAAACTGTGGTATAACGTCATGGAGATCCTGGATGAGAAGGATGGAGTGGATACAGAGCTGCTGGTGTATGCAATGACACTCATTAATAAGGTCAGTGAAAGAATACCACCTAGGGCTGGCAACTAGCATTATACCAATTACTTACCCTGAAACGTGTTCTGCTCGTTAAAGGGTGACTTCGGTATTTTTCAACCTGGACCCTATTTTTTTTTTTGTCTAAGTGACTAATGGGGACAAGAATATCTGAAATTGGTCCAGTATTGAGGGATAACTCTGTAACAGGCCGCAAAATGAGCTCTAAGAGCAAGTGAGCAGCATCAATGTAACGTTACGTTCACTAAATGTGCTCGTTTTTGCCACTGACGGGTTCAGATTGTTATTATAAGTGTCTGACAACATTATGGAAAGGACCCTACAGAGAAATAAAACATTTTTCTTACCTTTCGCTTGATCAGGTCTGTCGACTGTTGACTGTCAAGTCTTGTTGTGAAATCTGAATATCCGTATGACTCAAAAAAATACGGGCGGCCATCGAATTCAAAGACCTCGTTCACATTGTCGAAATCATCTAAATATTCAGCCATGACATTGAAAATCTTTTAGATAATACTAAGCGACGCTTTCTGTACTCCAACACAACAAACTCTGCCCGGCTGGATGTATTCACTATTCCACCGTTGTCTTCGGCAACACGTCATATCGCAAGATTTCAGAACAAGACTTCTCCTTGAATAAGACTCTTTCCATAATGTCTGACACTTATAATAACAATCAGAGCCTGTCATGGCAAAAACAAACACTTTTAGTTGACGTAAATGACGGTGCCAGCTTGCCCCAATAGCGCCAGATTGTAGCCTCTGAGCAGCTGCCGTCTACAGCGCTCTCCCTCAATACTGGACCAGTTTCAGAAATTGTTGTCCCTGTTAGTCAGTTAGACACAAAAACATGGGAAAATAGGGTCCAGGTTGAAAAATACTGAAACTAGAAGTGCACTCGGAGAGTGCAGACCTCTGCCAAGGCAGGTTTCATGTACGTCGCTGCCCCACCCCTCCAAAAAATGTCATTCAAATCCATCGCGGACTTTTGGAGTAATCCTGCGAACGGACAAACCAACAAACAAACCAACAAGCCAACGCCGTTGAAAACATAACCTCCTTCCTAGGCCTTCGGCCTTGGCGGAGGTAATTTCTCTTTAAGTGTATTATCTTCTTTCTGGGTCTCTATATTTCAAACCCTCTCTGGGTTTCTTATCTGAATTGTTTCAAATATGTGATCTGATCTGCCAGGCCACTTTGTCAGATGATTGAATCAGGTGCAAAATTGAATCTGTATGTTGTGATTGAATTTGTGACAAAGATGGAGTCACTGCAGTAGTTTACAACACCAGCAACAACAGATTACCTTCATTAAAAATAAGTATGGATTGTACAGTATCATGTATGTAATGAACCTGCCCTGTTTGTCATAGTGCGCAGGGCAACTTTGATCCAATTACACTGGAGTCAAAATACAGAAAATATAAGTGCATTAGATAGTTCTGATTGAAGTTTATTTAGATTTAGTTTATTTAGTTTATTTTGCTGCAGATAACATTTCAATACAAAGTTTAAAGAAAATGGCTTTGGAAGTAATTTTACTCCCTCTCTGTCTCTCAGGCGATCTTTCTTTATTGTTCTAATTTATTTTTTCTTTCACAGTTAATCTGAAATATTGCAGAGACAAGGTTTTTATACTGTTTTTTTTTCTTATTGAATTTGTTTGTATTTCAGACTCTGGCCGGCCTCCCAGATCAGGACTCCTACTACGACATGGTGGACAGTCTGGAGGAGCAGGGCATCGAAGCCGTTGCCCAGAGACATCTGAGCAGGAAAGGCACTGACCTCGACCTCGTGGAACAGTTCAACATCTACGAGGTCAGGAAGCATACACTGCCACAACATTATCAAACACAACCAGCCTTAACGTGATGTTATTGGGCATGTGTGTCTCACAATATGTCGTAGGTCACATGACTTCTCACACACTCATACGGCAGCCGGAAATGAAGCGTGTACCAAGGTTGCTGTTTATTTACTCCGTTTCTCTTTGATCCAGGTGAGTCTCCGCCACGAGGACGGAGACGATGAAACCCAGTTGCCTCCCAGCGTCCGCAAGGACCGCCGGCGGGCCAGCGTCGGTGGCACCAACGAGAGGCGAGGCCTGGAGAGAAGACGCAGCCGGAGACATTCGCTCCAGAATAGCAGAGGCCACGCTTCTGCCCCAGCATCACCCAGCAGCCCGCATACTCACGCAAGCAGCTTCCTGCCCTTCGGTGGCCAACGTGTTGAAGACATCAGTGAAAGGTGAGGCAGGGGGAGGACGGACAGAAATGGAAAACTGGAAGAAGAAAAGAAACGATATCCTTGCTTCCATTTTAGCTTGAACTTGGTCTGATCCTGGTTTTAAAAGGTTCAGCCAGGAGGGTTTGTTTTGATGTTGTATATTTTAAACCCTGAGAGATAGCTGCGACTAAAATGGAATCACAAATTATTCCTGGTCCATGGAGTATTACTCTGTTTCACAGGAAACAGCTTGACTGCAAGTGTTGTATTATATTTCAGCCTTGGAGAGATGCGTCTAGTCTGTCCAGAGCCAGAGCAGAGAATTTAATTATATAGTAATTTAAAGAACGGCAAAGAGGAGACCGTTGCTGCAAAGTGACATTTGAATTAATTTCCCCACTGTCAAAGACGTTCCCCTGCCACAGATGGAAATAGGAAGCTTCTGTAAACACATGATATGAGCTATCTGCTCTCTGTCTCGAGTCATGCTTCCTTCAGTGAGAGTGCGTCGAACTCAAACTCCACAATGCCATCTGTTTTATATACAACAAATACAAACTCAGAGAAACCACAACTTGGTGATTCAAGCAAGAAGCAAATTGCAATCTTGTTTAATTGTGCAGTAGCTTGGACTATGCCTATAAAAGCACCAGAAAAACTTAGTCAGACAGTTCCTTTTTATGGAAGTCATGTTAACCATTCATTACTCTTTTTTTATTATAGGTCATATGCCAGAAGACAAAAACAAGGCTTGAATTTTAAACTACGAATTATTTGTCGCCTTGCTTTTTGTCTTTTAAACCACCACTTATTTCTGTCTGTCCTAGCTCCACATTATGAAATCACCTATCATTAATAACAAGCTTTTTTTAAGTAGCTTATGTACTAATATTCCTGGTAGCACTCAGGTCTTCAGGTATACTTAAATTCAGTCCAGCAGGTCATATGATACCTAGCTTCTTCCAGTCCACCACAGGAAATCCGAGCCGCCTTTGAAGATCACCATTTTCCATATTGTTAATGAAATCCAGACAACCGAGAGGGATCCAAATAGCAAAGTGGCCACAGACTCATGTATGACGATCAGTTTCAGTTCAAACACACAAGATATCTCCTACATCCCCAACACTTGTTATTGAATTGAATATTTTCTCCTCAGTTAAAATCACTGGGAGATGTTTTATATTGAATAGTTTTTTTTTATTAATGCTACCATAGAAATTACACTTGAATGTAGTTGTAACTGTTGCCCTTGCGTATCCATTTCTAACATTTTGAGACGTTGTCTTTGACTTTTATCAAAACCCACTAACCTTCTTGTACATCTTTCAATGTTTGTCTCTCTACTTCTACTTCTAATGCTTTTTGACGAGCATGTTTTTAGTGTCTGTCATTTCTGTGTGTGTTGTGTCTCGCCACGGCTTTCCTCTGCTCTGTGTTTTCATATTGTCTCTGTCCAATTTCTCTTTCCTCTCGCCTGCCTACATCCTCCCTTTCCTCCTTTCAACCCCTTGATCCCTCCTCCTCACTACAGAGAAGAGGAAGAGGAAGAAGAGGAGGAGGAAGGAGAGGAGGAGGAGGAGGGAGAGGAGGAGGAGGATGAGGAGGACGAGGACGAGGAAGATGATGAAAGTCATCCAGTCACTCGGTCCTATAGACAGGGCGCCTACAGGTATTTTAGGCCAACTGGTTTCCTCAAGCGTGATTCCCCGTTTCCCTCATACAGAATCTCTAGTAGTTTTTCTTCCATTTGAAAGTATGCTTTTTTCCTTCATTCCCTTTGGACTCCTACTCTCTTGTGTATTTTGTCATCCTAGTGTGGCTCCGGCTGTAGCAGACACTCCTAACATGTGTTTGAACTTAAAGTGTATGGCCAACATCCTCCCTAAAGCCAGTGACCAGCCAGGGCAGAGAGAATATCTCAGCGTCAAGACCAGGACATCTTCTCCTGTGTCCGTCGCACCTAGAAAGAGGACCTTTAGTGTTCCTCCCCAGCCACCTGACTGTGTCTCCCGTGTTGCTCTGGGTAGAGTGCCAGGCTCAGCACACCCTCAGTGTCAGTCTACCCCAGCCTCACCCCCTTTCCCTCCCCCTCGACCTCTCCCTCCGTCCCCTGACTTGAACCAGAGCCAGGTGTCTGTCGGGGCCGAGGAGAGTCACGACAGAGAAAGGCACCACAGGTAGAGGGCAGGAGCTACAGTTCACCTACTTGTGTTAGACCTTACCATGTGGAAACGCACCGTCATCCCCATCACTGGTGTCTGTGTCTCTTTGTGGCTCACTGTGCACCCAGCAAAGACACCTGCAAGCATCATGAGAGTAAAAGCAGATATAGTAATTCTAAAAACTTAAATATTTTCTATCTTCTCTTGAAAATGTTCTAAATTGTGTCCCATGAGGTTATTTGTGTTGGACATGCTGTACCTTAGTTCCTCTCAACCTCCTTCACTCTTAAAAAATATTTTCTTGATAGTCACATTTATTTCCCCTCAGATGTAATTTATGTTGCATGATCCGTCATCTCCAAAGACATACTGTACTAGACAAAGGAAAGTCATGATTACTTCCCTTTTTTCTCAGTTGCTGGAAAGCATTATTTTGCAGACATTTACTACTCATCTGTCTTCCATTTGTGGCTCTGCACCACAGTTAATCCAAGACAAGTCAATAAATTAATTCAAAGCATTAAGGAATTCAAAGTATTGGCATGAGTCACAGTCACTCTGTCTTATTTGTTCATATTTCTGCAGAAATCTGTAGCATTAGAAACAGGATAGGCAACCAAAGCTGGACTTGCATAGCAGTTCCTCAGCATGTATGCCAGATGCCATCTAAGCAGAAATGATTCCCTCTTCTCTATGCAGTGGACAATAAGAAGTGATCCAGGGAAAGCCTCTTAAAATAGTTTTATTTATTAGAATTAAGTCGCTTTATTGCCTTCTAAATAGCACACTGAATCAGTAAGACGGACGGAGATATTGTCTTGCCCCTGTCGGCTCTGTTGTTGTGTGGTCTTGCAGCCCTCCTACCTTCGACTGCTGTTTCACTACCTTGTTTGTGTGACTGACATTTAATTATCTGATCTTTGGAGTGTCTGACCTGACTGCTACTCTCTTTCTTTTTCACTTCGATCTTCAGTCTGACCGTTAAAAACAACTCAACTACATCTTACACAGCTAGAAAGCCCCGCTGGGCTGAAAGGTAAGGCCAGGTGTCAACAGGTCAAGTGTAACAGGGAGTGCGGAGGGACAAGATGTATAATGGCTCTGAGGTTTTGTGATTTACATTACAGGTGCTCTTTACAATATCCAGAGCATTAATATAGCAGCAAACAACTATTTGCTATGTAAAGATAGAGAATGAAGTCACTCTCCCTCTGCGTGTGTTGTAATCTGAGTTTCTCTGTGCTTTGTTGACATAGCCGGGCTGGCCGCGCATGCTTTTAGTGCATGTGAGCGTGCCCCACTGTTAGCTGCGAGCCGCCGGCTCAGCCGTCGCCATGTTGAGAGCCGTGCAGAGGCAATAGAAATGCTCCTAATCTCGCATTTAGCACCTTTAATAGTTTCAGAGAGATGTGCACATAATGCAGTCTGCCTGTTTCCAATGCACGGTGTGTTGTGCAACTGTTCCGAGACAAAATGTGCACAATCTTCTCTCAGATTCGACACAGCAACCACAAGGCCTCTAAGAAAAGAGTAGGCCTAGTGAAAAGATGCATTTATGAAAGATTGTCCCCCTGTACAGACATGGATGAGCAGTGCACCTGCAGACACCCTTCAGATTTTGATGGCATGGCTTTCCTCACAGGAAAGCTATTCGGATGCTTAGGGAGAAGCGCTTAAGAGCGCTCAACACAGTCATATCTCAGTGTAAGCTATCCAGCAGTATGACATTGGAATTCCCATCACAGATTCTTGAAGTGTTGTCCATCCTTCTTCTCTGTCTCTCAGTGGAAAAATGTCTCAGGAGAGAACAAAGCGTTTATTTTCCCCCTCTTTTAACAGAATCAGTGCCAATGGCAGTCCATACCCTGGCAGACACCAGGTTGCTACATCAGCCATCCATCGCTTCACTAGTTCAGCAACCTCCACGCCAGACTCCAAACCGGTTGACAGGTAGGCGTCTCAACTTGCAGACGATTTTGTCTGAACAAATGTGCAAATGCCTAAATCAAAACGCAAAACAATCACTCAGTTTTGATAATGTCATCACATTTGTTCTATCTCTATGGCGTTTAGACCTGCTCTAGGGGGCTTGCTCACTTCATCGTACAGACAGCATCAGGAGTCTCTGGCTGCGGAGAGAGAGAAGCGACGCCTGGAAAGAGAAGAGCGCCTGCAGAGAATCGAAAGAGAAGAGAGGAACCGCTTCAAGTTAGTCTCACCTTACGAATCAGATGAAACGCTGCATGACTTCATGTCAGAGGGATTATATTATGTCTATACTTTTGAACGTAGGCAGCTGTAGAGCCAATGAAGACATGTTGGCATTTTGTGAAAGGGGTGACTCTGGAGAGATATTCACAAATCCCCCACGAGTCTGATAGAAGCTTGGCTGTCTTTCTTTGTGAGGATTATTAGAAACACTGAATAATGGAAGGACGAATCTGCAAAAGCATATGTTCTGCTCTGATGTCTTGTCTTACCTTTTTATGATGCTCTGTATTTTTCTTTGCGCTCGCCATATCATTTTCAGTTAAGCAATGGAAATCTATACATACTGTGAATACAGGTCCTAAATTCTGGCTCTGTCTCTGTCTTCCTATATCAGTCGAGATTATGTTGACAAGAGGGAAGAAGCAAGACAAGCCAGAGAGGAAAGGTGAGTTTACTTCAGTTCATGGGTTCACGTGGATCAGACAATAATGCTGCCGTTGTGAAGATAGATAGAAACAGCTGAGATTTGATATCCTATTTTAAAATTGATAGCAGATGTAAAGCCTCATGCTGAATTATAGGTGTCAGAGTCCCTTTAAGCCTGCTCACCATTAAGACGTCCCAAACCTAACAGGACAAGTGTGTAATTGTGTTTTGGCATGGATGTGGTCCAGTTATCTCCCTCTGACTGTGTACGCAACATAATTTATAGCTCATTCTTATGCCTTCACCTTTTTCACCCCAGTAATAAACGTGTGAACTGAGATCAGTAAACGCCAGCCACAAAGGTTAAACAGCACTTTGGCAACTTTAACAAAAGAAGGATGTCATTTGTCATCATTTGACTCCCTGAGTAATGGGATTACAGCTCCATTTTCCATAATTACCCAGTAATAAAACAAATATGCCGTATATGTTCACAGAATAAATATTGACATAATGGCTATTAGTCACTAAAACTTGACAGAATGATTCATTACTGTTGGACGAAGCCTTAATATCTCTAAAATGTAATTTTGTCCAAGGCAAGTTTCTTTGAAGGCGTGTTATAGAATGAGGGTGGTATACATTTTTCTACCCCTAAAAGACAAATATGAGTAACATTTTCACACATTTTCGCTTTGAAAAAATAAAGCTAAATTGCAGTTTGCCTTCCTTTGTATGTATGTCTGAGCCGAGTTAAACAGCTTTTTACAGATCAGCATGCATCTAAGCCACAGTGTGCAGACATCTGAAAGCTGCACTTTGTCATTGCAGGTACAAGGCTGTGGAGAGGCTAGCCGCAGAGGAGTGTGAACGGGAGCGCCCCAGGGTGCCAGCGAGAGGACGGACAGAGATCACTCTGTGTTTGAGTCCCAACCCAGCCAGTCGCTCGGCGTCCCGCTGTGCCACGCCTTCGTCCATTATCTCACAGGAAGACACCGTCGCCACTGCACACCAGACGTCGGGTAACTGTTGTTTGCCAGCCGTTTATTCATCATTAGTACCCGAGTGATATGAGAATGAATGGACTGTAATGTTGGCTTGTAGAGCTGGCAGAGACAATACTGGCTGTCAGTGCACCTGTCACACACACACACTGGGCTTGGCATTAACACTCGACGAGTGATTATCGCACAGAAATTAGATTCAGCTGCACTTCTGCTGAAAGGGATTATTGAGAATAACTACTTGACTCTAGAAATGCGTATCAAATTGTATAAGTGAAACAGAGATGTTGTTGGAAAATAGATACAGATATCTTGATGTTTTGTGTGTTTCTAAAGAGTGATTTGAGTCAAAAGGGCTTGTTTCTTTCAATATTACAGTTGTTTATTTTTCTGAAACATACTTCTTTGGTAACTACTTAAACAAAGATTCAAATTTTTTCCCAGAACTTGTGAATCACTCCCTCTCAGCCACTCACGTTGTGTTTTAGAGTGTGTGTGTGTGTGTGTGTGTGTGTGTGTGTGTGTGTGTGTGTGTGTGTTGTATGGTCATGAGCTATGGTAAGAGAATTTGATGATTGCTTTGCGAATTATTTCTACCGTCTGGAAATGTACAGTGCAATTAAGGACATGTCAGGAAGCAATTTAAAGCTGTTTTAATTATAAACAAAGAATGTTTCTGAAGACTATCAGATAATATAAACGCACATAAGTGAAGCACTTCAAGTAACATTTTTTTTCCACGTTGTTTTGATTTCTCTTCCAGGAACAGAACATATCTCGGAGCCAAACCTTGACCCCCAGGCCAGAACCGAAAGTCCAGCGCCAGAGTTAACAGTATCAGAACCTTCCCCCACACCTCCCTCAGAGCCAGACAAGCAGCAGACTGAGACAGAGTCGCCTGCAGAGACGAAGGATGTTGCTGAGAGTCAGTCTGACCAGAATGTAGTGCCAGAGCCGGCGTCAGATGAACAGTCGGGCATGGAGAAGGAAGAGAGGCAAGAGCGGGAGAAGCTCGAGGAGCAGACGCTGTGCACGGATGAAGTAGAAGTAGAAGAGCAAGCAGAGGGAGCGGAGGCAGCAGATGTAGTTGAGGTGGTAGAGCCAGATGTGGAGGTGAATGTCGAGTTAGAGGAGGAGTTTGAGAAGGAGCAGCCGACGGAAAGGGATGCAGAAGACGGTGTGCTGCTGAGCGAGAAGGAGAGACAGAACGAGGAAGTGAACGAAAAGGACAACTGCTCTGCATCCAGCATCTCCTCCACGAGTAGCACTCTGGAGAGGGAGGAGCGGGAGGAGAAACTCACCAATGACAAAGAAGCAGGTATGATCGATGCTCATTTTATTCCCTTACTTTGATTATCATCTGTGTATATTTTTCCTCAATGTCAAAATTGTTTTCAACAGGCCAGTGGACACAGTGCATTAAAGACGCAGATGTGAATGACCAGTGCAACAAAATACTCAACAGCAAGCGCTTCATGCTGGACATGCTCTATGCTCAGACGACAACCAGCAAGGATGAGGCGAATGTAGCAGAAACGGAGAAGGAGAACTGTAAATGTGAGAAGGAGGCGGAGGTCGGTGACGCCTCTGTGGCCAGCTTGGCCAGCAGGATCTCCACACTGGAGGCTCATAGACAGGCCAGAGAAGAAAATGTGAAAAAAATGGAGGTGGGACATCTGGACAACCAGGGCAGTGTCCGAGCAGTGGCGGAGAAGTTTGGAGATTTGGTCAAAGGCCTGACGTCTCCTGCTGAGGTCGAGGCCTCAAAAGAGCAGCAGCAGACTGACAAATCGTCAGCCGCTGCCTCGTCGACGTTACCCCCTAAGAAAGAGTCGGACTATATCTGGGATCAGCTGATGGCCGCGCCCAGGGAGCTGCGGATCAAAGAAATGGACTTCACCGACCTGAGGGACGAGGATGACATGGACATTTTAGATATGGACACTGTGATTGGGTCAGGTCACCTGATCCCACCACCTCCCCCTCCGCCATGCAATGCTGCCCTGCCGCCACCCCCGCCCCTGTTTGGGTGCCCCCCTCCTCCTCCCATCCTTGGCAAAATGATGCCCCCACCCCCACCATTCATGCCCCCGATCCCTCCACCCTCCCCTCAGCTGAGTCGAGGGGAGATACCTCTCTTCCAAAAGAAGAAGAAGACCATCCGTCTCTTCTGGAACGAAGTGCGTCCCGTGGACTGGCAGTGCAAGAGTCATAAATTCTGTAAGGAGTCCCTCTGGTCCAAACTGGAGCCAGTTAAACTGGACATATCCAAGCTGGAGCAGCTGTTTGAGTCCAAATCCAAGGAGCTGCCGGTCACAAAGGTAACATAGTGTTGTACTGCTGTTACACTAGAACCATTCATTATTACTGTATACATTTGGAGGTATATTTTTAGGACTGCCCTCTTAGTCAATTAGTCGACGGTCATATTGGTCATAGTTGAATAAGATTTCTTTAGGTGATTAGTCATTTCTTTATGCTTTTTTCATATTGATGAATGACATATTTCCAAGAAACTTATGAGCGTATCTCTGGTAAACACAAGATTTAAAGTGGTGCTTTTGTGTGATTCTTGGTCGAGAAAAGTTTTACTCACCTGTCGATTAAATCAGCTAATCGATTAGTCGACAAAATCGTATGAGTGTTAGTCGACTAAGAATTTCATTGGTCGAGGACAGCCCTATTTATTTTGCAGCCCTTATTTGCCTGATTGTCTCTCCCATAGCTCAGGATTTCCTGCTATCCGGCGCCATATAAGAAAGGATCATTTTGTGTGTTTAGTGATACATTTTACCAAACTATTGTCACCCTGGGTGGCATTTACAATGGGTGAATCCCTGGTGGGGATAATACCCACAACAGGACTTCAACCAGGGTAAACAGGCCAAATCCATAGCTACTCTATTATGGTGAATAGGATGCAAGGTGATCTCTGTCACATCTCTATTTTGTGATAGAGGCTAATAGGTTGGTAGTGTTTTCGCACATATTTTGTGTAGTGCGTCTTTAAACTGCTTCCACTACTCAAGATGCTGAGTAGATTTAATATGATGACGTTTTGTATCTCTAATAGAAAGCAGCTGTTGATGGCAAACGACAAGAAATCATAGTCCTGGATTCAAAACGCAGCAACGCTATAAACATCGGCTTGACTGTCTTACCTCCCCCTCGCACCATTAAGACCGCTATCCTCAACTTTGATGAGTACGCACTGAACAAGGAAGGCATTGAGGTAAGCGTCCTGTATCTATATTGGTACTACATGTTGTAAGTACTGTCTAGTCCATCAAATAAAACTCATTCAAGCTCACTGGGTCCAAAATAAACATGGTTTCCTTGAATGATATTATTTACTCAGCACACCAAAATACACTGATGGATTTCCCCAAACAAGAGAGATTTAACTCCTTTAGATGGGATGGCCCACAGTGTTGACATATCATGTGAATTCCTGGCTTCACGGCTGGCGTTTTGGCTGTTCTCGTGTAATCAGTCACAGCGATGATTAAAGGTTAGCACCACATCAATATTTTCAGCTTGTTTTAAAAACCATACTACAAACTTTTCAGCAGATAATGATTAATGTCGCATCCCTTTGGTGTTATATAACCTGTAGTTTTCAGAGCTTCACCTTGAGTTCATTCTCGGCAGGGAGGAGTATTCCTCCCCACCTTTTGTCTCTGGAGATCTTTTCAGCCAGACAACAAAGGCGAGGTTGAAAGTTCAGATGTGATGGGAAAAATTGGAAACATGTTAGATAAACTGAGCATGAAATGCCAGGATCAATTTGTCTCCTCTCTCCTCCTATGATTTACTCCCTGTCAAATTATGTAAAAATTTTACTCAGGCGTTGAAAATCTTTTGATAGCTTGACTTGATGAATGACCCTATAAGCCTGTTCCTTTCCCTTACCTTCCCCTCCTCTCATTTCTTCCTCCCTCTCCTAGAAAATCCTGACGATGATCCCCACGGAGGAGGAGAAGCAGAGGATCCAGGAGGCTCAGCTGGTCAACCCTGATATCCCCCTGGGCAGCGCTGAACAGTTCCTTCTCACCCTCTCCTCCATCACAGAGCTGTCGGCTCGCCTGCAGCTGTGGGCATTCAAGATGGACTATGAGCTTATTGAGAAGGTCAGACACATCCCCGTCCACTTTAATCACATGCGGATAGATCACACCTTACAGAGTTACAGAAGTGAAACAATGGACAATTCTTTAGTGTTTTGTTTTTTTTTCACTTTGAAAGGTGTTAAAGGAATAGTTGTGCACCGTCATGTCTGAACAGAAATTATGAAGCTACAACTGGTAGCCGCTTAGCTTAGCATAAAGACTGGAAACAGAGGGAAACAGCTAGCCTGGTAACAACAAGCTGCAGTGACTGTAGACATAGCCAGGCTAGCTGTCTCCTCATGCTTCCAGTCTTTATACTAAGCTAAGCTAACTGACTGGTATGAGAGTGGTATTAATCTGCTCATCTAACTCTCGGGCAAGGAAGTGAGTAAGCATTTTTCCAAAATTTTGTACAAAAAAACTTGTAGCGACTACTACAGTATCAATCAAAAGAAGAAAGCTACTTACGATACAGGTTGATGAATCGCGAAAGTCTCCCAGACATGCCTAGCTCCATGCCTTCCCCACCACCTTTAGCCAAGGTGCCCATCGGTCGGTGAACTGTTCATTTTGCAGTCTCGGCATGAACGTTTTTTTTTTTCTATTACGTAAAATAACCACTGACTGCCATGTGTCCTAGGTTGGAGGGTCTTTTTTTAGCCAGCTCAGTGTTATTGATAATGTGCTTCCTGACTGCATTACCATGCTCCTTTAGGAAGTAGCAGAGCCTCTGCAGGACCTGAAGGAAGGGATGGACCAGTTAGAGAAAAACAAGACACTCCGCTACATCTTGACCACGTTGCTGGCAATTGGCAACTTCCTCAACGGCACTAATGTGAGTAACCCTCAAGACATATATGGCTTAGAGGTTCCTGTTTTTTTCACTTTCTCTCCATCTGTGTCTTTAACTCACTTCCTCCATTTCCTCCCTCGCTCCTCCTCCCCCAACTCCCCCGCCAACATATTTATTTGGCAAGGATAACAGTGGACTCTCTATGTGTAGAAGAATGTGCTGCCTGACTGTCTGCACCAGACACTGTCCTTCTACAGTAAAAAATGCTCGTCAAGGCCTCCGCTGAACCTGGCTCTGTCTGTCTGAGAGGAAAAAGGGAGGGAGGTTGTGTGATTGTGTGTTTCTGACAGTTTGTGTTTGTCTGGCTGCTTGTGTGTGAACTTGCATTTTTTTGTCTCACTTTGTGAGGCTGGTTTCTGTGTGTATGTACTGTATTAGTGAACCTCTGGGATATGAGAGCCAAAAATGCAAAAGGGAAACATAAGTCATCAACATCAAAACAAGTAGTTCCCGTAAATAATGGCTGCATTTATATTTTGCAGTAAGCCATTTAAAACTGGCAGCAGAACAAGGGAGATCCTGTTGGGATTATGTCTTTCATGATATGTCCGGGCTTTTCTTAGCTCCGCTGCGGTGAGCAGAACAATCGGTCAGGTCTGAAGTAGATTGTGGTTTCTGATAATCACCAGCCTAATGAATCTACATATCTACTTGGCGCACTCCGTTTGAGCCCCTTTTTCTGACCGTGCCAAAAAGGAAATTCACTGCAATTTGGTCCTCGACTGGGAGCTCTTGATTTTTAATTTCAGACAGTTGTTTCCGTTTCACATTCTGACTGTACTGCTGTGTACATCTGCATCTCCAGGCTAAAGGCTTTGAGCTGAATTACTTGGAGAAAGTCCCGGAGGTGAAGGACACGGTTCATAAGCAGTCCCTGCTGCACCACGCCTGCTCCATCGTGGTGGAGAAGTTTCCAGACAGCACTGACCTCTACTCTGAGATAGGAGCCATCACCCGCTTGACCAAGGTTGTTTACTTTTTTGAAAACTCATTAAACAGTTTGTCCACGGTATCCGTTTGTTACTAGTAGCAGTAAATGCAAATGTCACATCCACTGAAGTGAGTCCTCAACAATTCTGTGATATTGTTGTCAGGTGGACTTTGACCAGCTTCAAGACAATCTGGCCCAGATGGAGCGAAGGTGCAAAGCATCATGGGATCACCTCAAGGTCATTGCGAAACATGAGATGAAACCACCATTGAAACAAAAAATGTCAGACTTCCTCAAAGATTGCGCAGAGAGAATCATTATTCTGAAGATTGTACATCGAAGAATACTCAACAGGTAGGCTCAGGTGTAGATCAAATGCTGGATTAGATAAAATATTTCTTGCATTTTGCCAAAAGTTCATATATTCTATATTTGTATCTGTTTCAATGACATTTACAACCATTTATGTTGTTCATTCATGGTGACTTTCATTTCTTTTTGAAGCATGTTTAAACTTCCACCAAAAGATCTCTGTACAGTGATGTGATGTTTCTCTGCACATCTGCAGGTTTCATGCCTTTCTGCTGTTCCTGGGCCATCCGATATATGCGGTACGTGAGGTCAGCATTCATCGCTTTAGCAAGATCCTGAGTGAATTTGCCCTGGAGTATCGCACAACAAGAGAGCGCGTGCTACAGCAGAAACAGAAGAGGGCCAACCACCGAGAGAGGAACAAGACCAGGGGAAAAATGATAACAGATGTAAGTGCTCCTCACCACGAGCAAGGGTCACACACATACACTTTGTCCATTTCCTGATCCTCGTCTTTGTTTACTTTGTACTTTCTCGATTCTATGAGACAATATGAGCAATCCCTAGACACTGGTTATAACCTTAATCTGGTTAAAGCGCCAAACGTGGACATTTCTGACAGACGCGGCACACAATTGTAATGACATCAGCATAGTTCCTCGGTATTCACATGTATAGGTTACTGTAACAACAAGCGGTGAGTTGTTTTTAGTGTATCTCATTCTGTAGCTGCAGCAGGCTAAGAAAGGCCAGAGCAAACACCTCCCTGCATGATTAAAATCCCTTAAACCCTGAGGAGTCGGCTGCTCAGAGCGGACTCCACAGCGAGCCTTGGCAGGGGCCCCTCTCTCTTCAAAGGGACCCTAATTCAATCACTGTGTGAAAATTCAAACCTTTGGATGTCCCTGAAGGAGAAATAACAAGGCCCACACCTTAACCACACTCTTACCAAGATGTTCAGTCAAATATGCTCATCTGTTCCATAGCTTGTATATACAGAGGGGCTATCTACAATGTTTCTTTATGGTATAAATCTCATAGCAATTTTGATATTTAAAGAAATAGTTAAAATGACACTGGAACCAGCAGATGGTTAGAAAACATCTAGCCTTGCTTTGTCCAAAGGTGAAAAAATCTGACTACCAATAACCCCTGATAAAAACTCAAATTGTTGTTTTTTGTTCAGATAAGCTGTAACGTATAATTAGTGAGCTGTAGGTGGCGGTAGGCACATTTGTAACCTACATACAGTACCAGGCTACAGTAGGTGTTTCTCCCTGTTCCAAGTCTGAAAGCTAAGCTTAGCTAACCGGCTGCTGGGTCCAGCTTCATATTTACTGTACGGACACAAGAGTGGTATCAATCCTCTCATCTAAGTCTCAGCAAAAAATGCAAAAAAAATATTTCCCACAATGCTGAACTACTCATTTATTGTTTACAACATAAATCAAGGATTACATGCTTCTTTATGATTTGAGAAAATGCCACACTCTTTGTAAAAAAAACAATTAAATAAATCAGTCGTGTGTTTATCAATCTGGAAACCTAAAAAAATGTTTCCTGAATATTTGTCACTTTGTGTATGAAGAGATTTTTCCATTTCCTTTATCTCTGTAGAGTGAGGATGAAGATGATAGTGAGGTAGGGGGGTGACCTTGTGTGTAAACAAGTGCATGTGAACTTTCTGTTGTGACTAACATTCAACCAGACCGTGCTGTCATGACTTTAAACAATAACGGGTGTATTTACGAGGATTAACAAAGGACAGGTCATCAGTAAGACTGACAGGTTCTCTGTGCTTGTGACCTTACATGAATGAAGAAGCTTGAAGGTTTTGACAATGAGAGAAAAGGAGGTGTTCGCATGATGTCCGCTGGAGTGTTGAGAGACTCTCACGAGGAGGAGTCGCAGCTACTTCCTGGTAGAAATGAAAGGCTCTCAGAAAGGGAAGCTGTACTCTTGAATCTGGCATTTCTGAAGAAAGAAACAGTCATGTTTTTGTGTGTGTGTGTCACAGAATAAACAGCACTGTGTTTGTGGAACTTTCAACTCTTCGAAATGACTAATTGTTCTTATTTTAGGGTGGAAAGTGCTGTGTCACTAGTAAAGATTAACCCGTATAACAAGTTTGACATTTAAAGCTTTTCCTTTCTAAATACTAAAAGTGCCAGAGCATGGAGCTGAGTGTGACTGCCTCCTACTAATAAAATGTCAAATATTGTAATCCTTTGTCCTCCCCATCCCCCTTCAGAGTGGTAAATTTGGCGGTGCCCCATCAGAGTCACAGGAGAGCCAGCCTCAGGGTATCCAGTATGCTGAAGATGCGGCTGAACATGAGAACATGAAGGCCGTGCTAAAGAGCAGCCCGCAGAGCGGAGAGAGCGCGACGTCCACGGTGCCGGGCCTCCGTACGCGCACCAGAGCCAGCAGCACCAGAGGTCAGTCTCGCAAACATGTTACAGCCCCTACATAGCTTTTATATTAATATCATCACCATCCACCATTTATGTGCACACAGACTGTAAATACAGTCTGTGTGCACATAAATGCGCGGTAGAGACCAGGGACCATGTATAAACGATGCCCACGCACAAAAACCTATGCATACGCCATTTACCACACATTCCACAACTGGTATTTATAAAGGAAGAGTGTTTGGTGAGAATGTGCGCACTTCACAAACTGTATAGAATAATTAATCAAAACGACACGTTTGATGTGCACATAAGCACGGGGGGGCTTCTTTGGTTATTTTACAACAGTCTGATGCTGGTTGCACGAAATGTAACCAGCAGATCTGCCGTACCTGAGTGTAATTGTGGCTCGACAGCACGCATCATCACTCTAGAGACTGCAGTGGGGTGGCACGTTCCCACCAAAACGTGGGAACGTTTTAATTAAATTGAAGAATTATATCTTGTGCATACAAATTAGTAAATAGTGGCCTCAGTATATATATTTTTTCTTCTCTATAGCCACTTCCGGCTCCGTAAGTTCCTGGTCGCCAGATGATGAATCTATAGACTCTCCCTGTAGTGGCAGAGGAAGTTCACATTGTGGTTTTGAGTGAAAAGTCTCGACCCACAGCAGGCCAACATTTCAATTCGTCCAACACTTTTCTTCATTACTAAATTCCTCAGCTGCACTTCGTTTTTAGTGCTAGTTTTCAAATGTTAGCATGCTAACCACTTAACTAACATGATGAAATTGTTAAACATAATACCCGCTTAACATTAGCATGTTAGCATTGTTTTAAGAATATTAACATGCTGATGTTAGCGTTGCAAACCTCAAAGAGCCGCTAACGTGGCTGTAGACTGTCGCTTTCTTAAACCTGCCATATTTGTCTGTTGTTTTCCTATCCATTCTGACCTTACTATTTACATGTAGGGCGTGTTCCCCCGTGGTGCTCTACCAGTGACGACCAAGTGAACTGCACGGATGATACAGCTGATGAGATCATGGAGAGGATTGTCAGGTCAGCCACTCAGGGGCCCAGCCAGCGGACGCAACCTCGGGAGAGGCGACGATCCCGAGCCAACCGAAAATCACGTGAGTCACGTCAACTGTTGGCCAAGTGGTTTCATTTATTATCTAACAATAGCTGCATGTGCAGTAATAATACACTTTTCTTCCTGTCTGCACAGTGAGGAGGACACTGAAGAGTGGTTTGACGACAGAGGAGGCGAACGCTCTCGGCTTGTCCAGCGGTTCAGAGATGCAGGTGTGAGCTGGACATAAGGGTGTCTGGTAGCCCTTTCACTGCCCCTCCAATGCCTACGCCCAACCTGGCAACCCACTCCACTCTGGCTTGGCACTAAAAAAATCTCCTCCCCCCCCCCCTCCAGCTTCGATGAGTTGACCTCATCTTTATGGATTTGGTTGACACAGGCTTGACACAAGTGCTTCCTGAAGAGAGTGGATAAAAAAGTTTTATTCATGAACTGACGGTCAGAGAGAGCACAAACAGAGCGCTGCATTCAAACCACTAAGCTTTGCTATTGCTGGATAAACATCGATGACGTGCACTCACTCACTCACAATCATCCCCCGAACGCGACATTGCATACAAACACCCACGCAAAAGTGTGTGTGTTTTTTTTTTTTTTAAGGCGGAGGGCATCAAAAGAGTTGGCAGTGCGTGTGCTTCGATCTCAGTGGCCTTGACTGAATCCAAAGGGCACGACGTGTGGAACAGACACTGAACTCTCCGCTGCTTAGGTTTAGTGTCCTGCAGCTTTAGAAAGACATTTCATCTGTTGAATAGATGGCTTTGTGCAGAGGGTTATTCTGTTATATACTACTGTGGTAGTTTTGTGTTTCTTTTCATTTTGCTCAAGAAGGTGCTCAAATAAGGAACAATTGCACTGGATGTAAAAGTTGGGTATCAATGGAATGTGAAATCCTTGACACTGATGAACCACTGACATCTGAAAACATACTCAACAGTTTAACCAGCAAATCAACAGTAGCACAGTTTTTAATGTCTAATCAAAGTTGACACATTCAAGGTAGATGAGCATCTAAAGCTTTGTCAAATGTCTGTTAGTTGACTGGATGAAAAGGAATTTATCATAGTAGCATCTTTTTAAAGATCACCGTCAACAGTTCAGTTACTATGGGTGAGACTGCTGATACCACTAGTTTCAGACTAATGCTCATCAACATTTTTAGCTTATACAAATGTAGACAAGTCGCACCACGTGACCTATTCTCACTGACAGACTGGACAGTTGGAGACAGTTTAAGGAAGGCCGGCGCAGTGTTACAGGTGAGTGATCTTCAGAGTAGTTTTATTTTCTAGAAACTATGAGCTGCACATCTCAGAGTGCCTTTCAGAGACAGTTATTTATTAAGACGTTTTCAGGGACATATAATCAAGAAAATGTTACTACAGATGTGCAGCCTGTGAGGGGCGAGAGGATAATACTGCAGTGTGCATCATTCACGAGCTGTGATTTATTTTAAACCAGTGTTTTTAAACTCGTCCTGGCAAAAATTGTTTTTTTCCATGTTATGTCTTGGATCAAATAATTTGTTATGAAGATAGCTTTAAAGTATTTATGACAATTTAGGATTGGTCATGCACATTAGCTGTATCCGGCTGCCTTACTGTAGAATATGGGACATAACATTGTTCCACTCTAGTCGAGATCTAGGTGAAATATAAGAGTTAAAACTAGACCAGGCCAAATTAATGTGTAGCTCAACTGGCATCACTGGAGATCTCAGTTTTGTCATTCCCTACCTATGAATGTGAACATCAGGGTTACATTATGAGTAGTAATATGGACGAACATAAAATCTCCATTATTTATCTATTTTAAAACATGTAACTGTATTGACGTGAATAAGGAGCCCACAGCTTAACTTTTTGATTATATAGGTCTGTTTTTGAACTATTGATGAACTCGTTGTGCTATTAATTTGGAACGGACTTGGCTAAATTTATAATCATCATTTCAGTTTATATCTTGGCAAAGTAGGTTTATCCACTAGCAAATTTTTCACTGTGATGGAAACATAGCCATTGAGAGGAAACAAGTATCTAGTGCAACATCATGACAAAGCTACATATAACACACCAGCAGTACATGTTTTTTGTTTGTTTTAGAATTAACTGAAAACTATTCAGCACCTTAGACTCAATGTGTAGCATGCAACTTAGTAGAAGTGAAGTTATGAGAGAAGAGCTCATTGTGTTTCCCAGATTGTACTGATTATTGTCAAAAACAAGACAGAATAGATGTGTAAAGTAATATAGGGGGGAATGCTGTAAAATGATGTACATGTCATGACAATGTCTTTATGTTGTTCTTCTATTGTTGTTGTTTTTTTTTGCTCCATGTGTAGAATAGTGTATCATAGACTAAAGCAGTATTATTCTAAATATAATTTAAGCAAACCAAGCCATGCATGGTTTAAGAAAAGTGTCACTTCTGCTTGATACAAAAGGAGGTTCACTTGGGTTCTCAGAGCTGTACGGTTTGTGTTGTTAAACCTTTTTAATTCACAGACTGCAAAGTGAGCATACGTGGTGAAACACGCAGTGATGAAATTCACCAGTTAGTCCTGTGGAATCCCTTAGAAGCCTTTGATTTCATTGCACTCAACATTTTTTTCTTTCTTTTAATTTAACATTAGCCCACCACACACATTGCTGCCTGTGCCATAACATCACTGTGGAACTTGGACACAAGTGCGACAACCAAGGCTTCTATTGCGTCTATGCCCACAGCAAAAACTATGTAACAAATACAATAAAAAGGCTCATTAAAACATCTTTTTGACTTTTTTTTTTTTGACTATTTAAAAGCCTAGAGTTTATTATAATTATGTTTTAGAAATAATACAGAGTCGCGTAGCTATGGATAGGCCTAGGTGGGCCTGGGTCCACCTACTTGGCACTCAGGCCCACCCAATCAGAAGGCTTCCTTTTTTGCTGGACCATCCAGTGCAGTGCCTGAAATAAGCCTGAGTACCAGCACTTGCGATTTTTGTCTACATGAGTACCTCTACTTCTTATTCGCCACCTGCTCGTTAGTCTAGGTGTGCACCCCATAACACACACACTTTACTAGGCTACTCTATCAAAAAGTAAGCACAACTACAAGCCAAGTATACCTTTCTGTAGGCCTATGAGGCAAGAATACTTCATTATACTTTTCTTAAGTATATTTTGATTAAAAGATTAAGTACAAGTAAGCCTACTGTATAAGCCAAGTTAGACTTTTCTGTATACTTGTCAGTATGAGCCAAGTATACTTAAGTATATCTCTGATAAGTACATAAAAAGTACACTGAAAGTATACTCTCTTATTTTAAGTTTAAAAGAAGTATACTAATAGCACACTTGAATAAACTTCTTTTTGGTGAGGGACACGTAACTGCGTCTCTGTGTAAACAGCAACTCATCTGAGAAAACAGCGGTGAAAATGCCGGGGTATGCCTGTTCATTATCCAATTTCATCTGTAGGCCAACATCATATTTTAAATTGGTTTTATTGTAGTATATAGTCATGCAATATTATATTTGTGTACGATTAGATTTGTAGCTACATAGCCTAAAATGTATTAACCAAATATGTACAAACAAGCCTAATGTTTGTAATAAAATGCATACAAAAATACATTTTAAGTGGGATATATTACCAAGATATACAAATGAATATAAATATATCAAAGACAGATATGATGATTATGAAAAAAACTCATGTCGCAAATTTTCATGAAAAAAAAAAGTCATACTATAGTATGTCGAAAATGTTCATGAAAAAATGTCATAGTATAGAATGTCGAAAATTTTCATGAAAAACGCCAGAGTATAATATGTAGATTAATTTTGTGGAAAAAAAACTCATGTCGAAAATTTTCATGAAAAAAAAAGTCATACTATAGTATGTCGAAAATTTTCATGAAAAATTGTCATAGTATAGAATGTCGAAAATGTTCATGAAAAACGTCATAGTATAGTATGTAGATTAATTTTGTGGAAAAAAAACTTATGTCGAAAATTTTCATGAAAAAAAAAGTCATACTATAGTATGTCGAAAATTTTCATGAAAAAATGTCATAGTATAGAATGTCGAAAATGTTCATGAAAAAAGTCATAGTATAGTATGTAGATTATTTTTTATGGAAAAAACTCGTCAAAAATGTTCATGAAAAAAAAAAGTCATACTATATAGTATGTCGAAAATTTTCATGAAAAAAAAAGTCATACTACAGTATGTCGAAAATTTTCATTAAAAATGTCATATAGAATGTCGATTAATTTAAAAAAAAAACTCAGTCAATTTTCATGAAAAGTCATACTATAGTATGACTTTTTCACAAAAATGTCGAAATTTTAAACTGAGTTTTTTTTCCACCAAATGAATCAACAGACTATACTATGCCTTTTTTCATTAAAATTTTCGACATTCTATACTATGACATTTTTTTACGAGTATTTTCGACATGACTTTTTTCATGAAAATTTTCTAAAATATTCGTAAAAAAATGTCATAGTATAGAATGTCGAAAATGTTCATGAAAACAGGCATAGTATAGTCTGTCGATTCATTTGGTGGAAAAAAAACTCAGTTTAAATTTTCGTCAATTTTCATGAAAAGTCATACTATAGTATGACTTTTTCACAAAAATGTCGAAATTTTAAACTGAGTTTTTTTTCCACCAAATGAATCAACAGACTATACTATGCCTTTTTTCATTAAAATTTTCGACATTCTATACTATGACATTTTTTTACGAATATTTTCGAAAATTTTCATGAAAAAAGTCATGTCAAAAATATTCGTAAAAAAATGTCAGTATAGAAAGTCGAAAATTTTAATGAAAAAAGGCATAGTATAGTCTGTCGATTCATTTGGTGGAAAAAAAACTCAGTTTAAAATTTCGACTTTTTTTGAAAAAGTCATACTATAGTATGACTTTTCATGAAAATTGACGAAAATTTAAACTGAGTTTTTTTTCCACCAAATGAATCGACAGACTATACTATGCCTTTTTTCATTAAAATTTTCGACATTCTATACTATGACATTTTTTTACGAATATTTTAGAAAATTTTCATTAAAAAAGTCATGTCGAAAATATTCGTAAAAAAATGTCATAGTATAGAAAGTCGAAAATTTTAATGAAAAAAGGCATAGTATAGGCTGTCGATTCATTTGGTGGAAAAAAAACTCAGTTTAAAATTTCGACTTTTTTTGAAAAAGTCATACTATAGTATGACTTTTCATGAAAATTGACGAAAATTTAAACTGAGTTTTTTTTCCACCAAATGAATCGACAGACTATACTATGCCTGTTTTCATTAAAATTTTCGACATTCTATACTACGACATTTTTTTACGAATATTTTCGAAAATTTTCATGAAAAAAGTCATGTCAAAAATATTCGTAAAAAAATGTCATAGTATAGAAAGTCGAAAATTTTAATGAAAACAGGCATAGTATAGTCTGTCGATTCATTTGGTGGAAAAAAAACTCAGTTTAAAATTTCGACTTTTTTTGAAAAAGTCATACTATAGTATGACTTTTCATGAAAATTGACGAAAGTTTAAACTGAATTTTTTTTCCACCAAATGAATCGACAGACTATACTATGCCTTTTTTCATTAAAATTTTCGACATTCTATACTACGACATTTTTTTACGAATATTTTTCGAAAATTTTCATGAAAAAAGTCATGTCAAAAATATTCGTAAAAAAATGTCATAGTATAGAATGTCGAAAATTTTAATGAAAAAAGGCATAGTATAGTCTGTCGATTCATTTGGTGGAAAAAAAACTCAGTTTAAAATTTCGACTTTTTTTGAAAAAGTCATACTATAGTATGACTTTTCATGAAAATTGACGAAAATTTAAACTGAGTTTTTTTTCCACCAAATGAATCGACAGACTATACTATGCCTGTTTTCATTAAAATTTTCGACATTCTATACTACGACATTTTTTTACGAATATTTTCGAAAATTTTCATGAAAAAAGTCATGTCAAAAATATTCGTAAAAAAATGTCATAGTATAGAAAGTCGAAAATTTTAATGAAAAAAGGCATAGTATAGTCTGTCGATTCATTTGGTGGAAAAAAAACTCAGTTTAAAATTTCGACTTTTTTTGAAAAAGTCATACTATAGTATGACTTTTCATGAAAATTGACGAAAGTTTAAACTGAGTTTTTTTTCCACCAAATGAATCGACAGACTATACTATGCCTTTTTCATTAAAATTTTCGACATTCTATACTACGACATTTTTTTACGAATATTTTTCGAAAATTTTCATGAAAAAAGTCATGTCAAAAATATTCGTAAAAAAATGTCATAGTATAGAATGTCGAAAATTTTCATGAAAAAAGGCATAGTATAGTCTGTCGATTCATTTGGTGGAAAAAAAACTCAGTTTAAAATTTCGACTTTTTTTGAAAAAGTCATACTATAGTATGACTTTTCATGAAAATTGACGAAAATTTAAACTGAGTTTTTTTTCCACCAAATGAATCGACAGACTATACTATGCCTGTTTTCATTAAAATTTTCGACATTCTATACTACGACATTTTTTTACGAATATTTTTCGAAAATTTTCATGAAAAAAGTCATGTCAAAAATATTCGTAAAAAAATGTCATAGTATAGAAAGTCGAAAATTTTAATGAAAAAAGGCATAGTATAGTCTGTCGATTCATTTGGTGGAAAAAAAACTCAGTTTAAAATTTCGACTTTTTTTGAAAAAGTCATACTATAGTATGACTTTTCATGAAAATTGACGAAAATTTAAACTGAGTTTTTTTCCCACCAAATGAATCGACAGACTATACTATGCCTGTTTTCATTAAAATTTTCGACATTCTATACTACGACATTTTTTTACGAATATTTTTCGAAAATTTTCATGAAAAAAGTCATGTCAAAAATATTCGTAAAAAAATGTCATAGTATAGAATGTCGAAAATTTTAATGAAAAAAGGCATAGTATAGTCTGTCGATTCATTTGGTGGAAAAAAAACTCAGTTTAAAATTTCGACTTTTTTTGAAAAAGTCATACTATAGTATGACTTTTCATGAAAATTGACGAAAATTTAAACTGAGTTTTTTTTCCACCAAATGAATCGACAGACTATACTATGCCTGTTTTCATTAAAATTTTCGACATTCTATACTACGACATTTTTTTACGAATATTTTCGAAAATTTTCATGAAAAAAGTCATGTCAAAAATATTCGTAAAAAAATGTCATAGTATAGAAAGTCGAAAATTTTAATGAAAAAAGGCATAGTATAGTCTGTCGATTCATTTGGTGGAAAAAAAACTCAGTTTAAAATTTCGACTTTTTTTGAAAAAGTCATACTATAGTATGACTTTTCATGAAAATTGACGAAAATTTAAACTGAGTTTTTTTTCCACCAAATGAATCGACAGACTATACTATGCCTGTTTTCATTAAAATTTTCGACATTCTATACTACGACATTTTTTTACGAATATTTTTCGAAAATTTTCATGAAAAAAGTCATGTCAAAAATATTCGTAAAAAAATGTCATAGTATAGAAAGTCGAAAATTTTAATGAAAAAAGGCATAGTATAGTCTGTCGATTCATTTGGTGGAAAAAAAACTCAGTTTAAAATTTCGACTTTTTTTGAAAAAGTCATACTATAGTATGACTTTTCATGAAAATTGACGAAAATTTAAACTGAGTTTTTTTTCCACCAAATGAATCGACAGACTATACTATGCCTGTTTTCATTAAAATTTTCGACATTCTATACTACGACATTTTTTTACGAATATTTTCGAAAATTTTCATGAAAAAAGTCATGTCAAAAATATTTGTAAAAAAATGTCATAGTATAGAAAGTCGAAAATTTTAATGAAAAAAGGCATAGTATAGTCTGTTGATTCATTTGGTGGAAAAAAAACTCAGTTTAAAATTTCGACTTTTTTTGAAAAAGTCATACTATAGTATGACTTTTCATGAAAATTGACGAAAATTTAAACTGAGTTTTTTTTCCACCAAATGAATCGACAGACTATACTATGCCTTTTTTCATTAAAATTTTCGACATTCTATACTATGACATTTTTTTACGAATATTTTAGAAAATTTTCATGAAAAAAGTCATGTCGAAAATATTCGTAAAAAAATGTCATAGTATAGAATGTCGAAAATTTTAATGAAAAAAGGCATTGTATAGTCTGTCGATTCATTTGGTGGAAAAAAAACTCAGTTTAAAATTTCGACTTTTTTTGAAAAAGTCATACTATAGTATGACTTTTCATGAAAATTGACGAAAATTTAAACTGAGTTTTTTTTCCACCAAAAGAATCGACAGACTATACTATGCCTGTTTTCATTAAAATTTTCGACATTCTATACTATGACATTTTTTTACGAATATTTTCGAAAATTTTCATGAAAAAAGTCATGTCAAAAATATTCGTAAAAAAATGTCATAGTATAGAAAGTCGAAAATTTTAATGAAAAAAGGCATAGTATAGTCTGTCGATTCATTTGGTGGAAAAAAAACTCAGTTTAAAATTTCGACTTTTTTTGAAAAAGTCATACTATAGTATGACTTTTCATGAAAATTGACGAAAATTTAAACTGAGTTTTTTTTCCACCAAATGAATCGACAGACTATACTATGCCTGTTTTCATTAAAATTTTTGACATTCTATACTACGACATTTTTTTACGAATATTTTTCGAAAATTTTCATGAAAAAAGTCATGTCAAAAATATTCGTAAAAAAATGTCATAGTATAGAAAGTCGAAAATTTTAATGAAAAAAGGCATAGTATAGTCTGTCGATTCATTTGGTGGAAAAAAAACTCAGTTTAAAATTTCGACTTTTTTTGAAAAAGTCATACTATAGTATGACTTTTCATGAAAATTGACGAAAATTTAAACTGAGTTTTTTTTCCACCAAATGAATCGACAGACTATACTATGCCTGTTTTCATTAAAATTTTCGACATTCTATACTACGACATTTTTTTACGAATATTTTCGAAAATTTTCATGAAAAAAGTCATGTCAAAAATATTCGTAAAAAAATGTCATAGTATAGAAAGTCGAAAATTTTAATGAAAAAAGGCATAGTATAGTCTGTCGATTCATTTGGTGGAAAAAAAACTCAGTTTAAAATTTCGACTTTTTTTGAAAAAGTCATACTATAGTATGACTTTTCATGAAAATTGACGAAAATTTAAACTGAGTTTTTTTTCCACCAAATGAATCGACAGACTATACTATGCCTGTTTTCATTAAAATTTTCGACATTCTATACTACGACATTTTTTTACGAATATTTTTCGAAAATTTTCATGAAAAAAGTCATGTCAAAAATATTCGTAAAAAAATGTCATAGTATAGAAAGTCGAAAATTTTAATGAAAAAAGGCATAGTATAGTCTGTCGATTCATTTGGTGGAAAAAAAACTCAGTTTAAAATTTCGACTTTTTTTGAAAAAGTCATACTATAGTATGACTTTTCATGAAAATTGACGAAAATTTAAACTGAGTTTTTTTTCCACCAAATGAATCGACAGACTATACTATGCCTGTTTTCATTAAAATTTTCGACATTCTATACTACGACATTTTTTTACGAATATTTTCGAAAATTTTCATGAAAAAAGTCATGTCAAAAATATTCGTAAAAAAATGTCATAGTATAGAAAGTCGAAAATTTTAATGAAAAAAGGCATAGTATAGTCTGTCGATTCATTTGGTGGAAAAAAAACTCAGTTTAAAATTTCGACTTTTTTTGAAAAAGTCATACTATAGTATGACTTTTCATGAAAATTGACGAAAATTTAAACTGAGTTTTTTTTCCACCAAATGAATCGACAGACTATACTATGCCTGTTTTCATTAAAATTTTCGACATTCTATACTACGACATTTTTTTACGAATATTTTCGAAAATTTTCATGAAAAAAGTCATGTCAAAAATATTCGTAAAAAAATGTCATAGTATAGAAAGTCGAAAATTTTAATGAAAAAAGGCATAGTATAGTCTGTCGATTCATTTGGTGGAAAAAAAACTCAGTTTAAAATTTCGACTTTTTTTGAAAAAGTCATACTATAGTATGACTTTTCATGAAAATTGACGAAAATTTAAACTGAGTTTTTTTTCCACCAAATGAATCGACAGACTATACTATGCCTGTTTTCATTAAAATTTTCGACATTCTATACTACGACATTTTTTTACGAATATTTTCGAAAATTTTCATGAAAAAAGTCATGTCAAAAATATTCGTAAAAAAATGTCATAGTATAGAAAGTCGAAAATTTTAATGAAAAAAGGCATAGTATAGTCTGTCGATTCATTTGGTGGAAAAAAAACTCAGTTTAAAATTTCGACTTTTTTTGAAAAAGTCATACTATAGTATGACTTTTCATGAAAATTGACGAAAATTTAAACTGAGTTTTTTTTCCACCAAATGAATCGACAGACTATACTATGCCTGTTTTCATTAAAATTTTCGACATTCTATACTACGACATTTTTTTACGAATATTTTTCGAAAATTTTCATGAAAAAAGTCATGTCAAAAATATTCGTAAAAAAATGTCATAGTATAGAAAGTCGAAAATTTTAATGAAAAAAGGCATAGTATAGTCTGTCGATTCATTTGGTGGAAAAAAAACTCAGTTTAAAATTTCGACTTTTTTTGAAAAAGTCATACTATAGTATGACTTTTCATGAAAATTGACGAAAATTTAAACTGAGTTTTTTTTCCACCAAATGAATCGACAGACTATACTATGCCTGTTTTCATTAAAATTTTCGACATTCTATACTACGACATTTTTTTACGAATATTTTCGAAAATTTTCATGAAAAAAGTCATGTCAAAAATATTCGTAAAAAAATGTCATAGTATAGAAAGTCGAAAATTTTAATGAAAAAAGGCATAGTATAGTCTGTCGATTCATTTGGTGGAAAAAAAACTCAGTTTAAAATTTCGACTTTTTTTGAAAAAGTCATACTATAGTATGACTTTTCATGAAAATTGACGAAAATTTAAACTGAGTTTTTTTTCCACCAAATGAATCGACAGACTATACTATGCCTGTTTTCATTAAAATTTTCGACATTCTATACTACGACATTTTTTTACGAATATTTTCGAAAATTTTCATGAAAAAAGTCATGTCAAAAATATTCGTAAAAAAATGTCATAGTATAGAAAGTCGAAAATTTTAATGAAAAAAGGCATAGTATAGTCTGTCGATTCATTTGGTGGAAAAAAAACTCAGTTTAAAATTTCGACTTTTTTTGAAAAAGTCATACTATAGTATGACTTTTCATGAAAATTGACGAAAATTTAAACTGAGTTTTTTTTCCACCAAATGAATCGACAGACTATACTATGCCTGTTTTCATTAAAATTTTCGACATTCTATACTACGACATTTTTTTACGAATATTTTTCGAAAATTTTCATGAAAAAAGTCATGTCAAAAATATTCGTAAAAAAATGTCATAGTATAGAAAGTCGAAAATTTTAATGAAAAAAGGCATAGTATAGTCTGTCGATTCATTTGGTGGAAAAAAAACTCAGTTTAAAATTTCGACTTTTTTTGAAAAAGTCATACTATAGTATGACTTTTCATGAAAATTGACGAAAATTTAAACTGAGTTTTTTTTCCACCAAATGAATCGACAGACTATACTATGCCTGTTTTCATTAAAATTTTCGACATTCTATACTACGACATTTTTTTACGAATATTTTCGAAAATTTTCATGAAAAAAGTCATGTCAAAAATATTCGTAAAAAAATGTCATAGTATAGAAAGTCGAAAATTTTAATGAAAAAAGGCATAGTATAGTCTGTCGATTCATTTGGTGGAAAAAAAACTCAGTTTAAAATTTCGACTTTTTTTGAAAAAGTCATACTATAGTATGACTTTTCATGAAAATTGACGAAAATTTAAACTGAGTTTTTTTTCCACCAAATGAATCGACAGACTATACTATGCCTGTTTTCATTAAAATTTTCGACATTCTATACTACGACATTTTTTTACGAATATTTTCGAAAATTTTCATGAAAAAAGTCATGTCAAAAATATTCGTAAAAAAATGTCATAGTATAGAAAGTCGAAAATTTTAATGAAAAAAGGCATAGTATAGTCTGTCGATTCATTTGGTGGAAAAAAAACTCAGTTTAAAATTTCGACTTTTTTTGAAAAAGTCATACTATAGTATGACTTTTCATGAAAATTGACGAAAATTTAAACTGAGTTTTTTTTCCACCAAATGAATCGACAGACTATACTATGCCTGTTTTCATTAAAATTTTCGACATTCTATACTACGACATTTTTTTACGAATATTTTCGAAAATTTTCATGAAAAAAGTCATGTCAAAAATATTCGTAAAAAAATGTCATAGTATAGAAAGTCGAAAATTTTAATGAAAAAAGGCATAGTATAGTCTGTCGATTCATTTGGTGGAAAAAAAACTCAGTTTAAAATTTCGACTTTTTTTGAAAAAGTCATACTATAGTATGACTTTTCATGAAAATTGACGAAAATTTAAACTGAGTTTTTTTTCCACCAAATGAATCGACAGACTATACTATGCCTGTTTTCATTAAAATTTTCGACATTCTATACTACGACATTTTTTTACGAATATTTTCGAAAATTTTCATGAAAAAAGTCATGTCAAAAATATTCGTAAAAAAATGTCATAGTATAGAAAGTCGAAAATTTTAATGAAAAAAGGCATAGTATAGTCTGTCGATTCATTTGGTGGAAAAAAAACTCAGTTTAAAATTTCGACTTTTTTTGAAAAAGTCATACTATAGTATGACTTTTCATGAAAATTGACGAAAATTTAAACTGAGTTTTTTTTCCACCAAATGAATCGACAGACTATACTATGCCTGTTTTCATTAAAATTTTCGACATTCTATACTACGACATTTTTTTACGAATATTTTCGAAAATTTTCATGAAAAAAGTCATGTCAAAAATATTCGTAAAAAAATGTCATAGTATAGAAAGTCGAAAATTTTAATGAAAAAAGGCATAGTATAGTCTGTCGATTCATTTGGTGGAAAAAAAACTCAGTTTAAAATTTCGACTTTTTTTGAAAAAGTCATACTATAGTATGACTTTTCATGAAAATTGACGAAAGTTTAAACTGAGTTTTTTTTCCACCAAATGAATCGACAGACTATACTATGCCTGTTTTCATTAAAATTTTCGACATTCTATACTACGACATTTTTTTACGAATATTTTCGAAAATTTTCATGAAAAAAGTCATGTCAAAAATATTCGTAAAAAAATGTCATAGTATAGAAAGTCGAAAATTTTAATGAAAAAAGGCATAGTATATTTTCATTTTGAAAAATCAGTTTAAAATTTCGATTTTTTAAAAAACTATAGTATGATTTCAGAAAATCAAATTTAACTGTTTTTCAAAATAATCGACACTATACTAGCTTTTTAAAATTTTCGAATTTATAAAATTTTTCAAATTTCGAAAATTTTATAAAAAGTCAAAATTTTAAAAAAGCATAGTATAGGTCGAAATTTTGAAAAACTAGTTATTCGACTTTTGAAAAAAACTAGTTAAAATTTTTTTTTTAAAAAAATTTTTTTTTAAAAAACGAAAATTTTGATTTTTTTTCCCCCAAAAAAAAAAAAATAATTTTTTTTTAAAAATTTTAATTTAATAAATTTTTTTAAAAAAAAATTTTTAAAAATTGAAAAAATTTAAAAAAATTTTAAAGAAACAAAATTTTAATAAAAAAAAAATTTTGATTTTTTTAAAAAAAACCCGTTTTAAAATTTTTTTTTTTTAAAAATTTTAAAAATTTTTAAAAAGAAAAATTTTGATTTTTTTTAAAATGAAAAATTAATTTTTTAAAAATTTTAATTTAAAAATTTTTTTAAAATTTTTAAAATTTTATAAAAAGTTTAAAAAAAAATTTAAAAAAATTTTTAAAAAGTAAAATTTTAAAAAAAAAATTTTTTTTTAAAAAAAACCATTTAAAATTTCCTTTTTTTAAAAAAAAATTTTTTTTTAAAAAAAATT